>OX421335.1:13749715-14402235 GCA_949125395.1 Diaphora mendica
GAAACAAATGTATGAGGTGATAACAATCAATAGTTCTACATAATTGATATCTTTAGATCTATTGCTATATAAAACTAGTTGTTGCCCGCGGCTCTGCGCGCGTATATGTCGGTTATCGCGGTAAATAGTAGCCTTGTAGTTATTCTGATGTATAAGCTATATTACTATAAAGTTTCATCCAAATCCGTTCAGTAGTTTTTGCGTGAAAGAGTAACAAACATCCATCCATCCATACTTACTTACAAACTTTCGCGTTTATAATATTAGTATAGATGTCTACTCCGATAGTTGTTTTATCTATGCGTCATATAAAATTATTTAGTCTTGTGATTTAAACCGCTGGAGCATGAAAGAATATGAAGCTAAGAAAGAACTTTGCAAATCTCCCCCTAAGAGGGTAAAATAAGGAATGTACGATATGGCATCTCAACATTTTTAAAGTTAGCAATCCATACTTCCTATCCGTACTTATATTATAAATGCGAAAGTAACTCTGTCTGTCTGTCACGCTGTCAGTCAAACCGCTGCACCGATTTCAATGAAATTTGGAAATTTGTCATGGAGACACTTTGATTCTCGAGGAAGGACTCTAGAGGCTACTCTTTACTGCGATAACGGACAAATACGCGGGCGGAGGCGCGGGCAAAAGCTAGTAAGAAATAATCAAGCGAATAAAGGTGCAGGCAATTGGCAATCAAGTTATAATAATTAAATGTGGTAATATTTTGGCGGTGATGGCTAACCGACCAAGCCAAAGAAAGAAGGGCTTTAAGTTAAAGCAGTCAATGTACAATGTGTGAAACATTGTACATTGACTGCTTTAACTTAGGTAAGCTTATTGTGTTATATTAAAAAAAATACAGAAATCCTGAATCCAGTATATTGATAAAGATGTACTAATAAAAAAAAGAGATACTTAATAATAAAAATAAGCGAAATGAACGAGTAAAACAACCAATTAAATATATTTTACTTGATCTAACTACAAAAAAGATACTTACTTAATAAAACGAAGTATGCCGATTGTTTATGTATAGAAATCGGAATATTTCAGTAAGATAATATTTTCATATCCATCTCTAAACTAGCTGTGCCCGTTACTTCGTACACGTACACTTGGATTTTCAAGTTATTTTTAATATTTCACCGTTTAAACCTTCCCTGGACTACGACAAACATTTCAAAACCAAAATCAGCCCAGCCGTTCTCGAGTTTAGCGAGACAAACGAACAGCAATTGATTTTATATAAGTACTAGCTGTTGCCCGCGGCTCCGCCCGCGTGTCTGTCGGTTATCGTGGCAAATATTAGCCTATGTGTTATTCTAATTTATAAGCTATATTACTGTAAAGTTTGCGTGAAAGAGTAACAAACAAACATCCATCCATCCATACTTACAAACTTTCGCGTTTATAATATTAGTACTGATAAGTAGGATTTCTATAATCGGAAGATGTGAAGACATCCATTGCGTTTTTCAACACTTGATAAAACATTAATGTTGCAAAAGAGGGTAGGCGTAGAAACCTCCCACCCTCCGTACAAATCCTCGATCGTACTCGAATACAAACAGAACTTTAATAGCTCATTAAAATTCTAGTCGTGCCAGTACTCAAAGAAAATTGCGTGGTACCTAAAGGTCATTCGCTACTCTAGATGAAAGTTCAACTAAGATGTCAAGTAATCATTATATTTATAGAGAAATTCGTCTCGAATTGTCTTGTCTACAATTCAAACTTGGTTTATTTAGGAAAACCACTTGCTGTCATGTGAATACGGTTGATTTTAAGCTGACCGGTTCGTTCATAATAAACATAGTTGTGTTGAAGACCATGAAATAAATCAATCGTTATTATACTACACATAATCATTACGCTGAAGTGGAAGTGGGCGATCATGTCTTCAGGCGGACTGATAGTCACTTGAGCCGAAATGTGTGGAAACCGCGATTAGGCAAACTCGGTATGTCCGGACGACTTGAAGAAAATGGATTTCATCGGATGGATGCGGAGTACCCAAAACCGAGATGGCCGACGCTCTTTGGAACTCAGTGACTAACCCATACTAAATATTATAAATTCGAAAGTAATTCTGTATATTATATGTTACGCATTTGCAACTGAACCGCTGACTGATTTCAAGGAAATATGGCGTGAAGATACTTTTAGTCTTGAGCAGGGCAGGCAAGGACATGGGCTACTCTACCGTGGTAATCGACATACTCGCAGGCAAAAGCTAGTGATGCATAAAACTAATAATGTATAACTTTCCAAGTGGTCATATTGTTGTACTTCGTACACCGAAAGTGCAAAAATCGGACAACAGAACACAATAGAAATTGTACACGTGGGAGTCTGTGATTAGCCGGCGAGTTATAATCTGGTACACGACAACCCACGACACATAAAAGACGAACAATTGTGTAGTCGGGGAAGGACACGGTCTGATTATCCTCAAACTTGTACTAGACGAGACGATACAGCTGCCATAGCTCTAATTTGAGATTTATCTTTCGTTTTTAATTAATTACTAAACTCTGTCTGCGGTTTCCCGCGCAATAATATAAATTGTCGATGAATCTTCTAACTGACTATGACTATCAAGAATTGACAGGAACTAGAACAAACCTTTTGGGAGCTATTACACAAAATGTACTGTTTTTAAAGACAACTTTCGCTTACGGAATATATCCTGTGTTGCGTAGGATTTCATAATAATCCATGAAACGGATACAAACAGCACCCAGACTGAGAACAACAATTTGTGGATGACACTAAATGTTGTCCCATGTAGGGTTTGAAACCACAACACATGATGTAGAAAGCGGTGATCGTTTAAACCGCTACGCCGTTTGTTGTGGAGAGCCTTGGGCGAGGCCTATGTCCAGCAGCGGACATCTTTCGGCTGAGATGATGATGATGTGAAGACATCTTAGTCACAATAGATGTTCTGTTATATCTTCAAGTGTATGATAACGGAGCACTGAGTAATGCATATGGATGTGCATCATTAGTTAGGTACTGTGATAAAAGAATTACTTAGATATTGTTTACTATGTTTTTATTTATTTTAAAATACTGTTTTATTTTAACACTAGCTGACCCACGCAACCTCGTTTGCGTCTCCTATTGCCCGTAGCGTGATAATTTTCCCCCGTTTTTAATAATAATAATAATCATTTATTTGCTGAAACATTTTTGAAACATTCTTTATTGGTGCTCCGCTCCTATTGGTCTAAGCGTGATGATATATAGCCTATAACCTTCCTCGATAAATGTACTATCTAACACTGAAAGAATTTTTCAAATCGGACCAATAGAATAGAATAGAAAACTCTTTATTTGCACACCATATTACAGAGTTAAATAAGTACATAATATGTCCGAAGTGTAGTGTACAAAGGGCGGTCTTATTGCCAAAAGCAATCTCTTCCAGGCAACCTTAGGATGGATCAAATGTTCCAGAGAGACAGTAGTAGTTGACGTACATTGAGTTTGAAGAAATTATTTACATCCATACACACATATATTTATAACAGTTGTTAGGTTTTAGATGTAAAAATATTTTATGTAACCATAACATATATTTATAAATGTATATATATAAACATACACACATAGTTATAAAATACATACTTTTACATACTAATAGATAAACATACATACATGTATGTATGTTTATCTATTAGTATGTAAAAGTATGTATTTTATTTACATATACTATAAGCATAACTATAATTTAAGAGAAAGAAAAGACTCAAATCATACCCTAACGCGTGACTGACTCAATTATGATGCGTAATATTCGTGAACCATCTTCTTGAATCCACTTATTGTTTGCGCTTGCCTAATGTTTATGGGATGGATATGATTTGGAGGAGGCCTATACCCGAAAAGGGACTACAAGGAAAAAACGAAAACTAACTCATTAACATATTGATAAGAATATATAAGTACTAAGGAAACTAACAAAAAAGTCAATAAGATATGTTTAAAACTATTATATGTATAGGTTTAAAGGGCTTAAATAAATAAATAAAAATGTTTATGGGCATTGCATTCCATAGGCGTACAGCTTGAACAGTGAAAGACTGATCATAAAACTTCGTGGAATGCTGAGGCATCTCCAGTACCAAATTTTCGGATGACCTTAGACATTTTACATGTGTGTCATTAAGGAACTTGAATCGTTCTTTGAGGTAAAAGGGAGCTTTAGGATTGAACAAGATGTTATATAGAAAAGTGAGAATATGAGTATTCCGGCGAGAGCGAATCGGAAGCCAGTTGAGCAGTTGACGAAATTCGGAGACGTGATCATATTTTCGCAGGCCAAATACAAATCGTATACAGAGATTTTGTAGTCGCTCAAGTTTATCAAGTTGTGCTTCAGTGAGATCTAGATAGCTGACATCGGCATAGTCGAGTTCTTGAGATTAGCGCGTTCAAACAAACAAACAAACTCTGCAGCTTTATAATATTAGTATAGATTAAGAAATCATCTTATGTCTCTGTAATATTGACAAACTTGGAATTCAAATTTTTCTTAATAAGTTATGTAGTAGCTTTAATGGTCACTATTCTAACCTCATCTACATTATTTTATATTGAATCATGTAGGTTAAGTTAGAAGAATAACCATTAACGCCAGACCAATCACCGTTGGTAAATGTTGGTTTTTGGAATAAAACAATTGATTCAACAACAACAGTGGGGATCTGGTGATAGGTGACCACGACACTGCCGGGGCTGGCTCGCTTCGTTCGCTCGCCTTATCCTGTTGATAGTCACTGTTCTAACTAAAGAGAGTTGGTAAATCTTATGTTTTCCTGGAAAATCTTAGGCTTTACCGCATTTCAGGCTTTTACAGTAACATTTACAAAGCAAAGAACACTAACTATTTTACCACCAATGTGCAAAGACTAACAAACTTAACAATAGGATGATTTATTCAATGAACAGACAAGAACGAAGTACCAACCAGAGACCTACATAAATGTTCTCTAAAGTATATACTTAATGAATTGTCTAATATGAAGATTAAAATCCACAGCACTCCACATCGGCTGGTGACATAAGATCTTCAATGTTTACATAATACCATTACAACTTTACGAGATTTTATATTCTTTATATTCTTCATTTCATTAATTACTAATGTATTAAGTACTGTTTTAATATATATCATCAGCCTATCGCAGTCCACTGCTGGACATATGCCTCTCCAATTGCACACCACATATTTCGATCCCCGGCTTCTCGCATCCTCCAGCTCCTGCCAGCGTCTTACGCAAATCATCACTCCACCTGGCCTGTAGGCATCCTACACTATGTTTGCTGAGACGCGGTCTCCACTCAAGAACCCGTTTACCCTAACGGTTATCGGTTCTACGGCAAATATGGCCAGCCCACTACCACTTCAGCTTGCTAATCCTATGGGCTATTTAGACAACCCTGCTTCACATGATCCTGGTTCTTGTTTTTTTTTACGTGTACTAATCTCTTAAAGATTACAACTTTTTGTATTTGAAAGACTATTCATAACATCAAGTAGGGTCTCACAAACTGTACTCTGATCCAAAACTAGGCAGAACCCGTGTTAACCAGACTGTTGATGAAAATACAAATAGATACATGTAAGTAGGTAGATATACACACAATAATTATTTGCCTTGAGTGGAAATCAAACACACAAGCCTTAGCACTCAAGAACATTAATCAAAAGGAAGAGTCTTTGGGACAAAAAAAAAAGTTTTTTAGAATTAATATGAGTTATGTGTGTGTGTAATATAATATAGTCCCCCTTTTATACCTGACTATAGTGAAGGCAAAAGGAAGGGTTTTCGTTTTGGCAGTTATATATATTAGGAATAAGTGTCCACAATAGCTCCAAATCTACTGAATCGATTTAATGAATTAGGTGTCAATATACTTGTAACTATGGGCCGGGAGACAAAGGCTAAGTATTTAAGTTTAAGCAAAAGTTTTCATGTAGTCTGTTTTTTTGAAGTGATTTTATATTTTACTAGCTAACTCCGCAGTGTTTCCCGCGGTTATTGTCGTACCGCGTGTAACGCCGCGTGGCAAAGCTAGTCTAAAAAAAGCAGCCTAAGTTACTCCTTATAATAATATCATCAGCTACATATCAGTGAAAGTCCCGTGAAAATCCCGGTCTAGCGGTACCAGTGATTAGCCAGAACAAACAGTCAGACAAAAATTTTTAAAATGTTATTTTGGTATAGTGTATACATACATAATATGTGCATTTTGTAAAAATCAGTTATTTTAATATTACAAACAAACACTTCATTTTATTTATTTGTATTGATTAAAACTTACTCTCTCTCGTTTTCAAAGACAGTCAAATATTAATTAATTTTTAAGCAAAAAAAAATTCTGATTAAAAAAAATAGAGCCAATACATAACTATTAATGTTTATTTATTAAATATCAGTGAAAACATCATCTAGGTCAATGTAATGCAATTAAATGTTTCGTAATCATAACATGACTCTAATCGACTAGTAGGCGTCTATAATACAAGGTATGCAATTTTAATTTGGCGCACAAACACGTTCCACCAATAAGCAACACCCGTTCATTCACGCCCTCGTAATTAAGTTGACAATATGTAAACCTTGAAAACAATGCGAAATCGCGCTCTAATCTACCCATTTCACAATCATAATATTGATAATATTACAGACCTTCGGCGCTCTGGTTCAACGATAAAGGACCCCCAGAAGACGGCAAATCCTTCTTCTGTCCACCTTTAGGCAGATCAGAGTCCGAATCGTCGAACACAAGTGTCCGAACCGACTGGGAACATCGGCGATCCATCGTTACTCTCACTGCACAACACACAAATGCACTAATATATCCCCCATTTATCACCCTGTTGAACTTTAATACATATTCACGGTCTAATTACATGACACCATTGATCCGCGTGCAAACATTGAATAACATCAAGATATTGTTAAATGATTGTAAATGCAAATATTTTTTATGCCATGGTAAATAGCGCGACACACGACTTTGCACAAATCGAAATGTGACAATTTTGAAGTATAAATCAGTGTTGCCAAAATTATCAAAATGGTTTCCTCGGTGTTGCCAGATGTGCACATAAAGGAAGAATTAATGGTAAATTATAATATTTATGCTATCAATCCTATTCCCTTCTAAATTTTTTTTTTTTTGGATATTATTGGTAGTAAATCAATATCAAACTTTATTGCTGTCAAAGAAGAACAAGAGGAAGTTTATAGTATGCCATTGTCTATATTTATTTCTATCTAGAAGTTTAACTATCTGCCTAAACAAGCAACAAACCACGTGAATTATAAATTTGCATCACTTGACTTGCTCAGTAGAAATAAAATATGTATTCTTATTGATGAAAGTAATGAAAAAGTTTATGTACTAGGCGTTATGGTGCTTTTCGTACTACCACAATGACTATTAAGTTTGAAAACTCTTTAAAAGCAATTTCGTAGTTTTAAGAAGTCTGTTTGTTTGACTGGTTAAAAAGAAGTAGTCGTTTTTTAAACAAATCGGAGTAGTTATTATAAACAAAGTTTTAAATTCCGTCAATATTTTTTTTAACTTTTACAAACAAGCGAACAGATTAAAGTTCACAAAATGTTCATGTTTAAGTACGGCATCTCTGGTCATGCCTGCGGAGAAACATTTATCATCATTTACTTATGAGCTACGCTCTTGTCGATGCAGCTTTATCCAGTTCTCCCTTTCAAGAGCCCTTTCCTTGTTTTGCCTAAGAATATTATATGTAGTGGTTAATTTTCACTTTGTTTATGATAGTAATTAACTTGCTCCTCGAATATTGTAAGTACACTGCACAAACTACAAAGGCCTTGTACACTAACAAGGGCGTCGCCAAGGGTGGGCAGGTAGGGGCAGCTGCCCCCCCCCTAGAGACTTGATTTGATGCATATTTGAATTTAAAGAAACATATTGAGCATGGAAAAATAATGCCAGCTATTAATCAATCGATATTCGAAATTAGATCATCCTAACAGATGTACGCTCAGAAATTGTTAATACCACAAGACCATATTTTTTGTTACTAACCATAGGACAAAAATATTAAATAATAGGTTAAAGTTTTCTATGTCCAAATGAAACAATGTCCTACACGAAAACAGGTATATATCGCTAGTCTGACAAGAATTATTGTCACAATCGTTTTTCTATTGGTATTCTCAACTTTTGAGCATAGCAGCTGGATAACGTACTACGCAATTTGTAGGATAACGTGCAGGCGCGGCTTCATCTTGAAATTTTGGGGGGGGGGGGGGTCACTAATAATCAATTTAAGTCGAGTAAATTAGACTTTATTGCACAATACACAATTTTATTGCACACATTTAAAACAAATGGATATCTTTTTTTATTGGTAAATCTATTGGGATAATAATATTTGAGACGTCTGGGACAATCTCTGGATGAACACTTAGAGGAGCTAGCTCCGTGGGGGGAGGAGGAGAGACACGAAGGGCGTGTGTGGGACTCCCGAAAAATCAGTCTTCCCACTAAACCCCGCGGCAGCCTAACTCGGCAGTCAAGAGGAGCTCCAGAAACGCATCAGCGGCTTCTGGAGTACCCCCTGCCGTACCTCACGAGTAAGATATATTCAGGGGTAACCAGATTCACCCCCGGGGGCAGGGCGCTGTTGAGCCTCTCACAGCTCTATGCAGTTAGACGACATACCCCGGCCGCACCGAGGTGTCACCGGTCTCGGGTCGTTTGCAGTGACCACATCTCCCCTGGATGTGGCCACAACGACTCTTAACCGACGATTGGGGAGCTAGCGGCTTCTACCGCACCCCCTTCGTCGCCCGTTTTGAGCGGGATTGGTCTTTTCCCGATCCCGCTCTGCGGATTCCTTCTGGAGCATAACGTCTCCACAGACTCCACTCGGCCTCCCATCCCTAACTACTCGCCAGCATTGCCGCGATTAATGCTGGTGACAGGTTTCATCCGATCTGTCCGCAGTGGTAGCACTGTGCCGTAACTTCTCGTCCGATTCTGTTCAGATATTCATCGAAGCAACCGTGCCCGGTGATTGAATCGGTAGGTGACACAGTCAGTTCTCTCTATTCAAGCTTTGAAACTCGAGGAAGCATTCTGGGCTCATGATTCGGCGCTGTCTCTTCGCCATTCCGACCGACAGAACGAATTTCGTCGTAGACCATTGTGTCTATGTCGGTCAGAATGTCGAAGGGTGGAGATCGCGCCAGGATCGTTGCCACCCTGGGGAACCCCACAACACAGCTCCCTTCGATTTGCCACTCCGTTTCGATCGGCAAACTTCACTGCTCTGTCGCGCAGATAGGCCTCTATGACGGCACGCGAGATATTCAAGGGCCGCCCTAATAGCGCGTCAGGGAAGGATGCCGAAAGCGTTAACGATATCAAGGTTAACTGTCAACACCAATATCCCTATCTGAATCCAAATTGGCAGTCCGATAGATTAGGGCCCACTCGCGACAGGTGCCCGCTGATACGGTCAGAGATAACTCTTTTAAAGAGTTTCCCCGACTCGTTCAGGCAGGTTGTAACGCAGAGATAAAATCTACAGCCATTCTTTACTTTTTGAGGAGCACCAGTCCTGCTTCTTTCTAGCCAAGGGGGAAGATACCGAGGCCGAAATACTCAGTGAAAATCTGTATTAGTTTGTCTTCCAGCACCGACAGAGTGATCACCAGCGCCTGACCTGGAAAACACCATCAGGTCCAGGAGCGGTGTTGCGGGAAGCCAGCCGCCATACGGCTCGATCCAGCTCTCCCTCCAATACCTCACACTCGTCGGTCCAGAATTGCCGGTCCGATTGCGTGGGAGGGATCGGGGGACTGTCCTGGATCCTTGGACAGAGCGTGTCTGTCTAGCACTCTTCCTAGAAAGTCCGGTCCAGACTAGTACCTAGTGTCATCTGAGTCTTTATGGCAGAGCAGGCCTGAATCACGACAGCCTTGGAGGGTAAAGTTTTGCTATCCAGATTATATTACAGTTATAATTTATAGGTGTTAAACAATTCCTATCCTTTGACTTCTTATCTCGATTGAACAATTAGAACAAAAATAGAAAAAAATCAAGTTCTAGTAGCAGTAGGAAAAAACACATGTGTACGAGTTTGGGGGAGGGCTCATGTCCCCTATGACTCCCCCCCCCCCCTAGAACCGCCGGTAGCGAGAGATCTCCTCCGACAACTTGCCCCTACCTTTTTTTTTTTTTTTAACGTGCGGAAATCCCCTCGGACCTTCACCCGCGCCGGGGCTTACGGCGGGGCGGTGTGTCGGACTCGAACCGACTAAAACCACACGGTGTGCCACTCTGCGCCTGTGAAGGGAGGAATCCGGGAACTGCAGTTATTAACACGTCCGGACCCCTCCCAGCGCTTGCCCGCACTGAAGCGGGCACCGTCTGCTGTTAAAACTCTCTATTTAGGCGACGTACGGCACACGCGTACGTCGCCCCCTCGCGGGTGGCCACTAGAGCGGATGGAGAGGAAAGCCCGTCCCGACCATCCGCGGCCACACTTAGGGCGGCATGAGGCGCTGATAGGCGCGCCTCCGCCGCCCGGTTCGCCGGCGGCGGATTGGGTCCGAGTGGATATCATCCCCCCGGGCCTTCTCCGCCACCTCCTTCTGCGAGGACTTGCCCCTACCTAGGCCAAGGGCTGGCGACGTCCTTGTACACTAACGATTTGGTTATAAGTTGTAGAGGATATAAAGACAACGTTGAAGGCTGCGTGGTATATTTCTATTGTATTGAACTACCTAGATCTTTTTTTTTAAACTATGATTATGTTAAATGTCCGCCACGTTTTTTACTGTGCTTTTAATAACAATGATAATATGTTTCATTAACAAAAAACTTAGGGTCATATTAAGTAATATTAGTCAAAATGACTAGTATTTAAGTACTGTGAGATAGGTTAGGTATTAACTTTCGCTGTTAATTAGGAGGCCCGAACTCAAATTTTTTACAATAGGTGTGTTTAATCATAAGAGGTACCAGATTAGAGACACCAACTTAGAGAGTTTATTCTTAATTTTCAATCCGGTCGGGATTGTTTAAATACATAGGTACAGTTCGTAAAACAAGCTGAGACATGTAGGGGGAACAGATCTGAACATGGTAACACCGCCAAATAGAGAAATTTTGATTTTTTATTATCTATGTTGGTTATTAAACCGCAATATCATTTTAAATTATTTCACATCAAACTATTTTAGGTTAAAGATGTAGGATGTACTCTATTAGTAGAATTTAACAGATTGAACAGAATCCCTTAGAACTTACGATTAATAAAAAAACATTTTTTTTTAAATTAAAAATGCGCCATCTATTGATACAACACGCAAATAGAATATTCCAATTCTTACCATTAGAGAAAATTAATGAACTTGCTAAATTATGTTACCAGACTTGTAAAAGTAAAATGATTCTTTTTTAATTTATTATCTGATTCTACAATTAAAGAATCCTATTATTAATGTTTAAGTACTTTATAAAGCTAAATAAAAGTGTAATTTTACACGTTGAAACTTGTTTAGAAAAATAATAAAGTACAGAAGCTAACGCCATCTAGTGTCAAAGTTTATCAAAATAAAGTTGTTCCGTCAAAAGAAACGGAAAAACACGAGTGTGCGTCGCCTCGGTAGATATCAGTTGAATTATTCGGCTAAAATGCCCTGGCACGGGCATACGTAGTCGTCGGTCCGCCATTACGACGCAGCCGAAGACACGTTCGTCGTATTTAGTTAAATATTTTCGTTTATAAATGAGTAATAACGCTCATGAACTAAGTAACCGACTTCTGAATGCGTTGGATAACAATTACAATGTAAGTTTCAGAGTTTTGACGGTCGTAAGTCTGATAAACTTGTCGAGATACGAAAACGGTCCACGAGCCCATGACACCCGATTCGAAGTCGCGATTCGGCTACTCGCGAGGTTGCCTCGGGAGTGCCTTGTGCAGTGATATGATTACAAGATGTGTTGATAACCGTCCAAACAATAAATCGGAATATAGTGTTAATCGCGGGGCGGAAACGGAGCGTGTGGATACGTGAGCGTTGCGAGTTAGAGGGGCCACTGACGTCGCCAGCCCGCCGCCTCGTCCCTCCGTCCCTAGTGCCAAAAATTTTGCAATGTGAAAGTATGGAATTGTGCCACGCGCGACCTTTCCCGTTTATCTTCTTCGCTGTGACTAAGCGAATGGGCTGCTGTGAATATGTGTTTTTGTACCGATTGACCTTACGTGAGTACGAACGTAGCTATAGGTTGTGTGACGGGCACCTGGCGCCTTTACGTGCCGTATGCTGCTCCTCATCACGCATATTTTTCCCTCATTGTCCATATTTGTGTCCGAACTAATTTGCTGGTTGTGTAACAAGTATTTGAATGTTACTTTTTGTGATTACTTAGCATACTCGTGTTATTTTTTTTCTGACTGTTGCTAAGGAGTCATGGTTGCAGGCCTATTTGCAAAGAGGTTGTATATACTTTGTTTTGACAGCTGTTTTATTACAACTTTATTATTATTCTTTTTGAGGTGAGTACAATTTAGAGGCATAAATATTAGCTGTCTACATTATATTATATATAAATCATTATATTGCAGTGACTGATACTGGTAATTTTGTATCTGTTTCTTTCCTTATTTAGTGCTGGTAGTAGTTGCCATACAAATATCAAGTCATTGAGGTTAATTATAGTTTGTTTTGGAAAGTTGAAGCCCATAAGGTTTAGGTTAGGTGTTAAAAATATACATGCCATTTATCTTGATTTTGTCAATACATGCCTATACACAAAAATTATAGTAATACTAACATTTTTATGTAACAAAGTTTGTAGGTGAAGGTAAAAAGCTAGTTGAATGTTTCCGAACATCAGCTGATTGCACAAATGTTAGATCTAATTGCTGCCATGACTACTTATAATAATAATATGAAACATTAAAATGGTCTTGAATAATTAAAATTACTCTATTAACAGTATAAATATCATAATATTTATATATACACCACTAGGATATGAGCTTCTAGGACCTTAGGTGGAACCTTAGAACCATAGTAACCAGAATAGTTCTAAACATCCCCTATTTCTATAGTTCTCGTTATAATTATTATATAACCAGGCAGGCTGAAAGCCTGCATCCTTAGAGGTTCTAATCAGTTGTCCTTTATGGATTTAACTAAATATTTGTAGAGTCAATTATTTAATTAAATATTTATTGGACATGATTTGGATATCTGACAACGCCATCTAACTTCAAACTAAGCTGACCTTGTTAAATAAAAAATTAGCATACTCGTGATTTTGCTGATGGAATATATATTACTAGCTGACCCACGCAACCCCGTTTACGTCTCCTATTGCCCGTAGCGTAATAACTTTCCCCCATGTTTGTAACATTCTACATTGATGCTCTGCTCCTATTGGTATTAGCGTGATAATATATAATAAGCTTATAGCCTTCCTAAATAAATGTGCCAACACTAAAAGAATTTTTCAAATCAGACCAGTAGTTCCTGAGATTAGCCGTTCAAGCAAACAAACAAATAAACTCTTCAGCTTTATATATTAGTATAGATACATAGAATACACCTAAACTTTGAAAAATAAGATCATAAAAACATTTGGTCTGACCCAGAAATCGAACCTAAAACCTCAGGCACAGCAATTGCATATGCTACCACTGGGCTATCAAGGCACTCCAATTGGTTCACATTTAGTGGTGCAAATCCTCAAATGTTAGTTGCAGGTCCATGTAATACTAGTAAATTGGTGGTTACCCGTGGCTCCGCCCACGTACATATCGGTTATCGCTGCAAATATTTGTTATTCCTATGTGTTATTCTGATGTAAAAGCTATTTTACTGTAAAGTTTCATCCAAATCTGTTTAGTAGTTTTTGCATGAAGAAGTAACAAACATCCATACTATTCCATACTTACAAACTTTCGCGTTTATAATATTAGCTTAGATTATTGTTTTTATTTTGAGGATTTTACATATTAAGTAGATAGACATGTATAAGGTAAACTTATTTTTATATATGAGCCTGCCACAGTGATTCTACTCTGCCTGATGGATGGTCAGTATCAATGAGTAGTGGTCACCATACTCATTACGAATGCAGACATTGCAATAATGCAGCATGGTGATCCACACTATGGCAGCCTATTGAGATGCTTCTGCATCATTGGGCATGCACTTAAATTGTCATTGTTGGTTATGATGTAATGTGTCTTTCAATTGTTGTCTTAACCAGGTTGCGCTGGTTATAATCACAGGCAGTCTGTTATTTGTCCTTTGCCTATGAAACAAGTAGTTTCATATGCAAACGTCTTGCTTACTTCTGTTAATACTTTCCATCCATAACAAATCTACTAATAATCCTTGGATGTACTGAACCAATTCTGAAAATCCTTTAACCAATAGAAAGCCACATCATTTGTGAGTGACATAGCCTATATATTAACCTGAAAAAGAATGAAAGTTTGTCATTTTAAAGATATAACTCATTGGTGCAGTGGTAGCGTAGAGACTGGTGTGCATTAGGTCTCGGGTGTCATGCCCAGAAATGTTTGTATGATCTGCAAAAAATTGTAGTCTATCCACCTTTTCTGTAGTCTTCCACTTCTCTTGAACTCTTTTGACTCTCATATCTAACACTTTCCTCAACCATTGCCCTCATCCTTTTATATGACATGTCCATATGCCCTCATCCTTTTATATGACATGTCCATATTATGATAATCTATGCTTTTTAACCGACTTCAAAAAAGGAGGAGGTTCTCAATTCGACTGTATTATTTTGTTTGTTACCTCATAACTTGCGGCTGGGCGAACCGATTTTGATGATTTTTTTTTAATTGAAAGCTGGTGCTTCCTGTTTGGTCCCATTTCAATTTGGTCCACATTGAAGTCGGTTTTTTTTGTGATACATGGACATATCCATGTATCTATACTATGTTACTTTCAGTTTAATATTAAAAATATATCAAACAATATCTATCTCTGTAGTTAAACTTGTTTTCAAATTATCTGGATGAGTCACTGAGCTAAGCCAATCTGATCCAAATAATGCTTTGAAAATGAAGTATTTCTATTGGTAACGAGAAGATTTCCCTAGTGGCTGTTTGCGGAACTAACGTATGACAGATACTTCTACCTGACAGTATATTAAACAGAGCGAGTGCATTGTTATTTTAAATTCTTTCTACAATGATTTCATTGATAGTCGTCTCTGGAGTAGTAAAAAATACTTTAAGACCACTTCGTGAGGGTGATCAGTATTTTTAAAGTGAATGTTAACGTGTATTTTTTTTTTATGTATGGCCCGCCATAATGTCTCTACTCTGCCTGATGGAAAGCATAAGCAGAATCCAAGAGTGGTGGTCACCATACTCACTGCGAATGCAGACAATGCAGCATGGCGACCCACACCATGGCGGCCTAGTGATGCTTCTGCATCTTTTAGTCTAGTCAACAAGTATGGAACTTGATGACTAGACTATATGGGCCTCCGGTCTCGCACTCACCAACGAAACACGACAGCGCTGCTGCTGTCATTTTACGTTGATTTTCTGTGCGAGGGTAGTACCGCCCCGGTCGAGCCGGCCCATCCGTGCTGAAATCAGCGTGGCTCTACTACCTAGAATATATATATATATATATATATGTTATATATCTGTCATACGTTAGTTCTGCGACTTGCCACTAGGGAATCTGCTCGTCACCAATAGACTGTGAATACAGATAGAATTGCAATATTATGCAATACAAGAGCTTGAAAGCACATAACAAGTTTAAAGACAGCTTTATTCAATGCAGCTCAGTACAAAACTGAAGTAATCTTAAATTAGTTATTGCAATTACAGTTAAAAGTACATATTTTTATTTAAAGTTTCTAAATAGTAAAAATCATAGTTTATAAGATCTAAGCGAACAGACAGCAGAGGACTTTATTTTATACTATGTAAAGATGCTATCAGAAGTTTTTGCATAGTCATTAAAAGTGAAACAGGTTTAAGTATAATACTGTTTGCTTTTTTTTTACTGTGTTCTTCTGGCAAAAAGCTACTACTAACCAAGTATGGTATGTTTAAACAAGCAGACAACCTTTCAAATCTTGAAAGGAACTCAAATTTGGTTATTTCTGTTGGCTACAAATAGTTATACTGCACCCTTTACTGTTAACGCTCCTCATCCATTTTCAGTTTACGTCTCGATTTCAGTCATGTCGATTACAAAATCGAGAGGGCAAGTCGAAAACTAGCTTCTTCCTAATAAGGTTTCATACGTGTACGTAAATTGAAGTGCATTTTTTTTTGTTAAAGAGTTGTGAGTACGACAAGAAAAAGTTTGTTGTTTTCTCGAAACCGGCTTTTTAGGGTTCCGTGCCAAAGGCAAAAAATGGAATCCTTATAGATTCGTAATGTCTGTCTGTCTGTCTGTCTGTCCGTCCGGCCGTCCGTCCGTCCGTCCGTCCGTCCGTATGTCACCGCCACTTTTTTCCGAAACCATAAGCACTATGCTGTTGAAACTTGGTAAGTGGATGTGTTCTGTGAACCGCATTAAGATTTTCACCCAAAAACAAAAAAAAACAAAATATTTTGGGGTCCCCAATACTTAGAACTAAAACTAAAAAAAAAAATTTCATTAAGCCGATACATGTACGATACTATCTATGGATAGGTCTTCAAAAATAATATTGAGGTTTCTAATATTATTTTTTTCTAAACTGAATACTTTGCGCAAGAGACACTTCCAGAGTGGTGAAATGTGTGTAACTTCTAAAATAAGAGAATGATAATACAAAAAAAAATATATGATGCAAACACCAAACTTGCAAACATGCAAACTTCCGCCGAAAATTGGTTTGAACGAGATCTAGTAAGTAGTTTTTTTTAAATCTTATACCTTTAAACGAGCTATTCGTGATATATATAATCTGAATCTAGGAAACGGCTCCAACGATTTTCATGACATTTTGTATGCAGGGGTTTTCGGGGCGATAAATCGATATAGCTAGGATTCATTTTTAGAAAATGTCTTCTTATTCGTGTTTTCAACAATCAAATATAGCTAGGATTCATGTTTAGAAAATGTCGTTTTATTCGTGTTTTCAACAATCACATATAATTAATGTACATCTAACGCCATCTATCGCAACTCGAGCGAACTACATTAAACTATACTGGAATTAGTTGCAGAATAAACAGTACCAAGAGAGGGCACCACTAAAGAAGTTATTTTAAAAAAAAATACCGAGCGACGCTCGGTCATCCAGGTACTCTACGTCATAAATCGTAAACCGCAATTTATCGATTAAAATTACAACGAACTACAAGAACTTTTATATTATGTTACTTGCTTGCTGCTACGGCACCCTTCATGCGCGAGTGCGTCTCTCACATGTCCGCTTTTTTAAATTTAAAACTGTTGTTTAAAAATAATATATATTGTCTACTTCTAGCTTTGAACCAAATTTACCAGCAATCTTTCTGCATCCATGCATTTTAAGATGACATAAGACAGTTAAGGTTATTTATGAATGAAGTTCCACTAGTTGCTACGTTAGGTCGTTACCACCTGTAGTAGCAGTGTCAATGACCTTGAAGTAAATAGCCTATTAAGTATTTAACATGACAATGTTAGCGAAATTATTTATGTGGCTAGATAACCACAACATTTAACGGATGTGATGTGTGAAACATGAATGGTCTTGGGTGCACACTCTACATTATGTTATTTCTCAATGACATTGTATTAAGTGTATGTGTAAGACTGAGGTAACATGCTTCTTAGTGCTTAAATAATGATACATTCATAACCAGTGCGTCCTACCCTTAATGACATACGGAACTGATACATGGAAACGCACCATTGGACTGGTCCCCAACTTTAAAGTAGATGAGCGTGCTATGCTGGGTGTTTCTCTATCAGACAAACTTCGTGACAATGTTATTCGATAGACATCGCACGGAGACCGCAGTACACTTAACTGGAAGTGGGCCTGTCAGTTCTCCAGACGGAATGATAGTCGCTGGAGCAGAAATGTGCTAGTGTGGAGACCGCGATCAGGCAAACGTAGTGTAGGGCAACCTGTGGTATGATGGTCTGACGGTTTGATGCCTCTCAAAGGCCTTCTCAGAAAAGAGATTTTGACTTACTATCCCCCACTGGCCAGATGGGTTGGTATGGGGTTATCTTCTCTTTGCAGTGCTGCTGTCCTGCCTAGTTTGATCCTTTAGTCAACTCTTACGACAACCACTGAATGAATAGGAGTGGTGACATTCCGTATTCAATATCCATCAACTAGGCCCATACCCCAACCCCATCCCCCTCCCCGTCCTCCAAAGGCCGGCTACGCACTTGTGACGCCTCTGGTGTTGCGGGTGCCCATGAGCGGCGATAATCGCTTACCATCAGGCGATACGTCTGCTCGTTTGCACTCTACTCTACTCTCTCTGTTACTTACATATAAAAAAAAACTACATGGGTCAGGATAATTTTTGTTTTTCATATAGATCTTCGAGATGTATCTTTAGATCTGTGTTTTAAGTTTCATAACTGATCATCAAATCGAATATGTTTGTTTTATATTCTGCATTAGTCTTATCTCTAGGGTTTCAAGGAAAAATTAGATCACTGACATTATCCTTATATTGTTACACATGTATGTTTAAAATCCGATTTTTTCTACATTTTATTTCATAATAACTATGTATGTACGCAAGACAACTTCACTGCAAAGAGAAGGAAGACTGTAGATAAACCCTTTTTTTTTAACGTTTCGGCCCACTGGGGATTGCGGCGGGGTGGTGTGTCGGAATCGGACCGACTAAAACCACACGGTGTGCCACTCTGCGCATGTAATGGGAGGGATCCAGGAACTACTGTATTAGCACATACGGACCCAAACCCTGTAGTAACCTTTACCGTTGGAGAGCTACGCTTCAGCACGAATGGGCCGGCTCGAACCGAGTGATACCACGGCCTCACAGAAAACCGGTGTGAAACAGCGCTTGCGCTGTGTTTCACCGAGTGAGTAAGGATACCGGAGGCCCATACCCCAACCCCTCCCCCCATCCTACTCCCCATCCCCAAAAGGTCGATGTATAGGATCCAGAGGACTTCAGGTATTTTGTGGAATAAAATCTCAAATTGACTGTTCTCGAAGGCTTGTATAATTCAAGTGATTTGAGGTAAACTGACAATATTGATTTACATATAAATTAAAATATGATGCCTACAGGATATGAAAATGCAGGCATGCAGACAAATTGCTCGTAACTTCAGTGCAGGCGCTCACATTTGGGATGACGCCTTAACAGTCGACAACGCACTTGTGACGGCTCTGGTGTTGCGGGTGTCCATGGGCGGCGGTAATCGATTACCATCAGGCGATACATCTGCGCGTTTGCCTAAAATTCCATTAAAAAAAAACTGTCTGGTTAGCGTGTTATATGGGCCTAAGGAGGCCTAGGTCTTTCTAAGGAGTGGCCCATGTCGAACAATGTACAAGTTGACCAAATACCATTTCATTCCCCGTAATGCTTTGGTCACGAAACGTTATAAGATGTCTCGAATTTTTACCTCGACCCAGAAACACTCGAGATTTCAATTAGAACATACCTAATAAAAAAAATATTTCGGACAAAAATGTGGTCACTGCTTTATTGTATCAGTTTCACCCGCGTAATATAATAGTTTTCACAAATTTCGTGAGGACAGAGGGTTTATTGTAAGTTTATTTTTCATCTGATAATAACATAATCTACTTGATCGTCACTGTGACTCCGTTAGACGAAGATTTCTAATCTTCACCAATCGCAACGTCGAACGCGATCGCCATATAGCGAGTTGATGTGTAACACACTAGGCCCTTTTTTGTACGGAAATCCCCCTGAATACCACCGACTGGTGGCAATGTCGGACTCGAACCCACTAAAACCGCACGCGGTCTCAGTCGGGGAACCATGTGCAACCTCGAAAGGAAATATCCCTGGAACTCTAGGCCCCTAGTGTCCTGCAATTTTAATGCGCCTATATCATGCTAAATCATGCTAAGTGTTACCGTTTCCTTCATTCTTTAATTTTTCGACCCTTATGGTATTTTTTCTTCAAGTTTTGAATATGAAAAAAACCGAAAGTATTCCTTCCCAAGAAAAAAGTTTTCAAATCGCTTTCGCAAATTTTCGCAAAATAAAAAAAAAGTGAACCTTCTTTTTTTTTATTGAATAGGGGGCAAACGAGCAGACGTATCACCTGATGGTAAGCGATTAACCGCCGCCCATGGACACCCGCAACACCAGAGGCGTTTCAAGTGCGTTGCCGGTCTTTTAAGAAGGAGTACGCTCTTTTCTTGAAGGTTTGAATTGAATGTCTTATTGGTCCGGAAATACCGCAGGCGACAATTTTGAAGTCGGAAAATATTTTCTTAGGTTGTGATAGGATTTGGATCATTTTATCAATGGTATACCCTCTCACAGATGACTAACCTAAAATGACAGCATTCGTACGTGTATCATTGGTGAGTGCGAGACCGGAGGCCCAATGATGCAGAAGCATCTCAATAGGACGCCATAGTGTGAGTCTGCATTCGCAATGAGTATGGTGACCACCACTTTTGGAATCTGCCCATGTAGATACTCTGCCTGATGGAAACATCAGGCAGAGTAAGGTGGCTATGGCAGCAGAAAAAAACTTGCATCGAATATTTACCAAGGGCGATCATTTACGTAACTATGACATTTACACTGATAAATAATTTAAAAATATAATATTTTAAATACACACATCAAAAGTGTCTAGGGATCAACATATGTGTCTAGGGATCAACATATATTTTTGCAATAACTTTTAACTTTAACTTTTCTCCTGATTGATATTAATTAAAATTTTCTTTAAGGATTCATCAAATAAAGTGTTTTCGTTTGTCACAGTAACGATAAACCAAGTCACCTTTGCATTAATAAAGAAATTTGCATTTTCCTAATAAAAGGATTTTTGACATTTGAACCACTAACATTAAAGTTCGAAAAAAAGACTGAAATAACAGTTTTCTTTAAAATTTTATTAGGTAACTTAAACAATTAATAATCCGTGTTTCTACCACGAACACTAACACAAGAACATCGGTTTGGCATACTCAAAATGAGTTCATCCAAATCACGCTGTGGAATGGCGGAATGGAATCAGAATCAATACGGTATCAGAACTAGTCGGCGCACGCGCACAATCATAGGAAACTGTCGATAGTTATTTTTTCCTCATTGATTGCGGAACGTCGTAAAACAACGAAATACCGTAAAGCAAGTTAAAAAATAGCATTATAATTTTGCCACACACATTTGTACATTTTTCCATGTTTGTATTTATTTCAATGGTTTTGCTTTTTTTTCTAGCGGATCTTGGTAATTTAATGAATACCGATTTATGTATTAGTTATAATCTTAATTGTATCTATCTTTATACTAATAGAGGAAGCAAATACTTTGTAACCCTTTTTTACCGAAAATTTTAAATGTAGGACGATTGCAGAATCAGCTAAAAAATCTAAGCTGGAATAAGTAAACAATTGAATTATGGCCGAATTTCGACTTTGTACGTTGTAAGATTAATCGAAATATATAATTTAAATATATTTCGATTAATCTTAAATACATATAAATGTTATCTTGGTTTATGTACGCATCAACAACTCTAAACAGTACTGGACTGATTGAGCTCAAATTTTGACACGAAATACAACACACTTCAAAGATTGTTTTTATTAACCGACTTCAAAAAAGGAGGTGGTTATCAATTTGACTGTGTTTATTTTTTATGTTTGTTACCTTATAACTTGCGAATGGGTGAACCGATTTTGATGATTCTTTTTTTATTTGGAAGCTGGTGCGTCCCGTGTGGTCCCATTTGGTCCAGATTGAAGTCGTTTTTTTTTGTTAAAATTTTATTTATGTATTACAATCGTAACCTACCACAGCGGAGAATAGTTGGCTACAGCTAGGTTTTAATATAAGTTCTTAAACTAATATGATTATTGCAGCTATAATGTAGTCGTACTTATGATCTAAACTTAGAAAAGGATGCACCATGACTCTTTCAGCTGCCTTGTCTGATTTCTAGTTTACCCAGATGGGGTGCCCATGGATTTATGACCACGGGTAGGTCGGGTAGTTGCCAGGAAAGTTCGAAGGACCAGTGTTTTTTTACTCAGTATGGAGTTTCAGTAAAAAAATTATGAAATAGCCTGGATAGTTTTGGACATATTCTTGTAAAATGTGCTTAAGTATACGATAATCTGTTCTAAACTGAATTTGGATACGTGAATAGTAGATTGTTACTCAGTATTATGTCACTACTCCTCTTCTTTAAGGTCGCCGCGTGATGTTACACAACCTAAAACCATCCAATAAATACGTGGGCACAGTCGGCGAGGGCACTAATATATATGTAGAAGAATAGATAAACTTTTATCGGCTCAATAAGGCACTTTTTTTTTTCTCTTTCGGGGAAATCCGTTACGAATACGGGACTTAACCTGTTTTTCGCACGACTCACACATGCAAATTATTTATTGTCTATAATTGATGGGTCAAAATCATAGTTGATTGTCAGTCATAACGATGCATGACTTCGACAGATTTATCAGTTAATGACTGATGAAAAACTGACGGCAAAGTTAATAATTTGCCTGGTGTCTTGAGGTAATTTTACATTTTGTGAGGATTATAATTTTGTTAATGTGTTTTATTTTTTTATTCAGGTTGTCGACATGCATACTGTTAACGAAATTATATCCGTATTGGAGAGAATCAATATCACAAAAGAATTGTTGGAGGTAAGTTTATTTGAAGAATTAAACATATATTCGACTGTATGGTGTAGTAGTTGAAACGATTATCTCGCCTCTATCTACCACGCTGAGTGTTGTGGCTTCAATCCTCACATGGGACAATACTTTGTGTGATCATTGTTGTTCTGAGTATCGGTGTTCTTTGTGACCGTTTTATGAATCTTGTAAAGTCCCCTAAAGAATTGTATTATTCGTTATCAAAGAAATCTAATGTCATCACGTAAATTAAAATTAAGAGTCAATTAAAAGAGACACAGCTTGGAAAAAACTTTCATAATAAGGAAATCAAAACCTAAATCCCCCTTAATTCTGGAGGCCAGCATTCAAAGGACGACTGCTCCCTTGTGCCTCTTGAGTTGACGTGGACATGACAATTATCTGTTTTAACGTTGCAAGAGTGTTCCAACGACAGTCGTCTAGGAAACTATCGCTACAGCTTTTTTATAATAATAGCTTAAAACACATATTTCCATGTTATACGCAGACCACCCGACTGGGAAAGCACGTAAATGAACTGCGACGGAAGACGACGGACCCAACGCTAGCAAGGCGGGCCAAAGTGCTCGTCAAACGGTGGCGTGATCTCGTCATACCCAACGTCGCGTCTCCTGGACATACGGGTAATATATTAATCTATTAGTGTACGCAGGAATCAGAGGCGTTTCTAGCCCGTGAAGCACCTGTGTGCAATCATTACTTTAGCGCCCTTTAGTAAGCATAGCGCCCTTTAGTAAGCATAGCGCCCTTTAGTAAGCATAGCGCCCTTTAGTAAGCATAGCGCCCTTTAGTAAGCATAGTGCTCTTTAGTAAGCATAGTGCTCTTTAGTAAACATAGCGCTCTTTAGTAAACATAGCGCCCTTTAGTAAGCATAGCGCCCTTTAGAATCATAGGGCCCTTTAGTAAGCATAGCGCCCTTCAGTAAGTGGGCAGATTCACTAAAAGTGCCGCAGCCCTATCACTGCTGCGCCCGCACCGCACACCCTGCACTATAGGTAAAGACGCCCCTGGTAGGACTGCTTTACGAAGGGCTAATATCAAGCGGTCAAGTATACAAGCAGTTTTGTATGCAGTATGTCTTGTTCTGTGTGTTTTTTTTGGTGACTCCGATAATACACCACTCAAACCGTATGGGCGGTAAAGCCTCTAGAGGTTTTCCACATAAACGTCCTGGTGACAGGGATTTCATTTCTATGATCACATCTGGTTCGCGGCTACTGGAAGCTGAGATAGCGCGGTGTACGGTGTTAGTCGGTTCGACTCCGACATATTCATCCCAGTTGTCCGCTAAAATCGTTTACTGTGGCTGATAGTGGTAGGTGGTTATGGGTATCCGAGGAGATTTTCCACATGAAATAAATAGTATTTTCTTTAATGCCTTGGGCGGGTCAGAATCATTGTTCTCGAAACTTAATGGCAATATTTCACAGGTTCAAATCGATCATCAGCTGAGAGAGCGGTGCGGCGGCTGGGTAACACTCCTCTCACCTCACCGGCACTCTCACTCTCCAGGGTAAATATATATAATTAGTTTTTATCAGAAGTGAGGGTATGTGGTGTGGTGAGTTCATTCCAAAAAACTTTTTAATAATTGTATAAATTCTCAAAATTAAAAAAAACCCCCGACATAATAACCTGAGTTCCCTTTAAAAAGTAAAAAACACGTTATGCGCTTGCATTTGAGACCCCACTCGATGATATTGTTGCAGACATTTGGTTACTCTTTCCCACTTTCACCCCCATAACTTTTAAGCGGCTCAACCGATTTTCATAAAACATGTCTAAGAACACGCGCACGTAACTCACCTTTCATACAAAAAAAACCTTATTGAAATCACTTCATCCGTTCGGGAGCTACGGTGCCACAGACAGACAGACACGTGAAACTTATAACACCCCTCTTTTCGGTCGGGAGTTAAAAATGTATTGAATTATACTAAAACAAAGAAAAAAAAGCCAATAAATTTTTTCTGATATTTTAAAAAATTGGTTAAATTTTTTTTTTAATGAAAATCTACACAAATATATTAAACTAGTTAAGCTCTGGTTATTTCACTAATTATAATTAAATTTCACTTGCGAATATGAGCACTGAGTGATAATTAAACTGTGACCAAGTCACTCACTTGTAGGAGTGTTTGTGTTGGACAATGGTTGCTGTACAGCAACCAGCTCCGATCCAACACCAATACAACTGTATTAACTTGGAATGTAAGAATAATGATAACTCAAACCTCATAATAATGTTCTCTTAGCTGATAACGGCCACGGCGGCCAATCTCAACGGAGACCAGCCAAGTAAGCAGGAGATATTATACTGCACAAGTGTGTGCGCCAACACAGGTGCACTCTCTGTTCCCTCGTCTCTCAGAATCTGATGGGACGGTCAACCGACACGACCGGGGAGAGATCAGGCGCAGGGCTGACAGCTTTATGTACTCTCCGAGGGTTCAGACCCCAACTGCCAAACTCCGACTATTACTCCTCAATTAAATCGCATTAATAATATTGTCTGCATTACAGCAAGTGGTCAGCCCTGCAGTGCCAAGTCCTCGTCCCCTGTCCAGACCGGGTAAGTAATACAAATTACTTTTGAACATATAAAGTCGTTTATTTCTTTCAAGTCAGACTGACTCGTTGGTCTAGTGGTTAGCGTAACTGACTGCAGATCAAAAGGCCTCGCGATTCCCGGGTGTGACTGCTATTGGGTTTTTCTTAAAATAAATACTTAATATCAGCCCGGAGTTTGGCAGATGGCGGTGTTTCCCGCCCGTGCCTCGATGAGCACGTTAAGCCGTCGGTCTCGGTTGTCATGAACATCTATGGCAATCGTTATTGGGAAGTCAGTGCCCTCAAATTTACTGACAACTAGTTCAACCTTGGAATTCAGTTCACCCTCAGGTTTGTGGAGGTCCGATGCTAGTCGCTCAGTGGAAAAACTGATATTCAGGTAAAACCCGTTGAACTAGTAGCCGACCCCAAATAGGTAGTAGAGCCACGCCGATTTCAGCACAAACGGGCCGGCTCGACCAGGGCGGTAATACCCTCGTACAGAAGATCAACGTATAATGACAGCGATCACGCTGTCGTGTTTCGTTGGTGAGTGCGAGACCGGAGGCCCAATGATGCAGAAGCATCACTAGCACTAGCCCGCCATGGTGTGGGTCACCATGCTGCATTGTCTGCATTCCCAATGAGTATGGTGACCACCACTCTTGGATTCTTATGCTTTCCATCAGGCAGAGTAGAGTCATTTTGGCAGGCCCAAACATAAAAAAAACCTACAACGCTTTAGCTACCAACTAATAGGCCAGTCATCTGTTAAAGTGATGAATTAAAATAATGATTTTATATTTCAGCGTGGGGTGGTTACGAGTCAGACTCTCAGGATGTGATCCTGGTGGACGACGAGCCGCCCCCACCCCCCGTGCCGAACCCCCTCACCAACACCCTCAAGCCACTTACACCACGTAAGTGTACGAAACAACAACACACACCAAGACTTTGTAAGAGAACATTGTTTATTTGCCTGCAAGACCTACAAAATATCATAGAGCACCCTGATGTTGAGTTATTATTCATACAAAGGTTGTCTAGATTAAAAGGGCGAATGCCGAATATTCGGCAAGGGTTTTTGCCGAAGCGCCGAATATTCGGCAAAATACAAAATGACAAAGAAAAGCTTTACGATTTGACGATATTAAATAAAAGTATGCATGACTTAATATTCGGTGTTAGGCCGAATTGCCGAACATTCGTAGCATCGTGCTATAAAATATTTAAGCTATGTATTTGGTTTAGTAATTTAAATGCTTATTTCTATTTACAGCGGTGAAGAGGCCTCCTTCACCGGAACCCTTACATGATGAGAAGAAAGCGAAACGTGACAAAAAACCCAAGAAAAGAAGGTAAGTCAATAAGAAATACGGAGCAGAATACTCAACAAAACGGAGATACCTATAAACGTAATTAAAAACTATTGCTATGTGTGTGTAATGTATAACTAATGAGTCTCGTCTCAGTCCAATGTTCGAAAAATTATAAAATAAATCCCAAACTAAATTTACTGTTAAATTATCAGGTACAGAATGTCATCACCCCTATTTATCTCGTGTATGTCGTTAGAGTCGACTAAAGAGAGCAACCCACTCAAGATAATGACACTGTAAAGAGAAAAAAAAACTTATAACAAACCCTGTACCAACCCACCAGGCCTAGCATCTGGCGGTGATAAAGTAAACCCAAGATTCCTTCTTAAGGAGAGACCTAATTTACAGTTTCGGTTTATTCCAGGGGTCACAGCCGGGCTGGTACCGGCACGGAGGCGACAGCACCGGCGGTGGTCGTGCAGGCCGCTTCGCCGGGCCTGCCCCCGTCGGGCCTGCCCCCATCGGGCCTGGCCGCGTCGGGCCTAGCCGCGTCGGGCCTGGCCGCGTCGGGCCTGGCCGCTCCCTGGGCCGGCCGTAACGGCAGCTCTCATGAACGCCGCCGCAACGGTACTCGTCCACAACTCGACCCATATGCCGCCCTTGTCAATAGGATACCTCCCGCTGGTGCCAAAAAGGTAACTTACTCACTAACCCACTTTTCACGGTACCATTTTTTACAGTTCCTCACAATATAGAGTTAAAGGTTCGTAAAGCAAAAGGTAAACGGCGCTGAAATATTTTTGTCATATGTGAATTTCCGCATGTCAGTTAATTGCAGACCATTTAATATTATTTTTTGTTTTACAGGTGAAAACGACGAAGGAGCTATTAGAGCAGATCCAATCGCGTGGCAGCGTAGCTCCTTCGTCTCCGGGGTCACCGGGGTCACCTCGCTCCCCCGCCTCGCCAGATGTGATGCTTATCGAACCCGATGGTATGACTGCCCATTTTCACTACGTACATCGGTTTCTTTTCATTTCCACTTGCAATAACAGATTACTACTTAACCTTATTCTTGAATACCTATTTCAAAATCTGTCTCTCATGAGATGACAGTCATCCAAAACGTTGCCCGTATTCTGTGACCTGTGTAGTAAAGAATGTAAAATTTTATCGACTTTGCAACATCCAACACACATTTTCTCTCCCTCTGCAGCTCCGCAACTCGTAAAAGTGGAATCACCTCTCCGCAACGGCGGCAAGTCTCCTCCGGCCGAGGAGCCCGAGCAGGCCTACGAGCCGCTAGAGGACGAGCGGGAGTACGCGGAGTGCACGTGCGGGGAGGGGGAGGAGTCGGAGGACTGCCCCGCGGCCGTCAAGAGCGCGGTCCGGCCCGCCGTCGTGCACGCCCTGCACAACGGCTTCATCCCGGGGGTCAACGGCACCCGCGCGCCGGTCGACCCGCACCGCTTCGCCGTCCGCCCGGCCGAGGCGCCCGACCGCCCCGGCCTCTTCTCCAGCGTCGTACCGCTCTACAAGTACTCCGACTATGCGGACGACTACTGCGCGAAGAACCTGGCGAGGGTGCCCGTGTGCGAACACTTACCCTGGACGGAGTTCGCGCCGTCACCCCCGTCGCCGCCGTCCCCGCCCTCGCCGCCGCCGATTCGGCCCTACCCGATCGACTCGCCGGTGAAGGAGGAGCCCGAGGACGACGACGAGACGGACGAGCCGAACCCGGCCTCCCCGTCGACGCCGCGGCTAAAAGCGAAAGAGGAACCCGGCGCGACGGAACCGTCGCCGCCCGAGGCCGAGACCGTCGGCGAGCCGCGGCTCGAGCCTACCGAGAGACTGAAAGCGTCGCCGCCGACGGCCGAGGAGTCGCCGGCGGGCGCCCCCGCGGCCGCGGAGCCGCTGACCCACGCGGCCGGCCCGCCGCCGCACCGCACCGTGGAGCGCACGAAAGAGCCCGGCGGCGGCGCGGCGCTCGTGTGGGCCGTGGAGCAGGCCCGCCACGCCGTGCCCTACGACTATGCGCAGCTGGGGAGCGCGCCGCAGCTGTCGCGCGCCGAGCTGCAGGCCGACGCGGCGGTGGCGCTGGCCCTGCAGGCGGAGGGCCCGCGGGACGCGCTGGGCCGGCCGGCGCGGCCCGAGCGCTTCGCCGAGTGGCACGAGAGCGCGCGGCTGGGCGCGCTGGTGGCGCTGCCCTACGTGGTCATCGACTGACGCGTGACGCTCGCGCCGAGCCGCGCTCCAAGTGTCCTTACGTCGCCCGAGGTGGCGGACTCCACGTATTTATTCGTGCCCGAGGTGATATTATGCCGAGCGCGGGTCGGGCCCGGTCCCGCGTATCGCTTAAGTGTTCGAGTGTTCGTATCGAACGTGTTGTGTTTGTAACGCTTCGACCGCGCACCGCGTCGCGGAACATGTGCCTCGTGTAAATAATATTACACATAGTAGAAACTCTGAGATATTTTTGATAATATAGACGAATTGTTAGTCGATACGTTTGCTCATTTCGAATCGTTTAAATGTACAAATATTGTTACGTGCACCGACCCGGTCTCCTGTCGACAGTCGAATCGGCGCTACTTTTACATAAAAACGTTACATTTCCGCTTGGTTATGTTATGTTGTTTCAAATGTTACTCTGAATCCTTTTTGTTATGAACCTGTTTTGTGTACGATCATCGTTTAATTAATTCTTGCCTTATTCAAACCACGCTTGTCAATATTCGGCTCGAAGGACCAAAATGTTTTGATGCTTATCCACTGATTTTATAAGCCAAATATCTAAACTGATATGTTACAAAATAGTGATGTATGTTTAAAATAAGCATAATTTTATATTAAGATTCCAATTGTAAAATTTATTTGCTTGAAACTCAACTTAATTCAGTTACTTAATTCAATTATCTTTTTGAAAAGATTTTGAGCATTTGAATGCTCCTAATTTCATTATTGATTTTCGTGATTATCCTTCATGTCTAAAGATGTGTTCTATTTCTCAAGTAACTTATCGGTGAACCTCTTATCTAATAACTGCAACAAATACCCATAATTCTGTGTCCAAATTCAAACAATTCAAATATGTTATCTCTGTCTCTCCTATTGTGATAAAAAGAGAGTACGCTAAAAGCTAGTTAATATAAAATATAATTTGAGTTGTTATTGTTTTGGTAAAAATTTGTTAAGTTTTGCTAGGAAATTGGGTTTCTTGATATTTCTTCAACAGTTAGCAATGCCAAGCGGTAAACACAGTACATAAACACATACATAATTAATATTATAAGTTATATTGTCCTCACACATAGTAACTATCTGTCGCTAATAAAGAGTAATGTACTATTAACGTAAAATATAGCAATAAATATCATTTAAACTCACGCCTATATCTCAAAAGGGGGTTAGCAGAAGCATATTAGATGTGTATATTTTGCCAAATTATAATTTTAATCCTACTCAGAGTAAACTTATTGCTCTTTGTTAAAGAGTAAAAATGGAATGGGAAAAGATTTTTTCCAATTTCAGGTATGTTTTTCGAAGAGTAAGCAACAATATCTGTATTTGACTATTGTTGGATAGCCTAAACTTAAAACCTCTAATATCATACATCTGTTTTCACCAAAATTACAAAATCTCGTATATTAGCGACAGAAAGTACCTATGAACACTTAATACCACAGATAAATAAGTCTACTGGACGCTTCGCTATCTTAAAGTCCATTCGTAATAAATAGTGACGTGTCGACGAGATAGACCAATCAGGTTTCAAGAAATTGTCATTTCGTATGAAATCTGGACTCTGATTGGTGAGTTTACGTAACAAGGTCGATGCATCACTATTTTTTTACGCGAATTGTCTATGATTTTTTTTGCAAAAGCTTACACGTTCTGTTGTTATACGTTATCAAGCTGTTACTGTTCAGGGATATGATTCGATAAGTCAGGAGTCGTAATTACTAATTTAACCACTATAAATAGTTAATGGGGATTTAATTACATTGATTTCTCATTGATATTTTCTTTTTATATTCTTGAGAATCTTCAGCACAAATGGGCTGTCTCGACCGAAATGATTTAAAAAGGTTATTTACCATTATGGTCTAAGAAAACAAGGTCTCGCATTCCGAGGGCGACACGGTATGACGTCACTATCCAGTTACCACTTTATAGCAACATAACACGAAATGAACCAACCAAAACCAGCGATAGCTATGATGACGTCATGTCGGTTTCTCTGTCGTCTCGGAATGCCATACCTGGCGAAGTATATTGTTATACCATGTTTACCATCTTGATAAGGAGATTATTATTATTCTAAGATCTGCAATAGTCACATGTTCTTGGTCACCAATAGCCAATCTACCTATCATTTCTTCTTTTAATAAAAAATCTATCTATCTAATACCTTCAAATGAGCAATTCTTTTCTTGTTTATATATAATCTGATTCTCGAAAAAGGCTCCAACGATTTTCATGAAATTTAGTATGCAGGGGGTTTCAGGGGCAATAAATAGATAATAATAACAAAAAATTATTCCTCTTACAGTAAGGTACAATTTTGGTTACATGAGATCTAGGTACAAACTAAACAGTTTCTAAAAAAATCCCTAGTGAGAGTTGGAGTCCATACTAGGCTCGAAGCCTGTGTTACTGATCTAACTAGGATTAATTTTTAGCTTTACCAAAAAAAGTAAAAGTCATACAGGTACTTATGTACTATGCAACCAATTTCAATGCTGCGTATCGAATCATAATCCAATAGTCTCGCTTCCCAAGTCATACTATATTATTTTCTGTATACACTGAGTAAAGCGGCGTCTCTCGATTAATTTGTCTACGGTCATCGCCTGCGCTTGAGGCTCTGTGCACCAGGGATCGGAAAACCCATGCATAACGGTATTCGTTATAAACGGTTACCGAATCAATCTGTAACCGTTTCAAAGGGTTACTCATTGATTCGGTTAACATATTATATATGTTATTGTTTTAACCCAAACAATAAGGGTTAACCCAAATTAAGGGGTTTATGTTTTTGAAATTGTTAACCCAAATGATAGATGTTAACCCAAGTTTTCGGTTATTTTACGACGTGACCCAATTCGAAAATTAATCAATTTTACTTGATCTCTTGTGAAAAAAAATTAACTTGTTATCCCCTTTTCCCATTCCACGCAAATAATGAACGTCACCGACGACTATAACGATAAATGAATCACGGACCTACAAATATCCACAAACCTATATCAAATTCGGTTAAGGTTAACCGTAACTATCCTGTATTAGATTATTCCTGTTAACAGTTATAATTCGGTAACACATATTTATGTTAATCCTAAATTTAGGTTAACCCATTTCCTAAAGGGTTAATAACAGATTATTTCGGTTAGGTTAACCCTAACCGGAATATCCCTGCTGTGCACTCCACAAGTACATCCGGTCCTCTACAATTGTGTAGTCTAAGTGATCCCAAATAAGATTTAAAAAAAAATCTGTCGACTGTTCATTTGTCGTTACCTTATGTGATTTATAAAATGAAATAAATAAAAAAATTAGGTAATAAATAGGAGTTCCAATTGTATATTATATATATAAATAATGCATCTAATGTGCATCAAGATATCAAAATAAAAAAAATAAAAAGAAACTGTGTTGAATTTATAAATATTAAACGTGATTTAATATATGAAAAGTTGTACCAAATTGTTTATGGCGATGTCTATGGCGTGTGTTATTGTCTATGGTTACAGTTAATGTTATATGAGTGCATATCATTGTGTTATACACATGGAGAGTTGTGTACCGTCCTTAGCTTTTGTATGTATGTATGTGTAAAGGTAGTTAGATTAAAATTGTAAATATGTTACACAGGTTAAAAAAATATTTGAGTTAAATTATGATTCTTATGTCCATCGAACATTTAATAAATAATTCAGTTCTTTAATTATCTATAATGCCATTAATACAATCTTAACAATTGGCTATAATCTCTTTTTCTTTCATCTTTATGTGGATAAGTTCACCCTAATGTGGAATATTTAACCCTAATGAGGAACATATTAATCCAACAGCCACCCTATTATAGAATATTTTAACCCTACAGCCACCCTAATGTGGAACATTTTAAGCCTACGTCTGTCCCGAGTGAAACATTGTTACCCTACACGCACCCTAATGTGGAACGCTATCAACATTAGTCTTTGTCAAAATGTTTACTCAGCTGCTTTGAGCAGTCTCATAATATCAATCAGTAAAGAACCACCCTTCATAATTCCAGAAGCTTTGCTTAAATATATTATAAATCACTCCACAGCATATCAAATTATTAATGCGTATAATAAATACTTAGCTTTTACAATTGATTTTCTATAATGCTGGGGCTACACTAACGAGAAACGCCGTTAATTATCGCGATGATGAACGTTTAACGTTGGTGTAGCCACGACTTATTGCGATAATTTTACAACGGCATTCATATTGCCGTTTCCCGTTTGGCGATAACTCGAGTGACGGTACATCAGAGATTAATGAGTTGAAGCGGCAATACTACGTTTGTCGTTGTGAACAAAATTAACGTAATAATTAACGCAGTGTTTTTCGCGATGACCATCATTGACGTTTCTCGGTAGTGTGGCCCCAGCATAACATCATTTTCTAGAAGTAATAAATTAGACAGAGAGACGAATGTAAAATTAAATTATCTATCTCCCTCTGTTCAAGCAGTTTTCGTTAAGTGAAAATGAGATGCACAGCTATCTATATGCTCTTACCTTGATATCAAAAGTACAAATCTATGTAACAAATGGACAACAATACACGCCTGACAATATTTAAAATACATATAAATGCGTAAATTATTATCAATTTTTCCAAATGATATTTTTACCAAAGTAGTAACCTAAATAGGGCTTGGTTGGTCGCAAAATTGCAGTTCCTAGTTCGTACATTTCATTCGGTGCAATTATAAATGTACGGGTTTGAGAAATTATCGATGACAATTAACTTTCAACTTTAAAACTGAGGTGTACGGTTGATTTTAGTTTAAGAATTGATTATTTCAAAATTATCGTATAAACAACGTATCAATATAGAAGTTCGTTAAAAATAACAACCTTATTTTACAACAGTTAAAGTTGAATATAAGTTTGTCATCGATAAATCCTCCGTTCCCGAAAATTGTCCCATAAGGAACTTATGTACATGTTGACAATTTGGTAAATTTTTCACCAATATCTGATGTATCTATTGTGGTATACTAAAAATTGTACTTACTTATGCAAACGTGGAAGAATCCATGCCAAAATGTAATTAATAATACAGAAATCTTTTAAAATGAACCTTCTGCCGATCCCGTAAAGTTCAAAATGTTACAATGCTAATTGAAGAAGAGATTAATTATTTACTAACTCACAAAACCAATTTCTTAATAAATCAGAGCCCTATTTTTCCCTATTCCTATAATTCTGTGGGTCTCTATGTGAAAACAATTCTAGAGCATTCAAAAACAACCTTTTTCGCGCGTGTATATTTAAAAAGTAGTCTATATACTTCTCCAAGGTCCAATCTATCTCTATACCGAAATTCATCCAATTCAGTACTGCGGTTTACAGACAACAGAGTTACTTTTGAATTAATAATAGTAGTATGGATGAAGACGGTATTTTCTCAAAACTGTTATGCGAGTTTGAATCCACTTTGCATAAGTAGCTTCAATAAATCTATTGATAAATTACCGTTGTTGTTTTAAATATTACTATTACCGCTAAATAAAATATTTGCTTCACTACTAGCTTAATAATATAAGATCTTGATTATGTAATCAAATTCATTAATTAATCGTTTTTTGTAAAAAAAACCTTACTTTTACACTTGAAATAACCAAATTTATTTTCAAACTTGTAGTAAAATCCAACAGTTTGTGAATTTTAAAGCACTCAGGTCCTGATAGCAATCAATCAATCAATTTGTGCTATTTTTAGCCAAGAAAATCTGTTTTTAGAGGTTTGTAGTATAGTACAACGACCCTGCGATTCATCAAACTGCCATCCAAAATTTACCCTTTTGAGTAGTGAAACGGGCATTATATTTTATTTTTGTGTTTTTAAAATGTATTTAGAATCTGAAAGACTAAATTTCGAGCTTATTATTGAATGTATATAGTATATATTGGCACATAAACATATATAGATACATCAGATAAACTACAATTTATTCTATTTAGTGTAGCAAACGTTTGGAGAGCTCTGAAATACATATGGTATTAACTAGCATGCTTATTTGCCAATACAGTTTAAACTTGCATATTTATTTGTACTATGTGATGTGGTGATGAGGAATATTTGTGAGAATTGTCAGAGCAGTTTGCCGTTAATGTAGTGAAATTGTATACTTATTTTTCTACTACCAGACACTTATTTTTCTTGTAAATAGCATACTGTTGATAGCATATGTATTTCAGAGCACAACGATTTGTAACGCTACACATGTAAGCTAATATGAATGTTACAACCCGTCCGTCTGTTGCATCCATGTCTGTTACGAATTAAACAAAATTATTATTTGTATGAAGTTTTCTTTGTTTTACATAATGAGTTTTTACACTTAATGATTTATTGCTGTTTGAATTTTTTATATTATAGTATCTATTGGTTATTTTCTCGTATATAGGCCTTGGGTCACTTCTTATAATCTTGGTTACTGTATGTCTATAATTATTCCTACTTAGTTTTTAAATTTTCTCAAAAACTTTCATTTTGGTAACTATTTTAATTTTAGAAAAACAAACTTATGAATCTAAGCCTGTTTACCGAAATTCTATTCAAATTTCAAAATAGCCGCGAAATTATAAAATAAATGTCAAAATTTAAACAGCAATGAGTCGTGTGTTTTAAATGAAACTTCCAAATTGAACTAATGGTGTTTTTAGTTACTCTTTAGTTATAGGTAGATGCCTGAAAAAGGTATTCAATGAAATTAACCCAAGACTTTTTTTGTATTTAAAAGTCCGTTCATGTTGTCTCCTTGCACAGGTATAAACAACTCTTTTTTTTTTAATTTGTTAAAAATCCACGAAAAGATGTTTAAGCTTTGATAAATGATATAATGAACGAATTTGTATAGAGGTATTGGGCGATGTAACCGTTTTTATATTCCTAGTCAGGTTGTGTGGAAGAGTTTTTTTTTTGTAAAAAGTATATTATAGTCAACCGCAATGCCTAAATGACTAAATATTAGATAAATTCAGGTTACATACGAACCAGTCAGTGTTAAAAATGTGCGTCTGAGAATGTGTTAGGTCCCAATTGTTGTGTTAGCGTTTAAGTTATTTTTTTCCTATTTCATCTTTAGTTTTCACTTTAAGATGTGTCATATCGATCTTGTAAATAGAATTGCGTTAAGTTTTGATAAACTAGTTAACCAAATGTTTTTTTTTCTTCTGTTATTGAGTGTATGTTTTTTTATTTGCTGATAGATTATCAAGTTGTTGACAATACGCGAGCTTATTTCGACATTTACCAGTCATGGCAAAAGTATTTAAAATATCTACTAAAAGGTTAATTTCGAGTATTATTTATTACATTCTTAGCTAAGATAAAATGTTGTGTGATGTCTAGGATTATTTCTTCTGTCTGTAAAAAAACTTATAAAATGTATGTACATATTTAGTAATCTATAAATATATTTATGATCTGCTATCTAGTTATCATAGTACAGGGTCTGTCTAGTTTGAGGTCTTGGTATTTTATACAGCCATATTGTTTTCTTTACAAGTTTCATGATTAATTCATCTCTAAGTAAAATAGTGGATATTTTAAATACTTTTCTTGTGAAATTGGAATCTTATACCAATGACAGACACTTAGCACGATTGATTGTTGTGTCTGTCACATCTTTCAGCAAATTGAGTTATAGGTGATTTATTTATAGTAAATACCCTCAGTTAAGTAAAAATCTTGTGCAGAAGTAAAAACCTGCAGCAAACGGACGGTACGAGTATATTTTGTAATAGTTGAGACTTTCCAGCGTTTGAATTACCTATGAATGTGTTGGGCCTGTTGTTGCGTCGAGAGTCGTTTATCTGTCTGTTGTTAATGATTGAGATTGTTATGTTTGACGCGCGTCGCTTCCGTCTCTGTCTTGTTCTTATAATTATTTACCATTAATGTTATTTGATCTCATGCCGTGGGAGAGCCACGCTTTGGCAAAATGGGCCGGCTCGACCGGAGTGATACCACAGCCTCACCGAAAATCGGTGTGAAATAGCGCTTACGTTGTGTATCACCGAGTGAGTGAGGATACCGGAGGCCCATATCCCGACCCCTCCCCCATCCCCCAAAGGCCGGCAACAACGCACTTGTGACGCCTCTGGCGTTGTAAGTGTCCATGGGCGGCAATAATCGCTTACTATCAGGTGATACGTCTGCTCGTTTGCCCCTATTCCATAAAAATTGTGCGCATACATGATCTTTTTTCCTGTGATCTTCATTTCTATACAACAAAATAAAGGTTGTTTTCATAACTACGAGGTCTAAATTTAAGTGTATATAGACATATCTAGAATTATCATTTTTCTCAAGCAGGAGTTTCTATCGAATATTTCCTTTCAATGTTATAAGACAAGACAGATGAGTAGATAAGCCATTACCAAAAAGGACGGGTGATAGTTCAGAGCTTGTAATAAAGATGAGTTGCTCTCTCCGCCAGGAACAGGCCCACTGGTAGTGGCTCACTGCTATACCAACTTACAATATTACAAACGACTAATATATATACACACAACAACGTGTTTTTATTACGAACTGAAGTTTTATTTTTTCCTGAAACTTGAATAAAATGATGTCGATTTAGAGAAAATACAGCCTGGCCTGCTGGTCGTCTTTAGTAATACTGACTGCTGTGCTGGAAGTCATAGGTTCGATCCTACCCAGGAGAAATACTCGTAGGACGTGATTACATATTTTGATAAATCTATATTGAAGTGTTTAAATCCATTACTATTTAGTAGTATGTAAAGTCGCTAATAACTGGCTTATTATATAAAAGAATGGTTGAGCTTTACTAGAAGTTCCTAAGCAGCCTAAATATCTTTCTACTTCTCTGCTCGTAGTCCATACGACTTGTCTGAACAAAAAGAAATAAAGGGTACTCATATTATGTTTTTTTTTGTCCTCGGAATGTATGTACTAGGAACATAATAAGAAAATGATTCGTCATGAAGAGAGCCGTGCTTCGTTATTGGCCGTCTTGACCGGACTGATGATGAAGAAAGAAAAAGGGTCTCTTTCGTTACTGTTCAGACGGGGAGGACGGTATAATACTGGCAGGACCAGGGATCGGAAAACCCATGCATAACGGTATTCGTTATAAACGGTTACCGAATCAATCTGTAACCGTTTCAAAGGGTTACTCATCGATTCGGTTAACAGATTATATATGTTATTGTTTTAACCCAAACAATAACGGTTAACCTAAATTAAAGGGTTTATGTTTTTTAAATTGTTAACCCAAATGATAGATGTTAACCCAAGATTTCGGTTATTTTACGACGTGACGCGATTCGAAAATTAATCAATTTTACTTGATCTCTTGTGAAAAAAAAAAAACTTGTTATCCCCTTTTCCCATTCCACGCAAATAATGAACGTCACCGACGACTGTAACGAAAAATGAATCACGGACCTACAAATATCCAGAAACCCATATCAAATTCGGTTAAGGTTAACCGTAATTATCCTGTATTAGATTATTCCTGTTAACAGTTATAATTCGGTAACACATATTTAGGTTAATCCTAAATTTAGGTTAACCTATTTCCAAAAGGGTTAATAACAGATTATTTCGGTTAGGTTAACCCTAACCGGAATATCCCTGGGCAGGACACTTGTGTTGAGTAGCAGGAGTCTATGGGAGGAGGAAGTCACTAGTGAACAACCTACCACAGACTACCTACCTATACTTAGATATATTTTGTAATTAATTTACTGCACTACATTCCAGTCAAATCTAATATTTTCGATTGAAAGTAATATACCTAGGTTCTATTTAAAATTTTTTTTTTGTGTGTTTTAACTGGAGGTAAGGCTCATTATTGTTTATTAAACGTATTGAAACTGCAAAGCAAACAAACAAACATTTTCAAATTTTTATTTAGATGTCCATTTTGATGTTAACAACTGAAAATTAACACACGCTATTATAAACCCGTAGCAAAGCTAAAATTTTCTTGTAATTATCGGCTATTTCGAGGACTATTTATACTAAATTCTTACCGGGCAGGGCTTGTTCACACAACAGAAACAAAAACCATTTTTGTGCGTAAACAATAAACATTTATAGGAACTTACATAAATAAACAACATCGATAAACAATTTGGACTTCAAAAGTAAGTTTTGATTCCATAACATCAAGTTAAATTAACAGAAACATTTTCCACTTATCAGATCTATTTTACTTACGGTACCCTACGTACAATTCTAGATTATAGTATGATGATTTTCGAGCTTATAGTCAAGTCAATATTAGTGGGTAAGGCATGTTCTAAGGTGACAAGCAAGTGAGGCGCTCATAGCCCAGTTGCACTCGGTGATTAGAAGCAATCACCGAGGGTAAGCAACGACGGCGCGGTCAGTACCTGGATGGGTGACCGCTAGTGGCTTGTTACCATGAGCGTCTCTGTGATTCGGAGGTCACGTTAAGCAGTCGGTCCCGGTTATTATCATATGATAACAATCGTGAAGCATAGTTGGAGGCCTTTGGGCGGCTTAAAACATCCAACGACAAGATTACGTAGCCACAACGTTGTCTTGCCGGTCCCCAACCCGCACTTGGCCAGCGTGGGGACGTATGGCCTTAACCCTCTCCTGAGAGGAGACCCGAGCCCAGCAGTGGGACGTTATGGGTTGTTGATGAAGCAAGTGACTACAGGCATTCCACTTTTATTATTCCCAAGATTATTTGGGGTCGGTTACTAGTTCAACCGGTTTTATCAGAATGTTTTTCACGGAGCAGCTGACTTCGGACCTCCACCACCCTTGGCAAACTGAATTGTACAAACCTCGAAAAGCTCTAAGTAACCTTTTTGAACCCCGTAAAATCAATACAACACTAAGTACAGAACTTTTTCTAACAGCTCCCGCATTTGGAATAAATTCTGTGTGTGGATACTTTTACAAACACACCTACATAAGGCGGACAAAGAACACCGAAAGTCAGAACAACAATTTGTGAATTACAAGTGTTGTCCCATGTTGGGTTTGAACCCAGAACACAGCGCAGTGGAAAACAGCGTGTCAACCGCTTCACCGTCCGTGCAGTCAGAATTCAAAACTACATTTAGAGTATGTCTCCAATAATGTTAGGTACGTAACTCGCAGTGTTGCGGGGACTCGATAGGGACCTCCAGAACTTTTTTCTGAGTATAGGGGTCAGGGGGTAAAACAGCAGACGAGTAACCTCATGGTAAGTGAATACCACCGCTATGGATATCTGTGATTCGAGAAAAAGGGAATTATGAAAGGCAATACGTGGGTAGTTTACACAAGTTTTTATGTTTAATTCTTAAAAGTTGCGTATTTAACTGGCTCCATTTTCATCTACATATTTTTCCATTAAATGTCTTATGTCTACAGTTTTTAATATATATAGACTTGACTATATGCCCGAGTTTAAAAAGCTTTAAAAAATAACCACATTTTTGTAAACAAACTATTTTATGGAAGGATGCGAGAATGGACTTCGATAGGAACTAAATTAAAAATATTTAATTATATAGCTCTACACAATTATATAGAATACACGGTACTTCATACAAAACATGTTACCTTTCCTACATTCCAATACAAATACCATACAATATAATATATATGAGCTACATACAAAACGAATTGAATATCACTTTAACTGCAATCATTTGCTTGAACACGAAAATTTTACAAAAATCATTTCTATAGTCGAAGCTTTAGAATATGGCAAAAATTGCAAAATGGATTTTTCTATTTATTAAATTCAAGATTTGAGTACACAGATACCATGTGTATTGATGACCCGTTATTCGACAGTACCTGCATTGACTAAATGCAAAACTGTGACTTCTCAACCGGGCATTGCATAATATGGGTTGCTTTGGCCAAGATGCAAATGTTTCGCGTCAATTTTATTTCTGCATCGTTAACGCCTATATTCTCTAGTAGTATTGGCTTATGTTTTGTTTAGACTCAATGATTTAGCGTTAAGATGACGTCTTCCCATACATTTTGTTAGTTTTCAACTCAGATCAAATAAAAAAAGGTAGATAACGCACCGCCTTGTTCTTGTTGAAGCAGAAAAAAGGCTCGTAGTTCCAAGTAAACACACGCGATACGCACTAACTATGCTATAAACTGGGGTACTTTTTCGTCAGTATCGTATAAGTTGTCGATACTTGTACTGACGAAAAGTAGCGTAGTCTATAGCATAGTTAGCGCGTAACGCGTGTGTTTACTTGGAACTACGAGCCTTTTTTCTGCTTCAACAAGAACAAGGCGGTGCGTTATCTACCTTTTTTTATTTGATCTGAGGTTTTCAACTGAGGTTTACGTTTGTAGAATTTCAACTTGGCTTAGGGGGGCTGATATTCAGTGACAGATTTCACATAGTAACCAAGGTCTTTAGGTGTTTGTAATCTTAAGCAGTTCAAAAGTAAGTATTTATACTATATACCCAAATCTTGAATACCAGACAGTTACTTACTGCCAAGCAGCCAAGACAATATATCACACAAAGGTTTTAATAAGCCCTTTACATTATAAATCAATCACTTAGTACCCTGTTCCTACGGAATTTTATTGAAATCATTATTAAAATAAAATTTATCATTAAAAATCTAAAACATTAATAAATCAACAATGCATTTATTTATAAAATATTATTTTAAATCAACAAATTACAGAGCATAGCTGTTTTTCTCATATTAAAATTAGTTAATCATTTACAAAAGAGACAAGATAGTGTACATATATTTTAAACCGCTAAGGTGCCATAAAAGCAGTTATTTAGACGTGGTCACCTAGTTTATGAAGTTCTTTTAGGCTAGGATGTATGCTATTTTAAGATGATGTTAGAGCCATGTTCTTTTTTTAGTTTTTTTAGGTGGCAAACTTACTTGTATGCTTAATAATGTAAACCCCACAGTCCTTTAATATTTCCTATTTAATGGATGCAAAAAGATAGACCGAGCTCTGTGGCGTGCCTCGGGAGAGGCCTATGTTCAGCAGTGGGCTCCAACAGGCTCATGATGATGGAGTAATTTAAAATCCATTGATAATTTACAGACAATCTGTTATGTTGTCACTACTCACTGTCTTTATCAATATTTTTGTTGTAAAATAATATATATACCTAATACTATTGGAATTTTTCTTAAATATGTAGGTACTTATTCTGCCAGTGATTAAAATAAAAAAAAAACTCAAGATACAAATAAATTAAAAATACCAGCAAGCTTACGAAAAAATTAAAACTCAGAACGTCCAAAACATTTCTCCCTAACCCTTTTTATAATATTATCATCTGGTGTTAATTTCCAGTCTATTGTTCTAAAGTCAGATTCATCTATATCTTGAGATTGTGACTCGAACAAATCTCTAGAATGGTGACGTGACCTTTCAGACCCGTGAGGTCTCTTTAACTTCCTATCAGGCCGTGATTCCGGTTTAACTAAATCATCGCGACGAGAGTTCGGCGTTTTCCAAACAGGATCACCTACAGGCCTATTTATCAACATGTCTGGAGGCGAAAAATATGAAAAAAATGGGCTAGACAACTTCGGCTCCTTCTTTTCTTCATTATTAGGTATATCAAGAAACGAGAATGTGTAATCTGCATCGTAAATTTTTTCATGAACGTATGATGATATGAGCCTGCGGTTGACAGTATTCTCCGATTTACGCTGCGGTTCGGCGAGTTTCGTCTGTGTTTTTTTTATGAACATAATAAAATCGTAATACCTCTCGACATTTTCAGCGCATCTGTGACATATTGTGTTTATAAAATCGTTCTCCTCGATTACTAGTTTCAAACACACTAAAATTTTGTCCATCAGATTTGTTTTTTGGCTATAATTGCCAAATAATGACACATTAAATTCTGTCTCCGATAGACACAATCGGCAAGCTTTTCTTGAAATTTCCATTTCTTAACAGAATTAAATAGGAAAGTTGTATTTAAGTAGCTATGAAATATTAACTTTTTGACTTAGTTTCCCGCCAATTTCTTTTGACATGATTACATGAATAGCATGCGATGTGATTGGATGAGCAAGAGATGCATTCGAAACATACTATTTTGTTCAGAAAACTGAAACAATTATTCGCCAAAAAACACTACATTGGACGGCTTTCAATTATGTTATGTATACTTTGCCCTTGTCTATTGTTATGTCTAAGAGAATTACATTTCACTTACTTAGACAAAAAAATGTAGTGTAATTGATAAATATTTTATTTTTGAACGAGTAATGAATAATATATATTGTTGTTCAAAGTAATCGTTGGGGCTTAGGATTCGCATAAAAAGCTGAATTAACAAAAACGAAAAGGCCGTGTAAAACAACTTCAGGAAGTTTATAGACACATTCATTAATAATTAACATTTTCAATAAAATACACTTATGTAAATTAGAAAAAAAGATGTAGGTAAGGTATATAGATACCTACCTAGATCGATTAATTCTCAACAATATAATTTTGGATCCTATCTTATTAAATATTTAAGTAGATCGAAAATCTGTCATACGTTGTATTAATTATTTATAAATAAATTAATTAAATAATTCATAACTGCTAGTCGTCATTACTACTATCACAAGCCACCACACTCCTATTTAATAGACAGTGATTTAATGATAAATACCAAATAAATATAATTATACATAATACAGTCATTCTTTGCAAAGCTTTTTGTCATATTTATCGTTTTAAACATTGCGTTTAATTTCCCCTACTTTTATAGATTTTTATAACTTTTCGTATACCATGCACATTGTGACTATTGTACAAACAATGGACATAACAGCAATGGTTTGCCATAGCGAAACAATAGATTAGTCAATTATAATTCTTTGCTAGATCGAACTAAAAGAATAAAACTTCTACAAGAAGTCACAATGCACACTGAAAAGTGGGACTAAGTTCGATGCAACTAAACGTTGTCCTCTTCCTTTTTCCCCCAGAACTTATCAAACCTAGTACGAGCCCTATCTAATATCTCCGCGGCAGTAAGACCACCTGTAGCAGGTGTTTCATTTACCACATTAGTATCAACCACTCCAGGTGCGATTTGAGTCGCTTCAGTCGACTTTTTAATCACTTCTTTCTCCTTCAGCGGTTCTTGGGTAGGAGTTTCAGGAGTCAGCTCATTGCTGTTGATGCCATTGACTCCATTAACGCCGTTAACTTTATTCATGTCTAAGGCCTTGGTCTCATCGATGGGAGTGAGGCTAATCGGTGTGGTTGGTGTCTTGTCAGTACGCTTGCTCAAGCTTGTGGGCGATTCGCTCTTTTTCAGCGAGCGTATTGGCGACATCTGCTGGTGATGAATTGGAGCGATTTCTGGAACAGTATTTAAAAATTTTAAATGTTTGTTCAGAAATCTTCAGAATTTTTTTGGGAGTTTCAATGTCTTGTTTTTAGATTTTGAAAAGCTGAACGCTTTCGAAATGTATTTGAAGGCTTTGAAACTCCCAATACACCAAATAAGCACATTTAAGATCTTTACTGGTTCTTTGGATTGAAATGAAAAACTAGAAATGAAGTCCAATATATCGCACAATTGTAAACAGTATCAAAGAACCACCAAAGAATACAGGTCGTGTAATTTCCAGAATTTCCTAGCCTGTAGGTAGGTTATTGTAGGGTGCTCAACTTTTTTACTGTCGGTATCTACATAATTACTTACCTACTATTTCCAAAAAGACAGCAATTTTAACACCTAATTCTTCATATAGTTTTTTAACTTAGTTCATAACTTTATTTTATAAATTTCATTTAAACATGCTACCTTCTATTTGAGAACCCCGACAAGATTTCATGCTAAGTAGTAAACTATGACTTTAACACTAATATAATTAATAAGTTGACTATTTCTTTAACTTATGATTCTTATGAAGGAGACATGCAAAACTATACTCAGTTATCAAAATATTCCATGGAATGTGACAGTTTAGATGATGCTTAGAACATATTTTGTCATTAAACGACCTACTGTTCCTAATCTAGCTAGTTCTGTATGTAGACGAATGTAACAAGAGGCCTTATGATACTAACTTCTAATGAAATTGAAGCACACACTGTAAATCTTCCTATAAATAGAATAATTCAGGCAGCATGCAGAAGTGATACGATTAGAATGACATGAGGAAACAATAAGATAATTCGGGTGCCATACAGTGACAGTGTACGCAAACATCGAAACAGACACACACAGACAAGTGAATACATACGTGGTCGACGCCTCAGCGGAGTACGGTCAAAATAAATAAAAGCATCTCAATTATTGGAGTAACACAATTTAATCATGAACTATTCAATAGGTATAATATAAAACAGATTATATATTTTTTCTGGTGTCGATCGTGTGTCGTGCTTATGAGATAGTGAGCTCTATTTGTTGGGGGATAGAGCTCACTGTCACATCGTTTGTCACACTCATTAAAACGTGTGTATGGCCGATGGTCTAGGCGGTGGCGGTGTTCGTCGTACCTGCCGGCTTCACGGAGGCTTCTTCGGCTACGGAGCCACTCTTAAACTCAGAGCTAGGGCGCTTAATGCTCTCATCTGAAATGGTGAGCGAGTTGTATGGTTTGATGGAGTGAACTAACGTTACATTCTATTTCCACGGAAAATTGTATTATCTGTGTAATTTAAAGTTGCCAGAATCAATTAAGAGATGGCGCTATTAGCAGTATTTTTTCTGTGGATTTAGAACGGTTTAAATAAAACACTGGTTGTGTACGAACAAAAGTGTGGAATGTGTGATGGTTATAATTTTAATGAGTGTTTTTTTTATAAAGGTTTCATTGATGCACATGATTTCATTGTGTTCGTTATGCGTTGTGTCGCAAGCTCTACTCGTCCGTACTATGTTGGCTTAAGTTACTGAATGATCATGAGTCTTCTGACTACGAGTGTAATGAAATGACAGTGTGATGGCTTACAAATCGATCTTTAAAACCATTTCCTATTCATACTTCTTACCTACGTTATTTTAACAAGTCAATGATCTTATAATTATTTAGAATACTGTTCATTTGAAGAGCATCTTATTCGAATAAATTTCTAGATTCCAAAAGAAAGTGTGATATTTTACATGGCAACACCACCACCATGAATGAATTACAAACTAGTACATCAGAGAGAAAAAGATACTCTTTATTACATTTGAAATGCAGTGAAACTAATTTTACGAAGTTATTTCAAAGGTAAATAATTTAGGTGTTCATTTATCTTCAGTTTCGCGTCTAATGGTGACCCTTAATTTTGAAGCAATTGACTATAACGTACCTACGCTAGATGCCACTGTGACTCATTAGATTATTGATTACAAAACCATTAGCAATAAAATGTAGTGTAAGAATATTAACTCTAACTCTGGTTCAGAAATGTGACTAATGCACATCCATCAAGAAATTCAAAATATTTCGGATAAAATTGAAAATATACGTAAAATCAGTCCCACGTTCTTATCCTTAACTAGTCTAGCTATATTTTCCGCCCAGTCTGAGTAAGGTCCGGCACTCACCGCTTTTCACGTTCTGTGTGACCGTGAAGGTCTTCCCAGTGTCAAGAGGGACCGTCCAATTGACAGGATCCGGAGACCTCATGTTCATCTGCTCGGGAGACTTGACCCTGGTCGGTTCTGGTGGTGATTTCACCACGGGAGAGTCATCGAAGAAGTGATCCTTGGCTACCGAAGCGCTGCGGTGTGCTGGAATCTCGTCGTCTGAAAGAGTACAATTTGTCGTTGTTTTTTTGGTGATATAAATTGGCAGTATAGTTACAGATGTGTTGCTTTAAAAAAACATATTTGAAATAGACAAGATTGGCTCTTTGACATATTTTAAGTTGGCAAGACACATTGAAAGCATAGATTATAGTTTTTTTTTCAGGTAGAGATAGCAATTTTACGCGATAGCATTGACGATTAATTCATGATAATTAGTAAGCACATCTGTAATTATACATACCAGTACACATTTAAAACTATGTGCCTATGTTTGCAGTGTAACCAATTCTATGCACTTTTCACAAACGGGAAAAATAATCCTAGTGTTAAGTTTTCTTATAGTTTAGGGTTGCCATGTTTTTTTTATAATTGTAATACAGTCGGGCTAGGAAAAATTAGCTTCTTTAATAGTACACAACAGTGCAAAATCATTTTCTTCTAATTGAAAAAGTATATTTCAATTAATAGTTGCAAATTATTTGGCACCGTTTTTTCAAATCAAAAATGAAATAAACAGCAAAATGGACCATTTGTTTTTTGATCATCTACTTATTTATTTCGATCTAAACCTATCTACTTATTCAAGTTGATAATCATGGTGAGGGATACAATTTGTATCCAAATAAAACTAAGATTTAATCTGATTTGAATAATCTAAATAAACATTCAAACTAATTAACAATCTGCTATATCTAACTTAAAACATCCATTGCATGCAATTCCAAACATGTTTCTAAGCACAGAGTAAATAATTAGATGCATAGCGCTTCATCTCATATCACGTTGAGGAGAGATTCAATGCTCTGTGTTATTTACATTATACACTAACACTTTACAACTCTCAAACACACAATTACTACGCACAAAATTTCTAATTTCAGAGATAATTTACTTCAATTTATGGCAACACCAATCTAAAATAGGTCTACTAACAACTAACAACAAATTTCTAAATCCCAACTCTCAGCAACAGAATTATTATCTACATATTAAAATAATGGGTTAGTGTTCTTTAGGTAACGGTATTTCTACAACAGTTCTTTTGAACATGTAACTAAGAAAGTTTTTATTTCCACGAATTATCATAATATAACTCATAATATATCTATGACAATCATTTCAATTCATCTTTTATTCTACCATGAGGAAATCATACAATTTAAATCCTACCACACAAAGCCAGTGTTGCCAGTAATATTATACTTTTACGCTTTACTTGGTACACTCGGGAGAAGATTAGGTACTTTAATATTTTTACAGCAATCTACTAATTCCTGAGTTTAGTAAACATTTTCCATTCTAGTTTTTGAGCGAATGTGCTCAGTTGCACGATAGTGAATACCCGTAAAGGTCCAGACTGTCACAACTATGTGTGTGGTGGGGGGGTGTGCAATGTGTTTGTTCACACAGACAATACGGATGTACAATCACACCTGTGTCGTGTCAAGCCATCTCAGTTGGTGCCATTGCGTTCTTCAGTGACCAACGTTGCGTAGACGCACTAACCAAAGTAATAATACAACATAAAGCCCACAGAGAACACGAGAAAGCTACAAAATGTTTAAAACTTTTTCCATATATCGGGTAACTTTGGCCCAGCAATTCTTTAATGAAATAGTTGGAGCAAAGTTGCCATAATAATAATTTACATTGGAACGAGTTTTAAGCAATTATTAAGTCAAAAAAATATGTTTTTATTGTCTCTTGTCAATAATTGAACAAAAATGATGGTAGAAAGAGACAACAAAACAGTACAACAATTTCAAAGCCACACAGGACATTACCAATTGTAACAGTACAGTCAAAAGCATCATGGACTAGAAGCTTCAAGAACATAGAGCGTCGACGCAACTGCAACAGTCACCTGGTAGAGCTACGCACCCAACTTTATTCCGACTTTGGACACGCTGCGACTGCGGCGGCCTCTCCCCGGGGCCCCGTTAGTCATCGTCGCCCCAGGAGCCCCAGGAGTCCCCGGGGTCCCAACAGTCCCCGGGGCCCCAGTGGCCATTTTGCTCGGCGCTGATGGTGATCGACCTCCCCGCGATGTCGACCTAACTCTATTACTACTCCCTCTACTCAACGGCAAACCTACAGAAGAAAGTATTGTTGTCTACTATTTATGGGCTATTGAGAAATGGCTCTTTAGGTTCTATTTATATGTAAAGTTGTACTTATGTTGAGTTTATTGACATTGTAGTTTGATTTTTTGATAGCGAATTAGCGGAGAAGACATCTACATGCGTTTCGAACTCCACAGCGTCATTTTCCTTTCATCGTATTGTCCACTTAAGCAATATGTACTAGATTTAATCTGTGTTTAAAAAAATGTCACTTTCTAGTTCTATTTTATTTAATTAGTTTAATAAGTGTCAATGTTTCTTGTTTCAGTTAGAGCCATGTTCTCAGAGTTTAGCCACAAAGGAGGGGACAAGCACCAGGCAGGATAACAACAGTTAGTATTAGTACACACATCGATTAGCTTAGATCTAGGCTAGACACAGAATCTAGTAGAATTTTGAAGGAAAAGAAGCAAGTTCTCCACTACTTCGTAGAACTGCTACGCTATCGTAGAGGTTTCGTAGCGAAATTTAATATCCTAATTAGCTGGTAAATACTAAAATGTGTAGGAGAACTAACAATTTTTAAACTTAATTTTTATAATCTTATTTAAATTTTTACTCATGTTCAGGTAGATGGTTTTTATTCAGAGTTTATAACTACTAAATAAATTTCGAGGTTTGGTTTTCGTTCGAAATACCTACCGCATTGCGAAACCTGGTTCTATATCAGAATATAAATATATTTATTTTTAAGTGTCACAGATTCTGATCCTGGAGTTCACTCCAGGCTCAGACTGTAACATCAGGTATGTCAAAGTTTGTATCGTCAATAAGTTTTTTTGAATCTTTAAAAACTACCGACAAGTTGAACTCAAACTCTTCCTATAGAAAAAACAAGTTGATTGATTCTAATTCTCTAATCTTCAACTCAAGCAGCAACTCAAGCAACTCACCAGTTGGTTTGATAGGAGCCGGGTGCGGTTCATGGCCGTTGACGAGATGTTTAGCATGAGCAGCAGCCGGCGCAGGATCGGCGGAGCGCGGTCGCCGTCGAGGAGACCGGAACGCTGCGTTCTCACCAGTTTTCGCTCCTGGAATGCGAATTTTTGGATTAGGATCGTTAGGTATGTCAGATTTATATTTTGATGAAAGTTGACGTTTGAGTAGCGGGAAGTTTTGTGGCGTACCCTGAGCTACCAGTGAATCATCATCATGAAAGTCACGACCACTCTGAGAAGAGTAATATGAATAAGAAGAAATAGGAAGATCAGATATATTCAGAGTGCGAGTGGTAAATAAAAATTGGATAAGTTACTACTTCAGCATATTTATTATATTTTGCTTTTTAATTTTACTAATGAATTTCTGGTATCGTCCAGGGTATTTTTTCCATTCTTGTAATATATTATTGCTAAATTTGTATACAAATATACATTCTAGATTTTATTTATTTTCTGTACCCTTCTAATGTTCTTCGACTGGTTTTGGGATTCAAGGCTTATTGAAAAGATATAATTAACTAAATGTTTGCAAACTCTTCTTCGATCATTTGCCGAAAATAATATTTAAGCGCTTACCATCATGAGTAGCACCTTCATCGAAGCTATGTCCCTGCAGCTTCTTCCTCTGCTTCTGAGGCGAGGTCTTGTGAGGGGAACGTTCAAGGGCCTTCGTCTCCTGCAGCTTAGCGTGGATCGATTGGTGGGGCGCTGACCGGAATGACCGATACTTCTTTGGTGAATGTCCCTTAGATTCTTTACCATCTTTCTCATCACGTGGCAGTGCCCTGGGAATAGAAAATGTATTTGTATATATTATTCTAAAATTGAAAGTCAATATTTGAGTTATACTCGTAATATGAACTTCTGGAGACTATTTGCTTAATAGCTGCATAGCCAAATGCTAAGTAATACAGCAAATATTCCAGAACTCACCAATTAGGGTTTCGATCTGTGTAATGGCTGATAACAGCTTAATTTTAGTAAAGTATTCATTAGACTTCCCAAATCCTATAAATTGCACGCTTCAGTGAAAATCTGATAAAGGCTGATGACGTCTACTCTACTGTGGGGTAGCGGATACATGTCTCCTTCCGCTCCTCAAGCGATTTTTGCTTCAGCGTCATTGCTTCTAAATCAACTCAGTATAATATAAAGCGGCTTGGAGTCTTCAGCTTGAGGAACTGGTTGCATTAAAACCTTTAGCATAATTGCTGGTCTGTCTATTAGAAATTTCATGACATTCGATTTCGGATTTTTACCTCATTTCCAAACAAGTATAGCAGACGTATGTTCAGCAGTGATTTCGAGGTGCTTTCTATTAAAAAATTAATGAAAGTCGAAGTGTTCCTCAAGCTATAGAAGCCATCGCCTGGTGCATCACTTACTTGTGATTGGTGGAAGCTAGTGATAATGCCGACAACGAAGATCGGCGGGACACTTGGTACCAGAGCTCGATCTGCTTATTGTAAAGCTGTGTGATGTGTTCTGGCGCCATTTCAGTCCCCCAGCCGCGATACTGTCGAAATATTGCCAATATTGAATACTAAGCATGATTATGGAAAGCAAACTGTTTGATGTGTGTTTGATAGAGCCTACCTAACGTTTTAATAATTAATCTTATATAACACATATTGTATATAGAAATATATCTAATAATGTCAACAAATTTTATTTATGTTAAATTTATAAGGAGAATTAATAATTTCAAGACAGGACAGAAAAGTTTTGAACAACCGAGAAGATGTTAAATGATCACGTATTAACTAATATTTCCACGTATTAATGCGAAAGTTTTATTAGTAGTTTGAATTAGATTTTGGTTCAGATTTTGATTCCAAAGCTTGTCCGTCCTGTTGACATTTACAGTTATAAAGCTTGCTATTCAATTTCGGGAGCTGTCCGTGTATTACTAGTTTTTACATGTAGTATGTAACAGACGCAGACCTTATATTCGCCGGCGCGCTTACGCAGGTCCAGCACCTCACGATACCAGGAGTCGCCTTGGGCCAGGCTGAGTGGCTGCAGGCCCGCCGCGCGAAGCGTCGTGGCACTGTCCTCCCCGCCGTCAATTCCCGCACCCCCTACCGCCCCTGTCCCCGAGTCCCCTCGCCCAGAATCCCCCAGCATCCTCTCGCTCGCCTCCTCATTCGACTTCCCTTTCCCCCTGCATTTCGTAAATGTTCCTTTAGACGCCTCATACACGTATTGAGAGAACGGTCTAAATTTCTTTTTGTACTCGCTTTTGTAACGTTTCCTATTATCTTTGGAACGATCCTCCCCGTTGGATATGAGGGCCGATAGCGCGTTACGGAACGTCGATTTTCTGGAAAATTCCATTTAAGTCTTAGACGCCTGTTGGTTGTCGTCTGGGATGATGATGTTGCAACAGAAACGACTCGCGCCGAGCCGGGTTAGTAGTACAGACATGCTTCAAATAATTGTCAAGCTCGCAATGGTGAGGTTAGAATGTCGAAACCTAGAAGAGTCTAAAAGGACCGACAGACAGTGCGGGCTGCCGCCCCGTGCCCTCTCTCTCTAACTCCAGTGTTCAAGTGTGGTGATACATCGACATACAGGTTCTAAGTAAAACATTATCAATGAACGTTCACATCGACATATATAAGTGCAGGACACATTGAGTAATCAAAAATCTAGCTGTCATTCCGTACTAATGTTTTTGTTTCTCTAAGTCTACTTCGGCCTAGACACCGTCACCGTGAGGATTTTACATGTTAAGCAAATATCAAAAACGAAATTTAGACTTTGTTCTGCTTTAAAAAAAGGCTTTAGTAAAGAGTTGGGGGCAGAACACTGCTGTGGAGGAACCTCTGTCGAATGCCAACTAATATGCATTAGTCAAAATTTGTTGTAAAACATTGGGCTTTTACCAGACACTTAACTGTGAGATCAATATTAAGATAATATTTGTTATCAATGATTACTCTAATTTGTTGGACATTACATAAAATAGTTTGCATCATGTACTTTGAAATGATCCTTTGAAATGGTAAAATTATTCAGAGTTATAAGCAATATCGAATACTTGATATTGTCAATGATACATTAGACTAACTTGATGAAACATTATTTTCTTAAACTGGAATTTGATTTGTTGGTGATTTCTAGGATTTTAAACTAGTACGAATTACACAGCTTGATCGTGAGTCCAAAATTAAACAGAAATAAAACATCCTGGATATAGAAATTGATTCTGTGTTAGTGTGAGCCCAAACCGAAGATATAGAAAGTAATAAAAGAGAGAAAGTTTCCTCCACAACCAGGTTAGTACATAAAGCTAAACACACAGAAATTTGAAAGCTATAGCAATCTTAGAAAAACATTAATAATTATCTTCACCTGAAAAAGTCTGGGATTATTTTTTACATTTTATATAGATATGTACAAAATGCTGTTAGATTATATTAACACACAGTGTAAAGTCCGGATTTCCACGGATTTTAATTTAAAAACATGTTTTCGTGTGTGATTATGTGTTTCCAGTGTATTGAATGTCATCGGTCAAGATGTGATTGTTTCTAAACTCATCAATGATACAACTTACTAAAAAGCTGCTGCTTCAGCGCTAAGCAAAGCTTTTTGTGACAATGATTAAATTAATAAAAGATTAATGATTATAGACTGTTTCTTTTTGATGGTTACTGTTGAGTGTTATAAGATAAAGATAGGCATGCTGATCATATTATAAAAGATATAAATAATAAAATATGAAACAATCTATAAGAAGAAATAGAAGATTTGGGAAGCTTTGGTCTTATGAAAATGTGATAAGCTGAAGCTGGTTAAGATTAAATTACGAGTATTTTACAGAATTTTGTAACGTAAGGAATATTACAAAATTTTGTTCTTTTTGCAATTCTGCATATTATATTAGATTAAGATTAATTGGCCGTCTATGTAAGTTTTAGTTTTATTAAATGATGCTTTTAATGTTTTAGATTACAGTGAATGTTCCTCTCAAGTCGTTGTAAATATCATAGCATCATCTAGTTAAACCAACCAACTCCTTAAAGACGACCCATCTAGAAGGCTTGATAAAACAATTTGGGAACCCACCTCTGTACTCCAGGTTTCTGCCCATTCCAGAGATAGTCTTCGATGTACCGCTTGTGATCGTCATGGTCTCCATCGACGTGATTCATCAAGGGTTCTGCTTCTACTAACCCTGGAATTTTAAAGTAGGAAGTGTTTATTTTATTTGGTAACATCTTAAGTTTTGACAGGCCTATTAGCTTAGTAGTTAGTACTTTTGACCGTCCGAGTCTTGACGAAACTCGAATGGCCAGCTCTAATGTGCGCAATGCAACCGGACTTTTAAAACTAAGTTCAATTTTGTTAGCCACATCAGAGTCCATCAAAGGGAGAACCCAGGCTGAACAGGAGGGAGTCGCCATCACCAGATACGGTGATAATAGATAGAGTAATTCTGACTGCTAAGCCAGAAGTCGTGAGTTCGATTCCTATCCAGGACGAATAATTGTGTAATAAACAAGATCATTTTTTACGTATCTAGGTGTAATTTATCTATAAATAATACGATTTAGAGTTAAATAAGTATATTTTTCAGCTGTCTGGTTATCATAGTAGGGGTCCGCATAGTTTAGGATCTTTTTTTATTTATGGAATAAGGGGCAAACGAGCAGACGTATCGCCTGATGGTAAGCGATTACCGCCGCTCATGGACCATCGCAACACCATAGACGTCACAAGTGCGTTCAAGGCCTTTGCGGGGTGGGGAGGGGACAGGAGGGTTTGGGTATGAGCCTCCGGTGTCCTGACTCACTCGGTGAAACACAGCGCAAGCGCTGTTTCACACCAATTTTCTGTGATGCAGTGGTATCACTCCGGTCGAGCCGGCCCATGCATGTCGAAGCATGGCTCTCCACGGATCAGGCGGCCGTGTTTGAGATGTGTGACGTTATCGGTATTATTTTTTGGTCTCTTCTACTGTTTGACGACCTTGTTCTAGTCTGATTCGGTGTAAACTATCGGCGTAAAACAGATCATTATTTTTATTAGCTCATTTATCCGAAACGACCTTGTCTGGACAATATCTTAGAATGTCGCAAGCCACGGTCTTCGACATTGATGTGTTGCGTAAACTTAAATTCGATAACAAGAAGTTTATAGCCTTGCTGAATTGGTTGTGTTTTATCTCCGGAGCCATATTATAACCCACTCGTTTTTCAGGTTATAATTTCAGTCGTATTCAAGTAATCGGGGCCAAGAATACAGCTGTTAACAGGCACGATGATATGAGACATTTTTCCTTATTACCCGACTGCGAAAGAAGGAGGGTTATTTTTTTCGAGTGTATATATGCATGTATATTTCTTTGGCACGCCTTAGAGCCTAAACGGCTTGTCGTATTTTTATGTGAGTTGTGTCAATAGATTCGTTTTAGTCGTGGGAGTAACACTGGGTACATCAAAATTAAAAAAATATATAATTAAGGATTGTTGGCGCCAAAAAGTAATCTCAAAAAAAAAAAATTGTTTTCAAAATACATCTAGTGTGGTAACAAAATAAAGAATTTTTAAAGGTGATTACGAATGTATTTAAAAACATGTGTTCTATTTAAAAAACTGAATTTAATAAAGATGACAAATAGTGACGCAGTCGGGTTTTTTATTTTTAATAATTTTACTTGTTTTTCTACATACTTTCCTTGAACTCTACAGACTTCTCCCAGCGATGCATAATACAAATGGAAAGATGCACAACTACATTCACTAGTTTTTATTTACGAGTGCTGCCATCTTCACGTTGAGGTCGGAAACTTTTCAGATCACCTAGTATTTTTGAATCACTACTAGAAACAGAACGTATTGAGATGATTGTGATCATCATTATTATGGGCCAAAATTTATTTTTTGTTATGTGTGGCCCTGTCGATATGACTCTAAGAGTAGAGTCATATCGGCAGGGCCACACATAACAAAAAATCAGGTAGAGACCTGATGGAAAGCATAAGCAGAATGCAAGAGTGGTGGTCACCATACTCATTGCGAATGCAGACAATGCAACAATGCAGCATGGTGATCCACACTATGGCGGCCTAGTGATGCTTCTGCATTATTGGGCCTCCGGTCTCGCACTCACCAACGAAACACGACAGCACAAAAGCTGTCATTTTACTTTGATCTTCTGTGCGAGGGTAGTATCGTCCCAGTTGAGCCGGCCCAACCGTGCTGACATCAGCGTGGATCTACTACCTGTTCGTGGCTCTACTACTTGTTTTTTTCATATTTATCATATTTATTTTCCAATGTAGAATATATAACGATAACAACCTCAGGTATTTAAGTAATATCTGTTAGTATAGTTAGCTCGATATCTGCAATGATCATAAAAATATTGAACACAATTCATATAACGCGCAGACGTAAACAAATGCTGAAGTAAAGTGGAGCATATTTAAGCTGAAATATACGTTGAGGTATTTTTACAAGACAAAAAATAGAAAACCCCCGTACCAATTTGACTTTGACTGCACGTTTGACCTAGTGGTTTAACGGTCACCACGCCGTTTCCTACTTCGCCAAGTGTCGTGGGTTCAAATCCCACGCAGGACAACACTTTGTGTGATCCACAAATTGTTGTTCTGAGTCTGGGTGTTCTTTGTGTCCGTTTCATGTATGTTTGTAAAGTCCCCCACGACACAGGATTTATTCCTAGTGCGGGAGTTGTTTAAAAAATTAAAAAAGAAAAAAAATATCTCGTGCATGTAAAACAATATTAAAATAAAAAACTAAACAAAAAAAAAAAACATTCTTCCATTTCATCATATATTTGCACGTGAAAGTACCGTTTGTTGTAACACCTTAATATTTAAATATGCTTCAAATATTTTCTGGAAAGTTCTCCGTGTCTAATAAATAATGCATTTGCAGATATAAATGAAACTTTGTTCAGAAGTGTATCTGAATAATTATCATCTCTTAATAAGAGTTCAGTTACCTCAAGTTTTTAGGTACTCTCACAAAACAGTTCCAGATGTCTGATTTAAATATACATATTAGTTGAATACTTGATACAAGAATTGACGAATACATTAGAGGACCCCTGAAAGTGCCGCTAATAGGTGTAAAATTGAGAATGAGGCAACGAAACAAGTAAAATGTGGTAAATTTTAAGTTTTGTGTATGTCAGTTGGAAAACCAAAGGTAGAGGACCACTAAAAAGAATAAATGGATGGACTGTGTCTAAAAAGATATGCAGAGGGAGTAAGTAAACTGATGAATGACAGAGAAGGATGGAAGATGAAGCAAAGTCATTACACCTTAAGTACATTTTGGCAATGAGAAAGATTATAATGACTACGCTTGATGAAGGAGATTTAGTTTGATATGAGATATAGATATGAGAAATAAACGTGAATTATTTTTATGAATAGCCCCGTCAAAATGACTCACCTGATGGAAAGCATAAGCAGAATCCAAGTGAGTGGTGGTCTGGTGACCATATTCATTGCGAATGCAGACAATGCAACAATGCAGCATGGTGACCCACACCATGGCGGCCTTTTGATACGCTTCTGCATCTTTGGGCCTCCGGTCTCACACTCACCAACGAAACACGACAACGCTGTCATTTTACTTTTGTTTTCTCTGCGAGGGTAGTCTCGCCCCGGTCGAGCCGGCCCCTCTACTACCTTGTAAATGTCTTTACAGTCTAATATCAACAGTAAATGTCTTCGCCTTTGTTGCCTTTTTTTTTTTTTTTATATATTTTAGCTGCCAAAATGACTCTGCCCTGCCTGATGGAAAGCACAAGCAGAATCCAAGAGTGGTGGTCACCATCCTCAATGTGAACAAGGACAGTGCAGCATGGCGACCAGCACTATGGCGGCCTAGTGAGATGCTTTTTCACGCCCCGCTTAAAGGACCCGGGATCATAGTTGGACGGAAACACGTGCGCTGGTAGTGAGTTCCAGGTTTTAACCGATCGGCACAGGAAAGAAGAACCGAATCGATGAGTGCGAGAGCGTATGTCTTCCACTCTGAGGCGGTGACTTCTGAGGCTGGCGCGTGTTGTCCTGTAGAGGAAGGGAGAAGGCGGGACTAGTTGGAAGAGCTCTTCAGAACACTCCCCATGATAAAGACGATAGAGGACTGCCTTGGAGGCGATATCTCTACGCATCTGCAGAGGCTCAAGGGACTCGGTGGCTTCAGGACTGCCGACAATTCGGATTGCTCGCCGGTGCAACCGGTCGAGAGCGTCGAACAGATACTGCGCGGCACCATCGCAAAGGTGAGAACAGTACTCCACGCACGAGCGAACCTAGGTCTTATAAAGAAGACATAGGTGCTCCGGCGAGAAGAACCGTCTCACCTTGTTTAGAACACCTAACTTCCGCGAGGCCGCCTTAGTGACGCCCTCAACGTACTCGCGCGGGTTTAGGTCGCGGCAGATGCCCATGCCCAGGATATCGAGTCTGCCTTGTAGTGGCAGTTGAGTGTTCTGAAAAGTCGGAAGGGGAAGGAATGGAGATTTTTTGGCAGAAAACGCGCACACCAGTGTTTTCTTAGCGTTGAACTCGACCAGGTTCTCAGAGCCCCATTGAGAAATGCGGCACAGAATATGGTCGAGTTCAGCGACAAGCTCCTGTCGTTTTTCCTCAATATCTGCTGACTTTGCTGCAGGACGTCCGAAGTATCTCCCATGAACTGTGCGGTCGTCTGCATAGCAATGAATGTTGCCAAGGGCTAACATGTCATTGATATGCAGAAGAAACAGCGTGGGGGACAGGACGGAACCCTGTGGCACTCCGGCGTTAATCGACTGAAAGTCGGAGGCCGCACCATCGCAAAGGACTCTGATGCGGCGCTGGTGCAGGAATGCGGCAACCCAGTTGCAAAGTTTGGGGGGCAAGCCGAAGGCCGGCAGTTTGGAGAGAAGCGAACGGTGCCAAACCCTATCAAAGGCCTTGGCCATGTCGAGGCTGATGGCCAAAGATTCTCCGTGCCTGTCAATAGCCTCACTCCAAAGATGTGTGACGTACGCTAGAAGATCACCCGTGGATCGTTTCGGTTTAAAACCATATTGACGATCATTAAGTAGGGAGTGATCCTCCAGGTAGTGGATCAATTGTTTATTGATGATCCGCTCGAACACTTTGCAGATAATGGGGGTGACAGTTATCGGGCGGTAGTTGGCTGGGTTGGAGCGGTCGCCTTTTTTGGGGATGGGTTGAACATTCGCCTCTCTCCAGGCATCCGGAACAGTTCCCGAGGAATATGACAGGCGATACAGGCGTGTCAATACCGGAGACAACTCTGGTGCGCAGTTCTTAAGAACCACCGCTGGGATACGGTTGGGTCCACTAGCTTTCCGGACGTCGAGTGACCGAAGCTCCGCTCGGACATCACTCAGCCGGATGCGAATATTCCGCATTGTAGCGTCGCAGGCCGGAATGGTAGGCGGGTGCATGCCACGGTCATCGATTCGGGAGTTAGCCGCAAAGAGATCTACAAGCAGTTTCGCTTTCTCATCGATATTTCAGCGGTGGTAGCGAGGCCTGGCAGAAGTTGGACTGCACGGCTTTAGCCAATCGCCAGAACTTTCGGCTACCCGTAGGGTATGCGACGAGTTCTTGGCCAAGTCGTGCAATGCGCTGGGCATCCGCTGTTAGGTAAGCCTTCTTGCAAACCCTGGTGGCTTTGTTGAACGCTGCTTTTAGTCGATCCACGTCGGGGTGGCCGTGAGCGCGGGCCCTGGTCCATGCGCGGTAGGCCGATTGCTTTTGGGCAACAGCTTGAGCGCATTCGCGATTGAACCAGGGCCGGGTAGTTGCGCTGGCGACCTCACTGTAGGGAATATAGTATTCCATTCCTAGAGTGATTTCGCCAGCCACGGCGGCCGCACTTTGCGTCAGATCTCCATATTTAAAGCAGCGTTGTGCCCACGGGATGGATGCGAAATAGTCCCGCATTCCATCCCAGTCTGCTGACGAGTAGTGCCATAACCGTCTTTTAGCTGCCACTGGTCGTGGGGGGGCAACTAGAGGCACCGTGGTGGATACCAGGCAGTGATCGGAGGATCCCAGAGGGGCGAGCACCGATACACTGTACTGCACTGGGTGACTCGTCAGCAGAAGGTCCAGCAAGGAAGGCGCTTGACTCAGTATATCTGGTATCCTGGTGGGCTGGAGTACCAACTGGGTGAGGTCATGCGTGAGAGCGAATGCGTGGACAGTCCGACCCGCGTGGTCTGTTCTGGAAGATCCCAACCAGGACTCACGGTGGGCATTAAAGTCTCCCAGAAACACCAGTTCGGCGGTCGGAAACTGTTCCTGCGCTTTGTCCGCTGCCTGACTGAGATGATCAAAAAGTCGAGTTGTCTCGGAGTCTCCAGAATGGGATCGGTATAGGCATACGTAGATTCTGCTCATAGAGCCAATATCCACGTGTAGCCAAATAGTGGAGAAGGATGGGTCCTCAAGGCAGCGTAATCGGTGACAACAAACATCCGCCCTAACGAAAAGACATACCCCAGCCTTCGCGAGGAAGCACTCCTCAAGCACGTAGCCGGGGTAGTGAAGATATGTCGTGTCGGCAGGGCGGCGTATTTGTGTCTCCGTTAGGAAAAGCATGGCCGGCCGAGCCGTCTCAAGATGCTGGTGGACGGCGTTGAGGTTTGCATGGAGTCCACGGATGTTGGTGAACTCCACCTCAAAAAGCGGGTTCGTGGGAGGATGGCGTGCCGCTGTTGAACGCTTATTCCTTTTTCTTACTGCCATGATTTCAAAGTGAGGGAGGGAAGTGGGGGCGTAAAAGGCGTGACAGTCATCGTGGCAGTGTAATACTGAGGCTCGGAATGCTGTGTCGCCATACAATAGTGAGGCATGACGGTGACCGAACCGTCGGACGGAAGGGCTCCCATACCCTCCCGGAAGTGGTCGCCTGGTCCCACCGTCCGGTCACCAACCGGCACGACGAGCCACTCCGTGGATTATGCGCGACCTGACGGGGCAGTCTCCCAGGGTGGTTAGCCGCGGTTGGGCCCCTCTCTATGCCGCGGGCGGCCAGCGGCACCACCGTTTCTACAGGTCTCCCTGGCCGACGGTTCGATCCACGTCATCCTCAACATGACTCTACGAGCATTCCACTGCTCACACACTTACCACGATAACTGTCACCCCTGCATCATTGGGCCTCCGGTCTCGCACTCACCAACGAAATACGACAGCATCAAAACTGTCATTTTAGGTTGGTCTTCTGTGCGAGGGTAGTAGCGCCCCGGTCGAGCCGGCCCAGTTGTGCTGAAATCAGCGTGGCTCTACTACCTTTAAAGGCCTCTTTAATTACTGAACCAATATGAGTGTCTTCTTCACAGTCTTTATCCCACTAGCTAAAGCAGTCTTACTCATGTTTTTCTCTTAACTTTAACTCCACGTTTGACTTTTAGTTCAAGGTTAAAGCGATTAGAACGATCTTCACTTCTTCTTCATCATCATCAACAGCTTTTCTAGTCCACTGCTGGACATGGGCCACTTCTCAGTAAGGAGTAACTTTAGCCTTAAGATAATAAATTGTTATAGACTTACCTTCAGCAGCTGCAGCTTTCTTCAGCGCCCCCATGGAGATGCTCTTCCTTGGCACGGAGTCAGTGTTGTCCTTCGGCCACGCAAACTGGTTGCGGTACTCCGTGCTCGCGATCTCTGGCTCCTTGACTGTCATCACGTCGCCTAACGCGGTTGTTGCCTGGGGAACGAGGAGAAAAGAATTGATTGAGAGTGACAGTCTTAGAAAGAGCAGGCAATACTAAGTTAAGATTAAAAAAGAGTTTTAGATGAAAGGTAAGTCCTATGATTGATGAAATCATTAAAATCAGGATTTAAGCTGACCTGGAATTTTGATTCTTATTTTTCGTGTGGTCTTTTACCTGACTACGGCGAAGTCAAAAATAAGGTAATATTTTTGGCAGTTTATGTATGTTCGTTTGTTTGACCGTAGCACCTAAGCTACTAAACCGATTAACATTTTACGATTTACAATTGTATGCCCAGTACGTACAATGGCGGACTTAATGCCACAGGCATTCTCTACTAGTCTACCGTTGGGTGGATTTTAATAAATGAGCTGTCAATAAAAGCAAATTAGGCTATTATTACGAATCTATTCTATCAAAAGTTTTTACGCAGTCGGGTTATAGTTTTTAAAGTATAGTTTTCTGTTATAATTCAAGAGAAAAAATTGGCGAATTGCCAGATATTAGAAACTGACACAATTATAGATAACCTGATAGTTTCGTAGTTGTTTAAGTTATTTGAATAAAATTAATAATTAACATGAGTAAAAAGATAACACAATTACAAAACAATGTTAAATTCATAACAATCAAATGACTTATTCAGTTGAAGCGCACGCGAGACAATTTATTTTTCTAACTACAGCGCTCGTGTAATCACAGATACGCTCTAACGGATGCAATTTATAATTAATTTCTGAACCAGATTAATGATAGATTAAAAGCAGGAATTAAATAAAAAATACCATTTATTCAAGCTAATAATAATAGGGTAGTTGACTGTATCGTAAATAAATACCGATGTCTCCTTAATTAAAACGAATTTTACAAAACACCTCGGCAAATATAATTATTAGCTTTTCATTTCTATTACAAATTTTAATTTAATAAACATTGAAATATATTGCGCAATTGAGTAGTCTAAAACAATGACGTCACAAGTTACTTTTTAGTACATTTTTATACAAAGTGATCGTTTGACAGAAGATAAAAAGTAACTGATTTGACTAAGGTGTGAACTACCATAAACAAAGTGTCACCACTTATATTCCTTCATAATCATTGGCTGCCGACAGATGGAGTAACTACGCAAGACAACAGACAGACAGAAAGGTTTCTGTGTCTGTCAAACAAACATTATATTGTCCGCAATTTGGTAATACAAAAGACTCATGGCCAATATATACGTGACTCATTTACATATCCAATGCCGGGTCACACTTTCACCACATTGTCTTAACTCACTATCACTGGTTCGTGCAAATGTCACTGTCCATAAATGATTGTACAATCGTGGGAGTTCGGACAGCCATGATTCGGCAGCCAGGCCGGCTTGATCGCAATGATACTAAGTACCACTTCACAGAAAACGAGTGCTATATGCAATGGGAAGGAGGATAATATCCGACGAGCTAAAACCTTGACTATTTTTAAAAAGCTGGTGAAGGATTACTACTTATCATTGTGAATACTTTTGGTTTAATTTTATATAATGTATATATTTGTATGTATGTATATATATATATATATTTCAGTTTGTATATGTAGGTATTTGTGTAGGAATAAATCTGTATGTGTAATTTGAATAGTGTATAACATTTGTATATGGATCTCTACTGATATTTTTAAACGTGTAATAATGTGTTACTTGTGTGTAAGCTATCCTAAATTCTGAAACACCTAATGTCCGTGTATGGTTGTCTGGAAGAAATCGCCGTGAGCGATAAGACCGCCAATTGTTATAGATACTTTGTAACTGTTTTCGTTGTACTATTTTACTTTATATATAAAATAAAGATAAATAAATAATTTCAAGTTTTGTTGTCTTGCGCAATTCTTTCTTTACTTTCTTTAAAAAGACAATTCCCGCTGTCGCGGGGGTCTTTACAAACATACATGAAACGGACACAAAGCACACCCAGACCAGAACAACAATTTGTGGATCACACAAAGTGTTGTCCTACGTGGGATTTGAACCCACGACACTTGACGAAGTAGGAAAAGGCGTGGTTACCGTTAAACCACTAGGCCAAACGTGCAGTCGATACAATTGATGTCGAAGAGTGATGACGCTGCATATTCCTAATCGTGACCACATAGATAGTTGTATTGAACCATATAATTACCAAACGAATAACATATTTTCATATTATTACTAGATGAACCACGCTAATCGTTTGCGTCTCTTTTCAATCATGCTCGTCTCCTTTTGCTCTAAGCGTGATGTTAACTATCATATCTTAGGCATGCCGGGATAACACACTTTTAAAAAAACAGTTTCGGAGTTGATCGATAAGTTTCGAAGTCAATAGATAGCTTTGATGTACGTTAAAAAAAAATCGTGTCATTTTAATAGGAACTGAAAGCTAAGTATTAAAAGTATTTGAGGGAGAATATAAATGTAATTAATACTTAAATTATTGATACATTTTCACAAGTTTAGAGTTAATGTGGAACACAACAGTACCTAGAAATATGAGACGAAATAGAAATCTATTCGAAATATTAACGGATGAAGAATTATATTTAAGATATCAATATCATAATACTATAATTTAAGAAGAGAATTTGTCAGTCTGTCCGTTTTGTTTTGTTGCTTTTGAATCGGAAGTTCTTCACTTTTGGTTTTAATTTTCCTATTTTTTTTTAAAATAAACTGTGTGGTCTAAGTTGATGACATTAGCTAGCCAGTGAAAGTCAGAACAAAATCAGTCCAGACGTTCCAGTGATTAGCCGGAACAAACAGACAGAAAGATAAAAATAAAATTGGATTTTTCAATGTTACCTATAAACTTTTAAATGCAGTGAAAACCTGTAATAAGAAATAACAGTTTTTTTTCGAAAGACCGTAGTACCCATTCCATGTCATTCATATTTTTTATATTTTTATCATTAATTTCATCACGACAAAGAGTTGAAGACTATAAATACTTGACATTGGCAGAAATAGCTGATCCGGCTGGTTGCCATTGCATCAAAAGAAGAAGAAGTAATAACAGACAGACACTTCAATCTTATGATTAAAATAAATAAATATCAAGGTAGTAAAGTCACACTAATATCAGCAAGAACGGACCGGCTCGACCGGGGTGGTACACCCTCTCACAGGAGACCAACCTAAAATGACAGCATTATTGCTGTTGTGTTTCGTTGGTAAGTGGGAGACCGGAGGTCCAATGATGCAGTTCTCAAATGGGCCGTCATAGTCTGGGTCACCGTGCTGCATTGTTGCATTGTCTGCATTCGCAATGAGTATGGTGACCACCACTCTTGGATTCGGCTCATGCTTTCCATCAGGCAGAGTCATTTTGGCAGACACAAACAAAAAAAAACTCATTTGCTATAATATATTATGCCAAATCAGTTTATTTACATGAACTTAACATCAACTACCGAAGTCTTATCGATCAAAAATATATCGATCCCAAGCTACTTGTCTGACATTAATCATAGACAATAATAATTCAAACATCTGCTATTATTATAAATGCGAAAGTTTGTAAGTATGGATGGATGGATGTTTGTTACTCTTTCACGCAAAAACTGCTGAACGGATTTGGATGAAACTTTACAGTAATATAGCTTATACATCAAAATAACACATAGGCTACTATTTACCGCAATAACCGACATATACGCAGGGGGAGCCGCGAGCAACCACTAGTGTCAAAATAATTCCAAACATTGTTATGACATCATCAGCCAGTATTTGATGAAGGCTAAATGAAATATCTACCATGTTTTATTGACACCGGTCACCACCGTCCGCCCAGCCATGCATATTACATTTCGGTCAATTAATTGGGTTTCGATCGATATTGGACCGAAACTAGTTCACGGCTCGATTCCACGAAATGTAACTGGGTTTTGTTATTTCGATCTGGAATTCCGGAATTACTGGAATTGTGTTTCTTTTACGACCAGACGGTAAGTAATTGGTTAGAGGTTGTCCGAATTTGATATTATAAACGGAATTCAGGAAAAGAAGGCGTTTCTTAATTCAATTACTTTTTTCTAAGATTGGTATTTCCGTTATTTGCTTAATATGAATCGAATAGGAAAAAATATTTCTGTTATAAGGGTTCCCGTTTATTAAAACGATGTAGTAAATTTAAAGAAAAATAACACCTTTATAAAAAGCGACGGATTCGATCATAGTCGTACATACTAACATTTCTAAGTATATGTATATATTATATGTATATTATAGATAAATAACAAGGAGACAGAACATAATAATACATTTTAACAAAAAAAAAACCGACTTCAAGAACTGGACCAAACTAAAATGGAACCACAAGGGAAGCACCGTCTTTCAAATAAAAATAGGAATCATCAAAATCGGTCCACCTAGTCGAAAGTTATGAATTAAACAAAAAAAAACAGTTGAATTGATAACCTCCTACTTTTTTGAACTCGGTTAAAACGATTACCACTATATCTGACATACAAGCCGTGCGGAGCCGTATAGCGAACTTATATAGATGATTAAAGACACTGCGATATAAGTAGTATAGATACTTGAGGTGAGATGAATAATACGAAGGTTGTAGCGACTGTGGTATATTTATTGTCAGGAGCCCAGGGCTCCTGAATACTCTTGGTGTCACATGGTAACTGTGTTGAGAGTAAGTCCTTGGTATGAGTGGTTGTATGCCCATTACAGTTTCCTTATATATACTGAAACCTATTGGTACAATGCATATAATCACGTGCTGTACTTGCAGACAATAACTACAAAAGAATTTCTAACTACGTGACCGATAACATCCTTACATCTGAGATATGCTGTTATCGCTTAGCTATGTATATATTCTATTAATTTAACTAATATGAGTATATAGGAATAATATATAGGAATATAACTCCCCCCAAACAAAAATTTACGGTAGTAAATTCAGACAACCGTTTTCTTATGCTACTTACAATTATGAAACTGCCCTATAGTAACATTATTAAACATGACAATTCAATTATATAACTTATTTACGATATATGATATAGTCAGTCAGGGTCAAAATTTACTGCACAATACAAAACATTACTATGAAACACGACCTTACAACTTATTTACAATAAAAACATAACATACGAATCAAAACAATACGACTTGAGTCGCGACCTTCTTGTGTCAGCAATTTTTAGACTTCATTGTCATCACATTCCATATTTCTTCGTCAGCAAAATCATTCTGCTGCTTATGACGAGGTTCGTCGTAATCTAGCAATTAGGGCATAGATATTACTCCGATTGTTCGTGATAACGCGTTAGTTTTCTTCTGCAGACCTTTGCCTATCTGATGGTTAGCACGTAGTTCCCAGCAGCAAAATAGCATATAGCATTATCGCAGACCATACCTTTTTATTCGCGATCAGTGCTCTTTTATTAAGGCATAATGGTTTTCTGGTTTCTTGTCGGCTTTATCCATTGGCTCGTTGATAACCAAGAATATCAAGCTCGGATTCCAGAAATTCACTTTATCACATTTAATTGTGATTCCATATTCATTCTGGCGCTTAATTTTCTCTTCTAGGTGCTTCTGTAGTCTGATAACTGCACTATACGTTTGTCCTTATGCGGCAACAAACTAATAATGGCCCTCGTATTGACCGAAACCTCGGAACCACTTTGTCGGTAGGTAATTATGAGGCGGTTAAAGGGGAATCTAGTGCAGATTCTATAAAGACACAATATATGACGCGATGGCTAACGTGACCTCGCTCTTGATTGCCTGTGACCGTGAAACTGCCATTTGTTTAACTCTGCTATGCTGATTTTGCAATTTTGCACTTAGCGACGTAATCTTTAACTGCATACTTGCTATTTGCGCGGTGAGCTTCGTGATGACACTGATATTGTTTAATATTTGGATTACTGACGATGATTTTGAATGGATAAATACCTTGTCCTCCGATGGTGAGCGACGATAGTCTCCATTTTCGTGAGCCATTTTGCTTGAACTCCGGCTTTTGCAGTACTGCCAGCTCCAAGCCGTGACATCCTGACGATAGTCCTTTTCCGCAATGCTGCTATACAAGTTCACTATATTTTCTCCTTCAAAAGGTGCGAATAGATGCTTTTTTTTTTTGTTCAATTATCGAGATCGTTTTTTCTTTGTTCAGTTGTCGGGGTCACCAATTATAGCGAACTTATATAGATGATTAAAGACACTGCGATATAAGTAGTATAGATACTTGAGGTGAGATGAATAATACGAAGGTTGTAGCCAGTGCCGTCTTTACCATAAGGGCACACGGGGCCAGTGCCCAGGGCCCCCATCATCAGGGGGGCCTCGAGGAACCGACAATTTTGTCTCAGACATATATGTTCTCGTTATAATTTGCGTACACATTACACGTTTTTCACAAAAAAATATAGTACACTAGCTGTTGCCCGCGGCTTTGCTCGCGTGGAAGTAGCTCGTAAAACCTGTAAGTATGTATGAATACTTTATTCATGTTTTTAAAGAGCTAAGCATTTATAGCGACAGACAGACTGGGGAAGCGACTTTGTTTTATACTATGTAGTGATGTAGTGAAGTGTTGTTTAATCAAGAGCACATTAATAAGGCTTTCCATACAAATTTTCGCAGGCCGATGAGACCATAAAGTTCTTAAGTAGACCGAGTACATGTTATTGCAGCGTTGGTAGGTACAGGGCAGTCCGACGACCTGGTGAAGATCACGGGACGTCGTCAGACCTCGACCGTATTGAAAAATTTAAGGTGAAGTAATTAACAGTGCCTGACTGCCCTGTTTCGCTTAAGGGACAAGCGTTGTCACTCCTAGGAGCACTACCTGGTTCAGGTAGCGTATATAAAGAATTGTTAGAAGCGCTCGAGTCGAGAACGCCATCCGAAACACGTTGACCGTCCCCAGATAAGCGATAGAGCCCGATGCCCTGGAGAAGGCCTGCAGCAATGTTCGTTGGAAATCGAGAACCTCGTACGGAAAGCATAGATGATAAAAGCAAAAAACGTGCAGATTTTAATAAACAGCATCAAGGACTTGGAAGTAAGAGCTGCAGTGGTGGCCAAGCCACCCCGCTCCAGTAAGTGAGGCACTGGCACACGCCCTGGAGATGTGAGCGGTTCGACTGGATATCCTGCCGACCCACAAGCAAAAACAGAGGAAATAAAAGAGATCAAGTCTTCTTTTAAGAGGGGTTCTAGGATCATGGGCTACAGATATGGTGAGAGAGGTCATCTGCAGCTAAGTAAGGTAAGTAACGCTAAAGAGTTCGTAGATGTCCAGGTTGAAAAAAAAATAGGACTGTTGAGGAAACGTTGCGAAAAAAGTTTGTTGATTTAAGACGCACGTTCCAAGGCACCAATCTGGGAAAACATGATAAACAGTATATAAAAGGTGACTTCATGAGACTATCCAAAGGATATGTCTCGATGAGAAAATGTACTCCAAATCGAAACTCGAAAGCCCAATGCTGCAGAAGCATCACTAGCCCGCCGTGGTGTGGGTCACCATGCTGCATTATTGCATTGTCTGCATTTGCAGTAGGGTGACCGACGCTCTTAGATTCTGCTTATGCTTTCCATTAGGCATAGTAGAGTCATTTTGGCAGAGCCAAACATAAAAATAAGCTTGACTTTTGGAACCCTGTGAAAATGAAACAATGAAGTTAGCACAGGGGGATGACGTTGATTTAAAGAAATTTATCACATGGTAGATACAGTGATATAAACCTGCTTGGAGTCATATATCATCTGCAAGCGCTATTACTAAAGTTTACTGGATACAATGGGATAGCTTGGTTCTACAGAACGGGATACTTTACCGAAAATGGGAGAAGACCAACGGCAGAAAGTTCCACCTGCAGATAATTGTGCCAAACTCTAAGGTTCGGGTGGTACTCCGTGAAGTTCAAGATGGAGCTTCAGGAGGCCATCCTAGTGTCAAGAAATGTCGGCAAGATAATAATAATAATTTATTTAGCACTTAAAAAATATTTAGAATTACAATTTATGCTTATATCTACTTACATATAATATACACAATCTCATTATGTATAAAAGTATTGTAAATCTAACTTTAGGTGGCTCCTCTGGCACTCAAGCTAAGATTAAACTTGTGTTATGAGTGCCAGGGCTCCCTCTTAACATTGTACATAAATGTTTTAAAATTACACATGGACCTTCATATAACTGCTTCAATCGTTCCAAAAAGTGCAACGATTAAATTAACAAAAATTAACAGAAAAAAATAATTATTCAAAAGTTTAAAATTGAAATGAGAAACAAAGATATACAAGGTTGGTGCCGTAGTGGTGCCGTAAATGTACTTCTTGTATACTGCTGTAAAAAGGCCCACAGATGCGAAACCAAGATACCAGCAACTGTATTACGGACTGGAAACTAATTGCAGTTGACATCGCGAGCGGGAACGAGAAAACCCGATACGGGTGGCGCTCAAACGGTTTTCATAAAGGTGCACTGGTTTGGCTGAATAACTCGACACGTATGCATAGAAAAGTCCCTAAACTACAGACCAAGTGGGAGGGTCTGTATAAGGTTAACCGGATTTACGACGTGGCCCACAGGATTCAGCGACAATCGAGTTTAAAGTAGTGCATATACACCACCTGGCTAAATATAGCAGTGGCTAAATATAACAGCAATATGGCGTGCTAGCAATAGCGATGCAATTTTACGAAAAATGAACATTCTAGAAAAAGACTCGTCAATCGGTTTGGCCGAGAAAGTTCTAGTAGGATTCTTGAGGCACAGAATAATAAAACTTAAGTGAATATACATAGCGTCGAATATACACACATCAAAAGTGTCTAGGGATCAACATATGTGTCTAGGGATCAACATATATTTTTGCAATAACTTTTCTCCTGATTGATATTAATTAAAATTTTCTTTAAGGATTCATCAAATAAAGTGTTTTCGTTTGTCACAGTAACGATAAACCAAGTCACCTTTGCATTAATAAAGAAATTTGCCATTTTCCTAATAAAGGGATTTTTGACATTTGAACCACTAACATTAAAGTTCGAAAAAAGACTGAAATAACAGTTTTCTTTAAAATTTTATTAAGTAACTTAAACAATTAATAATCCATGTTTCTACCGCGAAAACTAACAACACAAGAATCGGTTTGGCATCAATGGATCAAGCATTTTTATGCGGATTTCTTGAGATTGAGATGTGGCTTTGGCCCTGGCCTGCTCAGTCGCCAGACTTGAACCCGATTGAGCATGCATGGGATATGCTACAGAGAAGAGCTCTGCCGAATATGGAGGGTATCCAGTCGCAAGAAGACTTTTTTTTGTTGTTGCAACGAACATGGGCGGCCATTCCACAGCGTGATTTGGATGAACTCATTTTGAGTATGCCAAACCGATGTTCTTGTGTTAGTGTTCGCGGTAGAAACACGGATTATTAATTGTTTAAGTTACCTAATAAAATTTTAAAGAAAACTGTTATTTCAGTCTTTTTTTCGAACTTTAATGTTAGTGGTTCAAATGTCAAAAATCCTTTTATTAGGAAAATGGCAAATTTCTTTATTAATGCAAAGGTGACTTGGTTTATCGTTACTGTGACAAACGAAAACACTTTATTTGATGTATTGTAAGTATAAAACAAGTTAAAAAAGCAGTAGTCACACGTTACGTAGAAACGCACCATAACACTTTAACAACGTGTGAATTTGTTTTTTTTTTATTTAAAATGTTTAGGTGCCGTTATTAATATAATAGTTCTTTACCTATGAAATTGCCGTTTTGTATGCAATAAGTGAAAGTACTTATTTTTTCAAACTTTTTTATTTCTGTTATTCGAAGTAATCACCCATGCAATCGACGCATCTTTGCCAACGCATTGGTAGTTTATTGATGCCCTTCTTGTAAAAATCAGCTGGACGGGAGGCAACAAACTCTTCAAAGGCATTTTGTACTGCGTCTCGGGAATTGAATTTTTTACCCACTAGCTAAAAAGTTGTCTAAATTTTGGAAAAAGTAGTAGTCGGTAGGTGCAAGGTCTGGTGAGTATGGCGGATGGGGGAGAGCTTCTAACCCCAGCTCTTGCAGCTTGGAGATTGTCTGTTGCGCAGTATGGGGTCGCGCGTTGTCGTGAAGGAGCAGTGGGGACGACCGATTGACCAAAGCTGGTTGCAGATGTGCAAGCTTCTCCATATTTCTCTCCAGTTCTTCACAGTACACATCTGCATTAATGCTCATGCCGTTTTGTAAAAAGCTGTGGTGAATCACACCCGCACTAGACCACCAAACAGTGACAATCACCTTTTTAGGGGTCAGTTTTGGTTTAGGACATTGCTTTGGTGCATTTTAGGCATTGATTGTCGAACAGAATCCATTTTTCGTCGCACGTAACAATTCATTTAAAAAATCCTTCATTTCTTTGCCTGTTGAGCAGCGCAAGGCAGCTCTCGACGCGTACGTTGCGCTGGCGATCGTTAAGGTCGTGGGGCACCCATCTATCAAGCTTTTTTACCTTGCCAATTTGTCGCAAATGGATCAATATTGTTTTGATGGTTACATTAAAAGCTGCTGCTAGCTCAGCCGTAGATTGAGTTTCGTCAGCTTCCACAATCGCCTTTAATTCATTATTGTTAACCATAGTCTCCGGACGACCACGAGCTTCATTTTTCAAGTCAAAATTTCCAGAACGGAACCGGGAAAACCAATAACGGGTTGTTCGTTTGTACAGTTCTCTCCGTAAACGTTTTTGATGTTACGTGCCGTTTGTGTCGCGTTGGTGCCACGACGGAACTCATATTCCATAATTATACGAATTTTTAAAGTATCCATTATGACGAAAAATGTTCAAATGTAATGAAAATACAACGCTAATAAAAAAAAAAAGACTGAGTTTGTAAATAGAATGTCATGGTTTTAAAACAAAATTAATTTGAATTTAGAATACAGAGCCATTACAAACTTTTTTTTATTTGAAATGACCAGTACTGAAGAAAGGCAATTTCATAGGTAAAGACCTAATATAATATACATATATTTGAAATGTACAAGTAACGCCCTTTCCAATGATACCAAACACGGCATATTTATCTGATTTTTTTTTTAATACAGTACTTTATGTCGGCTAGGGGGCGCCACCTTAGATTCAGTGACACGTCATATTATAGCCTATAACCAGTGGATGATCAAGACGCTTCTAACGATACCTCATTTGTCCAGTTCTAACAAGTAGTTAAGGAGCTATAAGGGAACAAATGAACATACATACATACCCTGTCAAAATCATAACCCTCCTTTGGCTTTGCCGTAGTCGGGTAAAAATACTCAATAAAAGATTGATCACTTATAAAGTTAAATCTCATTTATAAGTCCGTAGCTAAAAGCCCGTGTCAATATTATCGGGCCGTCCAGTTCACTGGTTAATGGTGGAGGTTTCGCATTCAAAAGCCTTCTGATTTCCGTGTCACTGCCTGCAGAGTATATGGTTTTATTGGAGAACGAATTTAAACTTCATGTATTTAACGGTAAGTATATAGTGTTAGTGGCAAGTATTTGTATAGAAAAAACAGATGAGGTAATGTATAATATATATATTACATTATTTTTTTTATAAAAGACATCTCTCGCACTGGGAATATTCCTGTGACGCGGAGTAATTTATTAACATATCGGAAACGGACATAAATAACACCCAGACTTAGAACAACAATTTATGGATCGCAAAAGTGTTGTACCATGAAGATTTAACCAACAGCACTGCGTAGTAGAAATTGTCGAGGTGACCGATATTAAACCTCTACGCCTTCTGTGCATTCACATACATACAATTCGGCATTATCCACGTAGTGGTAGACACACGCGTATTACGTATATTAAACCACTACGCCTTCTGTGCATTCATATACATACACTTCAGCATTATCCACGTAGTGGTAGACAGACGCGTATTACGTATATTAAACCACTACGCCTTCTGTGCATTCATATACATACACTTCGGCATTATCCACGTAGTGGAAGACAGCCGCGTATTACGTACATTAAATAACTACGCCTTCTGTGCATTCATATACATACACTTCGGCATTATCCACGTAGTGGTAGTCTGGTCACGTAAAAATATATACGTTTGTTTATCGGTATCGGTAAACGGGTTCTTGAGTGGAGACCGTGTCTCGGCAAACGTAGTGTAGGACGCCCAGAGGCCAGGTGGAATGATGATCTGAGCAAGACGGCTGGCAGGAGCTGGATGCAAGAAGCCGAGGATCGAACCAAGTGGCGTGCAATTGGAGAGGCCTATGTCCAGCAGTGGACTGCAATAGGCTGATGATGAAGTTTGTTTATCAGTAATCTGGTTACTGTTGTATAAGTCTGCCTAGTTTGAGGATCAGATAGTCGTGTGTGTAAAGTAGCAAGTTATTATTATCATTAAAAACATTAAATTGCAGCCAGTTTGCTTAACCTCGAAAACTTTATTGTCATTACATGTTCTTGCTTTCGTTAATAGACATCATATTATTACCTTGAAATGCAAAAAAAACACATTTAATTTATATACTATTATTTATCTTGAGAATATTGGTATTACAATACAAAGACTACGAGTGTCTGGGAATTTTCAGGTTTTCATAAACAATTGTTTGTAACTTTATTAGCATATAAAAGAGACAAGCTAAAATGAAAAATTTTAAAAATCTCTTAAGCAAGCACTTAATAGAGTAATCATCGCCGAAAATGCCTTACATCATTCTGGAAAAGAGCTCATACTTTTACACTGGTGGACCGATATTAACCAACCATAGCTAAGAACCACCGCAAAGGATCTGGCTTTCAAATGAAAAAAACCGCATTGAAATCGGTTAATCCATTTGAGAGCTACGATGCCACAGACAGACACACACAGACAGAAAGACAGCATCGACGTCAAACTTATTATAACACCCCTCTTATTGCGTCGGGGGTTAAAAAATAAGATTGGAACGACAGGTTATACGACAGGTATATATCTAAACTAGCTTTTACACGCGGCTTCGCTCACGCAGACTTTCATTCCCTGATTTACCCCTTTAGGGGTGGAATTTCCGAAATTCCTTTCTTAGTGCTCACTTACGTTATATAAAGAACCAACATGCAAAATTTCAAGATTCTAGCTTCAGCGGTTTGGGCTGTGCGTTGATCTCTGGGTATGTCAGTCAGTCAGTCAGTTTGTTGAACGTGTTAATCTTAGGTTCAAGCTTTAAAAATATTTTAGTTTCGGATAGACCATTTATCTATTATGTAGGATGTTCGATACCAAATCATCAATATGGTATATGTAGTATTAACTATAAGATTGTAATGGCGACACTAGGTTATTGTCTTTGACAAATGTAAGTTGTCAAAATGACTCGGTTTTAGGTTATATGTATGGTCGGAAAAATGTAACGCGTGCGGAAGTGTCTTGGCGCGGGTCGACCTATTAATTGTTAAAAGTCCTCCCAGAGCTGTTCGGTAATTATAATAATTCGCTTTGGGAGTGTTGGTTGAGTGTTTTATGTTTTGTATGCCTAAGGTGGCCATAAACATAATAAAATGTAATTTGCGTGTATAGATCTTGTTAAAAGTCGCATTTGTTAAGCTTTAATACGAGTATAATAACAAGAGTGTTTGTAGTCGTTCGAAAACGATAAAATGGAATTATCGTCGACCCTCGTGGTTTGCAGCTGGTTTGTAGAAGTGGATTCGTTATCTACTACCGGCACCCTCGCACGGAATATTCACCAAGAATGTGAATTGTAAGTCTATATCCTTTGTGTGGTTGAAAGAAGCAGCTATCATCAACAGGGGCCCCTAGCCAGAGTCGGAGGATACCTACCACAAGCAAAGGGTGATTGTCTGGCTATACTATGGGTCCTATAGACTAGTAACAAGGTTTCCTTACTTCAAGGAACGAAGCCCTGGTGATTGGACTAAACAAAGGAGGTTATATAACATCACACCACTACCAATAGGAGCCGACTGTGAAAGTAAAATGTTGCAAAAACGGGCAAAACTATTCCGTTTAATAATTCAAACGGAATAGTTTTTCCCGTTTGGGTAACCCCAGACGAACATGCGTGAGTCGGCTAGTTGTTTAGAAAACAGTGGTTTATAGTTCGTAAATAGAATAACTAAGATACAATGAAACAAAAGTAAATATACTTCTGTGCCATCTACCGAAGACACACCGAACTACGGAGTAACTGACTAGTCCTGAATGGCACAATGAAATGAATGAAAAATCTTGCGTCGAAAAGCTATAGCCCGCTAGGCTTGATCACCTTAACCCAAGCCTTCACATACATATTATGTACTGCGGTGGGAAAAAACAAGAAAGTCAACACTTATAGTCCATTCGCCGCCGCCGTCGCACATGCGGCAAGCCGCCACAAATCAAAGGGCCCGCCTGCGGCGTATACCCACCATCAAGTATGATTTGTCAGTTTACGCCGTTGTATGAATTAATATATTCGTATCACAACAATAACTACAATTGCGTGCGGGTGTGCCGGTGCAGTGACACTATCTAAACGAATCGACTATACCTGTTCTTCATTTAAATTATATGAAGTATATATAAGTACTATATAGTAATAGAAGTAGTGGGAGTAGTAGCTTTATAGTTTCAACACAAAAGTGGTCAAAAGAAAGTTCTTTCTTTCCACTTTCGTGTTGTTTTCGCAAGAGTTGAATTTAGGTGACTATCCTGAGTTTAGGAAGACCGGAGAGGTGACCATTTTCTGGAGATGCAGCGATCTTTCGCGTCTACTCATAAACTGAGATTTTGAGTGTTGATAATCACCTTAACCAATATCTATTCTATTAAACCTATCATTCTCGTGTCACATTGTGGCTCACGAAGAACTCCGAAACTATCTAACCGATTTTCACGTTTTTTAAATGTGTTTTTTTTTATGGCAAACGAGCAGACAGTATCACCTCATGGTAAGCGATTACCATGGACACCCGCAACACCAGAGGCGTTACAAGTGCGTTGCAGGCCTTTGGAGGAGGTTTGGGTTATGAGCCTCCGGTATCCTCACTCACTCGGTGAAACAAAACGCAAGCGCTGTTTCACACCGGTTTTCTGTGGGGCCGTGGTATCACTCTGGACGAGCATTCATACTGAAGCGTGGCTTTCCCAAGTGCTTTTTGCTGGTGTGCCTAAGATAGGATAGTTAACATCACGCTTATACCAATAGGAGCCGAGCATGATTGAAAAGAGACGCAAACGAATTTTTGTAGGACAGTTGGTACTTGTAAATACCTTGGGTTCCACAGTGTCGGTCCAGCGTGGTTGGCGGGGTCCCTCCGACTTGCTGCGACGCCCAGCACGATCACTGTCATTGCGTTGAGCACTCTGCGCACCAAAACAGGTGGAAATTAATGTGTGAAACAGTTGGAACAGTTTTCACTAAATGGTCCCAACCATTTAGTGAAAATAATAAATTCACACTTCTGATTAGATCTTTGGCTTTGTACCTAAACCAATAGACAATCAGGCCAATCAAAATTTACGACAAACGTTCGAATAGTATTAAAAATAAATGATTCAAGATAGTACGACACTTAAGTACAACTTCCAGGAAAAGCTTCATTCATCCGGCTCGTCTATGGCTATAATACTACAGACATGCACTTAACTATAACACTCCTCATTCAAAATTCGAAAACAATTCGAAAAACTATTCGAAAATAGTCGCATACGTATTTATCATTATTATTTCTAACGGCAAGTTCCTCAAAAAGATATCCTTAGGAAAGAAATGAAAAGAAAGAGTGAGTTCCCTTACCCTCGCACGGTCAAAAGCAGAAGCCTGTTGTGGCCTGATGTCATCAACGGGGGCGGGATCGAACAATTCATTCGTTTTATACGCCACACCGGGGTACTTTTTGCGACGAGGAATTGCTGGTTCCATCGGCCCTGTGAACCAAAACACATAGGTACTTGTTAGAGAAGAATCTTCACACTTTTTCTTCTTTTTAACCGACTTCAAAAAAAGGAGGAGGTTCTCAATTCAACTGTTTTTTTTTCATTTTATATTTGTTACTTCATAACTTTCGACTGGGTGCACCGATTTTAATGATTCTTGTTTCGGTTGAAAGCTGATGCTTCCCGTGCAGTCCCATTTAAATTTGGTCCAGATTGAAGTCGGTTTTTTTTGTTAAAATTTGTATATTATTAAAGACACACGCAATAGGATTAAATCCTGTGTCGCGGGGTACTTTACAAACATACATGAAACGGACACAATGAACACTCAGACTCAGTACAACAATTTCTGGATCACACAAAGTGTTGTCCCATGTGGGATTTGAATCCACAACACTTGGCGAAGTAGGAAACGGCGTGTCGACCTCTTTAACCACTAGGCCAAACGTGTAGTCACTAGACACAGACACTGAACTTCTGGAAAATCCTGGCCTCTCCTAAAAAATGAGATTTTGGCTTAGTATATTACGCTGGCCAGCCGGGTTGGTTGGGTTGGTTACTTTCAACATTACATTACAAATCTCTTTTGATTTACTACCAGACTTTCGTCAGACACATTGCTGAATAGGGTCCATTTTTAACCGACTTCAAAAAAGGAGAAGGTTCTCAATGCGACTGTTTTTTTTTTATGTTTGTTACCTCAGAACTTTCGACTGGGTGAACCGATTTTGGTTATTCTTTTTTTTTATTTGAAAGCTGGTGCACGGTGTGGTCCTGTTTCAATTGGATCTAGTTCTGAAGTCGGTTTTTTGTTAAAAATTTACTTGTTGGGCATTATTTTATGTGCTAACATTTTTCTTTCTTTCTTCTTTAAGTGGTTATCAATGTAGTGGTGAAACTTACCTCTCTGTATGGGCAGCACAGATGGTGGGGTGGGAGCAGGGGCCGGCTGCTTCACCACGCCCTGCTGCTGCTGTTCCTTGTACTCGTGCCATTTGTAAGTGCTGCGATATTCCGAGTGCAGCTGTAACAAGGAAAACGCACTTTTAATAAAAGTATCTGACGATCAATCAATCAATTCAATCAATCTGATGTGGATGGGGAATATCACGGTCTATGGACACCTGCATCTCAAAATTCGTAAGTGTGTTGATGCGATTTGAACTCAAGAACCAGGGAGTTTCGGCTCCAACAACTCTACCTACGCGATGAAAAGCAGCGAAAAAATTGCTTCGCATCGGTTGTCTGTGGTATTTATGTAGTCTATGGTCGAAGAGGATAGTTTGTGCGAAATAATGACTCTCCGAAACTTAAACCCATAAATGATATTTACATTTCACATAAAAAAGAAAATTAAAATTGTCTGTTATGCAGACATGAGTTGTCATAGTCAAGATACACACACAAACACACACACACACAATAGCAACACACAGTTTGTACCACAAATATTAGACTGAGTCAATCCTATCCTACTAATATTAAAAATGCGAAAGTTTGTGATGATAGATGTACTGGATGTTTGTTATTCTTTCACGCCAAAACTACTAAACGGATTGAGATGAAATTTTACAGTAAGTATACATACATCAGAATAACACGTAGGTTAGTCTACTACGAGTATTTAAAGCGATAAACGACTTATGGTCCGTACTCACATACGATATTACTCGATAGTTTTACTCCAAAACGAGTAAAAATTAACATGTAGACCGCAAAACTCGCAACTCGAAGGCTCGGCATCGAGCCGGCTCGTTGGCTCGAACCCCTTTTACGTCTCTCCTTTTCATTTTCTTTAATTCTTTTATAATTAAGAATTGCTAGACTTAATAAACACAGCCACCGTCTCCTTTGTTGAACAGACATCATTTGGCTCAAACGGTTCGGTGAATACTTGAACGGCGAGCCAAAAGATGCGTCACTCGATCGATCAATGCTGAATGTGTGGACGAAATACCGTGTAGTAGTTTTTACTCGACTTGTTTGCTCGATCGAGTAAAACCGTATGTGAGTACATACTTAGCATTACACGCCGGCGGAGTCGCGGGCAAAAGCTGGTCCATTACTGTACCGATATACAATCTCCCAAATATAAATATTATAAATAACACAAGTCAGATCAAAGCTATTCAAACACTCTTTTTTCTCAATCTATCTCAAAGTAAAAGTTTTCCAATACGGTCCCGTTTCAAAGAATATCGGTTCTTTTTGTTTCAACTAAATCGTGCCATTGTTGGCAGGCTTTATAGCCTTAGATAAATAAAACCTTACACAAGTAGGTATAGTGAAAGAGAATGAAAATCGGTTCAGTATCGAAGGCCGGGAGAAGTTAGTGGTTTATTATATTTGTTTTTTATGGTATAGACATCTAAAGGTATCCACCGAATTGTTGGCAATTTGAGTGTTTCCAACTGTTTGCAACTCTTTAGAAAATCGCCAACTTTCGTTTCCATTGGGTCTACACCGAGTCGCCAACAATTTGAAAAACATTCGAACTAAGCGTCTCCACAGAGCCAATAAATTTCTGCAATAAGCGTATTCTTTTGATGTTTACCGCCAAAAACTTTTGTCACCAACACGTGTTGTCTACACAAAAGTTGCCAACTTTTGTTCGGTGGAGCAGCATGCTATAGTAGGACAAAACCTTCTTTCTAAGAGGCCTAAGTTCTGTACCAAACGCTCAGTACATAATTTAAATACAAAATTCAGTTTCAGCGTCTGTGGAATTAATTCTCAACAGCTCCTCACCTACTTTAGTATTGAAAGTAATTTCATCCGAAATTAAACTTTATTTTTTCGGCCCTAAAGTTGAATTTTAATCCCATTTGTCGACTATAGGAGTATCTATCTATCACTAGTTGAGTATTTTAAACCTTAAATAAAATACATAATCTACTTTACATAAAATTCGACACATCAAAGTACTGAAAATAGTATCCGACGCTTAATAAAATCGATTTGTGTACATTAACACACATGTACACATTATGTATACACAAACACACGTTTTGTGTATAAATACACAGTGGCGGTAGCCATCAAATCTGTGACGTCACCGCGTCTCATCCATTATTCTGAACACGACTGCTTGTGGAGTAGGGTAACAACGAAACGTATGAAAGTGGGATAATTGTATGCTTGAATGTGTGGAGAAATTTATGCTGGAGATGTTGAAGTAGGATTATAAAGTAATGGTTTTCTGGTTTGAATAGGATCTCTAGAGGAAGATGTAATCTAATCAAGTGACAGTTGAGTGACACAGAAGTTGTGCGTGTTGACGTCAGCAGGGAATACACTTTTGTGATGTTTCGTGATCCGTCGGTATATGGATGTAGCTAATGACGTCAGGCAACATCGCGTGTGACGGGACACGACATGTTTGGGTGACAAGATGGACATTGATTAAATAAATTAGTAAATGGGACCTAAAATACTCAATCAATGTGTATGTAAAATATGCATAGGATATTTTTAATTTGAAATAAATAAAAAATTTCTAGAGATAAATTAACTGAAAATATATAAAAGAAAAACCATATATTAACCCCTCTGGTTAGCGTGGTATAGTAAGCTAAAACCGCTGTTAACGCGCATCCCTACTTCACCGCGACGATGACACCCGAGCGACACCGAAGATTGGCGAAGATTCCGGCGCGCGTCACTCGCCGCCATTTTTATAACTGACTTCACTTTCATTGTCAACCACAAACGCATACGCCGATTACAACGGCGTCAAATAAATAGCTAAAAATCATGGAATTGTGCAGTTATTGACCACCAAAAAGAAAACCCAGAGTAGTTTAGAAGATTCCACAACATTTTGAAAAACTTTCTAAGAAAAGGTTTATGTATGTACAGCAGACTGTTATAGGTTGTTGAAGCTTATGTGATAAAAGAAAATATTTATTTATTTATTTATTTATATTAAATCATTTGACCAAGGTATTCTATTTCTACAATATGGTGGGACAGCTGGCAGTAAATGACTTCTGTTTCCTATGGACTAATGAAACACTAAGGTATTGCTGGGCCTCGAAAAATCCTCCATACTAAGAAGTGGGTTGGGCTTTAGTATCACATTTTAGTAGTAAAACATTTTTTTTAAATAAAACAGTATACATCACAGAGGACGCTAAAGGGAACTCCAGAAGAAAGTCAACAGACAATCATGATTCTCTTTGAACAGTATAAAATTGCAGTTCACGTCCGAGAATATCTTCTATCCTGGTCACTTCATGCATAATGGAACACACATATACAATTATACTATTATTTACAACGGCATGGCACACTGAACTAAAAACCCCTTTCTCGTGAATCGAATAAAATGAACGAATTTGCTACGAATTAAGGAAAAACAAATTACTAATAAAATCGATTTTGAAAACCTACATATTTCGCTCGGCGGCATTGTATCACTTATCGTATTCCAATTTTTCCGATTGCAGTGCGAATTTTTGGCGTTCCGTAGTAAAATGGCAAACACGTAACTCATAGATTAGTAGCTGTGTCTAGCTGACGAAAGGACGTCATAATGTCGAAATTTGTAATTTCGCTTAAACATGCATACCTACCTATTAACAAAGGGGTAAAATAAAATTTTGAAAAAAAAATAGGGCAACTCCTTTGCCCTTGCCCGCGGCTCCGCCCGCATATATATCGCGGTAAATAGTAGCCAATGAATGTGTTAAGAATCTAAGTCACAAAGAGAGAACATGTCACTTTTCATTTAAATAGGTGCAGCGGTTTAGCCATGAAAGCTAACAGTCAGTCAGATAGTGACATTTGAAATTATAATAATATTAATATTAATATAAAGAATAATGTTCTGTGATTTGTTACACAGCATCTTCCAGATTTAATAATCTAATGTTTATTATTGAATCATGACTTGAATAATAATAATAATAAATATTTCGGACATCTAACACACAACGCCATCAAGTCCCAAGCTAAGCAGAGCTTGTGTTATGGGTACTAGACAACTGATATAAATACTTATATACTTTTTTTTTGTAAATACATACATATTATACATAGAAAACACCCAAACTCCGAAACAAATATTTGTAGATCATACAAACACTTGGTTCGACCCGGGAATCGAACCCGAGACCTCATGATCAGCAGTCGCACACGCCAACCGCGAGACCAACGAGGCAGTCAGTTGAATGTATATATCTTGTTGTTTACGTTTTATTAAATCAACAGTCAAGGAAGCCATATAAGCGGAATACATTATAAAAATTCACGAGAGGAAATATAGCTTTTCAGAAATTGTTTATGGCATGAAGCCGAGTATTGTGCTCACTTATTTGTTAGGGTAATGTACCCTACGTTTTGTCTGATCCTTTATTTAGTACTAGTCACCTGCCTCGGCTTTGCATGTGTGCAATTCGTTCTTCCGTCTTTTAAGGAGACAACTCCGGTTCTAGGAATATTTCTGACTCGCCAGAGATCGTGGGAGAGACACGCTTCGGCATGAATGGGCGGGCTCGACCAGAGTGATACCATGGTCTCATAGAAGACCAGTTTGAAATAGTGCTTGTGCTGTGTTTCACCGAGTGAGTGAGGATACTGTAGGCCCATACCCCAACCCCTCCCCATATCTACCCCCCTCCCATCCCCAAAGGCCGTCAACGCACTTGCGACGTCTCTGGTGTTGCTGGTGTCCATGGGCGTAATCGCTTACCATTAGGCGATACGTCTGCTCGTTTGCCCGCCTATTCCATAAAAGAAAAAAGAAAAAAAGACCCTTTTTCCACTGATTATTTAGTGCGATATTCTTAGCCAACTCTTTAATAATAAACTACTCTAAACTGCAAAAGGGTTGAAATCTAGTGCCAAATACGAGCTAGCGCTTAGTGTAACTGGAACTGTTCCAGAATATTCTAGTGAAATTCTTTTAGGCGCAAAATTATTGTTTGAGTAAGTAGACATTTCGAGTGGAACTAGATGGTAACTTACAAACGTTGCCTTTAGAGCCTTGAAACATGCTTGAAACTCAAGAAATACAAGTGCATTATCACACTTTTTGTGCCCTCCTTCCTAAAAGGGACGGTGGATAGGGGTTTGAGATTCCTTTAACTTCGAAAAAGTAACAAAAGACTGATTTGAAATATGTTTTCTGTAAAGCCTCTACATGTGGCTTAAAAACTAATTTCAACCTTTTTTTTTGTATTTCAATAAATTCTAAACATTCAATAACCGTGGTCCCATCATTTGATATTATAGAAAAGTGACAACTGTCCGAACTTTCCCGGTATAAGTTAGTTTATTTAGCCTTAAACTGAAGTTACACAATGGTTGAAGTGTCTAAATGACAGCTACGTTTGACAGCTGTCATTCTACTGTCATATACCGAGACAGAAATATTACACACGAAATTTTGTTTTAAGTTCAAGTAGCGATGACTTTATTTAGACAAAGATGACGTCATGATCTAAATACTTTAAGTACTTAAAGACAACGCTCGTATTAGGAATAAATCCTGTCTCGCGGGGGACTTTACAAGCATATTATGTAACGGACTCAATGAACACCAAGACTCGAAATAAAATTTTGTGAATCATCCAAAGTATTGTCTCAAGTGAGATTTGAACTCACAACAGTCATAACATTCAGCTCAGTTGAAAGCGGCGTGGCAAACGCTCAAACCATTAGGTCCATCGTGCAGTCACCTTTGTTGACGTTGTGATTTTTAAAGATTAGCTTTCTGTATGTTTTCTACATATTTATGTATGCACATTATGATTTGTTCGTGGTCTTTACGCAGTTTAATGTAAACTTGTCTATTGTAATTAGTGTTTTCATCCCCCCATCTCGAAAAGAGTATTTTTGTCCTTCGATATCTGAGTGCAAAAGCCGTTTTTATCGGCTAGAGGATAAGGTAAATTGAATTTAGAACATCGTATGCACTAAGTTTGTTGATTCAAAACATTATTAAACCTATTTACTTCTACCTCCATGGTGCCGAATTTATCGGACAATCTTTTTTTATTTGTTAAAAACTCAGACTCGTAACCTTCTTGGTATACTTTTTTTTTATTTGCTTTGCCCGCGGCATTTTTTGCATTTAGTTATTTCCTCGCTGAGGTGGGATGAAAAGTTACGAATCCTTCGCTTGCTCGGTCATCAAAACTGAGCACGCGGTTAAAAAGGAACTTTGCACTCTTGTATAAAAAATAACTATTATGAGTAGTTTAAGTAAATATAAAGCTTAGTTTATACGATTGTGGCGAGTGTGTGTCCTGTCAAAGGAAATCGATATGGATTTCATTATTGAAAATAGTAAAAACAACACTTTTCCCATATAAACCATATTACCATATAGTAAATTAAAATATCGAAAGAAGTCGGGCAGTATTGTTTATAAAACATATTTAACAAAAAAAAAACCGATTTTAATCTGGACCAAATTTAAATGGGACCACACGGGAAGCACCAGCTTTCAAATCTTAAAAAAGATTCTTAAAAATCGGTTCACCCAGTCGAAAGTTATGAGGTAACAAACATAAAAAAACAGTCGCATTGAGAACCTCCTACTTTTTTTAAAGTCGGTTTGAAAACCTTAAATTCTAAAAAGAAACTCTATTGCAGTAAGTAAACCAGTCCCCAACCCGCACTCGGCCAGCGTAGGGACGTATGGCCTTAACCCTCTTCTGAGAGGAAACCCGAGCCCAGCAGTGGGACGTTATGGGTTGTTGAAAAGCTGAAAAACCCATCCACTTAATTAAATAAACACACAACGCAACCTCTACACATAAAATACAACACTACACTATAAAAGTAGTTATGTTCATATTACGTAAAACCTCGGATACGTTGACGTCGGAACCATTCCTTTTACTGTCTTATACATGTAGATACGTATCTACGTTATGAAGAAATATGAAAGTATGTGTTCGAGAAAATGCAGACTCTCACTTTGAAATAAAAGTTGTGAGGTGAAATAAAATTGTGGTAAAACTGTGCTTCCTTGTCGCCAAAAGCCTTTAATAGTGCCGAACCTAGGGCTCTACTTAGAAAGCAGGTTTGACCTTCTATACCTCGCTGGCCAGACGGCTTTGTATAAGATTTCTTTCAAGGTTTTCCTTCTTTTTGCAGTGCAATTATCCTGTGTAATTAGCTCACTTAGTCGGCTCTTACGAAATCCAAGGGTTGACCTCACGGATATAGTCTACCAACGTTACATTAAGGCGCGTCTCCACCAAAATTGTTGGCAATTTCAGTGTTTCCAATTGTTTGCAACACTTAAAAAAATCGTCAACTTTTGTCTCCATTGTGTCTACACCGAGTCGCAATTAGAAAAACATTCGAACTAAGCGTCACCAAGGTAGTAGAGCCACGCTGATTTCAGCACGAACGGGGCGGCTCGACCGGGGCGGTACTACCCTCGCACAGAAAATCAACGTAAAATGACAGCGTGCTGTCGTGTTTCGTTGGTGAGTGCGAGACCGGAGGCCCAATGATGCAGAAGCATCACTAGCCCGCCATGGTGTGGGTCACCATGCTGCATGGTGACCACCACTCTTGGATTCTGCTTATGCTTTCCATCAGGCAGAATAGAGTCAATTTGGTAGGGCCAAACATAAAACAAAAACCATAGAGCCAATAAATATTTGCAACAAGCGTATTCTTTTGACGTTTACTGACAAAAACGGAAACACTGTTCTCAACATTTGTTGACAATTCTTGTTGCCAACACAAAAATTGACAACATTTGTTCGGTGGAGACCCGGCTTCAAGAATCTTGTTTTTTTATTATTCGATTACTATTTGGATGACTTTACGGATGGCGTAGTGGCTTAAGTGTTCATTTCGCCTGTTACTATTGGGCCGTATGGAGTCTGGGCGGCATTTGTGTCCGTAAAATGTAGGCTTGTAAAGTCCCCTGTGATACAAGATACTTACTAATGCGTGAGCTGTCTTTTAAAGAACGTCAAAGAAAATGATTTGGATGATATGAGTCGTAGGGCTATGCATTTTGACACGCCAACAGTTATTCTCTATTATCTATCTTTAGACCTAGTAACTGCTTGCGAATGACCGTATATTATTCTTCCTGGATACGTATATAATTCTGAACATCGAAGGTTAGTAGTGACCAAACTTAGTAAAAAAAGAATCTCGATATTTCAAGTTTTTTACGTGCCCCATCACTAGTGACCTATGTCTGCGACGGCAATTTTCGCAGCAGGCCGACCGTAATAACCAGACGCGGTCATATCTCTACGTAAATTTGTTCACGTCTATACTTTCCATATTCTATGACGTAATATGTGATGTATACTATGTGGAGGGACCACTTATATCTAAGAAAAAATACATATTTGAAACTATAAGAGGGATTTTTTATGCAAGAATGGAGAGTTTAGGTTTTTTTTTTTAAATAAAAATTTGGGAAGTCTGTTGAAATTTCAGTGAGATTGATATGCAAATGTTGTAAGATGTTCTTAACAATTTAATTGGTAACAGTATCACTCCATAGTGGTCTATTGTACTCATCGGTACCACATAAGATAATACTGGTACACTATCTGGTAATGATAGCAGCAAAATGGCAGCAAAGATTTTCTTGTTGTACCTCTAACAAATTTTGTATTCTGTCCATGTCTGTTTCAATTCTAAATCGATAAAGTCTTATGTTTTATACGTACATACGTGTAATTACTGAAAGTACACAAGATATACAAAGAGTAAACATACATTTAAAATTAAATGGAGCCATTTTTTCACTGCCAGCGAGTGCGTCTTGGTGGAGTGCACACTTAAGAAATAATTTGTTACATTTCAATTCAATCGCTATTTAGACGGCTTCATTTGTTCCCTTAATAGCGTAATTAATTAAACCATTCATTTTATGCTAATTAATTCACAACGGTATCTATTACATGAGTATGATGTCATGTAGGCATAACTATGGCCACTTTATTTAGGTAGGTAATTGAATGCATAAATTGGGTTGTAATAGGAAACTAGGTAATTGCAAAAGCCGGTCAGGCATGTGATGAGTTTCGTGCATGTATTATTTTACGTATATGGTAATTCTTAGTATATGTTTATATTACTAGGTCTTGCCCGCGGCTCCGCTCGCGTGTATGTCGGTTATCACGGTAAAGAGTAACCTATGTCTTTCCTTAAGAATCAAAGTGTCTCCATGCTTAATTTGATTGAAATCGGAGCAGTGGTTTAGTCATAAAAGCATAACAGATAGACCGACATAGTTACTAATTTATAATATGAGAGTGGATTACTTGAGTAGTAGCTGGATCGTAATATTCTTCAAATAAAGTTTTACAAGTGTAGAGAAAAAATGTAAAGTAGGTTTAAATCCTACTACTATAAACGCGAAAGTTTGTAAGCATGGATGGATGGATGTTTGTTACTCTATCACGCAAAAACTACTGAACGGATTTGGATGAAACTTTACAGTAATATACACACATCAAAAGTGTCTAGGGATCAAGCATTTTTATGCGGATTTCTTGAGATTGAGATGTGGCTTTGGCCCTGGCCTGCTCAGTCGCCAGACTTGAACCCGATTGAGCATGCATGGGATATGCTACAGAGAAGAGCTCTGCCGAATATGGAGGGTATCCAGTCGCAAGAAGACCTTTTTTTGTTGTTGCAACGAACATGGGCGGCCATTCCACAGCGTGATTTGGATGAACTCATTTTGAGTATGCCAAACCGATTCTTGTGTTCTTAGTGTTCGCGGTAGAAACACGGATTATTAATTGTTTAAGTTACCTAATAAAATTTTAAAGAAAACTGTTATTTCTGTCTTTTTTTCGAACTTTAATGTTAGTGGTTCAAATGTCAAAAATACCTTTATTAGGAAAATGGCAAATTTCTTTATTAATGCAAAGGTGACTTGGTTTATCGTTACTGTGACAAACGAAAACACTTTATTTGATGAATCCTCAAAGAAAATTTCAATTAATATCAATCAGGAGAAAAGTTATTGCAAAAATATATGTTGATCCCTAGACACATATGTTGATCCCTAGACACTTTTGATGTGTGTAGCTTTTACATCAGAATAACACATAGGCTACTATTTACCGTGATAACCACATATACGCGGGCGGAGCCGCGGGCCACAACTAGTGTAAATAAACAAAAATATTAACAAAAAAACCCACTTTAAGAACTGGACCAAATTGAAATAGGGCATTGAAATATCAAATAATAAAATAATCATTAAAATCGGTTCACCCAGTCGTAAGTTCTGAGGTAACAAACATAAAAAAAACAATCGAATTGAGAACCTCCCCCTTTTATGAATTCGGTTAAAAAGCTGCATGAGGAATTTTTAAGATTTAAATTTATCAAGGTTTTGTATCACATCAGCAGCCGTTAAAATTCTTCTGCTGGAAATAGGGCTTTGTCGGAAAAGGTAGTTTTTGGCCGACTAAACCGCACTGATAATTGTAATTGTGTTCCATGGAACACGAGAGTCTAAGAAGTCTTCTTAGAATTATATTATACTTAATTCAGTTTCGTAAAGAAAAAATAATTTAGGAAAAAGTCTTCCACTTGCGGTAAGTGGTACTGAAAGTTTGCGAAACTGGAGTTTCTTAGCTTTCGTGAATCATTAATAACGGTTTCTTTTTATAACTAATTTATTAGTAACTTTGTATTATTTGCGGAGAAGAAAATGTTTATAAGAATTTTTGGTTGTTATTATTTACCGTTTTATTGTTTTAAAATAAATTCTATCAAATTAAAAAGTACAAAATAAAAATCATTATACCACACGCCGTTTCGGGTAACAGTTGCCGAAGAACGAGTTGTACCTAAGAAAGTAAATCCGATCCCACCAAAAACATTCTGTAAAAAACTAGCCGAGTCTCGATGGAGCTACTTGTTTATCTGTAAAAAAAATTAACAAAAACCGACTTCAAGGTTTAACCTCGATTTCTCTTGGATGCCATGATCAGATCTTAGTGTCCTTATCATGGTACTACCGTTGGGATATCTCCTTTCCATTAAAAAAAGAATCATCAAAATCGGTTCATAAACGACGAAGTTATCGGCGAACACACATAAAAAGAAAACATATATACGGTCGAATTGAGAACCTCCTCCTTTTTTGAAGTCGGTTAAAAAGTAATGAAATCTAGACAAAGTCGTGCAAAGTCTAAGGTTCCTTACTGCGATTTCTTTATTCTTTTTAAGTTAGTGGGTACAAGTCAATTTTGTTTACACGTAATGTTATATCTGTTGTAACTATCTATGTTTGTTAAGCGAGATAATAACCCATGCTGGTATTGGTAATTGGACGCTAGTGTCTCATTTTAGGCTGCTGTTGATTGTGCAACACATGCATGCTGCCTTAGGCTCTCTTCTTTTTGGAGCGTCAAATCGACCGATCAACCATAAAATAGACGTACAGACGGACTTCTATCAATGATTAGAAGTCCGTCTGTACATAAAAAAAAATTATACTGTTTGTTTCAGGCTCGCCTACACATAAGTAGTATTGAAATACGCAGCTTTATCAAGCCTACAATTGACTGGTTGTTGAATCAACGTTTTCCAAGTGGCAAATTTCCATCGTCAACGGGTAGCGGTTTTAGCGACAGATTGGTGCAATCGTGTCATGGAGCACATTGTTTTGTACCCTTGTGTACCCTTCAACGGCCAAGTCACACAACATTAACTATTATAATAAAGAAATCGCAGTAAGGAACCTTAGACTTGGCACGACTTTGTCTAGATTTCATTACTTTTTAGAGATAAACAAGCAGCTCCATCGAGACTTGGCTAGTTTTTTACAGAATGTTTTTGGTGGGATTTCACTTCTTTTTGTAGAAACGTGGGCATTTTGATTTATTTTATAAGATTTTCTTATTTGACACATTTTTTTTCTTTTTAGCAGTAGTTTTTTTTATTACAAATCTTTATTTTCTTTTTTTTGTCACCAGGTACTCCAGATCTTCGATTATCCAAGTTTTTATAGTTTTCCCTTTATGTGGCCATTAAACCCTAACTCTGTACCAAATTTCAGCTCTCTGAGTTTATGGGAAGTAATAGTTCTATTCTGATGATCATGAGTGAGTGAGTGAACTTTGGAACTAAATGACTTACAGACTTGTTTTTTTTATTTTAAGTGTGATTTTATAGCTTACTGAATGACGAAAATTTCTGCGTTCTGGTCAACGTCCAGAGGTTCTCAAATAGGGGCCTGAAAATGCGGCGAAATGGTTCCAGTGGATAGTACGGCAGTGTTTGCTTCGCGCTCGACTTGGCGGGGGCACTGCCGTGCCTCCCGATGTACCTGGGATGGGACCTTCTATGGCCTGCAGACGACCTTTTCCGTTACAAACCCAATGTTCCATCTTGCTTTGTGCCATCACCCCGATCTGCTTCTGTTAGGGTGACAGATCGCCTCACCTGTCACCCCAGTCCTCTGCCTGCGACGACGGAGATCGTTCTACGATCGGTCTACGGTACCTGGCTCGGTCCCGCTCCAACCATTATTACCTCTGAGATGTAACTATGTGTCACACAGTTCCTAGTTAATTAATAATTATGTCAGCTACGCGATATGACTTATGGCGCCATGCCATTTTGGGTTAATTTGATGGTAGCATTAATTTAGTTGTCGCTTTGTGTTGCGGCTATTGACTTTTGACAATTGTAGTCATCTGAAGGTCGAGCATCCCTATTTAGATATCTCTACCTTCTTTTTATGGTATAGATGGCAAACGAGCAGACGTATCACCTGATGGTAAGCGATTACCGCCGCCCATTGAGACCCGCAACACCAGAGACGTCACCGTTGCCGACCTTTGGGGGATGGGGAAAGGGATGTATGGGCCTCCGGTATCGGTGAAGCACAGCGCAAGCGCTATTTCACACCGGTTTTCTGTGAGGCCGTGGTATCACTCCGGTCGAGCTGGCCCATTCATGCCGAAGCGTGGCTCTCCCACGGTTAAAATGACCTGTAGACCTGTGTTATAATAATATTTTTTAATATACTTCCGCATACACACAACGCCATCTAGGCCTAAACTAAGCAGAACTTGTACCATGGGTACTAGTTTTTTTTTTTTTTTTTTATGTTTGGGCCGCCAAAATGACTCTACTCTGCCTGATGGAAAACATAAGCAGAATCCAAGAGTGGTGGTCACCATACTCATTGCGAATGCAGACAATGCAGTATGGCGACCCACACTATGGCGGCCTAGTGATGCTGCTGCATCTTTTAGTCTAGTCAACAAGTATGGAACTTGTTGACTAGACTAATTGGGCCTCCGGTCTCGCACTCACAAACGAAACACGACAGCACTGCTGCTGTCATTTTACGTTGATTTTCTGTACGAGGGTAGTACCGCCCCGGTCGAGCCGGCCCGTTCGTGCTGAAATCAGCGTGGCTCTACTACCTATAATTTTTTTTTTTTTTTTTCTTTTTATTAAAGACAACTCCCGCATTAGGAATAAACATCCAGTGTCGCGGGGGACTTTACAGACATACATGAAACGGACACAATTAACACCCAAACTCAGAACAACAATTTGTGGATCACACAAAGTGTTGTCCCGTGTGAATTTGAACCCACAACACTTGGCGAATTGGCAAGCGGCGTGGTGACCGCCTAAACCACTAGGCCAACCGTGCAGTCAAAATATAAATATATAGATAAGCCAATATATAAATATATAGATATATACTAGATATATACTACCTATAAACAGATAACTGATATATACATATATACTTTTGCTACTATACATAAGAAACACTCAAACTCCAAAACAAATATTTATAGATCACACGAAGATTTCGTACGACCCGGGAACCGAACGAGACTTCAAGTACAGCAGTCACATACGCTACCACTATGCCACCGAGGTAGCCTAATAATTAGGGTGACAGATAAAGTATCTTTTTTTTTTTGGCCCTTCCAAAATAACTCTGCTCTGCCTGATGGAAAGCAAAGCTTCTGCATCATTGGGCCCCCGGTCTCGCACTCACCAACGAAACACGACAGCACGAACGCTGTGATTTTACGTTAATCTTCTGCGCGAGGGTAGTACCGCCTCGTTCGAGCCGGCCCAACAGTGCTGAAATCAGCGTGGCGCTACTACCCTGATAAAAGTGTTGTCTCGTCGTACCGTGAGTTAAATGAATTACCTCGTCACTTGTACGTTTTAGAACTATTATTATAAGAATTGAAACGAATAGCACGCCATAAGCATATCCTAATTAAATATACGGAGTGTCACCACTTCTATGCATGTTATGATTTTCGTTAGGGAGCAAGCTGGTTTTTTATAAAAGACAACTCCCGTATTTTGAATATACATACTTTACACGCATACATGAAAGACGCAAAGAACACCCAGACTTGGAACAACAGTTTATGGATCACAAAGCGTTGTCCCATGTAGGATTTGAACCCACAACACTTGGCACAGTAGAAAGCGGCGCGGCCACTGCTTAAATCACTAGGCCAACCATACAGTCGAACGAATTACAAAAGCAATAGTACTGCATAGGGAAGGAAAACTTGTATACCAACTCGTCAGACCAATGTTATATAGCTGCAGACTGCCTTGGCTACCACTAATGTTGGTTAGAACAAGCCGTAGACTCCTTCATTTGCTCACTCTTGCAGAATTGGGTCAACCTGCCGCGTTAGTGTCATAGAGCGGCTCCTAGATCGCTCGAGTGACGTCACTTGGTGTCGTGAGACCCTTAATGGCACTTGTGCCTTTGGATTTTTACACACGTGTTTACTTTTCTAAAATGTAGGTATATGAAAAATGGTTACAACATGTCTATATTAACATTATAAAGAGATCAAGTTTGGGAGGTTGTAGAGGGTAATCTACTGAACCGTTTTAGAAAATTCTTTTATTGATAGAAATCTAAATTATTTGTGAGTGTCATAGTATTTATATGCCTCAAAAAAATTAAGTGGGTACGAGTCAGCGAGTGTAAAATATTCCTATAAGTATTTATTTTATTTTACATTTTCATAAATTATTTTATTGTTTAAAAACACTTTTCTACCATCCATTCGTGTAATTTGGTTCTAAAATATTTGATTTGGTTTTTTATGAAATGGTTCTACAAAATGAGACCACTATTTTTGTAGGATCTCTGTGTTTATATTTTGTGTAACTGTGAGAAAGTGATGATGATTTCTAAGGGCCATATAAAGTGCAGCGACGTAGTATCTCTTCAGTTGCAGGTCTCCATGAGCTGCGGTAGTTACTTTACTCAAGGTAATCCGTCTGTTCGTTTGTGTCCTATTACGTACAGAATAACTATAAAACTATCTCAAAAACTAACGGAACACCGTACAGTATTACAAACTTCCTTTCACCAACCGGGCAAGATCGCGTGACCGTGGCAAATCTGGCCTTTTTAGAAATCGGTCATTTTCGGCTCAGATATCGTCTCAGTGTTTATAACAATAGAGGTCGTCTTTATAATAACGTTACTAGATAGTCTATTGTATGAGAAATGTAGTGTTTGAGATGTTAAGGCGCGTATCCACCGAAATTGTTTGCAATTTCAGATTTTCCAACTGTTTGCAACTCTTCAGAAAATCGCTAACTTTTGTTTCCATTGTGTCTACACCGAGTCGCTAACAATTCCAAAAACATTCGAACTAAGCGTCTCCACAGATCCAATAAATATCTGCAACAAGCGTATTTTTTTGATGTTTACCGCCAAAAACAGAAACACGGTTCCCAACATTTGTTGACAATTTTTGGCCAACACAAGGAAATTACAGAAACCTTTGTCACCAACACGTGTTGAAAACACAAAAGTTGACAACTTTTGTTCGGTGGAGACTCGGGTTTAGTTATGCTGTAAGGCTTCCGTGTGGTGACTAATTAAGAATACGGAGACTCATCGCCCCCACTCATCCCATGGGTGTCGTAAGACTAAAGGAGCAAACGACGCAAGACAATAGCAATGTAAAAAGAAGGAAAATATGAAACAAATTCTAAATCAACCTTCACCATAAATGTCACACACACCTTCACCACATACACATTCTGACTAACAGCTTCAAATACACAGCAAACACACACCTCACACACATACACCCACACCCATACACAGACATATCTAATAAAACGAACTTGAAAGCATTGTAACAATTTGTTTTTCTTGTCTTTGAAAAGTAACTGACTCCCAACACACAGCTAATGCTATTTTGGGAGTCAGGCATATACAGAGTTTTGAAATCCGTTTTTTTTTTAAAACCGTCTGGTCAATGTCATAGTAGGCCATGTGGGGGAACGGGTGCTATGTGCCTCCAACACAAAGGGAGGATCCTCCGACCAGGCGAGGTGATCATGCCTGGCGGGCCACTGCCCAACGGTTGATGTTGGGATTTTTCTATATGTCGGAGGGAGGTTATACATGTGCTCAGGATCAGGAATGTTTTCTTCGCTCATGGTTATCGAATGGTTAAAATAAATGCACCAGCAGATAAAGAACACTTCTTATAATCGTAATTACAAAAACTCTTAAAGAAATAAACACAATATATCGGGATTAAAACAGATATAGTCCCTCACTTTAATAATTCGTGTATTCTTGAAGGCCGCTCGAGTAAAAGTGTGTCCGTGCCCATACTGATGTTTTCTTTTTATACCGTCAAACGTAACTGACAGCTACGAATGAACGACGAATGATGGCGCCGGTGTTGCCTCGCCGACATATATATGTTAATCAGCACGAGAATTTTTATTGCGCGATTCAGGATTGATAGTTACTCCGTGTTGTGTGTTACTTCGTAGTTCAGTGTATCTTCGGGAGATGGCGCTATCATATGTTTCTGTTTGCGTTGGATGTGGAAGTCGCCACAGGCCAAAACCTCTTTTCTTCTAAAGAGAGACTTTACAAACCTGCACTAAGAAGACTTTACAAACATACATAAAACGGACACAAAGAACACCTAGACTCAGAACAACAATCTGTGGATAACACCAATTGTTGTCCATCGTCCTGATCGAATCCACAATATTCAACGTAGTAAGAGTCGATATGACCGCATCAACCACTAGGCCTTTCCGTGAAGTCCGTGATTTGTATCTTGGTTACATGCACTTGTAATATATTCATATCTAGGAATTTAATCTTATCAAGTGACAATTTACAATGTCAATATGAGAGATAACACGCAGTGATTCAAATTTGTTAGACTTCTACCAACTTCCTATCTGTACGGGTACCTATATTACTTTGTAAACGGGAGTCAAAGGTTGAAGCTGAAAACCAGCGCTTGGTATTCCATGCGAAATCCAGGCATGAGCTGATGCTTAGATCTTTTGCATTTAATCTATACTATTAAATAAAGCTGAAGAGTTTGTTTGTTGGTTTGAACGCGCTAATCTCAGTAACCGCTGGTCCGATTTGAAAAATTATTTCAGTGTTGAATAGTACATTTATCGAGGAAGGCTATAGGCTATATAACATCACGCTACGACCCATAGAAGCGGAGCACCAATGAAAAATGTTTCAAAAACGGGGGAAAATTATCACGCTAAGGGCTATAGGAGACGCAAACGAGGTTGCGTGGGTCGGCTAGTTATAGATAAATCAATAAATTTTTATTCTTTTCTATATTATCAATAGCGTATCCGCTGTAGGGCTGTTATTAAGTTTACCGGGGGAGAGCCACGCTTCGGCATGCATGGACCGGCTCGATCGGTGTATTACCACGGCCTCACAGAAAACCGATGTGAAACAGCGCTTGCGCTGTGTTTCACCAAGTGAATGAGGATACTGGAGGCCCATACCCCTCTCCCATTCACCTTCCCCAACCCCCAAAGGCCGGCAACGCACTTGTGACGCCTCTGGTGTTGTGGGTATCCATGGGCGGCGGTAATCGCTTAACATCAGGCGATAGGGCTGCTCGTTTGCCTCCAATCTATACTAATCTATAAAGCTGAAGAGTTTGTTTGTTTGTTTGAACGCGCTAATCTCAGGATCTACTGGTCCGATTTGAAAAAAAGTTTTAGTGTTAGATAGCCCATTTATCGAGGAAGGCTACAGGCTATATTTCATCACGCTAAGACCAATAAGGAGCGGAGCACCAATGAAGAATTGTACAAAAACGGGAAAAAATTATTACGCTACGGGCAGTAGTAGACGTAAACGAGGTTGCGTGGGTCAGCTAGTTCTATATAAAAAAAAGTTTCAGTCAGGACTACTTCAATAGCCTTTGACAGTCCATGCTAGACATACGCCTATAATAGAAGCATGTCATGTAAGGCAAAATCCACATTTACCTCCACTAGCTAAGCAGTATAGGTGGGAATAGAATCAAGTCTCTCTTTCCTATTAGGCACTCTGAGCACGTGCACAGCGTCCCTTCTACAGTTATGGCACTTAGGGGCTATGGGTCCTAAAATATCACTTATTGATAATTTAATAATCATAACACATTAAAAACCGTCAGCGTCGTTTTTTTGTAGTTGGGTTTTTGGGTGGGTTGGTGGTTGGGTGTTTAGAGTTTTTACTTTTTTTTTATTTAAAATGTTTTGGTGCCTCTATATTAATTTCTTTGCAAAGTATATTTTAAATAGGTACCATAGAAATATCACAATTATCGAATAAATACGGACAAAGTCACGAGAAAATGCTAATAATATTTATAATTTTAAAATGTACAAGTAACGACCTTTCGAATGATACCAAACACGGCATATTTATCTCAAATTATTTTTTTAATACAGTACTTTATGTCGGCTAGACGACACCACATTAGATTCAGTGACACGTAGTGACAGCCTATAACCAGTGGATGATCAAGACGCTTCTAACGATACCTCATTTATCCAGTTTTAATAAGTAGTTAAGGAGCTATGAGGGAACAAATAAACATAAATACATTGCCTGTCAAAATCATAACCCTCCTTTGGCTTTGCCGTAGTCGGGTAATAAAAGTAACAACTACTATATTACTTTCATCTAACAAAATAATGGCCCACATTACCCTAATGTACCTAGGGCCTTCAATAGGCTTTAGGCGGGCTTGAATAGAACTTTTTTCCTCTTTAACTTTAAGGAGAGGAGAATAAGTGGTCATACTTAGCAGACCGTAGCCTAACAGTTAATGTTAGAAAGTTATGTAGGTATAATATACATTATATGTATATTATATATATATATATATCCGTAACGGTTATTTTAAGGTTGGATTTTCTACATAATAATTATGCTTTATTATGCTTAGGAAATATTAATTTTTTTTGTTAAAATTTTATATTTAAATATACTATGATGTAGTGATTTATTACCGTAATAACTGTTACCAAAATTAAATAATCTTAGCATAAACTCAACAACTTTTAAACTAGAATAATTTTTATTAAGTGAACTTTGTAACAGTTCACTTCCAAACTTTAATTGAATCCAAAATAAAAAACATATTAAAAAAAAATATCGGAACAAGAGAGATTGGACAACTCCGTCTGCCATAGTCTTGTCATCTGAGTCACATCATTCCGAATGCAACAATGCAGCGTAACACTATAGTGGCCTAATGGGATGCTTTTGCATCGTTGGGCCTCCGGTCTGGCATTTACCAACAAAACACACCAGCACGAGTGCTGTGATTTTAGGTTGATCTGCTGTGACAGGGTGGTACCGCCCCGGTTGAGCCCCTTCCTGCTGAAAACAGTGGGGCTCTACCACCTAGTAAGAGTCACACAGTACCATTTATATATCTGTTCCAATGCCTTACGTAGACTAGTCTGCCGTCACTAGATATACTTTAAGTTAAGCTATTCAGACTCGTAACGTGACCAGTTAAACAAACTCTTACAAGAAAACCTGACGGCCTTACCTATCCAGGAACAGCAAGAAGGACTGCAGAAACCGCTAATGCGGTGCTGGAGCTCCTATCGACTGCTGAGGTAGACCGGTTTTCCAGAATTTGCACACACGCAATATAAGGTATTATACCCGCACTCACTTCACTTTACATGAGAAAGATGCATAATCTTTAAATCATTAGTAGCTGCATCGTAATTTTTTACTCATTCGAAAACATGTAGCCAGAAGTAATTACTAACTTGTGTAATTATAATAGTACTCTATAGATTATAAAACTTTAGTGCCCACTTATCTTGTATCTATGATTATGTAAACAGCTTTTATTTTTCATTTCCCATAGCTTTCACCTCCCATTGTGTGTTCAACTTTCTCACGGATTACCTCCGTAATTGATGTTATTGTTTGTTTGTACGTTTCACCTTCGTTTACACTACAATTTTTTTTTATGAAATATGGGTCAACAAGCAGACGTTTCGCCTGATGATAAGCGATTACCCATGGGAACTGCAACACCAGAGGCGTCACAAGTGCGCTGCCGGCCTTTGGGGATGGGGAGGGAGATGGGGGAGGGGTTGGGGTATGAGCCTCCGGTATCCTCACTCACTCGGTGAAACAAGCGCAAGCGCTATTTCACACCGGTTTTCTGTGAGGCCGTGGTATCACTCCGTTCGAGCCGGCCCATGCATGCCGAAGCGTGGCTCTCACACGGTTTTTCCCACTCCCACTTTAACTATAGCATTCCATAATCCATATTTAATATAACAATATCGAAAATAAATCTGTTTGTCTGTTACACTTTAACGGTAAGCTAGTTTTTAACTTACGTAGGAAAAATAAATGCTTTATAATATTGTAATTTTTACTGCAAATAAAACTTTGGAAGATTTCGTTTCAAAAATACACTCATTAAAAATTCACTGTTGTAATACAATACTTGTTAAAAACATTCTACAGGTACTTGTTTATGGTAGTCAGCAGCCCCTCTATCCAAGTTGACATTCTACAACTACTATCTATGAAACGTTCATAGTAACATTAGCAACAAATGTATTGGAATGACATCAAACAACATATTAGACATACCCTAAAAGAGAATAGATGCGATAGCGTTCGTAGAAAATTTACCTTCGCACAGAAGATCACCGTAAAATGACAGCGTTCGTACTGTCGTGTTTCGTTGGTGAGTGCGAGCCCGGAGGCCCAATGATGCAGAAGCATCACTAGGCCGCCATAGTGTGGGTCATTGTCTGCATTCGATATGAGTATGGTGACCACCACTTTTGGATTCTGGTTATTCTTTCCATCAGGCAGAGTAGAGTCATTTTGGCAGGGCCATTCATAAAAAGAAACTATACACTTCTCCTAGCGATGCACAATACACATGCAAAGATGCACAACTACATTAACTAGTTTTTATTAACGAGTGTTGCCATCTTCACCTTGAGGTCGGAAACTTTTCAGACCACCTAGTATATTATTAAAGAAACTTTGAAGGAGATGTTTGTCCACGGGGCGTTAGGCAATAACTAAGCCAGCACTAATATTTGCGAAACCTTCAAACGTTTACACTCCGTCTATATTTACAGTTTCACGGTTTCAGGAGATTTTTTTAATAATATATTTGTGAGTTTCACGTGATATTTAAATTATTTGAGGATTTCAGTGTCTTTTATATGAGCTTTAATATAAAAATAGTTAAAATGAACGCGGTTATCTGTTAATTGTATCAGTTATAATTTACGGAGGAGGGAAGGCAGGGATATGGAGCGATTCAACCGGAGTGATAAAAGACATCACTGAAAAGCGGTGTAAAGGAGTTTAATCAAGTGAGTAAGGTTATTCTGAGCAGGAGGACTAGTTGAGGGTAGCTTAGGTAACTTAGAAGTTCAAATCAGGAAGGGTTTCATAGTGATTCCAGGTTTAGGCTCCAGGAAAGGACGGACTCAGGAGTTGTAAATGTTTGCCCGCTCTATTCATAAAAAAATGGATATAAGCTAGGTATAGTATGGGTATGCAGGTATGGTCCTTCGAGCCATTTTCTTAAGCCAGGTTCGGGTCGGCTTGAAGTCTACTGTGATACGTACATACGTACGTACATAACGTGATACTAAACTTCGACTTTTTACGCAGAATGACTGCTCTCAGGCTTTGGAGTTATATGTTAATCCAGTCTGACTTATTTTCAGACCGTACCTTCATTTTAGGAACACTTTGTGAGGTTAAAGGAGTCCTAGACATATATATCTAATATTTAAGATATATTTGGTATGCAAGCTTTTATCGTCATCATCAGCGTATTGTATTTCATTATATTATTCCTATTCATCACATAGGCCTCTCTAATTCCTCGCCAGTCTGATCGTAAAGCTTAAATATGTCTTATTTATTTTCTAAAAATCTTATTTAAAAATAGCATTTAGGAACTGGTAAATTTTCTAAAAATGACACCTGGCTAAATCGATTTATCGAATCAAAACTCCCGGCATACTGAATTTCATGTAAATCGTTGAAGCCGTTTCTAATTTTTTTTTTTATTCAGATTATACCTACAAGTAAATAAAATTGGAGTGTCTGTTTTGTGTTTGTAATATTATAAAATAACTGCTTTTTACTAAATAAATGCATACCTATGGATGTATATACGGTACATATATCAAATTTTTTTTTTTTACAATTTTTGTCTGTTTGTTCCGGCTAATTTCTGGAACGGCTGGACCGATTTTGACAGGACTGTCAGTGACAGATAGCTGATGATAGAAGGAAAAACTTAGGCTACTTGTTGTACCGCGGTTGTTGTTGTACCGCAGGACTCAGCTTGTTATAAATATATTAGACTGCATTCACTGCATTGTTGTTCAAGTCCTATATGGGACAACCCTTTGTGTGTTCCACAAATTTTTGTTCTGAGCCTGGGTGTTGTTTGTGTTCGATTCATGTGTTTGTAAAATCCCCCGCGACACAGGATGTATATTCCTAACGCGGAGATGTCTTTTCAAAGAAAATAAATATATAGGCACTAAAGTAAAACACTGTACAGACAAATTTTTAACATAATCACATTTATATACCTAAATATATAAATATTAAAAATTATATCATATTTACTGACATAAATCAACATTGAGCGTACGATACAAGTCAAGCGGTGTCAGAATTAATTGTGACGTAAACATTGATATACAAAAAACCCGGCAAATTTTCATACTTACTACATATTATTATTTTAAAATAATTTATGAGACTCAATTCAAAGCAAGTTGCGGTTCTAAGAATAATGATGCCATTACAATGCTAATTAACCTTCATAAAAATACATTTATTAAGGATAACCATTGACGTCGGTTGTCTACGTGGCAATAACTAAACGTCACCTCTTTATATATTTTTTATATTTAGTACACTGATTAGGTACTCCGTCAATTGTGGACCGATTTTTTTAAATATTTGGTTAAGGAATCTGATTGTTCTAAATTTAAACTTGAATTTTATTCATATTCAATGTAATGCAGATTATGAAGCGGGTAATTCGAATTTGAAACATGTCAAAAGTAAAACTTTTTCGCGATTGTCTCTGGCTATATTCAAGTCATATTACTAAACAAAATTAAACGATATATATATTTTTGTGACCTGTTATATCCACTCCACAACCGTACATACATACTTTAAATTAGACGCTAAATCAAAAGACGGCAAAACTAACACTAAATTGTCTGTAATTAGCGCAGGTAGCGTTTAAATTAGCATAATATAACGGGTAGGGTTTGGCAGACGGTTTCAAGAAACCACGCTAAGTTTAAAAGTGAAATTAGCATATCTTTGTGCCTACAATTCTTGTTAGGAGTTGTGTACACGAATTACTTACCTACCTATTCCTTCGTTTTGTTTTGCGTTGTGAAAATTATTTAAAGTACCTGGATGATAGAGCTTTGCTCGGTATATTTTTTTGGTAAATTTACTAAACCTGAATCCTAGCTAGATCGATTTATCGCCCCTGAAACTTCTTGCGTACTAAATTTCATGAAAATCGTTGGAGCCGTTTCTGAGATTTAGATTTTATATAGCAGGAGAAGAAGTCATTTGTACGATGTTTGAGAAAAGTGGTTTTCAAATAAAGTACAAAAAACCTGAGTCAATTAATTTTTTCATTGTTTTTTTATTTTTGAGCAGCATAGCTTTTTTATGGAATAGGGGGCAAACGAGCAGACATATCGCCTGATGGTAAGCGATTACCGCCGCCCAAGGACACCGGCAACACCAAATCTTCACAAGTGCGTTGCTCGCCTTTGGGGGACGAGGAAGGGGGGGGGGTATGGGCATCCGTTAAGTGCGGATGTGTTAATAACAGCAGTACCCGGATCCCTCCCTTCTCAGGCGCAGAGTGGCACACCGTGTGGTTTTAGTCGGTCCGACACGCCACCGTCAAAAAATGGGCCTCCGTCCTCACTCACTCGGTGAAACATAGCGCAAGAGCTGTTTCACACCGGTTTTCTGCATCACTCCGGTCGAGCCGGCCCATTCATGCCGAAGCGTGGCTCTCCCACGGTAATATATAAATAGCTGGCAAGAGCTGGATACAAGAAGTCCCAAATCGATCAGAGTGGCGTGCAATGAGAGAGACCTTTGTCCAGCAGTGGACTGCAATAGGCTGATAATGATAAAGAGTAAAGTAAACGTGTTCTAGGATAAGCATTAAACTACACTTACGTCGTTTAGATTTCAGATGCCTATTGGCAGTGATAGCCGCTTATTATCTGGCAACAGTTTACATATAATTGGAAACTGGAAGTTGTAGTTCGACACGGCAGGCAGTCGATTTTGGCGTTTTCATCTAATTTACCTTGACAATCCAGTAGGTACACGCTGTCGCGTCTGTTTGTGTCGATATATGATTTTTAACTGTAGCTTTAATTTAACGTTCACAAATCTCACTTAATGTCTTAATTGATAAATGATTTTGAATTTTGAATAATTGTTTGGCCCTGAAAAATTTGAGTAAAACAGTGAAACAATTGCTTTCGACAATAAGGCCGCCCTTTGTATACCTACTACATATCGGACCTTTTATTTATTCTTATTTAACTCTGTCATATGGTGTACAAATATAGAGCTTTCTATCTATCTAAAATATATTAAATTTTATGACGCTTTACGATTGCTAAAATCTACTAAGATCTTATGGCTTAGCATCTACAAAAGAAGTTTTATGTAATCTAAGTAAGTAAAGTAACAATATAATTATCTGAACATTATCCCTTACTCTATATGAAGTAATAGCGATTTCAAACAATTATACCATATGAATAATACATTGCGTGATTGTAACGAAACAAACATAATTATCATTACACAAGAATAGTCTTAATAGGCAATGTAATGCAAGATAACATAAATTGTCGAATTGCAGCAACATGGTCTTTATAAATAGTTTCTTTGAAATGTTTGTTTGCTTTAAAAGATATAATTTCTCGATCTTTCATAAATATCGTTTCTTAAGGTATATAAAATGTATGTCTTAATAGCAGTTCTTTTTCTTTTTAAGAAAGACATTTGTGCATTATGGAGACGCGGATTTTGGGCTCCCACACATAACTGCGATGCGATGCGGCGTGAAGTTCTTGCGGTGCATTCGTGCGAGCTTGCAGATATTTGCGATGCGTTGTGAATCCGCAGTTATGTGTGGGAGCCCTTTATAAACATGCATGGAACGGACATGAAGAAAATTACACACAGTCTCAGAATAACAATTTATGAATCACACAAAGTGTTGTTCCTCGTGGGGTTAAAACCCAAAACACTCAACGCAGTAAAAACCGGCGAGATGCCAATTGTGCAGTTACCGAAAAATAATGATGAACAGATGGGTAAAATTATCAAAAATAATAATAAGCTACCAAAAATTGTTTTTATGATAAGAAGTTTTTTTTTATGGTATAGGGGGCAAACGAACAGACGTATCACCTGATTGTAAGCGATTACAGCCGCCCATGGACAACACCAGAGGCGTCTTCGGTATGGTAAGAGAGTTTTACATTTATTTTCAACTAGCTGACCCACGCAACCTCGTTTGCGTTTCCTAATGCCCGTAGCGTAATAATTTTTCCCCGTTTTTGACACATTTTTCATTGGTGCTCCGCTCCTATTAGTCTTTGCGTGATGATATAATATAGCCTATAGCCTTCCTCGATAAATGGGCTATCTAACACTGAAAGAATTTTCGAATCGGACCAGTAGTTCCTGAGATAAGTGCGTTCAAACAAACAAACTCTCCAGCTTTACAATATTATAGTATAGATTAAAGACTCGTAAATATAGTACTTACTTGTGACGAAAGCATCATATTACATGCATGCTTACATATTACCTATAAGTATAACAGTAAAGGTAACATTTATATGCTGTCGTTCTTACTACTACCAAAACTGATATATTTTTTTAGGACGGCAACATCACATGTACAGTTCAGATTTATTAGCGGGTATTTAATTGAAAATGACAACTTGACACACCTCATATACGGCCATTTGATCCTAAGCAGCAGAGCCTATATGGACTGGTAAACAAACTTTTTTATATATATTTCGGACATCAAACACGCAACGCCATCTAATCCCAAGCTAAGCAGAGCTTTGTTATGGGTACTAGACAACTGATATAAATACATATATACTTTTTTGAAAAGACATACATGATTAATATACATAGGAAACACCCAAACTCCGAAACAAATATTTGCAGGTCATACAAAGATTTAGTCCGACCCGGGAATCGAACCCGAGACCTCAAGAATAGCAGTCGCTACGCTACCACTGCGCCAACGAGGCAGACTGCTGATCAACATACTTATATGTTTCTAAATATTTACAATGACATGCATATTATGCATTTTTTTTTACATAGGTCAACAGGTCTGCATTTTGCAATGGATTACTACTCTTGGATTCTATTCATTTTTTCATCAGGCAGAGTAGAGTCACTTTGGCTGGATCATATAAAAAAAAGGTCAACAAAGTGTGAATCAAACTTTCAGACACGGTCGTGCTTATCATACAAATATTTTACCAGATATTAAGACTTCAACTCAGCTGTCAGGGTTACCAACCTCAAACCGATTTTCAAATTACCCAAGCTCTCTTCAAGTATTATTTATTCAGAATGAAACTAGGAATTTAAATGAAAAATGTATACAAAGAGATTGCTTGGCGATGCAGATGTACATAACATTTTTAGTAGGGCTATGCAGGTGTTCATAACATTTTTATTGATAACTCCACTTAATATTTAAGTGCCTCGATCGTATGTCTTTCATGTAACAACATCTAACAGTCTATATTTTACGGTTGCTTTCATCTATTTTAAAAAACGCTGTTTTAAATTTAATGGCAGCCGTATTTAGTCTTCAGAACAGACTAAAGATGGAATACATATTGTTACGTTCCGATATTTAGACGTTTTGAGCATTGTTCTGGAACCATCTTTTCTTCGTGACGATATAAAATTACTTGCCCTGACTGATTCAGAAACACAGAGTCTAAACCGTTTTGGCTACGAAATTGAAATTTTGGAAAGCTGATACTTTTTATTACATACCCATTAAAAACGGTTTTTAGAAATTTCGAATTCGAAGGGCTATCCCCTTATATAGTTAAAACTCTTATTAAGACAAACACGGTTGTATGATGGACGTTCGTCATTTTTTCATAGTTCATATAAGAAAAAGATACGTCTGTTCCTTTGCCCACTATTTCATAAAAAAAAAAATACACGAAAGGGAAGCCGCGGGCAATAGCTAGTATATTAGACTAAGAAACTAAATTCCTGGTAAACTAAACTTAGTTGTCAGAGACTTAAGTAATATGTAACCAAATATAGTAGGGAGATACATATTAACTAATATTGAAGTCTAGCACACGACCTCTAAGTCTATATTTATCAAGGCTCAAACCCCGACTAGTCAGATTTTTCTGGCTTCCTATTATCACTTTAGGCTGTTATATGTCTAGACAAACACTAATGCAAAGCTTTTATAATTACCGATAAGTAGCTGTGAGGGTGAATGGCCGGCCTTGGGGTGATGTTCGTGAAATTTATTATATTGAGCCGTATAGACAAAGGGCATTACATCTATTTTTGGCAACGTTTAATTTAATAATTTTTTAGGTGAATCTTAATTTTATGTGTGATAACCCTTGTAAGGTAAATGTCAGAAACAGATGTTCCTATTTCAAAAAACTAAACACAGGCAATAAGGATTTTTATTTTAAATAAATATGGTTTTCAGATGAAATGCAGGCATACAGCCAGTATGTTTAACATTACATATGCATTTTCAAAAATATATTTTATTACAAAATAAATAAATTTAGTAAGGTTCTGTATCCAAGACTCATTACTCGTGAATATCTGACTGCCGTTTGTACAGAATACATCTAATTTAGGATTTATTTATCAATTTTAAATTTTATTTTTGCTATGCATCCACTGGAGTTAAATAATTTACTTTTAAAGAACTCTACTATTTTACAAATATACCAATTAGTGTTAAAAATTAAAACTATATCTTATCTTTAAGTTTAAAATACTAATTAACTGAATCGACCTCTAAACTTAGAACTGAAAGTAAAATTCACAAAAACAAACAAAAACCTACATTATTTGACAGAAAAAAAAAAACAAAACACAAACCAAAGATTCCACCATTGTTCAACAGATTACGAAAACAATACACCACAGATTATATATTATATTTCATACTATAACATCTGTGTGGGTGCGAACCATGTGCGAACGCTTATAAAAATCCCATTCGCATTTATAATTCACATTAAAAAGCCACTGTTTCACACGCGAAGGAAAGACAAAGGTCGCATGCATACAGCCAAAATAAAAAAAGTTGCACAATATAACGTAGCTTACTTTTTAATTATTATGTTTGTATTTTATGGCGGCAAACAAGCAGACGGGTTGCTTGATGGTAAATAGACGCTTATGGTGGATCTCAAGAGACTAAATTGTCTTGCCGCCCTTTCAGTGTCCTTCATTACTAATGTATTCGTGTGCCTTCGGTCAAACATAAGGTTAAATTCAATGAAAACATTCCATGACACTTTGGTTTTCTGTGAGACCATGGTACACTCCGGTAGAGCCAGCCCATTTGTGCCCAAGCGAATTTATGAAAACTAGCGGTCGCCCAGTGGTCGCAATTCGACCATCATTCGTTTTTGTTTTTTTTTGCAGCTTTCTGCACTCCTTAATATAAATTAACTGTGTCAAATTTCATAGGTACTCCTTCGTTAGCATAATTTTCGTAAATAGGGGTACAAAGTTTTTGCTTCAATTATAGAATTAAATTAAAATTCTAATTTCAAAAATGTGAGGAAGACATTCTCATTTTAAAAATTGGATTTAAAATTATAAGTTAAAAGGTTTATGTAAACATTATTGTTTGACAAAATGGCGGTCAGCCTTGTTTTTAAAATAAGCAAATACCTGTGTAATTGTTACCAAAGAGTATATAAATCACTACGTTACAATTGTTACAATTAAGTACAATGAAATACGTGTAACCACTTCAGTGACAAACATCGTACGTAACAAATGTAATTTATCATATTAGAACGAACAAAAAACATGTCCAGTAAATTAAAATACTGAAGAGTGACTAGTCTTATATCCTTGCGGTTATAGATTAAGAATACGGAGTGTCACTGTATCCGTATTCAATACCCGGATGTCGTAAAGACGCGTCTCTACCAAAATTGTCGGCAATTTCAGTGTTTCCAACTGTTTGCAACACTTCAAAAAATCGTCAACTTTTGTTTCCATTGTGTCTATACCGAGTCGCCAACAATTTGAAAAACTATCCAACTAAGCGTCACCATAGAGCCAATAAATATTTGCAACAAGCGTATTCTTTTGACGTTTACCGCCAAAAACAGAAACACGGTTCCCAACATTTGTTGACAATTTTTGTTGTCCACACAAGGAAATTACAGCAACTTTTGTCACCAACACATGTTGACAACACAAAAATTGTCAACTTTTTTTCGGTGGAGACCCGGCTTAAGAGTTCACTAAGGGAACAAACTATGCAGGATAACAACGCTGCAGCTCAGATCAAATAAAAAAAGGTAGATAACGCACGGCTTGTTCTTGTTGAAGCAAAAAAAGTAGCGTAGTTTTGTTGTTAACTACGCTACTTTTTTTGACTTGGGTCAACACACGCGTTAACGCACTAACTATGCTTTAACTATGCTACTTTTCGTCAGTATCGTACAAGTATCGATAGCTTGTACAATACGAGCTGCACTGCTTAGTGAAGACAAACTTGAAACAAACCCTATACCAATTCGTCTACAACCCCTATAACAAACAAACCCTATAACAGGCCATAAGGTCTTTGCCTACTTAGAAATCTTCCTCTAGAACGCTAAGAAAAGGATTCCATCCTTTCTTTCTAATGAGACGCTTATTTCCAGCAGTAGACTATTAAAGACTGTTTGACTAATGACTAATCTTCAAGAAGAGTTGATACTGTAGTTTAAGATACGTGACGCTTATTTATAGAAAGGTACTTTTAGAAAGTCAGTGTGAGGCCATTTGAATAAAAAAGTATTTAAAATACTTCATAATTAAACAATTAAACTAAAACTCTTACAATCTCTACCATTATATTTATTTATATTTTTTGATAGTATAACTTTCTCCGTAGTTTTAAATAACTACGAAATACAAAAAAAAGAAATTTAAATCTAACAAATAGTTTCAGAGATTATCAAATTTAAATAAACAAACCAAAACTCTTTAGCTTTAATAAAAAAAAAAAATTCTTGTATTTAAAATATATTTTCATGTCGATTTATAAAATACATATACACGAGTCTAATTTGTACAATAAATATAACTACAATACTATACCAACATATTGAAAAACTGTAAAGACACAATTAAACTAAAAATAATTAGAAAACATGTTATCTAATTGAAAGCTTTACAAAGAGCTATATTACGTTTGAATATATTCACAAGAGGGTGTTTTCTTGAACATGGTAACACTCACTGTCTCGTGGGGATTCCCCCTTTTAAAAATTCTTAGGGGTTTTTCAACACAGGGGTGAATTGCTAATTCGTATCGCGTCTGCGGGAACAACGAGATTCTTGGTTTTCCCAGTAACTTTAAACTATAGATAAAGATAAAAGAAATAGTATTTAAATTTATTAAAATGTTGTTCAAGTATTTTTTTTATTTAAATTTCAATAACACGTGCTTCAAATTCATAATAAAAATAATTCTTCTTAAAATTAAAAACAAAATTGTTTCGAAACTTTACTCAAAAAACATGGTTATTATTACTTGTCATCTGATCTAAATACTTACTTCAGAAGCCCACTGAACGTGCCTCGGCTCCGCCAAAACACTTCTTTCCATTATAAAAAAAAAATGTACAAAAAAGTCGAATCACATCTCACAAGGCACAGCACTTTAAAAACACCACACAAAAACGGTCAATTCACTCGAAATTCGAAAATAGAATCGATAAAAAATCACTGCGTTTCGTTTTCTAGACACAGGCGCGATTTTCTGATTTAGAAAATTGTTCGTATAAAAAAGGTAATTGTTGGTGTCCGAGCTCGCGCTACCGGTACCTGCCTGAGTCACTACGTACTCAAACTACATATAAGACGCGATACTATGCAAATTTTTATGCATTTCCCCCGTACAGTGAAAAACATGTACTATCTGACGCGGCCGGACGCTAACAACAGCTGATAGATAGGTGGATACAAGAAAAATCTGTTATTACGCTCGATCGGGTTAGTGTGCCAGACGAGATGAGGATACTTCTATCTCTCTCTATCTAGAGGGGGTCTATAAGTGGCGCGATAATTTGCATCTGATAGGCGATTGATAATAATTTCCTTTTTGCGTACTATAGCTGCAACGGTATGTTGAGAAAGCAATTAATTTGCTAGTAATTCTTTAATAGTCTTGGTTAATCAACACGTCAGTCACTTCATGAAAGATAATGATGCTATGTGAAGTTCAGTACAATTTAGCTGTAACTATACCGGTAAACAGGCGCAATAACGCTATTAACGCTTTAAATGAGATAATGCCTGACTACGAACATCCAGGTCAACGTGAGTCACTTCATTGTTAGCACAATTACGCTTGCAGAGTATTAACAACACTTTTTTTTATTACGAACAACTAGACATCTTAAACACGTGATTATAAAAAAAAAACAATCGTCTGAATCGAATCTGTCACTAGATTAAAAAAATTCGCAGCACCATTTGAAATTCGAACACGAAAACGCGCGAAAATCAGTAATTTATTTTTAAATGGCGTCTTTGTTGTATTTTGTTTAATGTGGTATCGTGTCGCGGGGCGATGGCCGACTAGAAGAAGTAAGTGGAGCGAATGGGAGTGGTGGCGAGTAAGCAGGTGGTGGGATCAATACCACAGTCTGGGGCGCACGCACTGACCGGTCGTGTGGCGCTCGGTCGCTTCGCTATATTTGGACAGACAGGGTGTGTTATTATTGTCAAAAATTTTTTGGGTTTGTCTATTTATGGATATTTTTACCATCTATGTCGTTATTAAAGTGTTGATTTTAGGTAAATTATTAATTAACCTAAGACTAATACTATAATAATAATAAAAATGTGCAAACGACGTTGCTGACTGTAAATAAACAAGGTTATGAAAATAAGTAAAATAACGTTTGTATTACGTATGTTTATATATATATATACTACCGTGGGAGAGCCACGCTTCGGCATGAATGGGCCGGCTCAACCGGAGTGATACCACAGCCTCACAGAAAACCGGTGTGAAATAGTGCTTGCGCTGTGTTTCACCTAGTGAGTGAGGATACCGGAGGCCCATACCCATCAGGCGATACATCTGCTCGTTTGCCCACCTATTCCATAAAAAAAAGGAAAAAAAAATTGCTCATTACGAAATTTAATACCTGTTAGAAATCTATAATTAATATGTGAAACTAAAAAGTAAAACTAAAAACTAGTACAACTTTTACCTAAATTGATGAAAGACAGCGGGTAAATGAAATACAGCTGTCGCATGGTGAAAAGTCGTTTAATGTCACTTAGTGTTACCAGATGCTCGCTTTTCTGACAACCTGAAAACTGCCTCATCCATGCAAAAAATAATAATTATACACTTGTCTGTTTGATTTTACTACATATTATGACGTTACTATATTTTACTATTTATTTAGAACCCTATTTTTATTTGGTTAGACTTCATTTAATTAATAAATAACTGGTTAAAAGCCCTCAGCGCTCACCAAAAAACCCGCGTAAAGTTGTAGAGGCCATCTAAGGCCAACAGCAAGGCATTACAAAAAAAAAGTTGGTATATTTTTCCTTTGATCTGAACCGAATCCAGAACTCGTTAGCAATGTGAAGCTGCTAAAAATCTGCTATTTATGATACGGTTTTTTATCTCTAAAAACCCCCTACACCCTACGCAGTAGAAAGCGGTGAGGTGAGCACTTAAACCAATAAGCCATTAATGCAGTCAAACACTCTTCAGTTTCAGATGCGTATGGGGTGGGTCGACACTTACCATTATGTCTGGTCGGTACGGTCTGCTCGTTTAAACCCCTAAAAAGTAGGTTCTCTAATAATTATCTTCCTAGCCTTTATTATTCCCAAGATTTGGGGTCGGCTAATAGTGGCATCGGACCTCCGCAACCCTGAGGATGAACCGAATTCGAAGGTTGAACTAGTTGTCAGTATATTTGAGGACACTGACCTCCCAATAACGATTGCTGTTCAGTCCTCTCGCCAATGGAGCGATCACCATGTGAAGGTTATAATGCTTGCAGGCCCATTAGTACAGGCATTAAATCGCTACTAGTCCACTGGCAAGAGAAATAAACCACGGCGTTTCACCGTGTTCTTAATCTAAACTAAAATCATCAAGCACTTACTGGAGTTGTGTGGCTTCCTTGTTCTCGGCGTTCCAAGAGATCTCTTGGGTAGTTTCCTCTCTGCTTTGTCTTGGTACGTTCACACAAAGATGCTCCAAAGTGCTGTATATCTTTCAAGGTATTCGAATTACAATAAACTCGTATTAGCTATCACGGATCACGCCCCTTTGAACGCGCCTACAAAAACTCGCGAGTCCTAACCAGACCAATCATAACGGTGACCGACGAAAACCGAGTCTTGGGAAATTAGCTTAATATCAATTCAATTCGCTTAAACCGACAATCAAATGCGAAAACGTGTTCGGCCGGGAAGCGTCTCTATAGTACTTAACCTCAAACGTCAAAAACGTCAAAACTGAGAAATGACAATCTAAAATGTTGCCATTACAATGACGTTCGAAATCCAACAATTGCCATAGATGTTCCTGAAAATAACAAGGTTTTCTAATGAATTTGTTAATTTTTAATGAATTTGTTAACAGTTCCTGATACACTTGGACTGCACGGATAGCATTGTTGTTTTATGAGGCCACCTCGCCGTTTCATACTGCGCAAAGTTTTGTAGACCTTTAAACCACATTGGACACCACTTGGTATGATCCAAAAATTTGTTTATGGTTTCTGAATCTGGGTGTTCTTTATGTCCGTTTCATGTTTATAAAGTCCCCGCGATACAGATATTACCAGAACGGGAGTAGATTAAAAAAAAAGTAATTAATATTATTGATTTTCTCCTAACCTATTAAGGCGGATACACACGTTCAAGTATACTTGCGCGAGTCTGTCTGTCTGTCTCTGTAAGTAAGTAAGTAAGTATTTCCTTAATCAGAAAAACTCAATAACACTTTTGGCCCGACCCGGGATTCGAACCTGAGACCTCTTGATCGGCAGTCGCATACGTCAACCGCTAGATAGACCAACGAGGCAGTAGTAATAATAATTATTATTAACATTATTTTATTTAAAAAAAATATATAATATATAAAATAATGTCATGTGCTTCAGTTCGAACAAGGGGATCAGACTTCCACCTACTAAGTAATAATAGCTCTGTTAATAAAACGAATTCTTTCAACAACAATTTTCCATCGACTGTTTAATGATGATGGTGAACTTTCAAGGTGCTTGAACTACGCATTGTTTGGTAAAAATATTTACAATCGAACGTTAGCGTAGAATAAATAAATTAATGAACTTTCCTATCTGCTATATACAGCAATAAGTAAATTAATGAACTTTCTTATATTTTTTATGTCGACGATATTAATTTAATGTAAAATAGATCTATCTATCTTTTTAACCTGTTACATCAAGAAGCGCCAGTAACACCGCTGAGCGAAGCTAGTAGTAGCTAAAATATGATAGCTGTTAGTAAAGGGATTCTTTTATGCTATTTATATAAAGTAAAGCAAGAAATAACTTGAAATAGATCTTGAATTTTCTTCTGACAATGTTCTTCATGTTTCGTTGGAGTTCGCATCACACAAAAACTCTTGTTTTTACTCGACTGATTCATACTGTAGGTGTCACAACTCCTTAAGCCGAGTCTCGACGGAAAAAAATTAGCAACTTTTGTGTTGTCAACACGTGTTGGTGACAAAAGTTTCTGTAATTTCATTGTGTTGACAACAAAAATTGTCAACAAATGTTGGGAACCGTGTTTCTGTTTTTTGCGGTAAACATCAAAAGAATACGCTTGTTGCGGTTATTTATTGGCTCTGTGGAGACGCTTGGTTCCAATATTTTTCAAATTGTTGGCGACTCGGAATAGACACAATGGAAACAAAAGTTGGCGATTTTCCGAAGAGTTGCAAACAGTTGGAAACACTGAAATTGCCAACAATTTCGGTGGATACGCGTCTTTAGACGGCTTTTATAACACCCGGGGATGAACAGAGGGGTAACACTACGTATTATTAATCCAACCTACTGACTTCAGAATCAAAATGATTCCTATAGTACAGGTATATGCCCATTACCGACCCAGTTCTTTAAAATAGTCCACCCGTATTGTGTTGGGATCTATCTAGCTCCTCTGACAGGACTATTATAGCCAATACGCTTGATATAGTAGTGTTAAACGAATGACAGTGACGCTCATTTATCGCCGTTTCACATGACTCATTGTAAATTGAAAGAACTAGAAGATAGGAAACCTAAGAGGCTACAGTTAAAGGTCTAGGTTGAGTAAGAATCTTCAATTTCATCAACAACCCATAACGTCCCAGTGCTGGGCCCGAGTCTCCTCTCAGGAGAGGGTTAAGACAATACGTTCCCACGCTGGCCAAGTGCGGGTTGGGGACTGGCAAGACAACGTTGTGGCTACGTAATCTTACCGTTAAATATTTTCAAGCCACCCAAAGGCCTCTAACTAAGCTTCACGACTACGATAACAGCCAGGACCAACTGCTTAACGTGACCTCCGAATCACGGAGACTCTCATACCACCAGCGGTCACCCATCAAGGTACTGACCGCACCGTCGTTGCTTACATTCGGTGATTGTTTCTAATCACCGAGTGCAACTGGGCTATGAGCGTCTCAAGTAATCTGGGTAAGAATATTAACTGATTAAGAATTGAGTGTGGCCACCCCTTTTCATCCTATGGGTGTCATAAGAGCTAACTAAGGAAGCAAACTAGGCAGGACAATATCACTGCGAAGAAAAAGAAAACTTGACACAAATCTAATCTGGTCACCCACCCGTCTGGTCAGCGTGGTATAGTATACCAAGACCTTCTTTCTATGGAGAGGCTTATGTCCAGCAGTGGACTGTTTTTCACCATCCAGACTCTGGCCAGTCTCACTCAACATCCTGACTCAATCAACCAGTGTGGTTGATTGTCTCACGTCGCTCCTCGCGTCCATTGACTCGCGCTCAAAAACCGACATAAAGCGGAGCGAGGCGAGGGTAGACGAGGGAGCACGAGTGCACTGTCCTCACTCTCGCATTTATATTGCCTTGTGTAGTCTCGTGGAGAGTGTGAATGGGGCATTAAAGGCTCTTGATGATGACGTTTACCACCATGGAACAGACTCTATCCACTTTGAGGTCAAAATATGGCCATGTGTAAAAACATATCAAGATATTATAACATCACTTGCATTTTTGCTTTAATAGTATGCAGTAGTGAACTTGATACCTCAAATCAGCATTTATGTTAGCCTTTTTAACCGACTTCAAAAAAGGAGATGGTAATCAATTCGACTGTTTTCTTTGTTTGGTTTATGTTTGTTACTTTCGACTGGGTGAACCGATTTTGATGATTCTTTTTTGTTTGAAATCTGGTGCTTCCCTTGTGGTCCCATTTCAATTTGGTCCAGATTGAAGTCGTTTTTTTGTAAAAATTTGTGATTATTGACAAAAGCACTCATGATCCAAGATTCCATTAGATATAATGTCTGAAATTAAGTAAATTTCTATCCGTACATTAAAATAATAACAAATTTTCTTATCGTATCCATTATCTAATAATTTTTAGTTCGAAACCCATCAGAATCTATAAACAACTAAACCAAGGTATCTTTAACGTAAAGTACTTTACATAAAGAACGCGGTAGAGTATATATGTACACTAGCTGACCTACGCAACCTCGTTAGCGTCCAAACTACCATCCCCCGTTTTAACCCCAAAAGGGGGTTGATTTCTAAAGATACATTATTAGTACACCTCCACACCGTCTATAGATCATTTTAAATTTCATGTCTCTTACTTCAAAAACATAGGACTTTCATACAAACTTCCAACCCCCGTTTTGCCCCCTTAGATGTGGAGTTTCGTGAAGTCCGTTCTTAGCGGATGTCTACACCCTATAAGGAAACTACCTGCCAAATTTCAAGTTTGTAGGTGTTATAGTTTCTGAGATTTCGTGATTAATAAGTGAGTGGTATTTCGCTTTTACATATATAGATTGTAATGTACATCGCTAGCACCACAGTAACCCACATACGTTGTCATGGTGAACATAAGCATCAACATGTAACTTGATGACTTGTATCTCTTCATTTGTTTAAGGAGTGATTTCATTACTATTCGCGGAGCGAAATAAAGTCTTAAATAAAAGTTTTAGTCGTTCCTTATAATATCAGCTATCTGTTAGTAAAAGTGCCGTCAAAATTTGTAAAGCCGTTCTAGAGATTAGTCCGAACAAACAGACAGACAACATTTTAGAAAATTGCTTTTTTGATGTAACTTACTTTTTAATTCAATAAACCCAAATTTTATTTACTTGGATAGATATTATATAATAACTAGCTGACCCACGCAACGTCGTTTGCGTCTCCTATTGCCCGTAGCGTGATAATTTTCCCCCGTTTTTGAAACATTCTTCATTGTACTCCGCTCCTATTGGTCTTAGCGTGATGATATATAGCCTTCCTCGATAAACGGGCTATCTAACACTGAAAGAATTTTTCAAATTGGACCAGTAGTTCCTGAGATTAGTGCGTTCAAACAAACAAACAAAGTCTTCAGCTTTATATATTAGTATAGATGTATTTATTATACTCTTCTAAAATCTAATACTCATAATCAACAACACATTTATTTAGATAAAGATTAATATTATGTATTAAGTTGATAAAAACTCTTTGGCAAATAACTCATTATCAGGTACCAACTCTTAGCGTCTTATACTCGTGATAACTTCTAAACGAAATGTGCGATTGGGATGAAACAAAAAGTATTTTACGTTTAACGTAGTTTCTATCTTCAGATGATTTAATATTTTTTTTGAACCCAAAGGCGGTTATTGTTTCTAAACCATGATAGTTAGATATATGCTCTCGCGGACTTTTTTGTAGTCCTTAATGGGACCTACAAACTCATAATACATTATTTTGTTCTATTGCCAATACTTTTTGCAGCGCACGCAAAAATAAGTTTTCGATTTCACACCTTGTGTTACGAAATAGCAATTTCCTTACGGATGCCTAATTTTTTGAAAATAAAATATAGACTATAGCCTTCCTCGATAAATGGACTATCCAACACTGAAAGAATTTTTCAAATCGGATCAGTAGTTCCTGAGATTAGCGCGTTCAAACAAACAAACAAACTCTGTAGCTTTATAATATTAGTATAGATATATCGCCAGTTCCGTCACTTATTGTTAAAGTTCTTGATAGACTATTCTGAACTTATCTATATATTAACTACAAATTTTGGTTTCAACAGTCTTGGATAGAGGCATACATGTCAGAAAACCATATAATATATCAGCAATTTTTATCTTTTAAATAGTGTTGTATGACTGATAAATATCTGAGACTTTATACGGCACTTGTGTTGTAATAGTGAACTGGTCCTTAATGTATACCGTATATTAAGACTAGCTGAGACTAGCTGTATTTAATTAAGACTAGTTGAGTTCCGCATTATTAGCCGCGGTACGACATCAACAGACAGACAGACAGACAATAAAGTTAAAAATTGATTGATGCAACTGATGCAAGTATCGTATATACTTTCCTTTGCTTTCAGTAAAAAGCTGTTAATTTGAAATTACAATCAGACACTTCAATTTTATTTATTTGTATAGTTTTAGAGAAAGTATCTGAACTATTTATACTCGTAAATAAAAAAGTTCATAGTTTCCAATAGTAAAACCTAAAATATCCCATAAACTACATTAACTATAACCAGCCATGGCACAAATTCGCTCACTCAATGGCTTCACCCCTATTATTACAGTATAATTATTAAAGAACACAGATAAAATAGATAATAATTAAATGCATGTTTTGTATCAGCGCAATCAGTGTCGGCTAAGTGTAGTCAGTGCAGTCTCTTGGGTCGCTTTCATAGCGGTAGTTAGAATACTGTAACAATGATTTCTAGCAAGTAACTACAAAACATATAGAATATGCAGACTTGACGCAAGAAATGTTTTTTTTCAATGTATGCAGAATGCTGGTTCACCATCCTATTGCGAATGCAGACAATGCAGCATGGTGACTCACCCTAAAGCGGCTTATTGAGATGCTTCTGCATCATTGGGCATCCGGTCTCGCACTCAGCAACGAAACACGACAGCACGAATGCAGTTTTAGGTTGGCCTCCTCCTTGTGCACCCTTTGAGAATTAGGGAAGGGAGTTGGGCTTCTGGTGATATCACACACTCATGAAAAGCAACAAAAGAAGTGCATTACAAAGTTTTTTGTGAGGATATGGTATCACTCTGGTCAAGCCTGTCGTTTTTGCCTCTCACATGGCTCAACGCTAACTAGTTGTGTTCATAGGGCACCACGGTAGTGAGTAGCCAAACGCAGGCGTTCCCCTCTGTCAAAGTTTAAGCCCAAATGGGCCTACGCTTTCCACTATTACGACTCAATATATTTATGTACGCCTAAAATTCTGATTGTTTTGTTCTAATTGTGTGTGAGTCTAAAATATGTGTGTGTGAAGATATCCCCCCCTAAAGAAATGACAGACTGGTTTGTATGTGAAAAAGACGCAATGTCTTATCCCCTTTATGCGATGGCCCGTGTTGCTTTATGAGTTGTATTTCAAAACGGAAAATGTAATACAAGCCCTTATAAATACGACAAAACTTTTTGAACTCCAATAAGGAGTTTCAACTTCAATTCATCTGTTAGGAATTGCGAAGTAAATAATTTTTATTTTCTCTGTGGCAACATTGGCAGTACCTAAAACTTTTGCGTAATGTTGGCATGGATATGGATGCAAAAACTCTTATCGGTATATTTAACTTTGTTGATTTATCGTCTCCTTTGAAGGGCAAGATTGCTTAATACAAAAGTAATAACATCAATAAATATGTTTAATATAAGCCGAGAATAAAGTGTAGGGTGTATACAATGTATTAAATGGGAAATGGGATAGGAATGTAAAAATATTTTGTCAGGAAATAGCCTTTGTCCGTAGTTTTAACTTGTTTTTACCCGATTACGACGAGGCCAAAAGGAGGGGTAATAGTTTTGGCAATATATAATGTCTGTGTGTTCCAGCGTAGCACTATAACTACTGAGTTGATTTTATTGTATGAGATATCAATAGATTCGTAATAATGGTCCGGGCGACACAGGCTATATAAATTTATCAAAAGTTTTCAGTAGTCGGGTTAAAGTTTTTTAAACTTTTCCTTATTATGGTCTTAGATGTAGGTTATTTATCAGATATTCTCTTCTAGTATATAACAAAAGTTTTATGCTAAGCAGAAGTAAGTCACAAAGTTTTATAATCTATTCTATTGACAAGCCTTGAACTTCTTTACGAAGGATGATAATAATAATAATAATAATAATAACTTTATTGCAACAAAAGAGAATAACAATACACAGTATACCCCTGACTCCCAAAATAGCGTAAGCTGTGTGTTGGGAGTCAGTTACTTTACATAACCAAGAGGAACAATTGTTACAATATGCAATTAAATAGTGGACACAATAAATTTGTATATTTAGATATGTATGTGTATGAGTGTGAGTGTATGTGTGTGATGATAAAGGCATGAGTTGAAATTTTGTTCAATTCATTCTGTAACTTTATTTTTTAATGTTACTAAAAAGTTTATTATTCTATTTGAATTCTAACTCAAAGACATAACTATTATTACAAGCGTTCTATCCTACTAATACTAAAAACGCGAAAGTTTGTAAGATGAACGGATTTGGTGAAACTTTACAGTAATATATCTTATACATCAGAATAACACATAGGCTTCTATTAGACGGGATAACCGACATACATGCGGGCCGAGCCGCGGGCAACAAACAGTCAAGAATAAAGACGTGTTGCTAAGAATGTTAAACAAACTGCTTTTGGATTTACAAGGAGTTTAATGAGAAGTAAATAGCAAGCATTCTCAACTTTGTTTTATTTACTTCTAGTTCGGTTCTTTCATCTAGTTACTTTAATACTGAAATCATTATTAAGTTAACAAAGCCTTTTGTATTTCATAAGTTCTTTAATATGTGAACAGCGTAAACTATTTTGACATAACAAGTAAAATTTTAAGAAAAACAAAAACCGACTTCAAGGTTCGAATCGATTTCTCTTGAATGCCATCATCCGATCTTAGTGTCCTTATCATGGTACCACCGTTGGGATATCTTCTTTCCATTAAAAAAAGAATCATTAAAATCGGTTCATAAACGACGAAGTTATCCGCGAACACACAAAAAAAAACATATACGGTCGAATTGAGAACCTCCTCATTTTTTGAAGTCGGTTAAAAAGAGTTTGTTTTACCTTTTTTACCAGTATGTCTTCGATTACCTTGTGGAAGTTGAAATCCCAAAAGCTTTCTATGTCTATCAGTCAATCTAGCTTTCATAGTACAAGCTCTACATAAAATGCTTCCCAATGTGGTGACCCCAATTCTAGCTAAATGTCGAGGAAAATCCACTTATTTAGCTAAACACACAAGGTTACTGAAATATCTATACCAAACTTTATTTCACAAGCAATAAATTATTATGAAACATATTAACCTCTGGAGAGCCTGCAAAAACTTTTCTAAGCCACTAAACCTATATGTTATAATTCCTTACAAATTGGTACAATAGGGTATCCATGAAACTATTAGAAAATAGGTCAGGGCGTGTCTTTGTGTGTTTGACAAATAGTAGTGAAATTATAGCCTCTATTTCAGCCGCAATTTATGAATTGACAATAATTATTACGTTCACTCGAAAATCAGTGAGTGAGTGGCGTGCAATCGGAAAGGCCTATGTCCAGCAATGGATTGCAATAGGCTGATGATGATTATTACTTTCTCTTTTCCCACTGTTTACCTTAAGATGACTAAGAAATAGTTGCTCCTTTAGACGGCTCTTACGAAATCCACGGGATGAATAGGTTTTTTTTTATTGATTTGGGGGCAAACGAGCAGACGTATCGCCTGATGGTAAGCGATTACCGCCGCACCGGCAACACCAGAGGTGTCACAAGTGCGTTGCCGGCCTTTGGGGTGGGGAGGGGTATGAAGAGGAGGATGGGGTATAGGCCTCCGGTATCCCCACTCACTCGGTGAAACACAGCGCAAGCGCAATTCACACCAGTTTTCTGTGAGGCCGTGGTACCACTCCGGTCGAGCCGGCCCATCCCGGCTCTCCCACGCTTCGACATGCATGATGGTGACACTTGGTATTCTTAATCCTATCACCACATGGATAGTCATATTTGATTCTAGTAAAATTAACAGCAACCATAGCAGTAACTTTTAACATGCCGAGCAATAAAACAAAGTTATTACTTAATGTAGCTGACCCAAATACGAGTAATAAAGCTAAGATCCCTCTGCTATTCATTTAACATGTTATCCTGTAAAATATCACTACTTTTGTTTAAATATTCACAACAAACTAAACCACAAAATCTGTGGTTTTTCGTGAATTTAGCTCAAGTGTTGTGGTTGCTGGTTGTTGTAAGCTTACGAATATAGCATATGAGAATATGTAAGTTCAAAATAACAGAGGGAACAGAGAGTGCACCTGAATTTGCGCACACACTTGTAAAATAAAAATGTTGCTATTTTTAAAACGTTTTAATGAAGTAAGAGGTTTTAAAATCGGGAGAAACTGATAGTGATGGTTTTCATTAATGTAAATTACACAATATCATTGTAGTTTATGTAATGATTTTTTCATTTATTCGATTTAGTTGGGCGCTATCTACTTTCATTTAGATCCATCTGAGGTTGAGAGAAAACTAAAAGATGAATAATACAGCTTATTATTACATTCCACAATTATATCCTTTACCTTCACTTAAGCATATCAAACTCCGGGATTTGTTTTTAAAACAATCATAAAATTTAAAAAACTTGAGGGACGATTTTTATTTTTTGTATTGTTTTATGGTAAACTAGTAAATGTCATGATTTATATACAGGTCGGTTAAATAATATATATAAGAGTGTATATAATATTATTTTAGGTCACAAGTATATATAACATTTCCAAATTGGATACAGTGTGACGTAGCATCGGACGTGCTCAGAGATCAATCTCCTCATGTTTACTTATTTGTTACGTGGTTAAACAATATTTTTAATATTCACAAAATAAACAAACTCCTTCGTGACGATAACAAAAGAGTTCTTGTCTGTGTGGCAAAGGAACGATAATTCCGTATCAAACATTCTTTAATGGCATATTTATCGATAACCAATATCCAAAGGTCGCGAGGAAATAAAAAATAATGTACGCCGAAGTTCAATAAAAGCATAGCAGTCCCTTTCTCTCACTTCCGGATAAAACTATCCGGGTTATGTACGGATGGACGCCGGATTTTGGACGGTCACACCTGTGCCGTAATGACGCCATCTTGCGGTCTTACGTCATTAAAGATAATGGGTTATGTAGACTCCTATCAGACTATAATATTTCACTAATTATTAAATAAATAGTGTCCTGTCCCAATTTTGCACGGGTAGCGTGTTTTTTTCTCTCTCATATGTAATAATTATATATATTGGAACATTTTTAATGTACAGAATTGGACCTGTTACATTTTTATTAACAATAAACATTTATTACATAATATAGAAACCTATGTACATAACCATAATTTATAAAAAAAAATAACAATATTTACATACAAGCGTCAAAAAACTCCACATCTTCGCCTACTGGTAGCGTTCCCAAAAGACTGGCAGCATTACCACGTTGAATGGCAATGCTGATTCTCTGTGCTAGAAAAAGGCCGGCCTTCTGGTCGCGAGAAGCGTCAATCAGTTGCTTGGCTAGTTGTTTAAACATAGCGCGAGCACTCGGACCCCATGAACCTAGCGTCTCTACCCCAAACGGTTCAAATATGTAATTACCTATTAAATTTTGGTACTTACGCCGTTTGAGGCTTTCCGCAGAAGCAGCAGCAGCGCCGGCATAAACAGCTGTACTTGAAAGATGAGATGGCGCGAGGGTGTCAACGCAAGTTGCGTCCCACACCAAAGGCTTACCCATCTTCCATGGCAGTAACGACATACCATCTGGTCTCTTGCCATCGTCCCGTACCTGACCATTTGGTTCGCGTACAGCTGGAACGCCGGCGGTAACAAGAGCACGACGGATAATGTCGTTAATATTGGCATGTCGAGATATTCGGCCAGCGCTTCTGCTACAAGAAAGGCCATGATGTCCGAAACTGTCAACAGCTTCTCGACAGTGACAAAAATGCGGAGAAACACAAGGCGCTCCTAAACGAAGGCAAGTGGCAAAGCGAAAAGTAGTATTGTCCAACAAGGTACCTATGTTGGGTGATGGAAGTGCCTGAATCCATAAACCTGATTCCCACTCTTCCACAGCTAACAAACGAGCTCGCTCAGCAAGACTGGTTGATGTATCTAAAAGTATCTTTTGCTTTAAAATACATAAGGTGAGTCCCATTGTCGCTGAGAAAATGGATTAACAGGTAATGCAGTACTGGGACAAGCTATCTGCCAAGCATCTATGGCAATGGCCTTGCATGATACTTCAGAATCAACCAGTGTGTTTGTAAGAATTATCCTGGTTAACTCTTCTGTGCCATGAACCGAAGACAGAAATGCTGGAAGGCTGACATCTACAATTTTGCGTACTCCAAGACCACCCAAACGAACTGGTAAGGATGCTTGGAGCCAGGCTCGATCGTTTAAAGCCACATTCAAAACGTTACTAAGCGTGTTTTGTATAATTTTATCGACTTTTTCCAAAAGTGATGAATATTTCCAAAGGGGTGATGACCGAAGCGCATGTGTAAAATTAGGTACAAAAAGACAATAACGAATAATAGTAAAAACCGAATGATTATTGATTTTAAGTAAACGATCAGACAATTCATCAAAAATTTTAATTTTGTCATCTATGAATGTCTGAAAATCATCTTCCAAGACCGGAGAACCAAGAAGGCGAAGAGACCTTTTCTCTAAAACTTTAATGTTAGGTGCCAAGGAATTAAATTTTTGTATAGTCGAGAGTCTGTCTGTATTGTCACAAATAAAAATTTCACATTTGTCCGAGTTGAGGTCTAAGCCAATGGATTTAAATTTATTTTAAAAAAAAGTTAAATCTTCTAAAACTGTATCTACTTCACCTCCTAAAGTTCCGTCGTCAAGGTACCAAATGTTAAATTTAGATTTTAGCTGCTCTATAATGGGATGTATTGCTAAACTGAAGATAACTGGTCCCAGTGGATCACCCTGTTGACATCCAACGGCAGAGTCTAAAAGATGGTCCTTATACATTAATGTTGTTGGATTTCTATAACATTGCCAAAGAAAATTATAAATTTTAGGAGTTTCAATTTTGGCTTGTGTCAACAAAGCATCCCTATTTACAGAATTGAAAGCATTCCTCAGGTCAACCTTCAAGATCACCTCCCCTTTCCCGCTGCCAAGATATGTGGACAGAGCATGTATGACAGCCTCACAACCACCTTTCGAGCCAAAACCAAGTTGCACTAGTTGAAATTTTGCTGCAAGTTCAGTACTGTAATATTTACAACAAATTTTGGCAACTATGCGTCGTAACGTACATCCCACGGCAATCGGACGAATGCCACCATCATTTTTACGCAATGCACATAAATTGGCGCCATATAAAATGTCGATTATGCCTTCGTCCACATTGCCGGAGAAGGTTCACCAAAGCCGTCAACTCCTTCAAGAGAACATCGCCAGCCTCTCCAGCGCTTGAACAAACTAGATCTTTTAGATGTTGTGGTGTCAAGCCATCGAGACCACCAGCAGATCCACTCTTAAAGGAGGAAATGGCTGAAAAAACATCCTTAGCGGTAACATTAAGGTATTCGTTGTCAATAGTAGGTGGGTCAGGAAAAGATAGATCATCCCGAGGTGTGGGATGTTTATTCTTCAAGCCTGCAACTGTATCAGGCGAGTAAGGCGCTACCACATCGCTGCTGAAAAGTAACCTAGCTGCCCCTCTTATATCACCCTCTCTTAGTTTTGTCTCTACAAAAGAAAAATTATTGTGTTTATGATAACAAAGGCTAGATAATTTAGGGTCTAAATTAGTAGTGTTAAGGCAATTCTCTTTGATTTTGGTCGTCAAAGATTTTTGGGTACAATTAGTTTCTTTTATGTATAAAATTAATAATAAAGAAAAAATCTTAAAAAAAAAAAACTTTAATCTTTATCTCTCATATTAATAATAAATCTTTATTTTCTCTTTCACACAGAATATTTACAATTTCGATATTACATGTTTGATTAGTGAAACTGTGCGAGAGACTGGACTGTACTAGGAAGACCTGTATGACAGATTTACCAGCCTCTCCAACTCCAGATAAATTACAAACTTACAAGACTGAGAGATGAGTAATGAAAGTGTAGGTTGTGTTGTGTGAAGTGTGTATGTGTGATGTGTTTGTGTGCGAGCCAACACTGCGACAACGAGGAAGTATATCATGGGATCGGAGGTTTTCCAGCAAGGTCAAATGCTCTATTGACACGGTTTGTGTAAAATGTATGGATTTTAAGACTGCACATTCATGAGGGTATAAACAATAAGCATTCAGTTTCCCCATATAACATCTGTCTACAGAAAAGTTGACGGTTCTAAAGCGGCATGACTTTCTCTGACGATTTTAACAGATAAAGTCATAATTCAACCAATTTAAAGAAAGCCTTAACAAATTATAAAACTTAACCTCCCTCATAAATTACTCTCTCGGTTGGTGAAAATTACATTAAGATTCGTTCAGTAGTTTTTGAGTTTATCACGTACCTACAGAAACACCCTAGGGCTGTCAGTAAGTTAAAAGAAGTTTTAATATTTATTTTCAGTAATAGAACTACAAAAAATTATTTACTCTTATCAACCATAACTAAATCAAGTAGGTATACTGTCAGTACCATAATAATTGTAAATAAGAAAAATAAGGTAAACGAATGATATTGCGTCCGTTCCATGTACCTCAGTACAGAAATGTAATTCAACATTTTTCTTACATTGGTATTTTATTTTACGGCTGTCGAATAAAAACTTTTCGGCGTATGTGTAGGCCGTACGTACAGCTGCCAGTGCCCGTTTTTATGGTAGAACGTGACGTAACTTCAATTTTATATAGTTTTTTGTTGATTTTGGCGCCAATTGAGAATTGTATTTGGAAGGTAGTCTTTTTTAAATTGGTCACAGTTTAAAATGGTTATTTTTCTAATTATTTTCTGCCAGTCACTCTAACATAAATGAGTGACATGACCTTCTTCATGATATTACCCTATATTAGCTTTTTAAACGCATTAACCTCTTTTTCAAATGGCGTCGCTTTTATTACTTTGGTTACAAAGAACAGAATAGGTAGTTACATTCTAACACAATATCTTATTTATCCTCCATGGGGTACAGATATCGATATGTAGTTTACGTGTACTTTGTATAATGTCTCTATGTTTTAAAAGAAAACAGTAAGTTCAAATAAATACACACATCAAAAGTGTCTAGGAATCAACATATGTGTCTAGGGATCAACATATATTTTTGCAATAACTTTTCTCCTGATTGATATTAATTAAAATTTTCTTTAAGGATTCATCAAATAAAGTGTTTTCGTTTGTCACAGTAACGATAAACCAAGTCACCTTTGCATTAATAAAGAAATTTGCCATTTTCCTAATAAAGGGATTTTTGACATTTGAACCACTAACATTAAAGTTCGAAAAAAAGACTGAAATAACAGTTTTCTTTAAAGTTTTATTAGGTAACTTAAACAATTAATAATCCGTGTTTCTACCGCGAACACTAACAACACAAGAATCGGTTTGGCATACTCAAAATGAGTTCATCCAAATCACGCTGTGGAATGGCCGCCCATGTTCGTTGCAACAACAAAAAAAGGTCTTCTTGCGACTGGATACCCTCCATATTCGGCAGAGCTCTTCTCTGTAGCATATCCCATGCATGCTCAATCGGGTTCAAGTCTGGCGACTGAGCAGGCCAGGGCCAAAGCCACATCTCAATCTCAAGAAATCCGCATAAAAATGCTTGATCCCTAGACACTTTTGATGTGTGTAGGTACCTATATACTTATGATTTACTTGTGGATGCAGAAGCAAGTAACTTTTCAAATTACTTTATTTTATACTTACTTCAGATACATTTGTACTTTACGCATTTTGCTTAATTCTACCTTAGTTACTTCACAAAATGAAAACTTTGAAGAAAGGATAAATATAGGCGTGGATGTAGTGAGATATCGGTACTTTTTTCAGTTTCATCTCCATAATTTAGATGGCTGGCAGTCTACAACTGTGCCGTTTTCTAGGAACTTTCTGCCTCGTTCAACAAAACTGTGGAATGAACTGTCGCCTGCGGTATTCCCGGACCAATACGACCTTCAAACCTTCAAGAAAAGAGCGTACTCCTTCTTAAAAGGCCGGCAACGCACTTGTGACGCCTCTAGTGTTGTGGGTATCCATAGGCGGCGGCAATCGCTTACCATCAGGCGATACGTCTCCAAGAGTCCACAGAGACAAACACTAAAGGCGCGTATCCACCGAAATTGTTGGCAATTTCAGTGTTTCCAACTGTTGGCAACTCTATAGAAAATCGCCAACGTTTTGTTTCCATTGTGTCTACACCGAGTCGTCAACAATTTGAAAAACATTGGAACTAATCGTCTCCACAGAGCCAATAAAAAACCAAAAAGCGGCCAAGTGCGAGTCGGACTCGCCCATGAAGGGTTCCGCAGCAGCAAGTAACATAATATAATTTATATTTTTATATTTGTGTTGATTGAATAAAAGGTATATTGCAGTTTACGATTTATGACGTATTAAAAAAAAAAGTACTTACTAGATTTCGTTCAAACCAATTTTCGGTGGAAGATTACATGGTAATGTACATCATATATTTTTTTTAGTTTTATCATTCGCCTATTTTTAAGTTTAAGTTACAGGGGGGACACATTTTACCACTTTGGAAGTGTCTCTTGCGCAAACTATTTAGTTTAGAAAAAAAATTTATTAGAAACCTCAATATCATTTTTGAAGACCTATCCATAGATACCCCATAGATACACGTAGGGGTTTGATAAAAAAAAAAAAAATTGAGTTTCAGTTCTATGTATGGGGACCCCCAAAATTTATTGTTTTTTTTTTTCTGTTTTTGCGTGAAAATCTTAATGCGATTCACAGAATACATCTACTTACCAAGTTTCAACAGTATAGTTCTTATAGTTTCGTAATAAAGTGGCTGTGACATACGGACGGACAGACAGACAGACAGACATGACGAATCTATAAAGGTTCAGTTTTTTGCCTTTGGCACGGAACCCTAAAAACTGAAACACGGTACCCAACATTTGTTGACAATTTTTATTGCGAACACAAGGAAATGACAAAAACTTTTGTCACCAACACGTGTTGACTACACAAAAGTTGGCAACTTTTGTTCGGTGGAGACTCGGCTTAAGATAGACTCAAAACTAATTTTTACCCGACTACGGCAAAGCCAAAGGAGGGTTATGATTTTGACAGGCTATGTACGTATGTATGTATGTATGTTCATTTGTTCCCTCATAGCTCCTTAACTACTTATTAGAACTGGACAAATAAGGTATTGTTAGAAGCGTCTTGATCGTCTGCTGGTTATAGGCTATATGACGTGTCACTCAATCTGATGTGGCGCCCTCTAGCCGACATAAAGTACTGTATTAAAAAATAAATTTGAGATAAATATGTTTGGTATCATTGGAAACGGCGTTACTTGTACATTTCAAATATATATATATTATATATTAATACCGGCACCAAAACATTTGAATTAAAAAAAGTAAAAACTAAAACCCAACTACAACAAAAAACGACGTAGTCACACGTTGTTATAGTGTTATGGTGCGTTTCTATGTAACGCGTGACTACGGCTTTTCAAACTTGTTTTATACTTTTTCAGCGTCGTTTTTTGTCGTAGTTGGGTTTACTTTTACTTTTCTTTATAAAAAAGTGAATGCTCATTCTACAGTTCCATTTTGAAAGTGCTATATATTTAAACCAAGATCCTCTTCACCATAGTGATCTCGAGCAAGACGAAATCCTCGCATTATTTGAAATTGGAACACTAAACTCGTGTGATCGATGAAAGCCGAACGTTTCCGAGTGTCACGACGAGGCTTGGCGACGCACCTCTCTTGAACCCGCACATAAATCAAAAGAATAAAAGGCGAAGAATTCTAGGCACACAGTGAGAAAATATAAATTATCTGTGTTCCCAGTTTATAAAGACAGGACAAAGCAAAGGAAATAGGTTGTAGGCCTTTGATTATGAAATTAGTTTTGAATTTTGATTTATTCTGTTATAAGATAAGATTAAGTTGAAATTACTTTGTTCTATATTTTAGAAGATTACTAGATTAAAAATTATTTGTTCCTTTTGGTGTGATCTTCTTTGAGAAAGGCCTTTTGTAAAGTTTCTCCGTTGAGAATCTAAATAGGTAATTACTAATTTTGTTGATTGGATTGATGGGATATGATTGAAGATAATTTTATTAAGCGTAAAATTCTCATTGCTTATAACATAGAAGAAAAAATCAACTTCATTTTATAACCTACTAGCTTTTGCCCGCGGCTCCGAACGCGTTTATGTCGGTATTTAAATTGAATTTGAGAAAACTTCTTACGTTCTACAATGACTGCTAATATACCAAATCTATACCAATTCTATACATCGAATCCGACGTACTTCAACGTTTAGATTGCGAAGATTTAATCGACCAATTCGCAATTCAAAAAGTCAGACGTGTTTGCCTGTGAAAAAAATTATGTAATATAATTTTATTATGAGTCACTCTTTTAATAATAATAAATCTCTTTATTGTACCATATTATTAACAAGGTTAATTTAAATAATATAACATAAACTAGGAAAGTACAATTGGTAGAAATTTATAATTGTTAGAAAAAAAAAATGTTTTTGGAATACATAACATTTATAATAAAGTTTCTGCCGTAAATTAGTTAATTTGATTTCAAAAATAAAATATATAAACTATAAGTTTAAGTAAAATTCCAGTATTGGGGCGGATTTTTTTCCAGTGCCCGCGGGGCACCCACGTTAGGTTTAAATCCGGCCCTGGTTACGAGTGTATAAATCAAAGTAGAAATTGCTACAGACTCAAATCAATTTATTGTGTATTGCTTCCACGACAAATATTTGCAAAGGAAATCTTTTTACGAACCACTGAAATCACCATGTAACTCATTAAACGAAAGCGGGCGAAAACCTTGCGAAAACCCATTCAGAGACCTTTTGACTTACAGTTCAAAGTTCAAGGTAATTCTTCGCTCTGGAGGTCATTGCCCGCACCGATCAACCAATTGGAGCGCGGCTCCGTACCGGCGTGGGTAAATCGACCAATCCCGAGGCTACTATATATATACTATAGACCCGCCATTATAAAACGCGCGAAAAATGTTTGAGGTTATTAAATTGGCGAATAAAATTATTTGCTTTAACCGCAGAAAGCGTAAAAGTTATAGATATGTATTAATAAATGGCTAAGTAACGCATTAATACTCTTTGGACAAAAGAAAAACTAAAGAGTCTTTCATTTTGCACTTCTAACGCGAGAACCATAGATAAGTTTTGTAAAATTATTTAGAAAAAAGAAAGTTTATTTATTATGTTATTTTATTGTAATGCAACTAAATTATTTTCTAAACAGTAACGTAACGGTTATGTCATTAAAAAAAATGGTGGACACGGTTTAGTAGGATTGCAGTAATACATTATGTTACAAGTTATCTTGTTGCGAATAAATAATGGCGGGCGTTCACCTGAGCTCTGAAAACAGTTATTTCTGTAAATGTACTTTACCTTTTTTCATATTTCGAATTTTATAAATATATTAGAATATACTACAATTAAAACGGTTTATTATTATGCCAAGCAGTACGTAATATATATGTAAAAAGAGATTTCTTGATTTTGACTCGACTACGGCGAAGCCAAAATTAAAAGTAATAGTCAAGGTAGTCTATGTAAGTTTGTATGTTGCAACAACAAAAAAAGGTCTTCTTGCGACTGGATACCCTCCATATTCGGAAGAGCTCTTCTCTGTAGCATATCCCATGCATGCTCAATCGGGTTCAAGTCTGGCGACTGAGCAGGCCAGGGCAGGACATTGATGTTAGCTGCGGCGAGAGTCTGTCTTACAACTCTTGCGGTGTGCGGTCGTGCATTATCATGCATTAACTGAAATAAGGGACCGATTTGCACTTGTAGAGGAACGATGACGTCTGATACAATCGTCTCAGCATAAATTTGAGCGTTGAGGTTGCCTCTGATCCAAATCAACTCAGTTCTTCCGCCGATCCAAATACCCGCCCATACCATGATGGTTCCACCACTATAAGGATGGACTTCCTGGCAGGATTTTAATCGCTGTTGGCGTCCAGGGGTTCTCCAGTGTCGTATACGTCTTGTATCCGGTCTCATACCAAAACGAGACTCATCAGAAAAGCACACGAAACGCCATTGTTCTTCTGCCCAATTTCTGTGTTCAAGAGCCCATTGATATCGAATCCTACGATTGTGCATTGCTATAGGTGGTACCTGTAGCGGTCTTCGGGAATGAAGGTTCACTTCATGCAAGCGGTTTCTGACTGTTTGGTCGCTAATTAAGTTCCCTGAAGAGTGATGAAGCCTCACGGCTAACATCATGGCGGTTATTGTTGGAGCTCTTCGAGTTAAGATTTGAATGTATCGGTCTTGTCTCCGTGTGGTGCAGCGATACCGTCCTCCATGGCGCTCAGCCACGGTACCAGTGCTTCGGTAACGTGTCCAAAGTCGACTGATAACACTCTGACTTGTATTCAGAGCTAAAGCCACAGTACGTTGCCGGGAACCAGCTTCTATCATTCCCACGGCTCTGAGCATTTCTTCCCTGCTTAAATGACGTCGCCGCTCCATAATAACGTTGGTTTTAATCAGTAGTAGGGAAACAGTAGCACTAATAATGTCTTCAATGCGTTGTATGTTTTTATAGGGAAAATATTGACAGCTGATTTTCATCTTTTACTCGAATTTGATTGACAGTTCCTGATTCAAATTATGAAATGCACCAAAAAGGATCCATATAAATTTATAAAATCATAAATTTATTACAAAGCCACATCTCAATCTCAAGAAATCCGCATAAAAATGCTTGATCCCTAGACACTTTTGATGTGTGTAGTTTTGTCACAATGACATAAGCTACCTTTATAAATTTTAATCAAATGTTTTTAAGTACGGATAGCGTATCGGTTAAGCGGTGACCTCGTCGATTTCTACTGCGTTGTGTTCCAACTTCACACATAACTTCGTATGATTCACAAATTGTTGAACTAAGTTTGGGTATTCTTTGTGCCCGTTTCAAATGTGTTATTAAGATACCCTGCAAGACAGGCATATTTCTAGAGTGGGAATTATTTTGTAATAAAGAAAGACACCACTGTTAGATCTCAAACTATGAGTGGGCAGAGTCTGGCCATTATAGTAACCAAAATGTGCATACTTTTTAACCGACTTCAAAAAGAGTGGTGGTCACAATACTCATTGCGAATGCAGACAATGCAGTATGGCGACACACACCACGGCAGCCTAGTGATGCTGCTGCATCTTTTAGTCTAGTAGTTAGTACTTAGTTGTAGTTTAGACTAGACTATTTGGGCCTCCGGTCCCGCACTCACCAACGAAACACGACAGCACGTATGTTTGTTACCTTAGAACTTTCGACTGGACAAAACGATTTTGATGATTCTTTTTATTTGAAAGCTCGTGCTTCCCGTGTAGGTACCATTTCAATTTGGTCCAGGTCTTGAAGTCTGTTTTTTTTTTTTTTAATGAATAAGCGGGCAAACGAGCAAACGTATCGCCTGATAAGTTATGGAATCAGGCGTTACTTTGCGGAAATCCATGACATTAAATGCTATGAAATATATTTAGCTTTAATTCCGCGAGACAAATATCCAGGTCTGAAAGCAGGGCACAAATCCCACCGTCATGCTACTAGCAGCCTTCCGCAGCTATGTCCACCGTTTAATGTCACTCCCACTGTCCACGGATAATTACGCAAAAGAACTCAAAATATTGTATCAAATCGCGACTTCAAACGGTTACACCAAACAAGTTATTGATAATATAATTAAGAAAAAGCAGAATGACCGGGCTCGCTCAGCACTTTATGCATGTACCCCCGAAAGAATTAACAAGAATGTCGGGAGTCTCACTTACATAGGCCCAATTTCAGATAGAATCGCGAATATTCTAAGAAAACACAATGTTTACGTAGCTTTTCGATCGGATCATAACTTGCGTAAACTATGTAACGGTAAAGATAAATTAGAGAATTCAAAAAAATCCGGAGTTTACAAATTAGTATGCAATGATTGCACCGGGGTCTATGTGGGTCAGACAGGCCGTAGTTTCGAAATTAGGTACAGGGAACATGTTGCCGCTCACAGGAATGGCCATCCAGATAAATCACATTTCGCAAAACATTTAATCGACACCGGCCACTCCTTGAGCGGCAACAATACCTATAACATTCTGCATGTTTGCGATAAGGGTTTCCGGATGAGTGTGTTGGAACAGTTAGAAATATCAAAATATAACAATAATAATGCATATACACTGTTGAATGACCAAACAAACTTAATTCCATCACCACTTCTAAGTATGATTGCGGGTAGTTCGGCACAGATGTCGTTGTGACATTGTATCGATCGTGATTATACCGTCATCGAAACGGTATATAAAGGGCCGACAGCGGTGCGCTGCGCGCATTCGAGCTCAAACGCTCGACGAGTCAACATCTCCTGAGGATGCCCCGTGGAGGGGCGAAACACGTGTCGAGTATAGGTTTGGTTGCATGGCATGCTAATTATTTCTCACTTGTTTTGTATGTGTACATATGCATGACGGTGGGATTTGTGCCCTGCTTTCAGACCTGGATATTTGTCTCGCGGAATTAAAGCTAAATATATTTCATAGCATTTTAGTATCGCCTGATGATAAGCGATTACAGCAGCCCATGGACACCTACAACACCAGAGGCGTCACAAGTGCGTTACCAGCTTTTGGGGGATGGGGGGATGGAAGCGGGGGGTAGGGGAGATAGGGGAAGGGGTATGGGCCTCCGGTATCCTCGCTCACTCGGTGAAACACAGCGCAAGTACTATTTCACACCGGTTTTCTGCGAGGCCGTGGTATCACTCCTGTAGAGCCGGCCCATTCATGCCGAAGCGTGGCTCTCCCACAATCTTTTTTAATGTTGTTCTTTTTGAACCATAAAATAATTACATTAAGGTTTATAAATCCTTGGTAACAAGAACTCACTATTCAGTTCGACCTTCCGGATGAAATTTTTTTTTTACACCAGGCCCAAACTAAATATAACAGAAAGAAAGGGTTATAATCTATCCATTAGTACGGAAATATTGTAGACAAGTACATTAGGGATATCGGATATCGATACAAAGTTTCTCAAAGATTTTGCAAGAATATTTTTCACCGGAATATTTTTAGCAAGAATATTTCTGAACCAGTGATCTGAAATATTCCCGCCAAACGATGTAATAAGAAACCAATATGTACATAAATTTATAAAGCCTGTCAGAGTTTTCTGAGCTTGCTTCTTGGTATGATGATGACATATAAGTAAAAGCCTCAGTATAAGCAAAAAATTACATGTTATGTTTTATTTTCTTTAATATAGCAAACCGTACAATACGTACTTTTCCTGCAATTACCAATGTCGAATGTCCAATTCCAATAGAGAGCTCGTTTTACGTTATATAATTTTTAGTACTCATTTATCAACCAAGGAGGTACCTATCATTCAAATAAAAAAAAAAAATTCAAATAGGCACTTATTTTACAGGCACTTATGAATAGTTAATATTTAATATTTAAAAGTCGAGTGATTCTAGTCGCCAGTTCTAAGTGTAGCCTACCCTTCATGGAGAAGAATCTGGCAAGAAATTCCATTGTTGCTCCTTTTAAAAAAAATAGGGTTTATAATATTTATTTTTTACTATGAGACTTGAATGAGAATTAAATAAATTACTCTATACTTTTTAGTACCTGTTAAAGATATGTTTTATCATGTGTAGAGTAACCATGAAAAGTATTGAACCATATAAAGCTTTATGAGCTCATTTTTAGGGTTCCGTGCCAAAGGCAAAAAACGGAACCCTTATAGATTCGTCATGTCTGTCTGTCTGTCCGTCCGTATGTCACAGCCACTTTTTTCCGAAACTATTAGACCTATAATGTTAAAATTTGGTAAGTAGATGTATTCTGTGAACCGCTTTAAGATTTTTACACAAAAATAAAAAAAAGCAATAAATTTTGGGGATCCCCATACTTAGAACTAAAACTCAAAAAAAAATTTTTCATCAAACCAATACGTATGGGGTATCTATGAATAGGTCTTCGAAAATGATATTGAGGTTTCTAATTTCATTTTTTTCTAAACTGAATAGGTTGCGCGAGAGACACTTCCAAAGTGGTAAAATGAGTGTTCCCCCCCCTTTAACTTCTAAAATAAGAGAATGATAAATCTAAAAAAAATATATGATGTACATTACCATGTAAACTTCCAACGAAAATTGGTTTGAACGAAATCTAGTAAGTAGTTTTTTTTTAATACGTCATAAATCGTAAACTCCAATTTACCTTTCATTCAATCAACACAAATATAAAAATAAAATAAAACTTATATTATGTTACTTGCTGCCGCGGAACCCTTCATGGGCGGGTCCGACTCGCACTTGGCCGCTTTTTTTTTACATATCTTTATGTTTAACATTTTTAACGTTTATAGAGTTTTGGACGTCTTCTACATGAGATAAAGTTTGAGTATAATGAACCAAACAGTCCTTTCTGTAGGCCTTTGCTTAAAAAAATTATAGTCTTAAACTCGAAGGATACTACTTTTTATATTTCACAATTTTTTGCTCGCGGCTCTGCACGCGTGTATGTCGGTTATCTCGGCAAATAGTAGCCTATGTGTTATCCTGATGTATAAACAATTTTACTGTAAAGTTTCATCCAAATCCGTTCAGTAGTTTTTGCGTGAAAGAGTAACAAACATCCATCCATCCATACCTACAAACTTTCACGTTTATAATATTAGTAAGATTTCCATTTACAAAGTCATTAAATCCGGTTTTAGTGAAACATCAGCGCCGCTTCCTTTAATAAGAAACTGTTTATTACTAAGATAAGAAAGAACCGTTTCTATCTCCTTTTAGCTTTAAGTAATTAAGGTATTTACTTTAGTCTAATTTGCATCCATTAATAATAAAGTATATTTACATTAATTACTGTTTTAGGTTATAGAAGTACAAGTTAAATACATTAACTTTCCTTCCTTCAGTTATATATGTTTTTTATCTTTATTGTTTACATATTTTATGTAGAGGCTTTTAATTAAACATGATTATGCCAGTCTCATTGTATCCTATATTAACAACCAACATATATTTAAAAGATTTCAAAAAGTTATAAGTACGTAATACCAAAATACAATAAGGACTCAATCAAAACGCATAATAAAGATAGTCATATTTTCTTTCTCTTTTCTAAGTTGTATAGTTTATAAGCACAAACTACCAATAAAAATGATCTAATATTTATTTCCCAATTATATTTAACGCAAAATACCATAATAGATATTATTTTTTAAGAAGACTGTCAACCTTGTAAGTAAAAGGATCTCATTGTTTTTACTCTCTGACGTATAACAATGGCCGACATTAGCGCCAGTCTCTAACGTCACGTCAGACAATGGTGCTCAAACTTTTCTTGCGAGCTTTATTCCTTGAGTGTTATTTTCTTGCTACAATTGTAACAGTGGTGCATTGTTTTATTATCTCTCTTGTTTGTTATTCTGTGAATCGTTACTTTTAATTTTATAAACAGGGATTTTTAATCATTATTTTAAATGTTTTGTTTTATGAATTGACTTTAGATGTAATGAAAAATAAATAATCACAAATTTCAACGAAAAAAAACCGACTTCAATCTGGAACAAATTTAAGTGGGACCACACGGGAAGCACCGGCTTTCAAATAAAAAAAGAATCATCAAAATCGGTTCACCCAGTCGAAAGTTATGAGGTAACAAACATAAAAAAAATACATACTAATTGAGAACCTCCTCCTTTTTTGAAGTCGGTTAAAATGCAGTTGTATTCATGTGTATGTTTTAAAGATGACAAACTATTTTCTTCTTCCACGGGACGCCTGGCAGATGTGAAACATCGAAATTGTTTTGTAGGTATAAGTTACATAGAAAAATGTGCCGTGTTTTTATTTTATTTTTTGTTAATAAAATGACTGTTTATTACATTAATATTCATTTAATGAAATACAAAAATTCAACATTTTTAAATACATTTGAAATCGTGACAACTCAATTATTGTCATCAGTGACTTCGGGAAGGCGAAGCGGCGAGGGTCGCTTCGCCAATTCTCGCGCCACGCCAAAAACCAGGTTTACCCCTCGCCTAGATGTTTCACATAAAAAATAATTAAATAATTAGAGAAGTGAGCGTCGTTATCAGGCCTCATAGAAATTGTCTCTGTAGTGAACGATTAACAATACGGAGTTTCACCACCCTTATTCATCCCGTGGGTGTTATAAGAATTAACGGAGCAAACTACGCACGACAACGGAGAAATTATAGTGCACAAGTGTATGGGCAAACACAGGGGCACTCTCTGTTCCCTCTCTCTCATAATCCGATGGGACGGTTAACCGACACGACCGGAAAGAGATCAGGCGCGGGACCGACAGCTTTACGTGCCCTCCGAGTCACGGGGGTTCAGACCCCAACTTCCAAACTCCGAGCTGTTATTAAATATTTTTATAATCAGCAAAACTCCTTTTGGTCCGACCCGGGATTCAAATCCGAGACCTCTTGATCGGCAGTCGCATACGTCAACCGCAAGACCAACGAGGCAGTTGAATAGTAATTTCTTTATGAAAAGAAAATCGTTTTTCCTATATCGTCCAGCCATTTCTAACAAAGAAAGAGCTTTCTTTGTTTAATCATAATTGGAATATGCCAACATTATAAATGACCGCTGACGTCAGCTATTTTTAATAATGGGGTTGTAAGCTTTATTGTGTGGAAGTGGGGTGGGTTTTAGATTAAAATATGACGGGGGAGGATTCAGGGCATACAGATGTGAGGTGACGCATGTTATGGAGTTAGATTACTGTCAGGAAAAATAAGTATCGTTTTATTAAAAATATTGTTTACCAAGGGATGATGTCGTACCTTGGGAAGCATCTATACAAATAAATAAAATTGGAGTGTATTTTTATAATATTAAAATAATACACCGTGTAGTATTATTTTAATATTTTAACATATACCAAAATATCATTTTTTTAAATTTTATTTTTGTATGTTTGTTTCGGCTAATCTCTGGAACAGCTGGACCGATTTTGACGGGACTTTCACTGGCAGTGGCTTTTAGGCTACTTTTTTTAGACCAGGTGTTCCCCGCGGCGTTACCTGCAGTTGTTGTTGTACCGCGGGTAAAACCGCGGGGCTTAGCAAGTTCTTAAAATTTCTTTGATGAACACAACATTGACTATTAGTGTTATAAGCATAGCTTTTAACCAACTTCAAAAAAGGAGGAGGTTCTCAATTTGACTGTTTTTGTTTTTATGTTTGTTTTCAGAACTTTCGACTGGGTGAACCGATTTTGATTATTCTTTGTTTATTTGAAAGATGGTGCTTCCGTGTGCTCCCATTACAATTTGGTCCAGAACTTGAAGTCGTTTTTTTTTGTTATTCAGTGACAAAATGCAAAATCCCTTCGGATTTTCAACTCCTGGGGAGCGATATATCGATAATAGGGCCAGAATTATATTCATATCAGAGTAAGCGTTGCCACTAAATACATCTTAACAACCAGCTTCAGACCTCCTATTCTAGGGAGGACCTTAATCATGTGATTTCAAGGTTATTTGACTGCCTCGTTGGTCTCGCGGTTGGCGTGTGCGACTGCTGATCATGAGGTCTTGGGTTCGATTCCCGGGTCGGACCAAATGTTTGTATGATCTACAAATATTTGTTTCGGAGTTTGGGTGTTTTCTATATATAGTATGTATGTATTTACGAAAAAAAAGTATATATGTATTTGTATCAGTTATCTAGTACCCATAACACAAGCTCTGCTTAGCTTGGGACTAGATGGCGTTGTGTGTTAGATGTCCAAAATACTTATAAAAAAAAAAACTTATTATTCCGCTTATTCTGGACCTTTCAAGGGGAAATCGTTAACTTCCTCCTGCCACTTAGCCCAATCACTACATTGCTAGCTGGTAGGGTCTTAATAAAATTAGGCCACCACCCTATCAACTACTGCAAGCCCTAATTTGCCACTATAAATGGTGGACTTTGCCAGCAAGATCCCTTCTGATATATGAGCGCCTAAGTTTTACTTTAGAAAATCTAAACATAACTTATCCCTGACTGTCTGCCTACATCTAAAAATAAAAAGCTCTTAAAAACCAGTTTCTGATTCTTAAATAGATTTTTCTTGATGTAATCAGATCGTCTCTTGTTTCTTAGAGACGTTTCTGGAACAAAAGATGTCACTTATCATTAAGGGTGTATTATTTGGCGTCTCGAAAGGTATCAGGTTATTTTTGTAGGTATATATCTGTCTGTTTAGCACCTGCTGCACCGATTTCAGTGAAATTTGGCATGGAGATACTTTAATTTTTGAGGAAGGACATAGGTTAATTTTACTGCGACAACTGACATACACGCGGGCGGAGCCGCGGGCAAAAGATAATACTTATATAAATCACTTATAATCATCAACATCAATAACCCTTAATGTCCCACTTTCGGGCTCGGGTCTCCTCTCATGAGAGGGTTAAGGCCATATGTCCCTCCCGAGTGCGGGTTGGGGACTGGTAAGACAACTTTGTGGCTACGTAATCTTGTCGTTGGATGTTTTTAAGCCGCCCAAAGGCCTCCAACCAAGCTTCACAACTGTTACCCTATGATAACAGCCGGGATCGACTGCTTAACGTTACCTCCGAATCATGGAGACGCTCATAGTATCATGCCACCAGCGGTCACCCATCCAGGTACTGACCGCGCCGTCGTTGCTTACCCTCGGTGATTGATTCTAATCACCGAGTGCAACTGGGCTATGATCGCCTCAATATAATAGAACGAACAAAATGGCCAGTGGTATAAATATTTATTGACGGCAATAAAACACATATATCTAATCAGGGTGAGCGATGTCGGCGTGGAAAATACCTGCGGATCTCCTGACCCTTGGGGATTCAGGAGTGTGGTGACTGTACTAAAAGTCACTCCTACGGCTGAGTTTAGCCACCTTACTCTGGGAAGACACCGACCATGTTATTTCAGGGTTTTCCCGAATCAATACCGCGCCCAATCAGGCTCTATCAATGGCGAAAAGACTTTCCAATCAAAGTGAACCCTAAAACTATTCTACAATCTTTGTGTTTTGTCGTATTTTTTTTTGAGAAACCACTTTCATAGTTGTGCTTAGACATGGTAATTATAATTAATGTCTAGATGTGTTATACATCTACCTGTTACACACCTACCTAATATTAGTATTATCAACTTTAACTTGAGTTTTGCTACTAGCGCCATCTGTTAGGAACCTAAAGAACTAATTTAGATGTACTATGTACACATTTCGTTTTAATTAGAAAACATGTTTTATTATTTATTATTAGGTACTTAACTCTACTGTAATTATGAAGTTAAAATTTATGTATTTGTTTAAAAGCGTTAATGACAGCAGCAACTGTTTTAATGTATTTCCTGTTGCTTGTCCTTGTTGTATGTCCAAGTGTCTGTATGCTAGCAGCATTAACAGTAAAAAGCAACCAAAAGTTAAACGAAAAGAAAATGTTAATCAAGCATAAAGTAACACTCTTTTCTACAGAAGTATTACACTGTCGAGATTTAAAATAACAAAAAATTGGTGCAGTTTTTCTGCAAACCTTTGTTCTGAATGAAATATTAGTGACACAAGTTAAATGAAAGTGTAATTATACTTTCACCAGCTGCCCTGGATATAGTGGTTAGTTTTGAGATAAATTACAAAACTGCTATGAAAGCAGTTTTAAACTGTGTGAAACAAACAAGTAAATAATGTCCAACAGAGCAACTACCTATATATTTATTTAGGCTTAGCAATGCTATAGGATCTAAAACACGGATAAACATACTTAGACTATCCTACTAATATTATAAACGCGAAAGTTTGTAAATATGGATGAATGGATGGATGGATGTTTGTTACTCTTTCACGCAAAAACTACTGAACGGATTTGGATGAAACCTCACAGTAATATATAGCTTATACTTCAGACTAACAAATAGGCTACTATTTGCCGCGATAACCGACATACACGCGGGCGGAGCCGCGGGCAACAACCAGTATCTTTATAAATGGAAAACTCATCCATTCAAATAAAATTTTTCACTAAATTAGAATGAATACACGACCCCAATCGTACCATTTGAAATCTTACTATCGTCATCCCCATGTTCGTTAGATGTGTATAGTATTTGTATGTATGTATATATGTAACCCAGTATGTACTTATGGATGAACTTCTTAAAACTCTTAACCAAAGCGTAGTGAACCTCTTCATTTATCTCAACACCACCCAATGGTAGACTGGTAGAGAATGCCTAATTGTGTGCCCACCATTGTAGTCCACCATTGTACTTTGTGCATAAAGATATTAAAGATATAAAATAAATGTGTAAAATATTTTTCGATGTATTTACTATATACACATCTCATATAAGGGGGTGTGAACCCAAAACTAGGCAGAGCCTGTACTATGGTGACTAGATTGCTGATAAATATACTTACTTATGACTAGCTTTCGCCCGCGGCTTTGCTTGCATTTAATAAAAAGTATCCTAAGTTACTTCTAATACCTCCAAGAATATGTGTACAAAGTTCCATGATGATCGGTTAAGTAGTTTTCGCGTGAAAGCGTTACAAACAAACTTATACTTCACCTTTATAATATTAGTGTGATATCTAAAAACATGCATATTTTGTATCTAAGGGATAATAACATCTCTGACTTTATTTACTGCAAATTTTTTACAAAAAAAAATTAACAACTAAAAAAAACGACTTCAAGAACTGTACCAAACTGAAATGGGACCACACGGGAAGCACCAGCTTTCAAATAAAAAAAGAATCATCAAAATCGATTATACATTATATAGTCAATTATACAATCGAATTGAGAACCTGAAAAAATGAGTTTTTTGAAATCGGTTAAAAATAGGTATTGGAGAATAAAAACAGCTGACTTAAGTATAAAACAAAAATAAATTTTGCAGATGTTCTCGAATACGCATTTGGTAGACAATAAAATATGTTTTAATGTGTTTTTCATACTGTTTTATTCTCCGAATGGCACTTATAGAGAAATTTCCACAGAGAAATTACGTCTATTTTTTTTTTTTTTTTTTTTTTCTATCTATCGGAAGTACTAAGCCTCATGCAGACGTCTATGGCGAATGGTGTACTAAATTGAAGCTCTGATGGTAACTTATTCTTTTGTTATTTCGACAATACCTGGATGACCAAGACTCGGTATTTTTTTTGGAAAATTTTCTAAAAATACTACTGGCGTTCTGTGACGCGTTCATTTATTACGCGAACTTAAAGTACTTACATACAGAGGGACTTAATAAAATATTATCAAATATTAATTTTCAGGGGAGGGGGAAACAAAAATCTTTATTTCTTACATAGTATTTCATTATTAAATTTTTAGTTTTACGGTAGTCAATTTATTTTATAATGGTGATCGCACCAAATGTCACAAAATTTCACATAGTTCAGAGCATACAGATTTAAATAAAATAAATCAGCTCTAGTAAAAATTCTCCGTTCTCTGTGCATAATTTGACTCCACGGCTGGCCTAGTGGTTTAAGCGGTCGCCACGCCGCTTTCTACTGCGACAAGTGTTGTGGGTTCAGCCCCCACACACAACAAATCTTTGTGTGGTCCACAAATTGTTGTTCTGAGTCTGAGTGTGTCTGTTTCGTGTATGTTTGTAAAGTCCCCCGCGACACAACATGTATTCCTAATGCGGGAGTTGTCATTTAAGAAAAAATCTAATTCGGTCAACAATTGACGGAGTATTCGGTGAAAATACACAAAAAAATACAACAAGTGGAACTTAGAACCTCCTCCTTTTTTGAAGTCGTTTAAAAAAATACATATAAGGTAATATTTTCTTCAAACAGATGTGGTGTAGAATGTATTTAATGTTTTAAAACATTAAGTCCAGAGAAAGCTTTCTCAAGATTTAGACGACTGTATAAGCAATTTTAAGTAAACAGATGTAAATAAAGAAAATGTGCAAAGATAAACACGGTTCGACTCATAACTTTAAGTAGAAAGATTTCATGAAATCGTATTGGCTAGGCGAATTGGCTCTGAGCCAAGGAGAAGCCTTTCAGAAGGATTTGGACAAATTTCAAATCCAACAAAATATGTTTGAACAAAAACTTTTGAACCTCGCTTATTTACTTAGGATCTAATGTTATAATTTTATTAAAGGGACTATGGAGATACGCGTTTTCTTATAGTCCGGCTAGTAATACGTGGGTGGTATTAACACACTTTAATTTATTGTATTGACGAATTGGCTCCAAGTCAAATTTTCAGAAGGATTTTGGACAAATTTCAAATCTAACAAAATATGTTTGAATGAAAGCTTTTGAACCTCGCTTAGTTAATTAATTTCATAATTTTATTAAAGGGACTATGGAGATACGCGTTTTCTTATAGTCCTGCTAATAATACGTGGGTGGTATTAAGACACTTTAATTTATTGTATTGTTGTCGTTAGTTCTTTCTAGAAAGAAGCTGTCTAGCAGTGGACTGTTAAAGGCTGTGGATGTGATGTGTTAGTCCTGTTTTTAGACTTTCGCGAATTATATACATATGGTGTGGGTCGCCATACTGCATTGTCTGCATTCGCAGTGAGTATGGTGACCGCCACTCTTGGATTCTGCTATTGCTTTCCATCAGGCAGAGTAGAGTCATTTTAGCAGGCCATACATAAAAAAAATAAAAAAAATAGTGTTAGTACCTACTAGTCGCATGTGATAAATATTGATACACATCAATATTATATAATCGTTCCTGTTACTAAAGGGAGTGGTTCAATGTGTCGATTGTATGTTTGATACTTTTTTCACGCTTTAAGGCTAGATTAATACAAACACCAGAAAAGTACAAATAGGATTTTTGTAGGATGAGAAAGATACAACAAGAAACAATAATTCCATAGTCCATTCGTACACTTCCACTGGCTCTTAAAGCACATGTTTTTTGACAAACTAACAAATTTCTCATTTAATAAGTTAGTACATCAGATTTTTAATTCAAAGAATTGACATTTTTATTCTTTTTTTTATTGACATTGTTTTTGTGAAATTTATAAGACACCATAATAATAATATAATAATAATAAATATTTCGGACAACTAACACACAACGCCATCTGGTCCTAAGCTTAGCAGACCTTGTGTTATGGGTACTAGACAACTGAAACAAAAACATGTATACTTTTTTTTTTGTAAATACATACATAGAAAACACCCAAACTTCGAAACAAATATTTGTAGATCATACAAACATTTGGTCCGACCCGGGAACCGAACCCGAGACCTCATAATCAGCAGTCGCACACGCCAACCGCGAGACCAACGAGGCAGTCAAGGTGGCGAGGCAGTCAACCATGAAACACTTATTGTTCATGATTGTTGTTAACCATGATAGTAAAATTATTATTGCTATTAGCCCTAAGATCTCTATAATGTACCACATTTCTAGCAAATAAAGAATCTTGCCCGGCTTGCCCTTAGATAAGATTCTTTACCTTTACCTATTAAGCGAGATTTAAGTATATGTGGTGTTTGATAATAATAATATTTCAGACATGTAACACACAACGCCATCTAGTCTCAAACAAAGCACAGCTTGTACTAAGGGTACTAGATAACTGATATAAACACATTTATACTTCTTTTATGTACATTTATACACATTAATTTAGTTTAGTTCGCCTCTGCCTATTGCTCCTGGGACAGGTTCAACATTTGACTATTGTATTGTATAATTATGCCGTACCAATTATAATATTTATTTAGATCTACTCACAGCAATAGTAGACATGCCAATTGCTATCAACGGAGTACTTTGGGAAAATTAATTGGAAAAAATGGTGTAGGTATATTAAAAGTGGGGCGGGCATCCACATTTAATTTATTTACACGTTGAAATATATAATCCCACCAAAAACATTTTCATGTAAAATGTTGCCAAGACGACTGCATATAGCTTACCCTGTGAAAAAGATATCAGATCTCATGTAGAGCCAAGGTTCTGAATCTACACACCCTAACTCTACCAACCCTAACTTCATAAACTCTACATCTCAGTAAAAATATATGGCTTCGCCGCTTCGCTACCGCACCGTCACAAAGGAGAAACGAACGCCTTTTGTGTTTGCAAATATCTAGTTTCTGAAGTAATGTGCTATACGAATATTTAGTTTCTGAAGTGACGAAACAGCCAAGCCATACATTTTAACTGAGATGTAGAGTTTATGAAGTTAGGGTTGGTAGAGTTAGGGCGTGTAGATTCAGAACCTTGGCACTACATGAGATCTGATATCTTTTTCACAGGGTAAGCCATATGCAGTCGTCGCAACATTTTACATGAAAATGTTTTTGGTGGGATTTCATTTCTTTTTGTAAGTTGCTTAAGGCAGTTTTTTTTTCTTTTTTTGGGCTGCATTTCTTGTACATCTTCTTTCTTCTTTCGAAAAAGTACGTGTACCAAAAATAAAACCTCTAGCATAAACATTTGTGAAAGTCTCATACAAAGTTCCACCCTCAAAATTTGGGGGTTGCGGGGCAAAAGTGATAGGTTTATGAACTTTTCTGTTGTTTGTATACTAAACTTCGTTTACATACCAAATTTCAGCTTTCTAGCACTTCAGGAAGTACCCTAACAGTTTTGATGATCATCAGTGTGTCAGTGACGAAATCGGTGTTTTTTAGGTATCAATAAAATCTAAAGTATCAAAGCTATGCTATTGAAACTTTGTATGTTTCATTAGTCTATTGGTCACATCATATCCTGAGAATTTGAACTATCTGGTATATCGGGAACCAAAGTTATGAGGTTTCAAAAAAACGACGAAACGCTTCGAGAGAAGGTAGGTAGTGCCCTTGCGCTTCGCTTAGCTCGTCTTGGCGGGGGCACGACCGTGCCCCCAGATGCAACCAGCTTTTGTCTGCTTTAGCTACTTTCATCTCGGTTATGGTGTCAAAAAGTAGCCTATGTCCTTCCTCACGAATCAAACTATACCCTTGCCAAATTACAATTTAAATCGGTGTAACGGTTTAGCTGAAAAGCGTGACAGACAGACAGATAGACCGACAAAGTCACTTTCGAATTTATAATATGTATAAGTATGGATGTAGTATGTTTACTCTTGTTTTTACTCGACTGCGAAAGAAGGAGGGTTATGTTTTTCGAGTATGTATGTATGTATATTTCTTTGGCACGCCCTAGAGCCTGAACGGCTTGTCGTATATTTAAGTGAGTGGTGTCAATAGATTCGTCTTAGTCGTGAGAGTGACACTGAGTAAATAAATAAAAAAAAAACAAAATTAAGGTTTCCTGGCGCCAAAAAGTAATCTCAAAAAAAAAAAAAACTTTTCAAAATACATCGAGTGTGGTATCAAAATAATGAATTTTTAACCGTGATTACGAATATATATAATTTATATGTTTTATTTAAAAATAATAATAATAAAGATGGCAGATGTTGACGCAGTCGGGGTTTTTTAACTAATAAATAATTTTACTTTTTATATTAATCTTTAATAATAAATGTGTACCTCATAATTGGCATATTGTTCAAGAGTAACAATAGTCGACTATTTGTTTAAACTTTTACAAATTGTGAATTTTACAAATTGTGAATTGTTTTAATCATTCTTTTGTTTGGAATATATAGAGATCTTGATAAAAAACCTATTGTTCTTTTTACAGTAACTCTATATGAAGCCTTGTAAAGGCTTTTGAAATGTCAAACATAATAAGCAAATAATTGAATAAACCTGGCTACGTGATATGTATAAATGCTTAAAATTGATAAACAGATGATTTTAAATATCTTTGTCTCTCTAGTATATGATCAGTCTAACGACACCTCCAAAGTCAAAATTCATCAAGTAGTTTAGACTCCGGAGCGGGCTGAAGAAATATAGGTACAGCTTAAAATGTAAAGCAAAAATTTGTACACCTTTTTAACAATATTTAGGGAATGAAGGAGAATGAAATTTGGCACAGTTAAATTTTAAATCGTGGAGGACTGCAGAAAGATAAAAAAAATATAATTACAAAAATAAATAAACGAATTCCTGTCGGAATTCGACCACTGGCCGACCACTAGTACTTATAAACACTCGATTAAAAATTTAAAAAAAACCCCTATGGAAACATTTAATCGAGTTAACATACGCCAAAAATGCTTTACATCATTTTGGAAAAGAGCTGATACTTTTACATAGTTGGACCGATATTTACCAAACATAGCGAAGGACCACCACAAGGAAACTGGCTTTCAAATTAAAAAAGCTGCACCGAAATCGGTCTATTCGTTTGAGAGCTACGATGCCATAGACAGACACCCCTTTTTTGCGTCAGGGGTAAAAAAATAACCCTTTGTCTGGCGTGAACGGATAAAAACAAAATACAATCAATATGGTAACCTCCGCTTTTGAAGCCTCCATTAACATTTTCATTCGCCTTCGTTTCATAATTCTCATACAATTCACATCATATATTATCCAAGACTTCCTTCAAAGGCTTCTTTGAATGTAGCATCATTTCTCGCGGGATATAAACGACAACTTTATAACAAGTCTATTGATCCGGTCAAATGTCGAGTAATTTTTTTATCACCTTATATGGCTTCCGACTTTACAATGCTACGGTTGGTTTGGCTCGTGTTTAATCCCTAACGTTGTTATACTAGGGTAGTTACTACCCGAAGTTTCACACGGATTTACGGTCAATGCTCCACTCTCAATAGCCGTGTCTTGTGATGTTATTTAACATATTGGCTTTCTTAAGATTTTTAATATTGATGATAGAGATAGGGTTGAAGAAAAGGGTTGTCATCAAGTATTACATAAAATACATATGCTATATATTTATAGTTACACCTATATTCCCTAAATGGGAAAGCAGAGGCGTATAAAGCGTATAAAAGGACCCATATTTTGTTATTTAAAATCAATAACAGACTTCAATTCATCTATATTATTATATACTAAGATGTAGATAGATAGGTACTGTTCTTCATTCAGTATTAATAAATTATTGCCTTTTTATTCAAGTTTATTTTAAACCATGGGCGGCGGTAATCGCTTACCATCAGGCGTATTGTCTGCTCGTTTGCCCCCTATATCATAAAAAAAATACTTTGAATTAACTGAGAGGTATAAAATAATTTTCTGAACCATTTCACAAATGACAAAGTAATATAATATTATATCAGAATTGAGAACCTCCTCTTTTTTTCGATACTTAGTTAAGAATAGAATCTTCTGTTTTATGTTTATAGATTTAAATTTAATTTCATATAGCCTACTTTGGATAATCAGAGAATACATCGTCATTTACCGATGATCATGACATGCGGCTTGGCTCCATACTATTCATCGGACCTTTAACCGACGAGGCCTATCTGTTAAAAATACTTAATAGCGTCAAAGTCAAAGTAGAAGACAAATACACTGTGGTTGAAAAACTCCGAGTTAGAAGTCGGATGTTTCTCTTTAATAAGTCCGATTTAAGAGTTTGTTACGTAGTCCTTTTTAGCATTGGTGCCCCGCATTGGAGGGTACAAAAGTTTTAGAATGGGCCATAGCTTCCTTAATTTAATTTAAACTTCTCTTAAAAATGTTCCAGTTTTCAAGCATGAGTTATGTTTCCAAGTCCTGCACGTAGATTTTCTGCTATGCGAATTAAAATACGAACACGTTTTTGTTCCTATCTATACTAATATTATAAAGATGAAGAGTTTGTTTGTTTGTTTGAACGCGCTAATCTCAGGAACTACCGGTCCGAGATCATTTCAGTGTTAGATAGCCCACTTATCGAGAAAGGCAATAGGCTATATATCATAACGCTAAGACCAATAGGAGCAGAGCACCAATGAAGAATGTTATAGAAACGGGGGAAAATTTCTACGCTACGGGCAATATGAGACGTAAACGACGTTGCATGGATCAGCTAGTAGTCTTATCTTTAAAACAAAGGGAGGATCCTCCGACCAGGCGAGGTGATTATGTGTAGTGGGCCAGCGGGAATCCATACTAATATTATCAATTCGAAAGTAACACTTAATACATCTTTATTGTAACAAGAAATGGATTACAAATCACTGTGTAGCCCTGACTCCCAAAGTAGCGTTAGCTGTGTGTTGGGATTAAGTTCCTAATCACAGGCAAAAATAACAAACCAATAGTAGATTCTTAACTAAGTATAAGTTTATTTAGATATATAATTCAATATGTTTGTGTGTGGATGTGATCATTAAGGGTCCGTTCACACAGATCGGCTCGGAGAGCATCGGCTCGCATTTTTCTTTTCACACAGACCGGATCGTATACGCTTGGAATTGGCCGGAGCGGAGCCGCCAACTATTTCACATAGACCGGCTGTGGAAGAGAATCAGAGCCGATCGGCTGCACGAGCGAGCGATAAAATGTATTATTATTATTAAAGATGCCGATTATTTCATTGGTATTATTATTGATATTATGCTATACAAACATGCAAATGCACATCCATAAAACAGATCAATTAAAGATCTTCTTTTTAAGTCGGTATAGAATACACTCCAATCTGGACTAAGTAATATAAGTTTTATAAGGTCTCAACCAAAATAGATTCTCATAGTACATCAAATAATATAGGCAACTTAGTCCCACGTTCTGAAATATGAGTGTCATAGAAAATACGCTAAAATTAAAAAAAAATCGGTCATCTGAAATAAAAGTGTCGTGTCTATGGTCTAGTGACGTACCTTATCGACGGGCATAGAAGGGCACGCTCGGCACAGGTTCCAGAATGAGCCGATCATCTGGGTACGCCGCTGGGCCGTGTCTTGGAGGCGGGGAGGGCACTACTTTACGCCCTACTGGTCAAGGGCTGATGGGGCATTCGCTGCTGGAATAGAAAAATAATGTGTTAGATTTAATTTTATTTAGACTGGCCCAGTTCAGTGGTTAAAGATCGGAGCTGTAGTACCAAAGGTCGTGAGATTTGATTCGCACCTAGGTCAATAAATTATCGTGTGACTAGCTAGGCCCCGCGGTGGTACCCGCTGTTGATGTTGTATAGGTACACCTTCCTCTTGAATTACTCAATATTGCATTGAAATCCGTTGAGTAATTTAAAAGAGCTAAACGAACAGACTGCGGAAGCGACTTTATAAAGGGTACTTACATATTTCTAAACACATACTATCTATACTTTGACTTTGACTGCACATTTGGCCTAGTGATTTAACGGTCACCTCGCCGTTTCCTACTGCGCCAAGTGTCGTGGGTTCAAATCCCACGTAGGACAACACTTTGTGTGATCCACAAATTGTTGTTCTGAGTCTGGGTGTTCTTTGTGTCCGTTTCATGTATGCTTGTAAAGTCCCCCGCCACACAGGATTTATTCCTAGTGCTATTCTCTTTAAAAAAAATATCCTAATATTATAAAGAAGTAAGATTTGATTTTTTGTTTGTTTGTTTGTACCAATTTAACTCGAGAAGTACTTGATCAATTTGAAGATTTCTTGATTCGAGACTGCATCATTGGGCGGAGGCCCAATGATGCAGTCTCGCACTCACCAACGAAACACGACAGCACGAATGCTGTCATTTACGTTCATCTTCTATGCGAGGATAGTACCGCCCCGGTCGAGTCGCCCCGTTCGTGCTGAAATCAGCTCGGCTCTGCTACCTGCCCACTCTTCCATAAAAAAATTTAAAAAATTACACCAAAACACAGAACAGATCGTGCATCATTTGTTCTATATGTGTTTTTCCGTGTAATTTATCTAAAATAAATTAAATTAAAAAGCTTTTTAAAAACAAGCTTTTACTAACGGGATGAATCAAACGAGTCCAAACTCAATGATGTTGCCACGTTTCTTTACAGAGTTCCTATAGCCACGGTAGGGCCGGCTCGACCGGTGCGGTACTATCCTCGCACAGAAAATCAACATAAAAAAAATTAACAAAATAAAAACCGACTTCAAGGTTCGACTCGATTTCTCTTGGATTCCATCATCAGATCTTAGTGTCTTTATCATGGTACCACCGTTGGGATATCTCCTTTCCATTAAAAAAAGAATCATTACAATCGGTTCATAAACAACGAAGTTATCCGCGAACACACATAAAAAAAAAAACATATATACGGTCGATTTGAGAAACTTCCTCCGTTTTTTGCAGTCGGTTAATGACAGTGTTCGTGCTGTCATGTTTTGTTGGTGAGTGCGAGACTGGAGGCCCAATGATGCAGATGCATCACTAGGCCGCCATGGTGTGGGTCACCATGCTGCATTGTAGCATTGTCTGCATTCGCAGTGAGTATGGTGACCTCCACTCTTGGATTCTGCTAATACTTTCCATCAGGTAGAATACAATCATTTTGGTACGACTGAACATTAAAAAAAATTGACACGTCCTTAAAAACCTTCATAAAGCTAAGCACTCTAATAAAAATCATACGTAGACTATTATCAAGTGGACCTTTGTAAAAATATACATTTTTCCATGTTTTCGTATTATATATTAAGGACATCCTTCGCATGGCAGCAAAATTACGTCCAAAAATTCCTTTAAATAACCTGGCGAGTCTCCAACTCGTCTAGCCACTGCAATCACATGAGAATTTTAAAACTACGAAATGGAGGGTCAAAAGAAATGCGTATGCAGTCTATAAAAATGTTGAGTCACGGTCTTTGTATTTGTCTGAAACAAATTCTAATATAACCATTTCTTGATTTGACTAATTTGATTTTTTTTTTTATGGAATAGACCGGCAAAAGAGCAGATGTATCGCCTGATGGTAAGCGATTACTGCCACCCATGGACACCCGCAACACCGGAGGTGTCACAAGTGCGTTACCTGCCTTTGGGGGATGGGGGGGGAGAGATAGGGATAGGGGTATGGGCCTCCGGTATCCTCACTCACTCGGTGAAACACAGCGCAAGCGCTGTTTCACACCGGTTTTCTGTGAGGCCGTGGTATCACTCACCACAGACAGACTGACAGACAGACATGACGAATCTATAAGGGTTCCGTTTTTTGCCTTTGGCACGGAACCCTAAAAAATGGATGTCTGTAAAGTCTGTTTACGGACGATAGTTTAACGCGACAACGTCATAACGAAACATTGATGAAATGATGAGAGATAGATGCAGAGAGAGATAGATGCGGCGCCAAGCGTTTTACCCTTTGGCTAGGGAACTCTAAAACAATTTATCATTGTTAAAGTTCAGTAGGTAAGATATAAAGTTAATTTTTCGTCAAACAGTTGTGTTATAAAAGAAAACGTTTCTTATATCTAATGTATGTTATAATACCATAACTTTGTTCACGTGTACTAAGATCCTCGGCTTTTATGGGCAGGTATGGAGTAGGGTTAATGGCGAAACTTCGTAAGTATATTGAGTTAGAATGAGGTAAATGGAAGTCTATATATCACTATATATTTAGATACTACTTTGTTGTAAGGAGAATAGACCTTACTTCTGAAATAGGAATAAGTTTGACTAAATTAGGACGTTAATTACTACAGCTTTGATATTATTCCCATCATCAACATTCTTTAGTACTTCACTGCTGTAGGTGTGTCTGTGGGAGAGCCACGCTTCGGTATGAATGGGCTGGCTCGACCGGAATGATACCATGGCCTCACAGAAAACCGGTTTGAAACAGCGCATTGCGCTGTGTTTCACCGTGTAAGTGAGGATATTGGACGCCCATACCCCAACCCCCCTCCCCCTATCACTCCTCCCCCACCCCCCCAAAGGCCGTCAACGCACTTGTGACGATTCTGGTGCTGCGGGTGTCCATGGGCGGCGGTAATCGCTAACCATCAGGCGATACGTCTGCTCGTTTTCCTCTCTATTCCATTAAAAATAAATTAGAGCTGTAATTAGAGCGTTAATTACTACAGCTTTGAGATTATTCTCATCATCAACATACAACACTTCACTGCTGGAGGTAGACCTCTCTATAGAAAGGGGGGTTTAGCCTTCTATACCTCGATGGCCAGACGAGTTGGTATAGGTTTTGTTTTAAATTTTCGTTCTCTTTGCAGTGGTTTTGTCCTGTGTTTTATTTATGTATGGCCCTGCCAAAATGACTCTACTCAGCCTGATGGAAAGCATAAGCAAGAGTGGTGGTCACCATACTCATTGCGAATGCAGAAAATGCAACAATACAGCATGGTGACCCACACTATGGCGGCCTAGTGATGCTTCTTCATCATCATTTGCTTCCATCGTCGGCTATTTTGACAACTAGAGGATGGCAAAGTGTGATGATACTCTGTATTCTTAGTCCAACTTCATACGAATAAGAACTTCAGGATAGAACCTTAATAATAAACGATGCAATTGGTCACCATAAATCCAGAAAAGAAAGAAAAAAAGTATGACAATAACATCAGACCTCGGCCAGAAATTGTATAAAACTAATTTAAAAGTAAAAAAAATCAAATATACACACATCAAAAGTGTCTAGGGATCAACATATGTGTCTAGGGATCAACATATATTTTTGCAATAACTTTTCTCCGGATTGATATTAATTAAAATTTTCTTTAAGGATTCATCAAATAAAGTGTTTTCGTTTGTCACAGTAACGATAAACCAAGTCACCTTTGCATTAATAAAGAAATTTGCCATTTTCCTAATAAAAGGATTTTTGACATTTGAACCACTATCATTAAAGTTCGAAAAAAAGACTGAAATAACAGTTTTCTTTAAAATTTTATTAGGTAACTTAAACAATTAATAATCCGTGTTTCTACCGCGAACACTAACACAAGAACATCGGTTTGGCATACTCAAAATGAGTTCATCCAAATCACGCTGTGGAATGGCCGCCCATGTTCGTTGCAACAACAAAAAAAGGTCTTCTTGCGACTGGATACCCTCCATATTCGGCAGAGCTCTTCTCTGTAGCATATCCCATGCATGCTCAATCGGGTTCAAGTCTGGCGACTGAGCAGGCCAGGGCCAAAGCCACATCTCAATCTCAAGAAATCCGCATAAAAATGCTTGATCCCTAGACACTTTTGATGTGTGTATTAGTACAATCAATAGGTGTTACCTATTGATTGTACTAATTACGGTAGAAAGAATTACTGTATATAGCCACACATTGTAATGTAAAATTCTATAGATTTTATTCTCCAGTAGAAAAAAATTAAGGTTCACAAAGCAAAACAAATATTTTATCCATTTCATTCCTAAAAATAATAAAAGAAGTAGTAATAATTATAACTCAACTTGAGTTTTGTATGCAGGTGTCTGATCTTTTTTATAAATAGATATTTCTAACACACAACGCCGTCTAGTCCCAAGCAAAGCAGAGCTTGTGTTATGGGTACTAGACAACTGATATAAATACATATATACTTTATTTGTATTATATACATATAATACATAGTAAACACCCAAACTCCGAAACAAATATTTACAGATCATACAAATATTTAATCTGACTCGGGAATCGAACCCGAGACCTCACACAGTCCGCACAGCAGTCGCATTCACTACCACTGCATCACCGAGGCAGTCAAATCTTAAATTAAGCAGCACCTGTATTATGGTAATTGCACTGATGATAGACATACTTATATCACATACCGTAGGTAAATTACACTCAAACACAAAATAACAAATGATAATTTCCTTCACATAATATTTTTCCTAGGGAATCGAGCCTGTGACCTCTGGCTTGGCAGAGAGGATCACTAACCCCAGAATCAATAAGCCAGTCAAATCAATTGCGTATGGCAGATTAAAGTTACTTTATATTTGCAATATGTTCTTTACATTCTAAACACAAAGAACTGTGTCGTTTGAACGATTCTCAACGGTAAAGCCTCAATCAGGGTTGACAAAATTTTGGGCTGAATTAAAGCATTTTCTGGAAAGGGAAAAATATGCTCAAAATATATATCCAAGATAGGAATAAGATCCATCTCTCTCCATTATGAGCCTGCCATAGTCACTCTACTGCGCCTGATAGAAAGCATGAGGAGAATCCGAGAGTAGTTGTCACCATACTCATTGCGAATGCAGACAATGCAACAATGCAGCATGGCGACACCCACTATGGGGGTCTATTGAGATGCTTGCATCATTGGACTTCCGTTCTCGCACTTACCAACAAAACACGACAGCACGAATGCTGTCATTTTAGGTTGGTCTTCTGTGACAGGGTAGTACCGCCCCGGTCAAGCCGGCCCCGTTTTGCTAAAAACGTAGGTCTACTAGCTCTACTAGCGGGCTAATAAATCTATGGCACTTTCTTCTTCTTAAAATATGCTTCTGTGTTTATATTTATGTAGTTCAGAAGTTCAAAGGAGCAGAAGAGATGGATCACCTGTTTTTAAGTACAAAACCTGCAAGACTTTAAATTATGATGTGTCGTAATCAGCCCGTTACCGTCGATGCGTCACTATTTTTGTCTAACTAATTGTTTTTAGCAGGATTCAGGTACTTTACTGACGCGTACTGTGTAAGCTTCAAACCTCCAATCAATTAATTGCAAATCAAAAGATTTAGCCACAACCCTATTGCTGCTTTTACTACGTATTTAGTGTGGTAGACAACCCTATTCTCAATTGTTTACTCGATCATGGTATCTACAGATACAGACAAAAGAGACGTCCAAATTTTGTATGGACTGTAGCCAAGCTGTAGTCGATTGCTGACTGTACAATGACGCATTGAAATTCGATTGGAGGTAGCGCTAACAAAAAAGTTAGTGTTGTTTTTGTTATGACTGTGTAGTCAAAAGAAGTCGTTTTGTTGTACATATTACTTTTGCAGTTCATTTAAACTAACTCTAAAAGTGTTTTTACGTGTTAGCTTTTGTTTGGATTTATCTTAAGAATGATAGGTGTCTGGTCGGTTTGAGCCGGTTGACTGGCTGCCATAGATTTGTCATCAGTCAACTCAGAATTGATAAGTGTTTAAATTTACTAGAAAATAACGACGGCTTTTTAATTCGAAGTACGGAAGAACGAAAAAAAAATGCTACCAGGTAGAATTATCGTAGTGTTGAATGTATTGTCTTATCTTATTCATATACATTTACAATGGAAGATGCCTGAATATATATATCTGAATTGGGAAAATGAAGATGAATGTGTGGTACAATTAGGATGGATAAGGAGAGGGATGAATGTCTTAGCGAAGGTTGGAGTGACACCAGTGGATGAAAAGTTGAAAAGCAGTTTTACATGGATATGTGATGGGTAGACATGAACAAATTTTCTTTTTTAATATTTTATCCTTTGTAGGTAGGCTTGTAGGAACAAGGCTATTACCCATCTGCAAGGCAAATATTAAACCTGTTTTTAAGGACATAATAATTATATCCAGCTGTATAGTATTAAAAGCTGTTGAAAAAGACAAATATGCTGGTTAATTACACGATTGTGACCACGCGTAACTGACGTCAAAATGTATCAAATTATTAGGTAATTCTTCCACGTCTGACCTTGCAGTAATTCTTTAGGATTGACCTTGAGAACTACGTAAGTGAAGAGGGCTAATCACTACTCAAAAATAGGTAGAAATATTCACACGATAGCTTATTACGAAGTGGACGGATTGACCACACAATAGTCCGAAGGCAGGTGGCCAATATCGGTGTTAAGGGAGATAATTTTAAGAGATAAGATAACCTCCTGACTGAGTTATGTATGTTTACCAAGTAATAGGTAAATGTTTATTGTTGTCCTTATGAACAGTCTGTAATCACAGGACAGCCCCTTGCCAAGTTGAGATTGTACAAACTTAAACGATAATAGAAAACAAACAAATGTATGGTGATGGCGTCATCTCAACGCTAAATACAAGATAATAGAGGCGTTAGCGATTGTAGAAAGAGATTCGACGCGAAACACTTTCTTCTTTACTGAGGGGGCAGGACAGAAGGGTCTTTGTCTTTCTCTTTCTCTTGCTAGGAATAGGAGACAGATGATCAATAAACACCTGATGGTAAGTAACTGTTACTACCTACCTGCAACTCAAGACTCACAAGTGCTTCATCGTCCTTTAGGTGTTTTCCTCCTCAGAATTAGAAGGTGTAGTAGGGTTACCCTCTTACGCGATGGAAAGCAACAAAGAAATTGCTTAAGAGACGTTTTAGACTATACTGTCACCTCGATCGATTCATTTTCAAGGTAGAGCCACGTTGATTTCAGCACGAAGGGCCCGGCTCGACCGGTGCTACCCTCTCACAGAATACCTCAACTTAAGATAGGGGAAGGGGTTGGGCCTCCGATATCCTCACTCACTCGGTGAAACATAGCGCAAGCACTATTTCACATCGGCTTTTTGTGAGGGCGTGGTATCACTCCGGTCGAGCCGGCCCATTCATGCCGAAGCGTGGCTCTCCTTTCTTTCTTTGGAGAGGCCTATGTCTAGCAGTTGACTGTTTAAAGATGATGGTAAAGTTGCCATCAAGCAGGCGATCGGCCTTTTAAAAAAATATTCAAAATGTTTTACAATTTTACACATTAATCAGAAAATTGAACATATTTCAAGAAAATTACGTTTAGGAGAAAATATTTTGCTGATATTGGTTTATCAGAACTCCGTTCTTTATTTTCAGAACCGATTTAGCAAAATTCTTGTTTTTCCATTTGTTTAAAAAAAAAATACAATTTCTTTCAAACTCTTGGAAATAAGGGCTGGAGACAAATATTATAGGCGGTAATAATTTTTTAAAAGTTATGTTTCCTCTGCCTAAAGCCTTTTATTTAATTATTTCTACATTAGTTTCAGTAGAGAAATTGCCTTAGGCATTTTTACGAGTCAACCGATAGGGCGATGCAAAAAAATTTAGACGAATATCATTATTTTTCATTATTGCCCACATATTTAGAATTAACTTTTGCTGGCGGCTCCTCCCGCATGTATGTCAGTTATCGCTGTAAATGTAGTCTATGTCCTGCCTCAAGAATCAAACGATCTCCATTTTAAATTTCATCCAAATCGGTTAAGCAGATTAGTCTTGAAAGCCAACAGACAGACAGACAGAGTTACTTTCGAATTTATAATATTATAGTATGGAAGTGTGGATTGCTACTAATAATCAGGTTGTACAGTAGAACTGAATAGATTATATTCTAGTTAACACAATACAATTTAATATTATACCCATACAATAAGGGAGGGTCTTTTTTATGTGATAGTGGGCAAACCGGCAGACGTATCGCCTGATGGTAAGTGATTACCGCCGCCCATGAACACCCGCAACACCAGATGCGTTGCCGGCCTTTTAAGAAGGCTCTTTTCTTGAAGGTTTGAAGGTCGATTATCGCTGATAACGATCTCTACCAGACAACCTTGTGATGGACTAAGTACATAAACTCGTATAAATATATTTGTGTACATACATAAATATATACAGATTCAATATTAAAAGTAATCAAAATTGTCTGGCTTGTTGCCCAGAGGTCGTGGGTTAGGTTTCCGCTCAGAACAAATAGTTGAGTGATGATCTAAAGCACTTATTTTGTTTTGTGTCTGAATATAATCTATTTAATAATACGTGAAGCAAAAACTTTGTACCCTTTTTACGAAAGTTATGCAAACAAAGGAATATGATTATTTATATAGTTTATGTTTATATGGAGTAGAAGTCCAGAATGACAAACAACAGAAAGTAAATGAATTATGGTTGAACGAATTTCGTCCTCTCAGCGAACACTAGTTTATTTTTAATAGGTATTTTGACTGCCTCTATGGCGCAGTGGTAGCGTATGCCACTGCTGTACTTGAGGTCTTGCGTTCGACTCCCGGGTCGGATCAAATGTTTGTATGATGTGCAAAAATTTGTTTTGGAGTTTGGGTGTTTTCTATGTATAATATATGTATGTATTTACAAATAAAAAATATATAATATGTATTTATATCAGTTGTCTAGTATCCATAACACAAGCTCTGCTTAGCTTGGGACCAGATAGCGTTGTGTGTTAGATGTCCTAAATATTTATTTATTTATAGGAATTATGGTTAAACGAATTTCGACCTCTCAGCGAACACTAGTTTATTTTTAACTAGCTTTTACACGCGGCTTCGCTCACGCAGACTTTCATCCCCTGATTTACTCCCTTAGGGGTGGAATTTCAAAAATTCTTTTCTTTGTGCTCACTTACGTTATATAAAGAACCTACATGCAAAATTTCAGGATTCTAGCTTTAGCGGTTTGGGCTGTGCGTTGATCTCTGGGTATGTCAGTCAGTCAGTCAGTCACCTTATGTATGTATTTAGAAATATTAATATATATTTATCAGCAATGTTGTTACCATAGGACGGCCTCTGCCTGATTTGGGATTAGTTTGTCAAGAGATGTGTCAAGTTATTTATTTTTAATTTTATATTTAGCACTGCAAAGAGAAGGAAGAATTGAAATAAACTGTATACCAACTTGTCTGGCAAGGGTGGTACCTATAAGAGGCCAAAACCTTCTTTCTATGGAGTGGACTCAGTGGACTGATACAGGCTGTTGATGATGATGTACAAATAGCACACACAATATTAATAAAGCTTAGGATATAGGGTGCTTGAAACTCACCTAAATATAATCAGCTATGCTTTGATGAAAATTAAAACTGGTATAGGCAAATACAGAGAGAGATACTTTCACGCAAGCCTGAACGTAACAGTGTGGAAACTCCCATATCCCAGGATCAATAATCGGGGTGATGATGTCATTATACCCATAAACGTAGACTAGTCCGAACCATTAATATTCCTATTACGATCTAATTCAACCTTAATAGTGTATTAAAACTAATGAGTTTTAGACTATGCCGTTGAAGGATGATGACGTCATACCATGGTGTAACTAACGATTTCTGACGTCACACATCTCCATCTCACCAAGAATTACCCCATGCTCTCCATACATTACCACTATTGATTCGCTTCAGGATATTACGTTTAGTATACAACCGATATATATGCATCATTGAGATGAATCCAGTGGGCAGTTGACGACGGAGTGATTTGAACGTGCCATTATTATAAAAAAAAATAAAAAATGAATGTGCATCATATCGTAATACGAAATAGGCTAAAGCCTATTCTAGCATTGGATAAATTGGTAAGTCTTTTTTTTTAATTCGTTTAAACAGGCCAATGTTGACAGCATTTTTTTTACTCGATGACGTCCAATTATTTTCACGGGTGTGCCTAACAGCTGATGGTGATTAACATAACGTGGATACAGTACAGAAAATTAACACCCAAATAATCAACCAAATTTAATAAAGCATTATAGAAGTCATAGGCATGTTTTAAATGTCATTAATACAGATTTAAAATGGTGTCCACCAATAAATGTGTAATATTTAAGAGGTACACTTACGAAATGAGTTTTCCAGCACTAAAATCTCCACACAACGAACAGGTTTCAGAACATATATTACGAAAATCGAAATGTTTGACCTTAAAATTGGAATTTAAAACAAATAAATGTAGTTTTTGATAAAAACGCGAGCGCGATTCGGATGTGTTTTTCGCGCTGGGCACCGGCGTGTTAGGCGACTGCCGCAAACTCTTGAAAAATCAATAACTACCCCCCGACAGTGCCCGCATGCGGAACTCGGCACAAAACTTAACACTGCTCACCCATTTCCGTATTATGTAATGTAGTTAGACAGAGATAGAGGTATATCCGACCGTTTGTCGCATAAACAACCCTACTCGACGCGCCAATAAGCTCGCGCAAGATGGCCGTCTGACGTTTGACGTTTACGCGCCAAATGTGACATTTCTGCGTGATAATTCGATTCTCAATTGTCTTTTCATCGATTCTATTGCTTCATTTGCGTCGTAAAATTGGAAAATAATGACTATTGATTTAGGGAGGCCGTTGTATGTGCGTAGTATTTCTTTTGAATACGTTTCTTCATAATGCAATGTTTTGGTCTGAATTTTTTTGGACTGTCATAATCAAATCGAGAGAAAAGTGGCGATAAAAATTTTGACAGATAATAAATAAGGTGTAGGTTGCGAAACGTAGCCGTAGCCGGTAAGGTGAACGACTTGCAGAGTATTTTCGCAGTCAGTTCTTGTTCCACTTCGAATGTTGCGCATTGCAGCTGATTTCAAGCCATAAGCTGCAATGCTGAGTATTTCAAGCAGTAGCATAAAAGAAAGAGCTAATAGTACGCCGCTTGTTCAATGTTTTTTTTCCTTTTTGGTACCTGACTACCTTGTATACATGTAATTTTGTTACAAAACAGTTCGAACTCAGGAATTTATCCTTCTTTTCTAAAGCCTGGGAATTGTGCCTATTTAGCCGCTTAGATTAAAAAGTTTGGTCCTGAATCCTAAATAAAATAAAGTGTACTTCGTTGTTGCGGATAGTAGACCAGCGAGTTGTAGAGATAAGATGAAAATTTGATTGATTACTTAGTGTGACTTATGGCTTTTTGGTTCCGAAAAGAGACTAATTGCTGTTTAAACTGTATTATAAGTACTGAGGACCCTTTATCGTAATATAATAAAGTTTTGAATGAGTGACGGAGGTCTCATAGCTCCTTTTATATAATGCTTAATTTTGCTTACATTAAATGTAAGATTTTGTGCTTATTAGTTTTAATGGGATGTCATTCAAATTCTAAAATTAAAGTAAATGTAGCTATTTCCATTTTATTGTATGTGTACATAGGTTTATATTTAAATATGTAAATGTATATGTATTTATGTATTACTGAAATCATCTGTCATTAATTTTAATGAGATAGAGATATAGTGAGAAAACTATAGAGTTCTTATAAAAAGAGAGGAGAAGCCATACGGCTGCCTGTAAGCGGAAACGTCCAACGGTTAAAAAGAGAGAGAAGATCGCGGTACCCCATCTGTCTTTCTCTACTGACGCATGCGCAGTAAAGAACTAATAATGGTAATCCAATCACAACAATTAACCGTAGAATCGTTCTGCTATGCTGCTTTTCCGTGCTAACTGCGCATGCGTCATTAAAGAAAGATAGATAGGTACCGCGATCGTCTCCTCTTTCTAACCGAGGTATGACTGAAGGCCTCGCTCTCCTGCTCTATCAATAATAACTCTATGCAGATAACCGGTATGCGTATCCATTAAAAAGCCTTCCCGACATTTAATCAAGTTTATATAGAGGAAAAGTACAGAAAGCTAAAAAAATGAATTATTGTCGATATTCGATCAGTGGGCGATCGCTACAAGTCAATAAAAAGCTTAAAATAGATTGATTGCTGTGACAGATGGCTACAAAACCAATGAAATAACTTTGAACAAGCGATTTTATTTTGTATCACATATATTTTCATTATTTACATGCCATTTACATTAAATAATAATTTCTAAATACATAACGGATAAATTGAATTCGCAGTAGGTACAGATGATAATTGCACATCAAACAATATCCTGTGACATTGTGGCATTTAGCAGCCATAGTGACATAGAAACAGACCAGTCGTTCAATCATTGGAATATTTTGATAACTTTTTTGTTACTTCTGTCTCAAATCAGTTGCATAATATTAATAGTTAGGTATTTGTTATACAAGAGTGCAAAGTTGCTTTTTAATCGCGTGCTCAATTTTGATGACCGAGCAAGCGAAGGATTCAAAAATTAGAATCCTGAGTGTTAGCGAGGGACTCAAAAGAGCACAAGGTAAAAAAAAATTGCACTCGAGTGCAACACGTAGCTTTTCATTCCACCTCAGCGAGAAAATGACTAAATGACGTGAAAAGAAAATGGCGCTGGCAAAGCAAATAAAAAAAAAGTACACCAAGAAGGTTCGGAGTCTGAGTTTTTAACAAAAAATAAATAAATAAATGATGAATTCGGCACCATGGAGGTAGAAGTAAATAGGCTTAAGCCGCGTTTTCACAATATGAGTTGGCTCGGACCGAGTGCACTCGGATGTCTACTCGGACGGTACTCGTATTATGTTGTGGCGACTTCCACATACAGCGCAACAGAAATATACTACAGCGCCATCTACCGAAGTTACACTGAACTACGGAGTAACGAAGGAAACTAAGAAACTACCAATCCTGAATCGCGCAGTGAAAGTTCGCGCGCCAATTAAGATACATACAACATCCCAACATCAACCGTTGGGCAGTTGGCCCGCAAGTTGTTCGCCCTGTTGGTCACGTCTTAAAATCCATTTCCGTGTCCAAATTTTTTCTCTTTTCGATTTTTCCTCCCTCGTGATTTTGATCTTCCGCTATTAACATATCTGCTACAACATCTATACCTCGCAGCAGCAGATCAGTCGATGACATCTTGATTGTGCAAGGAGACAAATGACCACAGTACGAGTGCACTACTATCGTGTATATACCACTATCCGAGTACACTCATATGAAGCCGACTCGTACCAGTGTACACGGTCCGAGCCAACTCTTATTGTGAAAACGCGGCTTTAATGATGTTTTGACTTCACAAGCTTAGTGCACACGATGTTCTAAATCCAATTTTACTTTATCCTCTAGCGGATAAAAACGGCTTTTGCACTCAGATATCGAAGGGCAAAAATACTCTTTTTGAGCTAAGGGGATGAAAAAGTATATTATTTACTAGCTTGATATTGATTTTTGATTTAAACACTGTATATACTTTCATATGTATTTAGTGAAAAGCCGTTAATTTAAAATTACAAACAGACACTTTAATTGTATTTATTTATAGAGATTTCTTCTTTATTTCCTTAGTTCAAAGTTATTATTTCTAATATTCTACCATCATCATCTCCTCGCCCCTCCTTAAAAGGTTTCTTAGCACTTGTAAACAAAATGCCAGACTGTAGAGGGACGAGTGTCATGTCCCTTCAACACAAAGGAAAGATCCTCCGACCAGGCGAGGTGATGATGCCTGGCGAACAGTTGATGTTGGGAAGTTGTAAATGCTAATCGGCGCGAGAACTTATATTGCGCGATTCAGGATTGGTAGTTTCTTCATTTTCTTCGTTACTCCGTTGTTCGATGTATCTTCAGTAGATGGCGCTGTAGTGTGTTTCTGTTTATGTTGCATGTGGAAGTCACCACACGGATCATTTTCTACTCTTTTGTAGCAACGGTCCACCTAATAATTTAAACAAATCAAACCTTAAACATTACAACTGTAACCTCGATGCACCTACTTTACCAGATCTCTACATCCCCCAAAGGTTACCTGGTAGAGTGCCCTGGGAAAATCCACCGGTGTAATGGTGCTTGAAGTTGTAAATAAATAAACCTTAAACCATGAAAAGAAACAAACAAACTGAAAAAAAAAAATAACTATTGCAAATACAGAGTTGCAGTAATTAGTGGGTCCTTGAAGCGCGGCGTGTAACTTCATTTGTGATTCAGAATATAAACATGGTGAATATTCAGTTTATAAATAACTTTCTAATATGTTGCAATACAGTGATTGTTGTCCAGCAGTGGACTGCAACGGGCTGATGATGATGATGATGATGATGATGTTGCAATACAGTTGTCTTATAAGTTTCTCGCTTGTTCTTCTTTGTTTTTTATGTATGGCCCTGCCAAACTGACTCTACTCTGCCTGATTGGTGGTCATCATACTCATTGCGAATGCAGACAATGCAACAATGCAGCATGGTGACCCACACCATGGCGGCCTAATGACGGTTCTGCATTATTGCGCCTACGGTCTCGCACTCACCAACGAAACACGACAGCACGAACGCTGTCATTTTACGTTGATCTTCCGTGCGAGGGTAGTACCGCCCCGGTCGAGCCAGCCCGTTAGTGTTGAAATCAACGTGGCTCTACTACCTTCGTAAAGGCTCTACTACCTTCGTAAAGGCTCTACTACCTTCTTCTTAGGGTTGTGGATTAGTGGTAGTAATATCCCTCTAACAGACAGAGAGGACCCTTAAGATGCCGTAGTGTAAGCTGTTGGCTCATCGCTTTGCACTACGCTGACAGTTTGGGTTCGGACATGGAATAAGATTTTGGGTTAACCAGATTTTTTTTTGAGTCTAGGTGTTCTGGTCTCTCTCTCTCTCTCTGGATCTCAGTTTTGTTCGTTTAATAAATGTTTGTGAAGTGTGATGGAAATTCCTTGTGTGGTAGTTTTTTTAATTCAACAAGAAGAATTTTCAAAATCGGTCTACAATTGACGGAGTAATCAATGTACATATATAAAAAAAAATGCCGATGAAATTGAGAACCTACTCCTTTTGGAAGTCGGTTAAAAATTACAATATCTTTTATAAATAAAAAATATGGGTAATAAACCGCAACAGACATTTTTGGTAGTTTTTGAGAACGAAGTTCCTTATGGTGCGTTGCGGAGGGGTACTCTTGCCGGCAAAAAACGTCCGTAACATGAAAAAAGCTTAAGATTTTTTTTTTTTAGGGGATAAATCAGGGAATGAAAGTCTACGTGAGCTAAGCCGCGTGTAAAAGCTAGTTATTTATATTTATTTATACCTCGAATAGAATTTAAAATTAACATTTTTATGATAAGGAACTTCGTTCCTATCTGGTGTCACACGAAACCATACCGTTTTTTTAGGAATAGTACTCTAATTTAGGTTTATGGGACTTCCCTTCATCACCCAGTTAGAGTTACAGTTAATGTAAGACACATGAATGAAGGAAGTGAATATACTATTACATATAACTATGTATCTTAAACTCCATATCTATCCGTATGGCAATATCTCCACGAAGTTTGCTAAAGAAATCATGCTTGAATGGAACTCCTATCAAGCAGTACCTACGTTAAACAGAATTAAAATTTGCGACATCTATTGTCAGCAACGTGTACTAATTCGTCAACTATCAAGACTGAAAACTGTTTTATTGATTAACTAGATGGCGTAGTAATTTTTAAAGTCATGTTGAACACTTTTTTGTCTTCCTTTTCCTTTGGCGGGCCAAACATAAAAAAAAAAAAAAAAAAAATTGGTTACTGACATCTGTGATATTAAGTAAGAACTATTAGGTTTAAAATTTGAATGCCAACAAAAGTATGTTGTGTATTACTTAATACAAAAATAGCTAGATGGCGTTAGTTAAATGTTCTGTTATTATTTTTATTAAAGTTTGTTAATGATGACGTGGTATAGGGGGAATAATTATATTAAAACGGTTGCACAAAGCTGTACGGATTCAGTATATTAGACCTCAGTCAGATCAGTCTTAGAAAAAAAAAAAACATACAGTGGAACATAGCACCTCCTCCTTTTTGGAAGTCGGTTAGAAAAAGGTCTATTATATGACAGCTCAAGTTAAATTAATCAATAAAATGAAACAAGTCATATCTCTGAACAAATGGGTCTACAAGTCTTAAGAGATTCCATTACGAAATCAGATCAAATAAAAAAAAGTAGATAACGCAAGGCCTTTGTTCTTACTGATGCCCAAAAACTCAGCTACTTCTAAGAAAACACACGCGTTAACGCAAACATACGCAACAAACTACTCTATTTTTCGTTAGTATCGTACAAGTTGTCGTGCATCGTGCAGTAAACCTAACCGAAATTCTCTACATCACCCAAAGGTTGACTGCTAGAGAATGCCTTGGGCATTAAGCCCGTCGTTGTACATGTGTGCAAAAAGTTTTAAAATAAAATAAAAATGTTTTTGCACTATTAATATTTTTTACACCTGTCATTTGGGACATAGTCGTTTTATTAATCTGACCGGGGAGGTCCCTAAAACCCCCTAAACTAAAACCTGACTATGCCTACGTGGTGGTGGCCTATCGAGAGATGAAACATATCACAGCAAATACAGAGGCATAGCGATTGCTCCACCTTTAAGGGCCTGGCCTAACTCCATAGTATTTTTTTATATTCTTCTTTTTTTTTTAAATTCTTTAAAAAAGACAACTCCCGCACTAGGAATAAATCCTGTGTCGCGGGGGATTTTACAAACATACATGAAACGGACACAAAGAACACCCAGACTCAGAACAACAATTTGTGGATCACACAAAGTGTTGTCGTACGTGGGATTTGAACCCACGACACTTGGCGAAGTAGGAAACGGTGTGAAACCGAAGGACATTGGACATAATTATTAACCGTGATAACCGCCATTCGCACGAATGGAGTCGCGGTTAATAATTCTTCTCATAACGTCTTCAAAGTTCTGTGAACTGTATCTAGAAGTTACTAAACATTTATCAAAGAACGTAAAAAAGCAAAAAGAATAAAAAATCGAAGAATATAAATAAGACTCACAGTACTGAATACAAGCTAATGATAACTCTAATCATTACCATTAAATTATTCGTTAAAGGGAGTCGTCTCTTTGATTATCCTTTGAAAGAGATGTACAGAGTTCAAGGTTAAGAGTCAATGACTTCGCAATTTAATAAATAGTGATGTATGTTGCTTAACCGATTTCAGAAAAAATGAAGTTATTCTCACAATTTTGAAGTATTTTTATGTATATGATTGTCGGACAAGACAGTTTATTACCCGACTGCGAAAGGAGGGTTATGTTTTTCGAGTGTATGTATGTATATTTCTTTGGCACGCCCTAGAGCCTAAACGGCTTGTCGTATTTTTATGTGAGTGGTGTCAATAGATTCGTCTTAGTCGTGAGAGTGACACTGGGTACATAAAAAAAGGATTTATGGCGCCAAAAATTAATATACAAAAATTTGTTTTCAAAACACATCGAGTAAGGTATCAAAATAAAGAATTTTTACGGTGATTACGAATATATATAAAACTTATATGTTTTTATTGTTAACTATTGACGCAGTCGGGTTTTTTATTTTTAATAATTTGTACTTGTTTTTATTAAAAGTCAGAAGTAAGGCCTGTAGATATTTACCTGTGTATTATCCCTCGAAATACTTAATAACAGCTCAGAGTTTGGAAGTTGTGGTCTGAACCCCCCGTGCCCCGGAGAGCACGTAAAGCTGTCGTTCCTGCGCCCGATCTCTCCCTGGTCGTGTCGGATAACCGTCCCATTGGATTGTGAAAGTGAGAGACCAGAGAGTGCAACTGTGTTTGCGCACACACTTGTGCTCTTTAACATCTCCTGCGTGCGGCTAAAGCACGTGGTAAAGCCGCAATCAGCAAGCACTTACCTCCCTATTTTCATTTCTCAACTCACCATTTTCTCCTACATACCTTGCTCAATACTATCGTTATCTGTCCTCGAATCACGACAGAAATCTTCGTTCAGAAAATAATCTGCTCCTCTTATGTCCCTCCCACAATTCAGATTTCATGAACTCTTCGTTCTTTGTCCAAGCGGTACTATTCTGGAATGCTCTCCCACTCGAAATCAGGATGTCCACAAACCGTTTTACTTTCAAAAAGAAGGTACATGATCTCCTTCTTGGCGAAACGGCAGGAACTACTAATCGATAATTGGTTCACCTTAGACTCGGGTTGTCATAGTGTACGAATATAATGTGTATTTGTGTATGTATGTATAATTATATAAATATTTATGTACTTACAATGTCTATGTTTGTTTTTATGTGTTTTGTTTGTTTTTATTGATCATGTAACCTCTGCTCTGTGCACCACCTACCTTACTAGATTTCTACACCACCCTAAGGTTGACTGGAAGAGAATGCCTTGGGCATTAAGTCCGCCAATGTGCAAATGTGCATAAAGTTTTTAATAAATAAATAAAGCCACGTGGCTGGCCTCGGTTGAGACTGACAGCCGTGGCCGTAATCAGTTAGGAGAACATTAAAGTTTTGTAAAGGTATTAAAATAAATAGACTGCACATATGGCGAAGTTGTTTAAGGGGTCACCACGCCGTTTACTACTGCACTGAGTATTGTGGGTTCATACCCCATATGGTACAATTTGCAATTGTTGTTCTGAGTCTGGGTGTTCTTTGTGTCCGTTTTATGTATGTTCGTAAAGTCCCCTGCGAGCCCGCGACATAGGAATATTCTTAGTGTGGGAACTGTCTTTAAAAGAAAACGGAATAGGTAACACCGTGGGAGAGCCACGCTTCGGCATGAATGGGCCGGCTCGACCGGAGTGATACCACGGCCTCACAGAAAAGCGGTGTGAAATAGTGCTTGCGCTGTGTTTTACCGCGTGAGTGAGAATACCGGAGGCCCATACCCCAATCCCCCTATCCCTACCTCCCCCCCATCCCCAAAAGGCGACGGTAATCGCTTACCATTAGGCGATACGTCTGCTCGTTTGCCCCCTGTTCCATAAAAACTTTAAAAACGCCCTGTTTCTTCCTATCACAGCGTTAACAGGTGGCTGTTAAAACAAAAACACTTTGTAATACTTTGTCGTGAGGCAGCTGGCGAGTATTGAATACCGATACTCTGTTATGTGCCCGTGGCTATGTCTGTCAGCGTGTCTCACGTGTTCCCTGAATCACTCTTCAGACGTCACTGAATGGGGCGCTACTGTTGGTTCTCACTCGATAGTCACGATAGGCACGTTTTAAGTGAAATTTTACTGTGGCAGTATTTTAATGGAATAGGGGGCAGACGAGCAGACAAATCGCCTGATGGTCAGCGATTATTGCCGCCTATGAACAGCCGCAACACCAGAGGCGTCGCAAGTGCCGACCTTTGTCCCCTTAGTTGCCTCTTACGACATCCATGATATGAATAGGAGGGTGTTACTCTAAAATACACTTACACATTTTTTTTTTAATTCGTACACTATGCTATGACAGCTAGAATTTAAGGAGTACTATCGATAACAATTTATTTTATTTTATAATAAATATATAAACCTGAAGAGTTTGTTTGTTCGAACGCGCTAATCTCAGGAACTGCTGGTCCGATTTTAGAAAAAATTTTCAGTGTTAGATAGCCCATTTATCGAGGAAGGCTATAAGCTATATATCATCTCGCTAAGACCAATAGGAGCGGTGCATCAATGAAGAATCTTACAAAAACGGGGGAAAATTATTACGCTACGGGCAAAAGGAGACGTAAACGAGGTTGCGTGGGTCAGCTAGTTTTATAATGTTATCTAATCTAACATAAACATAGGTCACTCATACTTCCATTTTTAGGACTACGAGTACAAACGCATTAAACAGAAAAACCAAGGCTAACATTTGCATTGAACAGGTAACAAACTCTGATGTTATATGTACCATAAATCGCTGTAATTCGGTTAGGGTGACAGGGGCCATCAAAATCGTCATAAACCTCTGTTAATTGTCATTTTTATAGTAAACAAGTCATAATTACAGTCGTTACAGCTTTACAATGGAATAAGGAAGAAAAGAGAATGACCCTTAGAGAACATGTCCATACGTGACCTATTTTTACCCCTCCCCTCTTGGTGACTATTCTTAATATATGCTAATACCCTCGCCTCATGAAGTTTTCACTTGTAACTTCATAAATATGGATTTCTTTTATTTTTCTTTCTTTTTATTAATGTACTAGCTGACCCGGCGAACTTCGTACCGCCATATTTACATATCTGTCTCAGCTTCCCACAGGCAGTGTACAGTCGCGGACAAAAAAAAGACTTTTCCCGTTATCTTTTTTTTTCTTTCTAGCAAAAAAGAATGAAAGAAATCGGACTATGTGTTATTAAATTATAACTAAGTACATATTTTGACTTTCATCCCCTCTCTTCAAGAAACCGTGCTGAATTTCGGGATAAAAACTATCCCATGTCCTACCTCGTAGTAAGAACTCAAATTATGCGAAGTTTAATTTGAATCCATTCAATAGTTTCAGCGTGATGCGCGGCCAAGATACAGACAGACAAACAGACGGACAGACAGACAAAAATGAAAAAAAAAAAACAGTTTTGGCTTCAGTATCGATTATAGAGAGCCCTCCAAAAAAAAATTCTAAATATCTTTAATGTACAGAATTGGAACTGTTACATTTTTATTATAAGTATAGATATTATTCTTCTAGCAAAAAAGAAAAGAGGATAAAGCATCTTTTTAATTCGAACCAATGGTTGCTGAGATTAGCTCGTTTAACCAATAAAACAAACAAACTTTTGATCTTTATAATATTACTAAACCGGCTCCGCCCCTTCGTCAACATCTCTTTTCTTTCACGATCGGTTACTGTTGGTCTAAGCGAGATGTTAACTATCCTATCTTAGATACGGCAGCAAAACATACATTAAAAAAGCGTGAAAATCGTTCCGATGGTTTCGGAGAACAACGTGAGACGAGAATTATTATAGATTAGCTGACCCACGCCAATTAACTTATATCCCCATTTATAACGTCAGTCAAGATAAATGTAACGAGAATAGAGTGAGTTTCAAACCGTTGGTATCGGGTGCTCTGACGGACTGAAGGCGAGTATTTTCAGTAACGTTTGCGAGCGCTGCTAGCTACGTAAACGCCGCTGAGTCTGCCAGAAGATCTATCGCAGTGTGTGTTCTGAGACATAGAATAGCTTATCATTGTAAAAGCTAATGTAGACACAATACTATTGCACTAAGTGGGTGTCGTCAGGGCACGAATTTTCTATTTTTATTCGATTTTCAAAAGGTGGAGGTTCTTGATTTTATTGTATGTAACGTGGCATTGTAGCTAGCTAATTATTCAAGGTCAATATATTCATAACAAAAAAAAACCTTTTTATATAAAATAACCGAATACACTGTACTGACTACGGCGAAGCCAAAAGGAAGGGTAATGATTTAACAGTCTATGTTTGTATGTTTCACCATAGCGCTTAAATGACTGAACTGATTTAAATGAATGTGGTGTCAATAGATTTGTAATAATGACGCAGGAGTCATAGGCTATTTACATTTTATCAAAAGTTTTTACGTAGTCGGGATTTAGTTTTTTAAAATTATGTTTTTTGAAGGTCTAATGGTCGAATAGATAATAAAATACTTCAGGTGATAATTTGTTAAATAAGTTGCTTGTGTGAGTTCAAATGTTATTGAAAGGCACACAGTGATGGAGTGCCAATTGTAATTATAAATTAGGGCATGGAAGTTACTCTCTTAGCTTTGTACATTGTTGCGTATGTGCGAATGAATGAATGAACGAACCAATCATGTTCGTTCCATTTCCCTTATAGGGACGGATTTGGGCGGTCCGTGCAGGCAATAGAACACGACAGGTAACTCAGCACTGATCCATTTATTGAATATGACAGGCGTGGGGTCGCAGTCCTCACTATCTATAAAATACACATACGTAACATACACAAATTATTTTATAAATCTAACTCTTAATCCAAAATAATTAAATTATCTAGTTTTTGTCTTACTAAAGGTATCTTGTATAAAATTGCTGTTAGCGATCAGGCCATATTTTGTGTATAAAATACAGGAAATTTTTAATAGAGTACAACATAATTAAGTCACTGTCTCGTCTGTTTATATCGTAATCGTTGTCAGTGTCTGTATAGTACTGCGCATGTGTGTGTGGCGCCATAACCCGCCGATTCTAACCTAAATACGAATTCTGAGCCAGCGGCCGAGCGCCCGGCCGTCCGCTGAAAAAATATAAATACTTTTCATACAAATACTGACGAAAAACACCGAAACAACTAAGAATTAATACGTAAATTTAATCAAAAAACAGATTTTCTGTACTTTTTTTTAGTGAATAATGTGTAAAAATAGTGTTTGGTGGTGTATAAGTGTGTTGAAGTGAGAAGAGCTTGAAATCCGTAGTGTTTTTGTGATTGTAATGAAGCGAAGAAAGTGGTGATTACATTGCTGGATTTCTTGCGGTTCAGCAGCCCTGATTATTAGTTTATAAGGTAATGGTTTTCTTTTATTAAAACAACGTTTACTTTGACGATTTTATTATGGTATAGATACATTGCCGCGTATTTTGGTCTTAGTTTTTTTGAATAGAAAATGGTTTGAAGGATATTGCTTGAAATGCGTGTTTATTTTCGTCAATATTGAATTTGGAAAAAAAAATACAAAAACAAATGTTTTGCCGTTAACTAAAGTATGTTTTATTGTATACTTTGATGAATCTAATTATTGATTACTGTAATTCTTATCTGGCACAGCTTACGAAGTATCAAAAGCTTTATACAAAACTGATAGTGCGTTTTTATGTCCTATGCGTGATAAAACAGCTACCATAGATTATGAAGATAATAGGCAGATTAATTTCACGGCATTAGTGCCTACTTCTACTAGTTTCTGATGTATTTTTGGTAGATGACAATAGCGTTGTCATCGCCAGACAAATAGCTGAACGTCATGACCGAATGTTTTTTTTAAACGGTAATAAATTTCAAAAGGAGCTTCCGTTTTGATGTCTATTTACATGACTACGTCAGAGTAGGATTATGTTTTTATCGTCTTCTAAAAAGAGGATTCTCCATTGGATTGGATACTTTTTGTTTATTTATGTATGTTATGCGATATCAATAATTGATTTTAATAAAATTATTTAAACTTGATACATTACACACAAGGTCTGATGTCAAACTTAGCAGGTCACGCATAAAATAGTGTTTTCACTACGAATAATGTTTATTTATTATTTCGTTACTAGTGGTTGCCCGCAGCGCCGCCCGCGTATATGTCGGTTATCGCGGCAAATAGTAGCCTATGTGTTATTCTGATGTATAAGCTATATTACTGTATAATTCATCCAAATCCGTTCCGTAGTTTTTGCGTGAAAGAGTAACAAACATCCATCCATCCATACTTACAAACTTTCGCGTTTATAATATTAGTTTTTTACGAAATTTTCCAAGTTAGCCCTCTATGAACTATAGCCCCTGAATTAACAAACTTATCTAAGCTAATATCTAAGATTTTATTTTAGATTTTTAAAACCAGTCTTTCAGTTTATAAAGGGGAAGGGGGGTTGAAAATATCGATATAATGATACCCCACAATATGGGGTACACTCGAGAAATACAAATATTCAACACAAACATATCCATTAAAAGTTTCAACTTTCTAGCACTAACAGTTTGGAAGGTAAGCCGAGGACGGACGGACGGATGGACATGACAAAACTATAAGGGTTCCGAGACGTGAACTACGGAACCTTAATAATGTTAGGTTTGTTTACGCTTCAGAAATCTACAAAGCTCTGCCGTTGTCGTTCGTCGTTCCTCATCGTTCATTGTTCCTCATCGTTCATTGTGCCTTATCATTAGTAATCGTTTAATTTCCACTTGATATACAAACCGCTTCAAAGATTGTTTCGATCTGTTCTCAACGACGAGTATGGTGACCACCACTTTTAGATTCTATTCATATTTTCCATCAGGTAATGGAGGATAAAGGAATACTATACTAAGTACACTAATATTGTAAATGCGCAAAATTGAAAGGATGTATGAATATTTATTATTCTTTCATGCGAAAATTACTAAACGAATTTATATGAAACTTCACAATAATATAGCTCATACATCAGGGTCAGTAGTTTATCGAGGGGTGCAGCGGTAAGTGGGTTAACGCACTGCAGAGTTGCAATCATAGCCAGGATTAGTCTACAGATCGGTGACCATTCTTAGCACATTGAGATCCGTCCGTGCCTCAGAGAGCATGTAAAGCCATCGGTCCGGATTATCAAACGAACATCTATGGCACTCGTTACGTGTAGTCGTAGTCATAGCAATGTCCGACAGCAGTATTTCTGCAGAACTTCGCTATTGCCTAATATGTAATCTTGAGAGAGATATCACGGTCAATTTTAACCGACCAAATTGGTGGTGTTCTGAAGAAGAGCATGCAATCAGCGATTGATGAACATAGACGAAGCAAAACAGGTATGTCAGGACCGAAGTAAGTGGAGATCGATGGTCTCTACCTACCCTTCTGGTATAGGTATAGGCGGGTAAACGAGCAGACGTATCGCCTGATGGTAGGCGATTACCGCCGCCCATGAACACCTGCAACACCAGAGGCGTCACAAGTGTGTTTGGGGGTGCCTTTGGGGGGATGGGAGGGGGGGAGATAGGCGGAGGGGGTTGGGCTTCCGGTATCCTCACTCACACGGTGAAAAACAGCGCAAGCACTATTTCACTCCGGTCATATCACTCCGGTCGAGCCGGGCCATTCATGCCGAAGCGTGGCTCTCCCACGGTAATAAATTAATATCATGGTTTCATAGAAGATCAAGTGTTAAGTAATTCTTGCGTTGCGTTTGCTTCTATGAGTGAAACTACGTCCTAATTTTGGAGATGGGCAATCAACGGGTGACAATACAATTCGCTAGTGTGTATCATCATCAAGACTATGTCAGGAGAAAGTATGAAAAGACAAGAAGATTTCACATACACAAATAAAACCCATGATATTGCAAGGTCCAGAGGTAATGTAGTGGGTTTAGGGTTACCTCGCCGATTCTTACTGCGTTGTGTGTTGTAGGTTCGATCTAAAAATGGGACAAAACTTTGTGTAATCCCCCTCTAAAAGCTAAAGGTCTAGCTCGAAAAATCTAAAAACTTCATGAAAATAGTCCACGTGATGAACTTTGAGGAAAACTATAACGGTTTAGATAACTGACATTTCAGGAGTTAAATGCGCTTACTCGTAAAGCAAATAGGTGACTACGGGACCCTATTCTATGCGTGGTCTGACACGCACTTAGCCGGTTTTTTTTCAGTCATGACATACTTTTTATGCTAACATATAAACAGACAGCCATAAAAAATTTAAACTTGTAAAGTAGTTCAAGTGGAAAAGTTACACAAAGTTGAAAAAGTTATAAGGTTACGAAATGTTTTTTTTATATATAAGCCTGTCAAAGTGACTATTCTGCCTGATGGAAAGTATGAGCAGTATTCAAGAAAGAAAAGCAAAAGCTTTATTAATAGACACCATTAAGACACCAAGTTTTTTGGAACCGGCAAAAAAACGTCCGTAACGTAAGATTGACGCCTCGGTGTCAAAATAGTAGCGTATGCGAATGCTGTGCTTGAGGTCTTGGGTTAGAATCCCGGTAGGATCAAATATTGTTTTATGATCTGCAAATATTTGTTTTTTCGGAGTTTGGATGTTTTCTATGTATAATATGTATGTATGTATTTACAAAAAAAGAGATGTCCGAAATATTTATTTATTTATTTCGTGAACGAAAAATTTAGTATAGCGCCATTTGTATTTTTGATAAGGCATTTCGTTCCCATCTGGTGTCCCACAACATGACTTTTTTTATGGAATAGGAGCAAACGAACAGACGTATCACCTGATGGTAAGCGATTACCGCCACCCATGGACACCCGTAACACCAGAGGCGTCACAAGTGCGTCGCCGTCATTTGGGGGATGGGGAGGGGGATGAGGGAGGGGTTGGAGTATGGGCCTTCGATATCCTCACATATTCGGTGAAAAACAGCGCAAGCGCTATTTCACGCCGCTTTTCTGTGAGTTCGCGGTATCACTCCGGTCGAGCCAGCCCATTCATACCGAAGCGTGGCTCTCCCACGGTAAGTGCTATGTGGAGGAACGGGTGTGATGTCCCTCCAACACAAAGGGAGGATCCTCCAACCAGGCGAGGTGATCATGCCTGGCGGGCCAACTGCCCAACGGTTGATGTTGGGATGTTGTATGTATCTTAATTGGCGCGAGAACTTACATTGCGCGATTCAGGATTGGTAGTTTCTTAGTTTCCTTCATTACTCCGTAGTTAAGTGTAACTTCGGTAGATAGCGATGTAGTATATTTCTGTTGCGCTGTATGTGGAAGTCGCCGCAGCTATGATGCTATTACTTTAAAATATGTGTTTACAAAAAAAAGACCGACGAATTATACATCGGTTAAGAATATTTAAAACCATGCTTACGAATTAGTAAGTGATAACCATGGTGAATGTAAGACCGGAGTAGTTAGCGCTCCTTGGGGGAGACTCGTTCAGCAGTGGACGGATACAGTTTGATTTGAACCAGGGGATGGAATGTAGGGATCGTTAATAACAGATAATAAATATTTCAGTCATCTAAAACACTACGCCATCTAGTCCCAAGCTAAGCAGAGCTTTTGTTATGTGTACTAGACAACTGATATAAATACATACATACTTTTTTTTTGTAAATACATACATATTATACACAGAAAACACCCAAACTCCGAACCAAATATTTGCAGATCATACAGACATTTTATCGGACCCGGGAATCGAACCCGAGACTTCAAACACAGCAGTCGCATACGCTACCCCTGCGCCACTGAGGCAGAGGAATGCAGGAAAAGTTAAATTTGAAAAAAGAGGTAACGTAGAAATAATATTTTAAATTCCCTTATAATAGTATCTATTAGGTTCGAATCTACAACCACTTGATCGCAAGTGCTACCCATTACTCTATCTATGGTCGACTGTATACAATCCAACCTCTATGGTTTCCACCGGAACATCTATTTGAATGACTCACGCGCCGACGTATATTTGGATCAAAGAAGTTGGCCGCAGGTAACCTCGCCAACGTCATTAGCCAGACGACTCCCGATTCTACTAATCATGAAAGGTTACATTATGAAGACGGAACTATTGTAAAAGCGACATAAAATCAATGGCCTTAATGTTCAAAATCAACCATCTTTAAATGAAAGATTTCAGGCTTAAATGACATGGTTGCAGTGAAGTCATTTTTCGTGCCGTCTGGAACAGTATTCATGATACAGATAAATGAATAGAACTCCAAGTCCTTCTCTGTACTTCTAACAATGATTCGTGATGTTTTGACTACTGTTGATCTTGGCCGTAAGATGGTAAGAAGAGTAGAAGAACCACAAGATAGCGGTTATGTCCGTATCAAGTTTATATTAGCGATTTTTTGGGGTCCGTCTAGTGAAAAACGTAATTTGGATTCTTAAAGTTTTCAAATACCACCTACTATACCACACTGGCCAGTCGGGATAGGGCTTGCTAAGCTTATTGCATAGCTTTTATCGCAGGCTTTGAGGCCTTTGAGCGCGGCGACCGAGTCAAGAAATTCCGTAACGTAACGTAAAAAACCTAACACCCGAAGCTCGCACGGATCGAGACGAGCTTCTCCGAACGACGAATCAACGAATCTGTCGGTCGAACGAAACTGAGACAGACAGACAAAAAAGTCTGGGTTTGAGAAAGTATATAAGTGTATAGGTATCTATCATATCTTTATAATGCCACACTCACCGCATGTGCGCCCCGTAAGTATACATGTTCAAAGAGAAAAACTGCATAAATAAAAACTGGTCAACGCCATCTGTTGAGCTGTTTCGCAACTATGAGGTACGCTAACGCCCTCTATTATTTAAATACTTTTTGAACAATATTAAATGAGAAACTGGCAAAATAAAATAAAAACATTAATTAATAATTATAATTGCATAAGTTGATAAAAAATGCTATGCAATAGCTTTACCGCGGCAGTCCCCGAGTGCCACACGTTTTTTTAAAGTTTTCCTTTGCAGTGATGTTGTCCTAATCGAATAGCTCAATTAGTCGCCTCTTACGACACCCATGTGATGAATAGAGGAGGTGATACTACGTATTCTTAATTCGTGACATTACACATGCACTATTTCACACCAGTTTTCTGTGAGGCCGTGGTATCACTCCGGTCGTGGCTCTCCCACAGTAGATGACAGATAGATAGATGTAAATAGATAGACAAATAAACAGACAGACAGATAAGGAATTAAGACCCGAAGTTTCTTGTAGATTATCCTTTAACGGCCAGTCTCTATACAGACGGTTTAAGTTATTCATTTACTCACAAATTAAGTAGTTCGGAATAGTTTAATTTAATAGTTTAATTTAGTAGTAGTTATTTTACCAAGACTCAGTTGTCTTGTGGCCTGTGGTGCTCTATGGTCTAGGATATGTGTAAAAGAGAGTAAGTTTGAAGATTTGTTGTGTGTTTGTGTTTAGCAATCAAAGACCAGACGAAAAGTGAGTGTTTGGCAAACAACCCTCGCTCCTCGAGACGTCTCATACGAGTGCTGAAGTGTATTAATACAGGCATCTACTTCAGTTTTGTTGTACTCAAGATCATTGTTCAGTATATTTATATTATTTGAATATACCATACTGCTTCTTTTTGAATGTCTAACATTCGTATATATTTCATTTCATCTCTCTTAACTGTTTCATTATTTTGTATATTCTCAAGTTACATAATCTCCATCCATACGGACAATTCTCGTTGCTCCAGAATATTGTTAAAGTTGGTTCCGGAGTCCAAAGTCCCACCAGCTTCTTGTTTTTCCTGGGAATACGGAAAAACTCAAAGGATGGCTACTAATATCTGGTCTTGACGGCTTTTGAGATGTCCGTGTCCATGGGAGGTGTAGCTACCCACTAGCACGTTCCTTCTAATATGTAGGCCTGCCAAAATGACTACTCTGCCTGATGGCAAGCATGAGTAAAATTCAAGAGTGTTGGTTATCTTACTCATTACGAGTGCAGACATTGCTGCATGATGACCTACACTATGGCGACCTAGTGGGATGCTTCGGCATCATCAGTAACAGTCAGGTATACATTGTAAAACACATTTACATTTGTTCTGTGAGTCGTCGTATAGCAAGATTGGCTTTTTACCAAACTATGACTGAAGACAATTAACCTACTTAAGTGATTCTTGTAAGTCTATTCAATCAGATTCTGATCTACCAACCAAAGTAGAGCTGAGTGAGCAATTTGGTGTTGCCAAAGTTAGTTAGCCAAAGTTATTACTGTTCCTGATGGAAAGCATGAGCAGAATTCAAGAGTGGCTGTCACCATACTCATTGTGAATACAGACAATGCTAGAGTACAGTATGGTAACCCACACTATGGCGGCCTATTGAGATGCTTCTGGATCATTGGGCCTCTGGGCGAGACCCTTACCAACGAAACACGATAGCACAAATGCTCTCAGTTTAGGTTGGTCTTCTGTGAGAGGGCAGTACCGCCCCGGTCGAGCCGGCCCTTTCGTTCGGAAATCAGCATGGCTCTACTACCTTAAATTCTAGTGAGATGCGCTTACGAAGGAGCAATGCCAAGTTATATGTTTAAAAATAGTGAAAAATGGACGAGAGGCCTTCAAACGCAAGAATAATGAATATGTTAATTGCTCACGCTCTGAGTCTAAGAATACGTACGATTTAAACGCAAAATTGCCGTCAATGAAACTTTGACCGACTTCCAAACGTTCGAGTTCTGAGTGTATTTATATAAAGCTCAGATTAATAAGGTGACACATTTTCCGCCGCGGATTCAGTTTGTCGCTGACTGATGACATAATTATGTCAATGGCGTTGTAAAAATAGCGGGAAATTGCACCTAGAACATAATAATACCGTGTTTATGAGCACAACTTTGTAACTAAGAATTTATAGCTACATTCGTGATTTTTTAAAAGTTTTGTTTCGTTGAGAAGACCGATTGATGGATTACTGAGACGCAAATAACAAATCTGGAATAACAATTGTATGTAGACTGTTGAGATCATTTGTTAGCTTCCATCAAATTTCTGTTAGTATTGACTTATTGAAAGAAACAGCTAGACTTCGATAGTATTAAAGTTTTACATTTCTGTAAAGATCAGTAGGATGTTGCTACAATCAATATAAATTATTATCTGACGCTCAAAAACAAAAATATATCTGCCGAAACGGTGTACGAAACAGAATTATCTTCTGAAAAAGTAACTTATGGTGTCCCACCATTTGGTTTATCTAACCCAAAGGCAATATTGGAAAAAATAAATATGGACCTGCTTTTTAGGGTTTAGGTTGTTATAGTTTTGTTCCGTGCCAAAAGCAAAAAACGGAACCCTTATAGATTCTTCATGTCTGTCTGTCCGTCTGTCTGTCCGTCTGTCTGTCCGTCTGTCTGTCTGTCTGTCTGTCCGTCCGTATGTCACAGCCACTTTTCTTCGGAACTTTATGGACTATAATGTTGAAACTTTTTTTTTTCTTTTAAATAAATATTTCGGACATCTAACACACAACGCCGTCTAGTCCCAAGCTAAGCAGAGCTTGTGTTATGGGTACTAGACAACTGATACAAATACATACATACTTTTTTTTTTGTAAATACATACATATTATACATAGAAAACACCCAAACTCCGAAACAAATATTTGTAGATCATACAAACATTTGGTCCGACCCGGGAATCGAACCCGAGACCTCATGATCAGCAGTCGCACACGCCAACCGCGAGACCAACGAGGCAGTCTTTGTACTTGGTAAGTAGATGTATTCTGTGAACCGCATTAAGATTTTCACACAAAAATAGAAAAAAACAATACATTTTGGGGGTCCCCATACTCAGAACTGAAACCCAAAAATATTTTTTTCATCAAACCCATACGTGTGGGGTATTTATGGATAGGTCTTCGAAAATAATATTGAGGTTTCTAACATCATTTTTTTCTAAACTGAATAGTTTGCACGAGAGACACTTCCAAAGGAGTAATATGTGTCCCCCCCCCCTGTAACTTCTAAAATAAGAGAATGATAAAACTAAAAAAAATATATGATGTACATTACCATGCAAACTTCAACCGAAAATTGGTTAGAACGAGAGTTTTTTTTTAATACGTCATAAATCGTAAACCGCAAAAAAATTACACTATTATTAAAATATCGATCAAAGTTACAACGAACTTTTATATTATGTTATTTGCTGCTTCGGAACCCTTCATGGGCGAGTCCGACTCGGACTTGGCCGCTTTTTTTATGTATGGCTCTGCCCAAATGATTCTACTCTGCCTGATGGAAAGCTTAAGTAGAATGCAAGAGTGGTGGCCACCACTGCAGAATGCAGACAATGCAACCGCCATGGTGACCAACACCATGGCGGCGTAGTGATGCTTCTGCATCATTGGGCCTCTGGTCTTGCACTCTCCAACGAAACACGACAGCACTGCTGCTGTCATTTTACGGTGATCGTCCGTGCGAGGCTAGTACCGCCCCGGTCGAGCCTGCCCGTTCGTGCTGAAATCAGCGTGGCTCTACTACCCTGAGTAATGGATGACATAGTACTGAAACACTTCTTAGATTATTGGGGCGTTTTCCTGCAGTGAAGTAATTTTTCAAGGTACCACTTGTCGGCGCTTCTTACAGTGCTGAATGTTGCTGGTTCGATCCACACATGGGGCCACTCTTTGTATGCAAAAGAAAGAAAGAAATACGTTTATTAGTTACACTCACACATAATAAACATAAGGGAGAAGAAACTAAAACATTTAACAAGATTAAACAACAAACATAGTACAAAACAAACTATTTAAAAAAAATAGTGAAATCATCTGGTTGTGGCCTTTCTATTTTGAGTCTGGGTGTTCTTTGTGTCTATTTCATGGCATGTTTGCAAAGTCCCCAACGATAAAGGTTTTGTACAAAGAAAAAAGTTCATCTTATCGATTTTGGATTTTTTTATAGAAGGTACACTATTTAGCCCGCGATTTAAACAGCATATATGTTGGTTATCGCGGTAAAGAGTAGCCTATATCTTTTCACCAGAATCACAGTATCTCTATAACAAATTTCATCAAAATCGGCACAGCGATTTAGCCGTGAAAGCGTAATAGACTGACAGATTTAAGATAAGATAAGTTTATTTGCATAAAACATGTGTTAACAAGATGTCATAGTATAAAACATTAGTTCAGTACTTAAAAACATATTTTGCCATAGCTTGCGTACAAATTTTTTATAATAAAAAAAATATCATGTCGTCGTAATACATTCAAATTTATAATACTATAGTAATTAAATTAAAAAACTAGAATCTATTTATTATTTTCGTATTTTTGGATGTTCGTTTTGATATTGTATAGAAACTCACGTAACTAGATAGTATAGAACCGATATTCAATGGCGCAATCATCGGCCAAAACAACAGGATTTATGAGGCGAGGATCTGAGAAGTAATTTGGCACTGTCAGTGTCCGTCCAAATATGTATGTGAAGGACCTCTTTTCATTGACTGAAAACCTATAGATATAAATACTAAGAAGATACCTTAAACTGTGATCAACTATCAAATACGGTTTTCTTAATAGAACACATTTTTTATGGGGTAACGCATGGGTCACCTGTTGTCGAACGCGACGGCTTAACGTGCTCTCCGATTCATGGTCGTCAAGCACCACCAAACTTCCATACTATTTGACTGTTTTTAAGAATTTCTTGGAAGCAAAACCCAAGAAGATTTTTTTGTCTGACCCAGGAATCGAACCGCTAGACCAACGAACAGACAGACAATAGTTATAAAAAGAACTTTAGGAATAAATTGTTATACCGCTATCCAGTATTTTTTCCCCATCAGGTGAGGCAAATCAGTAGGTAGTAAATTAAAAATAAATCATTTTAAAACTAATAAACCATTATTCATTTGCGTTTATTATTTTCATTGATATGATTAAATAATAAGTCTCAGATTTTGAAACAATAAACTTAAGACTTATATATCTCACAATGAAAGAACTCGTTCAAATAAACATGAAATTTGTTGTTGCAACGTTGATTGTACGTTTACATTGTAAATGTATTGCGGATTGCTAATTCACCATCAATAATAAACATCCTTGCGTGAAAGTCGAAATATTGAAGAAAATCTTCCAATAAGACCGGTTAGCAACCTCTTGGCGAGTTTCTCTCTCCCAAAAATTGTTTTTTTGATGTAATTACTTATCTACTTTCATATCGACTGCCTCTGTGGCGCAGTGGGAGCGTATGCGACTGCTGTGCTTGAGGTCTCGGGTTCGATTCCCTGGTCGGACCAAATGTTTGTATGATCTGCAAATATTTGTTTCGGAGTTTGGGTGATTTCTATGTATAATATGATGTATTTACAAAAATAAGTATAAATGTAGTTATATCAGTTGTCTAGTACCCATAACACAAGCTCTGCTTATCTTGGGACTAGATGGCGTTGTGTGTAAAAATGTCCGAAATATTTTTTTATTTATTTATATCTCTTTAGTGAAAGGCTGTTAATTTGGAATTATAAACGGACACTTTAATTTCATTTTGTTCTATCGATTAGAGCTTATATAATCTGTTATATCCAACCATAATACTATCTATATGATTTATGTACTTTTTATTATTTTTACGGGAATTAGCGGGAATTAATTCCCGTAAAAATAATTATTATTATATCATGGAACGCGAAAGTTTAAAAGTTAGTTAAGTACTATTTTTGTAACCTGAAATCACCATGTACTTTTGAGTTCTGATTCCCATAGGTTTAGGAGATCCCAAGGTGTTTCCTGTTTAGACAACAAATAAATTATGTTCTGGACCTCAATTTACCTTCGGGATTCCTTACTTTCAGGATCACTAACCTAAATATGTAGTACTAGCTGTTAGATGAAATGAAATAGCCTTTTATTCTGAACTCTGAGAAAAAATACATAACAATGTTTTGATTTTTCTATAGAATATCTCGCAGTTCAGTGTGCCTGTTGACATAGGCCTCCTCTAACATTTTCCACTGTGTTCTGACCAGTGCCACTCTTCTCCAGTTGTGTCCTGCTGTGAGTTTCAGGTCGTCCTCCTATCGCATCTGTTGGCGTCCTCTGTTGCGTTTTCCATCTCTGGGATACCAGTTAGTAGTATTTGTACTCCATTTGTTTTGGGGATCTCTTATCATGTGCCCAGTCCATCTCCATTTTTTCTGATCAATTTGAGTAAGTATGTCAGTAACCTTAGTTTTTTCTCTTATAGTTGCGTTTCTAACTTTGTCTTTTCTCTTTATGCCCAACTGTAGATAGTAGAGCCACGCTGATTTCAGCACGAATGGGCCGGCTCGACCGGGGCGGTACTACCCTCGCACAGAAAATCAACGTAAAATGACAGCGTTTGTGCTGTCGTGTTTCGTTGGTGAGTGCGAGACCGGAGGCCCAATTAGTCTAGTCAACAAGTTCCATACTTGTTGACTAGACTAAAAGATGCACAAGCATCACTAGGCCGCCATAGTGTGGGTCGCCATACTGCATTGCTGTATTCGCAATGAGTATGGTGGCCACCACTCGTGGATTCTGCTAATGCTTTCCATCAGGCAGAGTAGAGTCATTTTGGCAGGCCAAACATTAAAAAAAAAAAAAAAACACTTCTCTCCATGGCTCTCTGGCAGCATCCCAACTTTTCCCTGTGGTTTTTAGTGAGTGCCCAGGTTTCACATCCATATGTAATGACTGGAAGAATACAGGCATCAAAGACTTTCTTTTTTATTGCCATGCTCAGTTCTGATTTCATTACTTCCTTGAATGACCAGTACTTCTTCCAGCCACTAGCTATTCTTCTGTTAATCTCATTAGTTGGCTGTTAGATAGGTGCGTATTAATAAGACAGCGGTTGAATGCAAACTGGTTTATTATTCGTCCACCGGGGGGACGCGATATACACATATACTCAATGTAGGTAGATACAAAACACTTTTCCCTCTTAAAATAAAACTAGCTCGAAGACCTGTTTGCGATTTTGGGAGGGGGTGAACAATACACATATACTCAATGTAGGTAGATACATAACACTTGCTATTGCTCGCAGCAATAATCTAATCTAAGAAAAATATTCACGTGATCCAGTCACTTGAATATTTTGTGTTCCCAACTTGACGAAAATTACATGACATGATGTGACGAAAGACAACCGTTTATACTTCAATATTTTATCCCCCAAGCGATGAAATTTACAAAAATGCGTTCTTATTTGATGATTACAACATAAAAAGAATCTCTATTGCTAGTCAAAATTTATTTTCCAAGTAATCGCCTTGAAAAAAAGTTCAGCACACAAAAGTGTACCTATGTATTTGCAAAATAAATGATTTCATTTCAAGTTTGTAGTCCAAGCAACGGTTTTGAAGCTACTTTTTGAAGATATGTTTTATCTCCAATTATTCAGGTTACTATTAAACTGCAAAAATTTTGTACATTTAATGGCAGAACCGACGGATAATCTTAGGTTTTTTATTGAGTTCATAGGTAGTTGAAGATATTATTGCCACATCTATACCTTTGAGGACCAAATAGGTCCGTAGGAAAGTGCTATGAAAACTGATACCTACTTTAATGCTTATGTGACCGACTCCGCAAGAGTTCCACTATCAAATCGAACTTTAATTATAAAAATGTTTTCATGTTTAATCTCTCGTTTATTTAAGTTGGGTTTTTTAATTATTTTATCTTTTTTCAATTACCTTTTAACCAAAATGGTTTTTTTTCAAAATATTTAATTTTACTTTTATTTCAAACTTTTCAACCGACTTCAAAAAAGGAGGAGGTTCTCAATTCGACTGTATTTTTTTTATATGTTTGTTACCTCATAACTTTGGACTGGGTGAACCGATTTTGATGATTCTTGTTTTATTTGAAAGCTGGTGCTTCCCGAATGGTCCCAATTTGGTCCAGTTCTGACATGTCATCAATGAAAAAACCATATAAGTCTTCTATTTGCATTATGTATGTACGCGACAAATTAACGAATAACTCAATATTCCCGTATGATCCCATTTAAATTTGGTCCAGATTGAAGTCGGTTTTTTTTTGTTTAAATTTGTGATTATTTTAAGACACATTCAACACCCGTCATCTGATCATGACCTTAGTGTGTTAAAAGAATTTTATAGCTTTGTGTTGTTATTATTTTAAAAGAATGTGTTAAAATAAAAAGCAATAAAAACGTTGTAAACCTACAAAGATCCGCATTTTAACACCATTTATCGCAATTCCGGGTTATACGAGTAGCACTCAGAGTCGTAAATTAAATCTAATATCTCACTATATTTATAATATTTAACAGAGTTGTGATGGTATGTAACCATTCATAATAAATGAACCTTTCAAGATTCAAAGATTTTTTTAATTCGGATCAGTAGTTCTTGAGATAGGAATTCAGTTAAACAAACTCTTAAGTTTTGTAATATTACCATAAATTACATTTTTACCCGACTTTAAAAAAGGAGGTGGTTATCAATTCGACTGCATTTATTTTTAATATTTGTTACCTCATCACTTTCGACTGGGTAAACCGATTTTGATGATTATTTTTTTATTTGAAAGCTGGTGCTTCCCGTGTGGTACCATTACAATTTGGTTCAGATTGAAGTCGGTTTTTTTTTGTTAAAATTTATGATTATTTTATTTGAAACACTGTCTGGCACACAATACAACATATGTAGTTTCAAATTAAGCAGAACCCGTACTCTAAAAGCTAGACTGACTTATAGAAAACCTAGATACTTTTTGGAAATACCAACATAATACATACAAAACATCAAGTACTTGCACAAACATTTGATCCGACCCGGTAATCGAACCCGAGACCTTAACGTAGCAGTCGTATATGATACCATTGCACTACCGAGGCAGTCTTGTATACTTTACATATATAAATAATAAAAATATTCCGGACATCTTACACACAATGCCATCTAGTCCCAAGCTAAGCAGAGCTTGTGTTATGGGTACTAGACAACTGATATAAATACATAAACAGGGTTTTTTTTTGTAAATTCATACATATAATACATAGAAAACAACCGAATCCCGAAACAAATATTTGCAGATCATACAAACATTTGGTCCAACCCGAGATTCAAACCCGAGACCTCAAGCACAGAAGTCGCATACGCTACCACTGCGCCACCGAGCCATAAATGTAAGCTCTCCATAGGTAGATAATCATCGCTTTCAATCACACCACTTGTGTGGTGACGTCAGTCTTGATTATACACTAGTATTGGTCTGCCGATCAATATCTTAACAAAACAGACATTTTGTTTTTGACAATTCTATTAACAGTCGATTAGGAGCATATTGATCGATTAAAAATAACAATCGAATATGTTTCATAGAAATAGAAATTACATTAAAAAGCTTTTTAAAAACAAGCTTTTACTGGAATGCCTCGAGACGAATCAAACGAGTCCAAACTCGATGACGTTGCGACCTTCGTGGTTGCAACGTTTCTTAACAGAGTTCCTATGGCCACCTTCCAGATCCAGCATCAGATCAGCTCCGTGTCATTATAATATTATAATGATAATAGAGGTAGTAGAGCCACGCTGATTTCAGCACGAACGGGCCGGCTCGACCGGGGCGGTACTACCCTCGCACAGAAAATCAACGTAAAATGACAGCGTTCGTGCTGTCGTGTTTCGTTGGTGAGTGCGAGACCGGGGGCCCAATTAGTCTAGTCAACAAGTTTCATACTTGTTGACTGGACTAAAAGATGCAGTAGCATCACTAGGCCGCCATAGTGTGGGTCGCCATACTGCACTGTCTGCATTCGCAGTGAGTATGGTGACCACCACTCTTGGATTCTGCTTATGTTTTCCATCAGGCAGAGCAGAGTCATTTTGGCGGGCCAAACATAAAAAAAAAAAAAAAAAAAATGTGACGCTGTATACATAATATACACATGCTTGCCAAATTTCAGCAAAATCGGTTGAAGATATCTGCTTCAAAATTGAGTTGCGAGATTCCACCCTAACATACAAGCATACTTACATACATTGCAAGTTAATAAAAAGCTTGTAAAACCTTGTAATAATAGTAACATACTCCCTCTGTCACTAACTCTCTACTTCTCACCTACCATAAAAAATACTTCTAGACCTCCAAACAAAAAGCGTACTACCTCAAAGACCTGCAATGCACTTCTCATTTCTAAGTTGCAGATTTTGTGCTTTCCCTAGCACGTTTTTATGGATGACTAGCTGACCCACGCACCGTCGTCGTTTACATCTCCCATTGCCTGTAGCGTAAAATTTTGCCCCCGTTTTTGTAACATTCTTCATTGGTGCTCCGCTCCTATTGATCTTAGCATGATGATATATAGCCTATAGCCTTCCTCGATAAATGTACTATCTAACACTGAAAGCGCGTTCAAAGAAACAAACTCTTCAGCTTTATAATATTAGTATAGATTAGTATAGATAGTATAGATTACCACCAAACGGCTCGCATCGACACGGACTTTATAATCTTTAAACAATATTAAATCGTAAACACCGTAGTTAAAGTCTATATTACCAAGTTTGGCTACCATCATAATTATGTCGCAAAAGGTATTCAAGCTTTTTTGTGTGGCTTGGGAATATGGACTTCAAATACTGCGTACACGAGATTATCTTAAATGGAAATGAAATAATCAATAGTTAAAAAAGTATATTTTTTTAAAGCTGACAATTTTACAAGCTTTTTATTAACTTACAATGTATGTATGTATTCTTGTATGTTCGGGTGGAATCTTGCAACTCAATTTATAAGCAGATATCTTCAACCGATTTTGCTGAAATTTTGCAAACATATTTATACAGCGTGACAATACAATATTATAATGACATGGAGCTGATCTGATGCTGGAGCTGGGCCATAGGAACTCTCTAAAGAAACGTCGCAACATCATCGAGTTTGGACTCGTTTGATTCATCTCGAGGCATTCCAGTAAAAGCTTGTTTTTAAAAAGCTTTTTAATTTAATATATATCTCATACAACTTCATTCTTGAAGAAACGTGATTGGCATTTTGCCATAAGGAATCTAATTGGCGAATCCATCGATCATTTTTAAATCAGTCTATTTTATGTGGGAATGATTTTAGCGCTTATTTCAGAAGTGGCCTCCTAGCGTTTGAGATTTTTGCCTTCAATAATAAGGAAGCATCTTTTATGTACTACGTTTTATAGTGTAACTAGTTTTTCCCGCGGCTTGGCTTGCGTGTATGTCGAATATCGCGACTAAAAGTAGCCTTTGTCCTTTTACACGGTCCAATCCTTTTAACCGACTTCAAAAAAAGGAGGAGGCTCTCATTTCGACAGTTTCTTTATGTTTGTTACCTCGACATAACTATCCACTGGGTGAACCGATTTTGATTATTCTTTTTTTATTTGAAAGCTGGTGCTTCCCGTGTGGTCCCATTTAAATTTGGTCCAGATTGAAGTCGGTTTTTTTCGTTAAAATTTGTATATTATTTTGTACCGAAATTAACATAAATCCTTTCAGAAATTTTATCGTGAAAGCATAAACAGAGAGACAAAGTTACTTTCGAATCTATATACATATATAAAAATGAATCGCCGAAATGTATGTACGCGCATAACTTCCGATCAGCTGAAACAAATTAAATAATTCTTTTTTTATGTGTTCCTTATTGTTAAGGCAAGGTTTGTGTACAAGAAAAATTAAAAGATAACGGGAAAAGTCTTTTTTTTTGTCGGCGACTGTACACTGCTTGTGGGAAGCTGAGACAGATATGTGAATATGGCGGTACGAAGTTCGCCGGGTCAGCTAGTTTATAATATTAGTATAGATATGTAAGCGGTTCGTAGCTGGTGGTACGACCAGACCTCGTCACGGTACTTCTAGGCGAGGTGTAAGCACGTGTAAGACGATAAATGATAGTAATACCATCATAAGTTAAGATATTCTAGTTTTTTTTTTTTTTTTTTTTATATATTTGGCCTGCCAAAATGACTCTACTCTGCCTGATGGAAAGCATAAGCAGAATCCACGAGTGGTGGCCACCATACTCATTGCGAATACAACAATGCAGTATGGCGACCCACACTATGGCGGCCTAGTGATGCTTGTGCATCTTTTAGTCTAGTCAACAAGTATGGGACTTGTTGACTAGACTAATTGGGCCTCCGGTCTCGCACTCACCAACGAAACACGACAGCACGAACGCTGTCATTTTACGTTGATTTTTCTGTGCGAGGGTAGTACCGCCCCGGTCGAGCCGGCCCGTTCGTGCTGAAATCAGCGTGGCTCTACTACCTACTGATTTTCAAAAAACAACGAAACAGACAACTACTGTAAGATTTCGTTAAGTTTTGTGTTGTTTCGTCTCGTATAACTTTGAGAAGAATAACAGAATGGCACTCATTGGTAGGTATAGTGTCTTTATTGATTCTATTATGAAGTGCGTCGATAAAGTCTTTTATAGGTACATGAAATGGTAGTACGTGGTGGTAGTGGTAACCGAGCAGGTTTAAACATTGCAAAGTTAGGCAATCTATTGTCTGTCTAAGGATATGTGACCGTTTCTTAACCTATCGAGACCACTCCCTGTCTCTGAGAGCAGATTAAGCCATCGGTTCCACTTGACATGCGAGAATCTTTGGCACTGATAACGGGTAGTCGCTTAAAAGTCCTAAGCAGAAGCTCTTAACGTACGACAAAATCCATTCTAAAGAATTTATATATCGTTTAGTACTAGGGTAGAAGTATTCTGGTGGCAGACGATCAGCTTAAAAAATCTAACTTGACTCTTATCGTAGTAGATTTGAAGCCAAATTCCAACCTAGTATAAGAAAAAACTCGGGGAAAGAAAATTCTTCTTCGGACGACGCACAATTCAGGAATACAGTCCCATTGATGCAGAAGCATCTCAATAGGCAGCCATAGTGTGGGTCACCATGCTGCGTTGTTGCATTGTCTGTATCACAATGAGTATGGTGACCATTGCTCTTGGATTCTGTATGCTTTTAACCCGGGAGTCACTTTGCAGGCCCGAATATATAAAGAAATATACGAATCCCAGTGCTCCAAAGTTTCGGTCATTTATGGCCGCAATCATAACTAAGGCTAAGATAAATTCCTTGGCTTAAATCGAAATCAAACTTTCAGTCAGTCACTTGTCTCCTAAAGTAAAACCTTCTAAACCTAACTCGCTTCTTTGACCAGGATTTAATGGAAAACCGACCACGCATAACACTCCTGCCTGTGTCGCCTGTGGTATTCCCGGACCAATACGACCTTCAAACCTTCAAGAAAAGAGTGTACTCCTCCCTAAAAGGCTGGCAACGCACTTGTGACGCTTCTGGTGTTGCGGGTGTCCACGGGCGGTGGTAATCGCTTACCATCAGGCGATGCGTCTGTTCGTTTGCCCCCTCTAAATCATAAAAAAAAACATAAACCAAACTAGTAAATAAAATGTATAATCAAAGTAATAATTAATATTACATAATATAGAAACCTATGTACATACCTAACCTTAATTTATAAAAAATAAATAACAATATTAAATAGTACTAATAATATAAATTATGTATCAGACAGAATAATGGCACTAGACACATTAGGGAAAACTATGACAGTAATAAATTGTGTTAGGTTTCAAGATGATACCAATTTATACTAGTTATTAACATGGTAGCTGAAACTAGTTTCAGTTAATAACAGTGTTTATAGACCACTAACTATTGAACGGAGTGTGGTAATACTAAGTTAGGTTAATAGGGTTTAAAATTGACTGTCAAAATTCGATGACAAGCTTTAGGATATGATGATAGTAATAGCTTGAACATCAACACAACGCCATCTAGTTTTAAACTATGCAGATCTTGTGACTGATTTAACTACCACCCATTATAAGGGGCAATTTAAATCAGTTTTTTAGAATCGTAAATAAAAATCAACATTAGTTATAAATAAAAATCCAGTAGTTATATTATGTGAGATTTTTTTTATTGTGTTTAATAAACATATTATACATAGTTTATACTTTTATAGTTTAAATATTTATAGTTTATATTGTGTCTTATTTGATTTTACATTCCTTACTTAATTTTGAAGCCAAGAGATACAGTCATAATTAATTCAGTCTCGATACTACGATACGATACGACGTCATATAATCCTATTTCTATCTAATGTTTTAAATTTAGGAAAATTGGCCTTTTGGAGTGAAAGATATACAAATACCTTATACTACTCTTATAATACTCCTTACCGCGAAAACCAACATAAACGCTGGCGGAACCGCGGACAAAAGCTAATAATTAACAAATTGTATAAATATGTCATCTATCTATACATCTTGTATACAAATAAATAAAATTGAAGTGTGTGTTTATAATTTCAAATTAACAACTTTTCTTGTAATGCAAATGAAAGTATACGATACTTAGTACCACAGAACAAAGGAATATAGAATATATACTAGAGGTATTTGCCCTTAATTGCAGCGCGCCTGCTCCGCCTATATAGCATTTCTACCTTATTCTCTTTTCTGTGCTTAGTATTAGTTATTCTGTGACAATATTTACATTAATAATTTTTTTTTTTTAATTATCTATCTTTTTGTTTCTGCTAATCTCTGTAGCTGCTGGACTCATTTTGACGGGACTTTCACTGATAAGTAGCTCATAATACAGGGAGTAACTTAGGCTACTTTTTTTAGAGTAGCTTCGCCCCGGCACTTTACACGCGGTTATTGTCGTACCGCGAGTAACACCGCGGGGTTTAGCTAGTCTTAATATAAGACTATACAAACTGTTTTAAAAACTACCTACGTAAATAAATACATATAGATAATCATTATATTGGAACAGCAAAGGATGGGACCCCTGTGGAGCGCCACGGGGCGTATTTACTGGAGATTGATCGCTATGTCTCGACAGCCGTCGACAGGCTTTTAAGTAGTTTAGAAACAACATCCTCATTATATAAAGAAGTAATATACCGAACATGTCTACAAAATAACATTCTAGAAACTTTTGTATATCTGACAGAGATTATACCTATGTACATAACTGCACTGAATAGATCATACTTGCGTACCAAAAGATAACATAATTAACGATTAGATCAATTAGAATTCCAACGCTTACGCATTTAAGTTTTTATGGGGCCGCCAAAGTGACTCCACTCTGCCTGATGGAAGGCATGAGCAGAACCCAAGTGTATAACCCAAGATAGTGAAAATAAAGCGCCATAACTTTAGCTGTTTTACAAGTACACCTGTTTCTAGAATTCAAAATGTCGCTTTAGCAAACTGACAGTATTCGCGATAGCTGTTTGAAAGAGGACCAAAAATGGATTAGGAAAAAGGAATCTTTGCTCTAAGAGTATTTAGAGATAGTGAAAGAATTACAAAAACTAGACATTCAGCATGAAGTGTCTTGACGAGATTATTTAAAATTCAAGGCAATAGAGCCACGCTGATTTCAGCACGAACGGGACTGCTCGACCGGGGCGGTACTACGGTAAAATGACAGCATTCGGCCTATCGGGTTTCGTTGTTGAGTGCGAGACCGGAGGCCCAATGATGAAGAAGCATCACTAGGCCGCCATAGTGTGGGCTACCATGCTACATAGTTGCATTGTCTGCATTCGCAGTGAGTATGGTGACCACCACTCTTGGATTCTGCTTATGCTTTTCATCAGGCAGAGTAGTCATTTTGGCGGGGTAAGGTGAAATAAAATTATGTGACTTAATTGCAGAATAAACTATTTCATTTCAATACAGTGTTGGATAATTACTTGTGATTACATCAACAGTCTTTAACAGTCCAATGTTGGACATAAGCCTCTTATCCACGTTTGCCAGACGGGTTGGTATGGAGTTTATTTTAGTGGCGCAGTGGTAACATATGCGACTGCTATGCTTGAGGTCTTGGGTTCGATTCCCGAATCGGACCAAATGTTTGTATGATCTGCAAACATTTGTTTCGGAGTTTGGGTATTTCCTATGTATAATATGTATGTATTTGCAAAAAAAGTATGTATGTATTTATATCAGTTGTCTAGTACCCATAACACAAGCTCTGCTTAGCTTGGGACTAGATGGCGTTGTGTGTTAGAAGTCCGAAAAAATAAATTTTTCGTGCTATGCTTTCGAATTAATATTCTGTTTCTTAGTAATATTATTTAGTTTAGAATCTGATTAAACGCAATCATCTTTCAACTACTACGGTGAACGAACACGTGTTTTGAAAAACCCGATGCAATACTGCATTTAAACCAGTGTGTATTTATAGACAAACACACACTTGGACTGAATACGCTCCTACTTGACTGCAACAATGAAGTAGTCTATTGGAATCAACGGGAGATATGAAATATTTAATACTAGCTTTATTTACGGCTTCGTCCGTGTATATGTCAGTTATCGCCTAGTCGCAGTAAAAAGTAGCTAACGTACTTCCTTAAGAATCAAAGCATCTCCAGGCCAAATTTTATTTATTGATATCGATGCAATGGTTTGGCTACGAATGCGAAAGAAAATGGCAGCAGGGACAAACTTTTGACCGTAGGACCGGGATATAATGTGGCAATGTGGTAAGATCAACTTCAATTATTAAAAAATCGTCATCACCATCATCACATTTAACAGTCCACTGCTGGCCAAATGAGTTGGTCGGAGTTTGTATCAAGTTTTACTTCTCTCTCTTACGACACCCCTGGGATGAAAAGGGGTGATGACATTTCGTATCTATACCAATATTTAAGTTGAAGAGTTTGTTTGTTAGTTTGCTTGAACGCTTATCTCAGGAAGTACAGGTCCGATTTGAAAAATTCTTTTAGTGTTAGATAGCCCATTTATCGAGGAAGGCTATAGCCTATATATCATCACGCTAAGACTAATAGAAGCGAAGCGCCAATGAAGAATGTTACAAAAACGGGTGAAAATTATTACGCTACGGGCAATAGGAGACGTAAACGAGGTTGCGTGGGTGAGCTAGTTCTTAATAAATGTTCTCAAATATTATGTACATATTATAAGAACAGCATTACAAAAAGTAATAAGTGTTATATGAACACCATACAATTATTCCAACCCCAAACACGTATCTAATTTGTATTTGAGCCATGTGTCTCATAGACGGAATGGTTTTATGAATTTTCGTATTAATTTGGAATGTAATGAAGAACTTTGTTAGCGAAATAAAACTTTGTGAAAATGCTTTGAGGCCAAATATTGATACTACGTAATCAAGTGTCGTATAACAGCGTCTCCCATCATATATTAAGACGAGAGACGCTGTCATATTGAGTTCTTAGTCAAATATTATCTTCTTTTTTCCGAAATTAGTTTCGCGGTCCGCTTTAAGTGTATGATACGGCTGATCTTGGATTTATTACGTCGGACGATTGTCATTAGAACTCTGCAATAGTCTTTCTACAAAAATTCGAATTCATTTATCATACACATAAAGATTTGCCCTGGATAGGAATCGATCCCATGATCTCCGACATAGCAGACAGAATCACTAACTAACCAATAGGCCCAACTTTAATCCAAACGTGAAAAACCCTGCTACAGTCTACATAAATCTTTTCAACGATATTTCCCGTGTATAAATCATTTGCTAAACAGAATCACTTTTCCAAGAAGCGAAAGGTGAATGGTATGGAATTGAGAATCTAAATATACGAGTCCAACGCTGCAACTACTCGAACGAAAACACGTTGATCATTAAATAAAATGCTCGCGTATTTTATAGGGTTAGGCCACATTTAGAACCATACAGATGGACAGAATTGTTTTGTTTATATTGTGCCTAACGTATGGTTGTGTAAGTAATAAACCATTTTCGTTTCAACACAGTAGCGTTTACTTACGCAAAAATGGTGAAAGAATTTCAATTTAGTATTATAGATTTTGATCGTGTTCTCTCTAATTCTCTCTGTGGTAATATGTTAAGAATTCGGAGTGTCACCAGAAGTCACCATCCTTATCATAAGAGCTTATCAAGGGCCGTTTTCAATAACCTATCTCTAGTCATAACTGCAGTTAGTCAATACCTTCTTTTCTTCTTTTTTCAATATGATTTATTAAATAAGCTCTCAACTGCCTCGTTGGTCTAGTGATTAGCGTAAGCGACTGCAGATCAAGAGGTCTCGGGTTCGATTTACGAGTCGGTCTGCTGTTGGGTTTTACTTACAAGAAATTCTTTATACAAGCCCGGAGTATGGAAAATGGCGGAGTTTCTCGCCCGTGCCCCGGTGAGCACGTTAAGTCGTCCATCCCGGTTGTCATGAACATCTATGGCAATCGTTTCTGGGAACTCAGTGCCCTCAAATATACTGACAACTAGTTCAACTTTCGAATTCAGTTCACCCTCAGGGTTGCGAAGGTCCGATGCCAGTCGCTCCGTGGAAAAACTGATATTCAGATAACCGCTGACTCCAAATAGTCTTGGGAATAATAAAGACTAGGAAGATGATGATTGATTCAATACTTTCATTGATTTGTATGCTCAAATTTTTCCGACCGTTTTCGGCCGTGAAGGAGAAAACTCGAGAAGATAACAGCACTTTAAAGAGTAGAAAAAATTAAAACAAACTCTTTACCAACCCACCTGACCAGCGGATGCCAAAACTAGGTACTCGCAGTAGAGCCAGCACGAGGGGGCCGGCTCGACCGGGGTGGTACTACCCTCGCACAGAAGATCAACGTAAAATGACAGCATTCGTGTTGTCGTGTTTCCTTGGTGAGTGCGAGACTGAAGGCCCAATGATGCAGAAGACTAGGCCGCTATAGTGTGGGTCACCATGCTGCATTCTTGCATTCGCAATGGGTATGGTGACCACCACTCTTGGATTCTGCTAATGCTTTCCATCAGGCAGAGTAGAGTCATTTTGGCAGGTCATACATAAAAAAAACCCTCTTTCTGAGGAGAGGCATATTATATGTCTAGCAGTGGACAACTAAGGGTCGTTTAAGATTATATGATGATGCGGAAGTATCTTAATTGGCCGCCATTGTGTGTGTCACCATGCTGCATTGTTGCATTGTCTGCATTCGCAACGAGTATGGTGACCACCACTCTTGGATTTTGCTCATACTTTGCGCGGAGTAAAGTTACTTTGGCAGGCTTATATATAAACAACTAGCTTTTACAGGCAGCTTCGCTCAGGCAGACTTTCATCCCCTGATTGACCCCCTTAGGGGTGGAGTTTAGTAAAATCCGTTCGTAGCAGATGTCTACACCCTATAAGGAACCTACCTGCCAAATTTCAAGTTTGTAGGTGTTATAGTTTCTGAGATTCCGTGATTAATAAGTGAGTGGTATTTCGCTTTTATATATAGATTTAACAAAATAAAACCGACTTCAAGGTTCAACTCGATTTCTCTTGGATGCCATCATGGTACCACCATTGGGATATCTCTTTTTCATTAAAAAAAGAATAATTAAAATCGGTTCATAAACAACGAAGTTATCCGCGATATTACAAAAAGTAACAAAAAACATATACGGTCGAATTGAGAACCTCCTCCTTTTTTGAAGTCGGTTAGAAAAACCACGAAAATAATTTATAGAGCGAATATATGTGTGAAAGTGTCGGAAGTGGTCATCCACGGTGAACATTTACTGACCAAATTGGTAATTTATAATACTCTCGATTGTCGGCACTTGATGGGACTTGTTGTAATACATTTTAGAATCAAACTCCTTTACCGGTTTCAAGAACTGGACAGGTTTTGCCTTATGGCATCCCGAAAGGTTAACCTTTAAGGATGCCATAAGGCTAAAAGGGTCGGGTGTATATTTGATTAAAATAGTGGAATAAGTACAAGTGAGTTTGATTCTAGAATGGACCAAATTGGTGATGTTCTGAAAATTACAAAGCTGAACTTGACTGTCTTGGTATGATTCATGTTTTGAAGAGTAAACATCGTCTGTGCAACGCCTGCACTTACAGGCAATAACAATAAAAAGCTTATTTAAAGGTACACTACAGTGGTACTCGTGGCTCATTGTTTACAGAGTAGGTGAACATATTACAAAGTTAAGCAACCTTAACTAGGTCAGTTTATGGATGGGTGACCATTTCTAAAAACATTGATGTTGTATGTAAAGATCAGGCTATGGTGTTGCTATATATGTATATGAATACGTGTTGGTTTAGCGTTAATAAGTCACGTTCATAAATAAGATTATACCAATGGCAATGACTTATCGATTGGCAATCAATCAATTTCTAATCCTCGGCGAACATCCTCGACGCTATCGCACGCACGACCGGATCTGTTGATATTTGATTTAGTATTTACTAGCTTTTGCCCGCGGTTCCGCCCGCGTGTATATCGGTTATCGCTGTAAAAAGTAGCCTATGTGTTATCCTGATATATAAGCTACATTACTGTAAAGATTCATCTAAATTTATCAGGTAGTTTTTACGTGAAAGAGCAACAAATATCGCCTTCCCCACCCCCCTTCCCAACCCTCAAAGGCCGGCAACGCACTTGTGATTTTCTGGCTTTTAGATTTTTAATATTAGAATAGATTATTGTTATACTTGTAACATTTCACTGGTACCATTAAAAAAATATCAGTCGTTAACACAACGGCCTATGAAGTACTGAAATAACTATAATAAAATGCGTAAATGCATTCCATAATTCATTGAAGACCTATTTCTCAACACATTCTGTACGGGAACGATAAATATGATCGACCTCGCTTCGACTATTTATGGTGAAAATGAGTCGGTTCGTAAACCCGACCGCGTTTTGTTTGATATTATAAATAACTATGGCATTTGTACACTACGTTAGATGTGGTTGATGGTAATGTTTTTATTAACCTTTTTTATTGCTCGAAAGAGTTAGTAATACTTAAAACACATCCTATACCAATCCGCCTGGCCAGGGTGATCGTTGACAGCTTTTAACAGTCTACTGCTAGACAAACTCTGCAGTTGGGCTGCCGCATTCCTGCATCAGCGCCGCATCAGAGTCCTTTGCGACGTTGCGGCCTCCGATTTTCAGCCGATTAACGCCGTAGTCCCGCAGGGCTCCGTCCTGTCGCCCACACTGTGTCTTCTGAATATCAATGACATGTTAGCCCTTTGCAACATTCATTGCTATGCAGACGACAACACAGTTCATGGGCGATATTTTGGACACCCTACATCCAAGCTTGTAGATATCGAGGAAAAACACGACAGGACCTGTGAGAATCTGGTCGAGTTCAACGCCAAGAAAACACAGGGGTGCGCGTTCTCTGCCAAAAAGTCTCCATTCCTTCCCCTTCCCACTTTTCAGAACACTGAAATGCCATTACAAGGTAGGCTTGATATCCTGGGCATGGATATCTGCCGAGATCTCAACCCACGCGAATACGTTGAGAGTGTCACTAAAGCGGCCTCGCGGAAGCTAGGTGTTTAAACAAGGTGAGACGGTTCTTCTCGCACGGGCATTTGTGTCTTCTTTACAAGACCCAGGTGCGCTCGTGCGTGGATTACTGTTCTCATCTTTGCGATGGTGCCGCAAAGTACCTGTTTGACGCTCTCGACCGGTTGCAGCGGCGAGCAATCCGCATTGTCAACAGTCCCGCAGCCACAGAGTCCCTTGAGCCCCTGCAGTTGCGTAGAGATGTCGCCTCTATGGCAGTACTCTATCGCTTGTAACGGAGAGTGTTCTGAAGAGCTTTTCCAACTGGTCCCCCCTTCCCCTACAGGACAACATGTGACTTGGAATCGTCATGTGCATCGGCCTTGGAAGTCACCGCTTCAGAGTGGTAGACATACGATCTCGTACTCATCGCTTCGGTTCCTCCTTTCTGTGCCGAGCGGTCAAAAATCTGGAACTCACTTCCACGTGTTTCCCTCCCACTATAGGGCGGGCATAGTGTGGGTCACCATGCTGCAACGTCCTTATTCGCATTGAGGATGGTGATCACCACTCTTTGAATCTGCTTATGCTTTCCATCAGGCAGAGCAGAGTCATTTTGGCGCAGCTAAAACATAAAAAAAGGTATCAAAGATTTTGACAACGCTGACTAGATGGGGAATCCTCCCCAAATGAATTTGAATGTTTCAAATTCATTTATTCAATTAAGGCACTAAGTGACATTTATGAACGTTAAATTGAAGCTACAGTTAAAAATCATACATCGACACAGACGCCACAGCATGTGCTGTATTGTCAAAGTAAATTAGGTGAAGACACCAAAATCTACTGCTTGCCTGTGTCGATCCATAACTTCCAGTTTCCAAAATGCGTAGAGCCTTATGTGAAGAATACTGGCAAAGAAACTCGTGGCCACTCTTTTTTAAAAGTCTGATATTCAGGTACAATAATGTTAGTATTACATGAAAGGTAAACAGTATGCAAGCTGTTGCCACCTCAATTTCATTTTATTAAAATTCTCCCAAATCTAAAGTACAAACTCTGTACTACCCCTTTTAGCCAGCGTGATATAGCAGCCCAAAATCCCCATTCCCTTTATAGGTCTAAGTCGATATTGATGAAGTAACTCATACTTGTTTAAAAAGCGGTATATAAAGAACTTTCTTGAACAACTTTTAACCGTGGGAGAGCCACGCTTCGGCATGAATGGGCCGACTCGACCGGAGTGATACCACGGCCTCACAGAAAACCGGTGTGAAATGGTGCTTGCGCTGTGTTTCACCGAGTGAGTGAGGATACCGGGGGCCCATACCCCAACCCCCTATCTCCCCCCCCTTCCCCTATCTCCCTCCCCCTTTCTCTCTAAAGGCCGGCAATGCACTTGTGACGCCACGCCTCTGGTGTTGCAGGTGTCCATGGGCGGCGGTAATTGCTTACCATCAGGCGATACGTCTGCTCGCAGTATCTGATCCAGTAGCATTTTAATAAACTACTCAAGTAAATTGGAAAAGTTATTCGACCAATACAAGGGGCGGGCTAGAGCTGTTCTGTCGTATAGGTAATTTAGGTAATGTATCGATTAGCATTGTCGATATTCGATACTATCGGGAGATAAGATAAAACAAGTTACGGTTCAATTGTCTGATGTTACTTTGTCTAATAGATTGTGAGTGTAGGATCGAGTATGGAACAGGGAATATGCAAATGAATGATTTTGTTTTTATTTTATTACTAGCTGACTCACGCAACCTCGTTTGGGTTTCCTATTGCCCGTAGCGTGAAAATGTTCCCCCGTTCTTTGAAACATTCTGCATTAGTGCTCCGCTCCTATTAGTTTTTAGGCTTACGCTGTGTTTCACCGAGTGAGTGAGGATACCGGAGGCCCGCGACCTAACCCCTCCCCCCCCACGATCTCCCCCCTCCCATATGCCCCAAAGGCCGGCACCGCCGTGACGCCTCTGGTGTTGCGGGTATCCACGGGCGGCGGTAATCGCTTACTTCCTTCCTTGTAGCTCCGCCGTAATCGGGTAAAAAGGAATGAAAAAAATGCGTAAGTATAAATAAACAAAATGTGTGAGAAAATCAATTTAGTATTTGTTAAATGAAATTAAAAGTAAGAGTGAAAATAAAAACACATAAATTCTTTAGTATTTTTTTTTATGGTAATAGGTAATTCTTAAGTTAAACTGTTTAAATAAAATAGATTCACACAATAGTATTAATCGTCCAGTATTGTGTGTGAACTAAATATTTGGCACGAAACGGTCATACTGAGAGCCAAATGATTAGAGTTATTTAGAATTAAGACGTTTACGTGATTTGGCCTCTTTAATATAAATAACTTGGAAATTATACTCTTACGTAGAAATCTCTGATGTTAGGTATATTCACCCTTGAGCTTTTATTTAGTACACGCTGGACAACTTGTACGATACTGGCAAAAAGTAGCGTAGTTTCTTAGCATGTGTGTGCGTTAACGCGTGTGTTTACTTGGAAGTAGCTGAGCTTTTTTTGCTTCAACAAAAACAAGGCCGTGCGTTATGTACCTTTTTTATTTGATCTGAGTGACACTATTACACTTCTGGACCGATATTAACCAAACATAGCTAAGAGCCACCGCTAGGAAATTGACTTTCAAATGAAAAAAACCGCATCGAAAACGAAAGAGCTACGTTGTCACACACACACACACAGACAGACAGACAGACATCGACGTCAAATTTATAACACCCGTCTTTTTGCGTTGGGGGTTAAAAAATCAATACTGTTAAAAATATTGACCTAGCCAGGTCTCTGTGACTTCATTGGGTCCAATAATCTTGGAGATAAGGTTTAGTTTTAAATTGTTTTAGGTACCTGAAACACCACAACCGATAAATATGTATGTGTGGCAAACATAGGCACAGCTAAAGTAAAGGTTGAACTCTGTACCACAAATTAATTGAATTAGAAGTGAAATGACAGACTCGGATCGTTAAATTGTAATTAAGCAGAGTATTGCTCCAAAACCATTGCGTGAAACTGCCTCGTGTAACCACTCACGCATGTACGATATAAACATGCGCCATATTATCACATCACGGCAGTGGTTTTGCAAATTACATTATTCTTACTGAGGTCCAACTCCTGATTCAAGTTCTCCCCAGAAAAGGTCTGAGGTTGGCAGTCGATTGCCCATTTCTCTATTGCGCAGGAGCCAGAGATCACTAGAGACTTTTCATCATGTAACAAAAAAGGTGACTGAACTACCGCACCTGGCAAATAGATCTTTAAGAAAACTCTTGCACTAAGATGAATTCCTGTGTCTCAGGGAACGTTAGAGCCAGCCAAATTACTGACTAAAATAACGCCTGAACTAACACACAGTCCTATTCCGTGTTACAATTGAACCAACAGCGTTACAATCTTGTTTGTATTTTTTATTAACGGAGTTCATCTTACAACAGTCAAAGTATCTCCATGCCAAATTTCATAGAAATTCAATAAAAAAATATAAATATATTTCGGACATCACAACGCCATCTAGTCCCAAAATAAGCAGAGCTTGTGTTATGGGTACTAGACAACTGATATAAATACATTTTTTTGTTGTAAATACATATATATTATACATAGAAAACACCCAAACTCCGAAACAAATATTTGCAAATCATACAAACATTTGGTCCGACCCGGGAATCGAACCCGAGACCTCAAGCACAGTAATCGTATACGCTAGCATTGCGCCACAGAGGCAGTCAATCAAATTGGTGTATCAGTTTAGCTATAACAGACAGACAAACAGTATGTATTTAAAACTACTTGCCTCATGTGACTAATTCTTCAACGCAGGCCTACACTGTAGTCAGAACACGCATTTTGAATCGACACAATTTTGACGCGGCGCCAACGCCTACGTTGTTGACGTGCATTTCGAGATTCATATAATATGCATTACATAATATTAGACTAAGAAAAAAAATGTATGTTCTGATAACAACTTTGTTTTTTTTTTGTATGTATGGCTCATAAACATACAATAACGCCACACATACGTAACGTAATAACACAACTTCAATAACGCCGCGAGGCGAAGCTAATTTAAAAAAAAGTATCCTAATTTCCTCCTTATATCATCAGCTATCTGCCCGTGAAAATCTGGCTAAAATTGGTTCAGCCGTCCCAGATGACATAAACCGAAACACAGGACAGACAGATATTTAAAATGTATTAAAAGAGCTTTTAATTTGAAAATACAAATAGACACTACAATTTCATTTATTTGTTTAGATTGTTTGATTATTTTTTATTATCGTATCGTATACCATAACAGTACATTTTTCTTTCTTTATGAAATTGTTTCTTAAATGTAAATTCATCATGTATTGAGGTCGATGTGCGTGTTTAGTAAATTGATAAACTACGAAATGTGCTCACGCTATGTATCACTTAAAGATATTAAACCCTTTTAACCGACTTCCAAAAAGGAGGAGGTTCATAGAACCTCCTCCGTTAAGGAGCCATAACCATAAGTCACTGACCTTTATAAAATAGGACGATACTGTAAGATCTGTCCTGCTTTCATGGCCAAACCGCTGCACCGATTTCAATGAAATTCGGCATGGAGATACTTTGATTCTTGTGGAGGGACGGGTGTCATGTCCCTCCAATACAAAGGGAGGATCCTCCGACCAGGCGAGGTGATCATGCCTGGCGGGCCGACTGCCCAACGGTTGATGTTGGGATGTTGTATATATGATAATCGGCGCGAGAGCTTTCACTGCGCGATTTAGGATTGGTAGTTTCTTAGTTTCCTTCGTTACTCCGTAGTTCAGTGTAACTTCAGTAGATGGCGCTGTAGTATATTTCTGTTGCGCTGTATTTGGAAGTCGCCACATCACTCCCCTCCAAGACCGGCGGTTGATATATGTTGAGTCAGCTGTCTGTGCTCTATTGCGGAGCTTGCCAGTGCCAGGATTGAGCAGTTCCAGTGAGTCGGAACTGAATGCCGCTAGTCCCAGTGAGTCGGGTCTGAAGCAGTACTATTAATTATTCTGTGGCTGAAGTCCGCTGATCCCAGTGAGTCGGGATGGCGTGCGGTGCGCGGTGCTGCGGTGAAGTCCCCAGTCTTGTCACGTTAAAGGGCTTTAGTTCACAGTTTTAATTGTTACATAAGAAACAAGGTTCACATTTAATGAAGTAAATAGATACGCGTATATAGAAGACATGAGATTAGTTTAGGGCGAGGTCCTAAGAAGTATTCTACGAGGCGTTGTCCTTCCGTGACAGAGATAGGACTTAACTTGCTGGCTGCTGCGGGCGTAGAAAGGGCCGTATCTTTTTTTCTCCTCCTGAGAGAGGACATAGGCTACTTTTTAATGCGAAAAAGGGTTGTAAGGGGTTGAAACCCCTTTCAGGACGAAAGGTTTGTTATTTATTTATACTGGTTGACCTATAGAGAGGTTGTATAAATGGTACCCGAAGTCACTATTCAACATGGGCTATTTTGCGGACACAGCTAGTGTATATATGTATATAAACTGATAGTAGGTAGTATCAGTTTATATAACAGTTTATATACTCGGTAGAAATAGGTGTATATAATATGTAGACAGTTGAAAACCTTCGCCGCTACTTTGCTAAGAGCTAAATTGTGTTGACACGATAATGGCTGTTGTTCAATAAAACAGTGAGTCTTATTCTATGTTTTTATTCAATAAAGTAATGCGCAGTATTAAGTATTCCACTTTAGTATTCTTGTCAATTTCACTAGCTAAGCTAAGAGTTTGTTAGCATTGAGTTCACGTTGCTGGTATATCTGGCTGGAGTGGAATCTTCTAGAAGTTGTCCTTTGTTGTTAAAAACCATTCACGCTCACCTTCTTTTTAACCGACTTCAAAAAAGGAGGAGGTTCTCAATTCGACCGTATAAATATATATTTTTATGTCTGTTCGCGGATTACTTCATCGTTTATGAACCGATTTTGATGATTCTTTTTTTAATGGAAAGGAGATAGCCCAACGGTGGTACCATGATAAGGACATTAAGATCTGATGATGGCATCCAAGAGAAATCGAGCCGAACCTTGAAGTCGGTTTTTGTTTTTATTACAATTTTTATAGAATATACTAGCTGTGCCCGCTACTTCGTACACGTGATATTTGGATTTTCAAGTTATTTTTAATTTTTTACTGTTTAAACCATCCCTGGACAACGAAAAACATTTCAAAACCAAAATCAGATAAATCGGGCCAGTCGTTCTCGAGTTTTAGCGAGACAAACAAACAGCAATTGATTTTTATTTATAAGAGAAGAAGATTATATAGTATACTTGTTGTTGCCCGCGGCTCCGCCCGCGTATATGCCGGTTATCGCGGCAAATAGTAGCCTATGTGTTATTCTGATGTATAAGCTATATAACTGTAAAGTTTCATCTAAATCCGTTCAGTAGTTTTTGCGTGAAAGAGTAACAAACATCCATCCATCCATCCATACTTACAAACTTTCGCGTTTATAATATAAGTACAGAAGATAGATTTTATAGAATTTATTTGCCAATTGTGTTTATCTCCGTTTGTATTTTGCACACTCGTAAACTGTTCATTGAACATGACCTTGGTCTTGTCCAAGTTCATCCGTAGGCCGATGCGTACAGAAGAGTCAGCCAGATCGTTCAGCATCTGTTGTAGGTATTGCAGCGTCTCTGCCATGATGACGATGTCTGCAAAGTGAAAGATGTATTGTACAGTGCTGTGAAATAAATGTATGAGTATAGATAATATCGTTGTTATACTTATTCATTAAGTTACTTTATAATACGTTGAGCATCTTTTAGGGAAGAATTATTTTAGCGGGTCGTGCCCGGGGCGTTATGTGACCCGGACGGGACACGTCTGTCCCGTTTGGGTCCCTCTACTAACACACGACGCTGGCCTTGGCCCAATCCTATGCTTCTTCGGCGCAGCGTATGCGACTGCTGTGCTTGAGGTCTCGGGTTCGATTCCCGGGTCGGACCAAATGTTTGTATGATCTGCAAATATTTGTTTCGGAGTTTGGGTGTTTTCTATGTATAATCTGTATGTATTTACAAAAAAAAGTAACATGTATTTATTTCAGTTGTCTAGCATCCATAACACAAGCTCTGATTAAGTTGGGACTAGATGGTGTTGTGTGTTAGATATCTGAAATATTTATTTATTAAAAAAAAATGTTCCCATAGTCTCATAGGTAATTCCTCTATCATAAATATAGTTATTAAATCTGCTGTTTGAATTGTATTTGCAACCAGAAACATGTAAACTGTAATGATAATATGACGCCTATAATACACAACAGGAAATACCGATTCTCTTAGCACGAGTGTTTACGATTTACATTTCATGAACTTTATCGCATTGCAGACGTTACTGGTAAAATCTAAAATGTTGCTTTAAACTTCTTTGAGATGTATATAATATAACTATAATAATATAAATATATGTATATAATAATACATATTTCAGACATTTAACACACAACGCCAACTAGTCCCAAGCTAAGCAGATACATAGAAAACACCCAAACTCTGCAAACACGCTACCACTGCGCCACGGAGGCAGTCAATATTTAAAGTGCCTCGGTGGCGCAGTGGTAGCGTATGCGACTGCTGTGCAGGAGGTCTCGGGTTCGATTCCCGGGTCGGACCAAATGTTTGTATGATCTACAAGCATTTGGTTGCAGATTTTGCAGGGTTTGGGTGTTTTCTATGCATAATATGTATGTATTTATAAAAAAATTATATGTATTTTTATGAGCTGTCGAGTACCTATAATACAAGCTCTACTTAGTTTGAAATTAGATAGCGTTGTGTGTTAGGTGTCCGATTTTTATTTTTTTTATTTACCTATAGTTAAAAAAACTAAAAAACACACTTAGAAAATTCGGTTACGATTTAAAAAATTAACACACAGGCGAAGGTATTAAAAGCTTGTCAAAAACTTTTAATATAAAGCATAAATTCTACTGGTTAATTAAAATCAAAATGGAAACGACTTCATCACAAGTACAGATATGCATCTATTTAAAATAGTCACGTTATTCACCAATATCCATCTATGTTAGTCCCCTTTCCTGTTATTAATTACCCATCTTATCAACTTTTCCTTTCATATATAGCTTCAAATTTTCTTATTTTATTTTTAAATTGCCCGATTCTGGTTGACAGAAATGGACTTACTAGCTTTTTAGTCGTAAAAAGTAGTCCATCTATTATTCTGATGCATGAGCTATATTACTGTAAAGTTTTAAATCATAATCAGTTCAGTAGTTTTGGCGTAAAAGAGTTACAAACATTCATGCATCCTCACAAACCTGTGTTTTTATAATATAAGTAGTAGTCTAGGATATTAGTAGGATAGTACGAACTGCGATTAAAATTATACTTGTCAAAATTAAGTCATTTAATACATTATGCTTACCACTTTAGATGTATTGGCGTGAATATTTATGTAATACATCTCTTAGTTTAATTACAGCACATGTTTCTCAATTTTCTACATCCTTGATCTTTTCCACAGACTATAAATTGCTTACTTTATGATCTATGCGTGTTTTACGTTACGTTTTACGGTAGCAACTGTCATAAACTTTGCATCGTTCGGAAAAAGAATATTAATATCGATTTTATTTCAATTAATGTTTTTATAACGTTAAAAAAACTGTTATCTCCTTTAATAATTTTTTTACCTCATTCCGTGGTGTGGAATTAATTAAATGTGAATTATAAATTAATGTTGTCGAGGACATTGTCCATTTTCATGGGAGGATGCCTACTTCTAACCAATTTCGGCTACAACAGTCGCATCCGCATCCGTAGCTCTGTAGACCAGCTCTCTGTTCCCTCACTCTGTTGAGTGTCGATCAATCATCTGTCGGCAATCTGATGGGACGGCTATCTGTCACAACCGGGAAAGATCAAGCGCCGGACTGAAGGCCTTACGTGCTCTCTGAGTCACAAGGGTTAACACCGCAATTTCCAAACTGCGGGCTATTATTAAACATTTTTATGATCAGAAAAAATCATTAACACACTTTGGTCTAACCCGATAATCGAACCGAGACCTCTTGATTGGTAGTCGCATACGCTAAATGCTCAACCAACGAGACAGCCATGTCACCTGCAACTCAACTCACAAGTGTGTTGCGGGCTTTAAAATGCCCTCCCCTCTTCGATCAAGAATTTGTTTGATCGAAGGCCATAGGGGCAAACGTGCAGACAGATCACCTGACCAAAGTCATCCATCTCTTGTGGACTCATGCAGCTCAGGAAACAGAAATGCGTTGCGTTGTACTTTTTTTGTATATAGGAGCCTACCAAAGTGTCTCTACTCTGCCTGATGGAAAGCGTAAGCAGAATCCAAAAGTAGTGGTCACCATATTCTTTGCGAATGCAGACAATGCAGCAATTTAGCATGACCCACACTATGGCGGCCTAGTGATGCTTCTGCATCATTGGGCCTGCGGTTTCGCACTCACCAACGAAACACGACAGCACTATTCCTGTCATTTTAGGTTAGTCTTCGTTGAGCACCACCTCGGTCTAGACGGCTTCTAAAGAAGCGTGGCTCTGCTATGTTGAACAAAATCAAAAATTAAATAGATATATTTTTCTATTAAATAACATTTCACTTTGGGTACGAGAAGTTTGCTTTAAAGACGGGAGAAGGAGGGGTATCAGGTCCATAAAAAATGTCTTATAAATGTGTATTATATGAACATAATTATAACAACAAAATACATATTCTAAAAATAATTTTATCGTATCCATGTGCTGTGGTCACCGTTTAATATTCGCGTTGTAAACGCCTGCGGTTGTATTGCGAAATTCACAACTGGGTTTACGTATTAAATTGTGTTTATAAAAAAAGCTTATAATTTTATTATAATAAGGAAGAGTCTTGTGTCCAGCAGTGGACTGTAATAAATTGATGATGATGATGAAAGTTACGATTATTTTGTAAAGGGATATCGATTTTATTTAAGCTATTGCATAGCTTTTATCGCGGGCTTTCAGCGCGGCGACCGAATCAAGAAATTCCGTAACGTAAATAAATTCCTGCACCAGCGCCGCATTAAGGTCCTATGCGACGGCCTCTGATTATCGGCAGGTAAACCCCGGTGTACCTCAGGACTCCGTCCTGTCGCTCACGCTGTTTCTTCTGCATATCAATGACATGTTGGCCCTTGGCAATATACATTGCTATGCAGACGACAGTACAGTTCATGGGCGATATTTTGGTCACCCTACAGCCAAGTCTGCGGATGTTGAGGAGAAGCGACGGGATCTTGTCGCTGAGCTCGACCTGGTTCTAAGCCGCATCTCTCAATGGTGCAGTGAGAATCTGGTCGAGTTTAACGCCAAGAAAACACAGGTGTGCGCGCTGTCTACCAAAAAGTCTCCCTTCCTACCCCTCCTAACTTTTCGGAATACTCAACTGCCCCTGCAAGATAAGCTCGGTATCCTGGGTATGGATATCTGCCGTGATCTCAACATGCGTGAGTACATCGAGAGCGTCATTAAAGCGGCCTCGCGGAAGTTAGGTGTACTTAACAGAGTGAGACGGTTCTTCTCGCCCGGGCATTTGAGTCTTCTTTACAAGACCCAGGTTCGCTCGTGCGTGAAGTACTGTTCTCATCTATGCGATGGTGCCGCACGGTATCTATTTGACGCTCTCAATCGGTTGCAGCGGCGAGCAGTCCGCATTATTGGTAGTCCCGAAGCCACCGAGTCCCTAGAACCTCTGCAGCTGCGAAGAGATATCGCCTCTATGGCAGTCCTCTATCGCCTGTATCATGGGGAGTGTTCTGAAGAGCTCTTCCAACTGGTCCCCCCTTCTCCTTTCCTCTACAGGACAACCGCCATAGTGTGGGTCACTATGCTGCTCTATCCACGTTCACATTGAGGATAGTGACCACCACTTTTGGATTCTACTTATGCTTGCCATCAGGCAGATTAGAGTCATTTTGGCAGCTTAAAAAAAAAAAAAAATAAAAAAAGAAAAAAAAAAAAACGTAAATAAAACGTGACACCCGAAGCTCACACGGATCGAGACGAGCTGCTCCGAAGTCTGTCAGACAGACAAAACAGTCTGGGTTTGAGAAAGTATATAGGTGTATAGGTAATAGTGTATAGGTAAAGTATTAGGTATAGACAAGAATTGGCACAGCAATTTATGAAGAGTCAGTTTATTTTACGCTTTTTAGTGTTTTTTGGCAGAGAGGTTTCGTTGGATGGTTTTTGGAAGTCGGTTTTTTTATACTTTTTAGTTATTGAAGTCGGTTTTTTTAAACGAAGTTTTTTTATATATATATATAGAAGATTAATTAATTTATGAAACTTGACACTAGAATTATTCTGATGAATCATTTATACAGTACCAGCTTATCGAACTAATAAGTAACACCATATAGACTTGAATCTTTACTAAATATAGTTAAGATGATCGATCTCCTACCGGAAGAGCCGACAACGCGCTTGTGACTCCAGAATTTTAGGCGTTAGTCCGTGGTGATAGTGACTTTCCATCAAGCGACCTGCTCATTAGCTCGCTCTATCATAAAAAAAGAAAACCACTATTCCCTAAGTAGATTGTGAAAATCTTCATCAACAAGAACTTTTATTTCTTGTTTCAGGTAAAAATGTCGACTGAACAGCCGCTGTCCACGGGGGCGCAAACTCCCGGGGCAGACAGCATAGTCGACCCCAACGCCATCGCACCCACCCCAAGAAAACAAGTCAGGCCTCGAGGGAAACCACAGCCAGAGAAACCCAAAAGAAGTTTGTTTTGTCTAGGATTGAAGAACCCCATAAGGAAGTTATGTTACGACATAGTCGAATGGAAGTATCCTTTTGAAATAAATTTGAAATAAAAAAATCGCAAAGCAGTCATGAGGACTGTCATAAACAAAAAACTCAAACTATAAACCAACAGTTGTTTATGGTCACCTGAAATGTTCCCCTTTAATCTTTAAATAAAATGCACGATAAAAATAAGTAAAAAAAAATTAGCTCATAGAAAGCGTTCGGTGACGATGACGAGAGTTTCTCACTTTTTTAACCGACTTCAAAAAAGGAGGAGGTTCTCAATTCGACCATTTTTTTATTTGTGTTCGCGGATAAAACTTCATCGGTTGTGAACCGATTTTAATGATTCTTTTTTTAATGGAAGGTAGATATCCCAACGGCGTTACCATGATAAGGACATAAGAGAATCTAAGATCTGATGGCATCCAAGAGAAATCGAGTCGAACCTTGAAGTCGGTTTTTATTGTGTTAAAATTTTACTTGTGTTTACCCAAAAAGTGTTTAAGGCGCCTAAAGAAATTATCACTTCAAAAATTGTACATTTACTTTACTTACACAGCTATCTGATCCCAAAATAGGCGATGTCTGTACTATGGTAAACAGACTACCAGTAAACACCCTAACCAATATTATAAAATTTATTATAAATTTGCTGCGCCCTGTGGTGTTACCCGCGGTTATTGTTGTACCTTTTTAACAACCACTGCGGGTATCTCGCAGCTATCCTAAAATTAAAGTAACATCAGGAGTACCTTAATATCATCAGCTACCTGCCAGTGAAAGTTCCGTCAAAATCGATCCAGCCGTGCCAGAGATTAGTCCGAACAAACAGACAGACAAAATATTGAAAAAAAACTTTCATCTGTATTGAGTGAAAAGCTTATAATTTGGAATTACAAGCAGATTCCTACTTCAGTTTTATTTATTAAATGTTTACCGCCAAACTGATTTCTCAAACTATAGCAATATGTCTGTTTATTGCACACGATTATAAATTCATGTCTAATTAATTTCTACGTAGATAAATTATCTTGAAATTTCTGTTATATATTGAGTTATAAAACTACATATAAATATAGTTAAGTACGTCATCTCTGTCCCATAAAATCAATGGCACAGTTAATGGCTATCCTTGTGTCCAATAAATATTTATAAACAGGAAATGTCCGTCATGTCAATTTGTAAATTATGTGTCGAAGACAAAATAGGTTTATTTCATTTATACCTATTTACGCAAAATGAGATAAGAAACACACGAATTTATTTATTTTTATAAACGAACCAGGTATTTTCAGTAAATAAAATCGGTTCAATAGCTTTAGACGTTACATTGGAACTTAAAAATAAACAGACATAAGATAAGTAAAATTACAGCGTGAATACTGTGAGTGAGTGCAAGACCGGAGGCACAATGATGCAGAAGCATTCCAAAAAGCCGCCATAGTGTGGGTCACTAGGCTGCGTTGCTGCTTTGTATGCATCCACAATGGTGATCCCACTCTTTGATTCTACAGCTTTCCACCTGGCAGAGTAGAGTCATTTTAGCAGGACTAAAAAACCTAAGTTTTTTTTTTTTTTTTATGTTTGGCCTGCCAAAATGACTCTACTCTGCCTGATGGAAAGCATAAGCAGAATCCACGAGTGGTGGCCACCATACTCATTGCGAATACAACAATGCAGTATGGCGACCCACACTATGGCGTCCTAGTGATGCTGCTGCATCATTTAGTCTAGTCAACAAGTATGGAACTTGCTGACTAGACTAATTGGGCCTCCGGTCTCGCACTCACCAACGAAACACGACAGCACAAACGCTGTCATTTTACGTTAATCTCCTGTGCGAGGGTAGTACCGCCCCGGTCGAGCCGGCCCGTTCGTGCTGAAATCAGCGTGGCTCTACTACCTACCAATTACTAAGTATATTAAATAATATTATATATAATTATTAAGTATTACTATGATAGTTTCCTAAATATATTACCTCCAGACCATTTGAATATATGATATTGACGACTATATTCGCCAACTGCATCGCGTTAGCCATCTTTACACCTTATCCTAGTAGTGATACGAATTATACAAATCAAATATTGGTGAGTATACTCTACTGTTGATCTTTGATTGTAACTTTTAGTCAAAAATAGCAAAAACGGAACCCTCATGGTTTCGTCATATGTGTCTGTCCGTCCGTCTGTCCTCAATATTCTTCTTTAATATGGAGGAGAAAGAAGCAGATGGGTCTCCAAATATTATCTGATTACCGTCGCTTTCTGAACTCCTGCAAGTAAAAGAGACAGAAGTATATTGTCAGTTCGTGAGTGACTATGATACATTCTGAAACATCGCTCATTCGGTAAAATCAGTCCGCAAGTGTGGAAGCATTGCTGAATTCTTTCGTTACTCCTCACAAATTAAATGACTCCACTCACAGGATTTTGGGGATAGGGGGAATCCCCCCCCGCTTATGGGCTCTAGTAACCTTAACAAAGAAATTAAAAAGAAGACGGAATACAACTGTAACAAAACTGTGATGCAACGTGAGCATTTAAAATGTACTAACTCTTAGTAAATACTTCTTTTTTGACGTGACAACGTCTTATAATTCGATGGAGCCGGCTGCACACACGAAAAAACATGACTCATGCGGCATTACCTCGCTCTGAGGCGTTCCATTTAAGGCTTGAAGTGCAACCGAGACATAGATGCGGCGCTTGCGCCTTTTTTTTATTATTGAATAGAGGGAAACCGAGCAGACGTATCACCTGATGATAAGCGATTACCGCCGCCCATGGACACCCGCAACACCAGAGGCGTCACAAGTGCGTTCCCGACCTTTTAAGAAAGAGTACGCTCTTTTCTTGAAGGTTTGAAGGTCGTATTGGTCCGGGAATACCGCACGCGACAGTTCGTTCCACAGTTTTGTTGTGCGAGGCAGAAAGTTTCTTGAGAAGCGCACAGTTGTGGACTATCAACCATCTAGATCATGGGGATGAAAGTTCTGTCGCGTAGGACGATGGCGGAAAGAGGCGGCAGGGATCAGTCCGAACAATTGCTCGGAGCATTCCCCATAGTAAATGCGGTAGAAGATGCACAGCGAAGCCACATCTCAACGCAGCGCCAAAGAGTGCAGCCGAATTTAAATTTCTTGGCAGTCGACGATCCGAGTCGCTCTCCGTTGAATGCGGTCCAGAGGGAGGAGCTGGTACTTCCCTATCTTTTTCATTGACTAGTGCATTATTTGAGATGTATCTCCGCTCCATCTCTCTGTCCGGAAGACTGCCGCCGCTATCTGCCTCAGTATTAAGCCCCCCCGAGTCGGCCGAGTCCCATAATCAAATCTCAAAACATTTTTTTTCCGAATTTTCCCATACACGGATAGTCACTTTGAAAAAATGTTCTAGGGACTATATGTCATAAACAGTCTTTCGTTTTCAGGAAAAAGTAGAATGGATATTCATGGGTATATTTTCTGCGGAGTGTGTGATGAAGATCATAGCGTACGGGTTTCTGTTTCACCCTGGCGCTTACCTGAGGAATACGTGGAACAGTTTGGATTTCACTATTGTAACAATAGGGTAAGTTCTCCCTTCCCCATAATCATTATAATTTTTCAACCAAAAAAATATGTCAAGGGACACAGGTCCCTCTCAAGGTTCTCCATTACAACTGGTCCTGAGCTGCCCGCATCCAACGGTTTCCCATGACCTTCACTAGGTTATCGGACTACCTTATAGATCTTCTAAAATGGTAGAAGTATAAGTTCTATCTCATACTCTTATTGTATAAAAAGTACTTCAAAGCTCAGTAAATCAATCCGAATATTACTGTATTTCTAAACACAGATGTCATCATTTTGACAATTAGGTCCATTTATATGCTTCTCGAAATTTCATGCAATAGTGCGATTCGAATTACTAAAGAACGCTATCTATCGAGCCCTGGTGCAACTTACATATATTAATACCAAAAATGATTTCAAAATTTTTCAAATGGCGTAATAAGTTAATTATTAGATAATAAGATTTTATGTCAATGTCCTGCATGACTTCCATTACACTTCTATAAGTTCGATGAGTAAGACGAGGTTCAAAATTCCTTATTTGTAACACAATCTTCGATTATGTATACTATTATTTATAATTCTTTTATTGTTTTACAGTATAGTGAGTATGGCACTACAGTATATTTCAAAAGAAGCATTCGACGTAAAAGCCTTGAGAGCATTCCGTGTACTAAGACCTTTGCGACTCGTCTCAGGAGTACCGAGTGAGTTCAACATTATTTTTGATACCTTTCACCTTTATTTCAACTTTTCGCCTTCACCTTCTGTTATACAGGCTTAACGGACCTTTGAACCCTTCCATCTCCAGAACCACATGACCGTCTCCTACTCCGTCAATAGAACTGAAAAGAACTAATTCTCTCTGGACCAATAACGTGACTATTATCTTGGGTGATAGGTCACTATCATTCTTGGCTGTTGCTAGTTCAATAGCAACAGTAAAACATGGATGGCTATAATATATATATTGTAGCCGTCCAAAGTGACTGTACTCTACTGCCTGATGGAAATCATGAATAGAAGCCAAGAGTATTGGTTGCCATACTCATTGTGAATGCAAACAATGCAAGCATGGTGACCCACACTATAGCGGCCTATTGAAATGCTTTCGCATCTGGGTCTCTGATCTCACACTCACTAACAACACGACAGTACGAATTGGTACGAATACTGTCATTTTAGGTTGATCTTCTGTGACAGGGTAGTACCGCCTCGGTCAAGCCGGCTCGTTCATGCTAAAATCAGCATGGCTCTACTACTCCACTACCATATTTTATTTATTATCATTTTTCTTCTGTGAAGCAAATTATACAATGTTTTGTTTACTGCTTTCCAGGTCTACAGATCGTGTTAAACTCAATATTAAAAGCGATGGTGCCGTTATTCCACATAGCATTTCTGGTGCTGTTCGTGATCATCATCTACGCCATCATCGGTCTGGAACTGTTTTCAGGAATACTCCACGACACTTGTTATAAGAATGGCACAGGTACTGTATATATTTTTTCTATGTGGCTAACAATTTCAAGAGAATGTGACAGATCTATTAAGAGGTAGATATGAATAAGTTGGTAGCAAGATGCAGATGGTAATACGTCCACCACAGACCTCGTTTTGTATACACAAATTGCATAGAATTACGTAATTTAAACAAATTACGTAATTCTATGTAATACATTTCTTTCTTCTATCCAGTATGTAGAGAATTACTAATGGTTTTACAAAATTGGCCATGCATTAGTAACGTCTGTAAACTTTCGTACGTCCTCTTATACTAAATATCATGTGATTAATTGCTGTATCGTCACTCACCTTCCCACCTACCCTTTTCCTTTTTGCATTCTCTTTCGCGCAGTCCTTCAATTTCCTTGTAAAATTGTTTTGCATTTTTTTAAAGAGCCTTCTAGACGCCAACCTTCCTTTAGAACACAATCATTCTTCGTACATAGTAGGAAGCAAAATATTGTTAAACTTGTGGTCAATTTCCTACTGTTTAAACAAAAAGAACTTCTCATAATATAAGTAAGAAGATATCTTAATTTTTTCAGATGATATGATGGATGCGCCATCTCCGTGTAATATAGAAGGGGATGAAACTGGTTGTCCATTGGGATACGTTTGTAAAACTGGCTGGGAAGGTCCTAACTTCGGGATCACGAACTTTGATAACATTGGCTATGCCATGTTGACTGTCTTCCAATGCATCACGCTTGAAGGATGGACGGATATTATGTATGCTGTAAGTCTTGATGTATATTATTATCTTATTGTCTTGACTGCTGTGCTTGAGGTCTCGGGTTCGATTTCCGGGTCGGATCAAATCTTTGTATGATCTGCAAAAAAAAGAATATATGTATTTATATCAGTTGTCTAGTACCCATAACACAAGCTCTGCTTAGCTTGGGACTGGATGGTGTTGTGTGTTAGATGTCTGAAACATTTATTTACTTTTATTTATATTCATTTAGAATCTAAGCAGTTGGATTATTTGTTTTCATTTATTGTCAGATCATTTTGAATATATTTATGTACAATTTACTGCCTCGGTGGTGCAGTGGTAGCATATGCGACTGCTGTGCTTGAGGTCTCGGGATCGATTCTCGGGTCGGACCAAATGTTTGTATGATTTGCAAATATTTGTTTTGTAATATGTATGCATTTACAAAAAAATGTGTACTATGTATTTATATCAGTTGTCTAGTAGCCATATTACAAGCTCTAGCTTAGTTAAGGACTGAATGGCGTTGTGTCAGATGTCCGAAATATTATGATAAAAAAATATATTTATTATTATTTCAGATTGCCGATGTAAAGGGGAACACGTGGCCTTGGATTTATTTTGTTACCCTTGTTATTTTTGGCAATTTCTTCGTCATGAACCTGATTCTTGGTGTGTTGTCTGGGTATGTGGAAATTTACGATAATTTTTTTTATGGAATAGGGGATAAACGAGCAGACGTATCACCTGATGGTAAGCGGTTACCGCTGCCTATGGACACCAGAGGCGTCACAAGTGTGCGTTGCCGGCCTTTGGGGGATGTAGAGGGTGGTGGGGGGAGGGATTATTTGCGTCCGACAACCTCACTCACTCAGTGAAACACAGCGCAAGCACTGTCTCACGCAGAATATGGAGTGTTACTATTCATCTCGTAAGGGTGGTAAGAGCCGACTGAGGTAGCAAACTACGCAGGACAACAGTCCTGAAAAGAGAAGGGAAGTAATACTTTATACAAACTGATCAATCCTTTCGCCAATGTAGCGTTCACCATGTGAAATTTGTAATGTCTATAGGGCCCATAGTATAGGCATTCAATCGCTAAGCTAGATCACTGGCAAAAGAAGTGAACTTCAGAGCGATTCACCCTGTTCTTATTCTAAGCTAATGTAATATCAAGCACTTACTGGAGATGTGTGAATTCCTTGATATCGGCGTTCTGAGGGGCCCCTCTGGTGTTCTCTCTGCGTCGTCACACATTCATCACTCCTAAGTGGCTGTACAGGTTCCCAAGTATTCTAATTATAATACACCCGTTTTAGCTGTCGCGGATCGCTCCTAATTGACGCGACTACCAATCTCGCGTGTCCAAATCAGACCAATCACAACGGTAAACAACGAAAAGAACCGAGTCGGATGGCTATGGAATCAGCTAAATTTTTTACTGAACGGCACTCAAAAACGACAATAGTCGACCGTTGACTTAGCTTCTCTTATTTTCTATATTTTAGCCTCAAACATCAAACAAAAAACATGACAATCAAAAATGTTGCCATTATAATGACGTTCGAAATCTAACACAAACTTTATACAAACTTCATATAAACTTTCTACAAACTTTATTCAAACTTTCTACAAACTTTATACAAACTTTATACAAACTTTATACAAAATTTATACAAACTTTATACAAACTTTATACAAACTTTATACAAACTTTATACAAACTTTATACAAACTTTAAACAAACTTTACACAAACTTTATACAAACTTTATACAAACTTTTTACAAACCATATACAAACAAAGGACCGACTCGACCAGGGTGATACTACCCTCACACATAAAATCAACGTAAAATGACAGCATTCGTGCTGTCGTGTTACGTTGGTGAGTGCGAGATGCGATAATCCCTCCCCCTACTACCCTCTACATCCCCCAAAGGCTGTAATCTAAAACTTCCTCGTTGATCTAGCGGTTGAAGTATGCGACTGCCGATCAAGAGGTCTCGGGTTCAAATCCCGGGTCGGGCCAAAACCGTTATTGAGTTTTTCTGATTATATAAATACTTCATAACAGCTCGGAGTTTGGATGTTGGGGTGTGAACCCCCGTGCCTCGGTGAGAACGTAAAGCTGTCAGTCCTGCACCTGATCTCTCCCCCATCGTTCCGGTTAACCGACCCATCGGATTATGAGAGAGAAGGAACAGAGAGTGCACCTGTGTTTGTGCACACACTTGTGCACTATAATATCTTCTGCGTAGTAGGCTGGTCTCCGTTGAGACTGGCCGCCGTGGCTGTAATCGGCTAAGAGAACGAGAATCTGGTGTACAATAAAGCGATTATTATTGTTTCTCTATGATATGTAGTGTTCTAGCAATAATTGTAAGATTTCATAGCCTGTAATATTGATGATTGGATTAGCATATCGTTTTATTTCAATATTTCAGTGAGTTCTCCAAAGAAAGAGAGAAAGCAAAGAATCGAGGTGACTTCCAGAAGTCTAGAGAAAGACAGCAGTTTGAAGAAGATTTAAAAGGATATCTGAATTGGATAACTGTTGCTGAGGAGTTAGATTTGGAAAATGATCAGGGTCTGAAAGAAGATGATAAAGATTCACAGGGTAAGCAACCAAGCACTTCAAATATATTAAATTGCATTTCCGGGACTCTTGGTCTAGCGTTTAGTAACCTGACTGCCAAATTGGAGGTCGTGAGTTGGAATTTTAATCCAAAAGAAGTATTGTGTGATAAGATCAGTCCTTAAATTTATTCTGTTTAAGGGTTTAATTTAACTATTATATGTATGTATTAAGAAATATGTTTAAAGGTATGTTTATCAACCGTTACTTTTATTATTGTTATTACTAAAAATAGATTAATACATTTTTTTCTATAAAAAAATAAATTTTGATATATTTTAGAAAACGGAACTCGAAACACTGGCCATTTGTTGTGATTAGATTGTTTTTGGTTCCAGGCAAAAAAGAAAGAAAAAGTAATGAAGGATCCCAAAGTAATATCAATGGTGGTCCAGATCAAATGCAAACGACTACATGTAAGATGTATTGCAGAAGGTTTGATAAGGTAAAATTCCATTTTGACATGAAACTTTTATTTAGTTATAAAGCAGCGATTCAGTGGTCAATGGTAAGGCTCTGAAAAAGAGCTATTGGTATAGATTATTTATTTATGGTTTGATTACAGTCATAACATTATTACTTACTCTAGGTTACATCTACTACAATTTAGGCTACAATCGCACAGGCTTGCTTAGCGTAGCTAGCTAGAGCCTAGCGGAGCTAGACTAGAGTCGCGCAGTCCAGCCGGTCGCGAATGTCTTAGAACGTTCGTTTTACTAAGGTGCTTGCTAGGTAACTCGCTAGGCTCTAGGCACTAAGCAAGCCGCCTGCCTGTGCGTTTGTAGCCTTAGGCTAATGTACAACCACTTTCAAGCAAACAATGCACAAAAAATATAGTAATGAAAACAGGAAAACTATGTAATATCTATTAAATTTCAATATTTAAGACCTTACGAATGGGAATCAAAACTACCGATTACCAGGCAGTGCTAACTCCCACTCGGATAACTAGAAGGCATACTCACAAAAACAAAAAAAGAAAAGTTTTAAACATGTACAAAAAAAGTCTAACACATTGCTCGATTAAATGTTAAATTTGTAGTCATAAAGGAGTTAATACGCTTTCGGAAGTTACACAAAGAATCATTGAAAATATCTAGTAAGCTGCAGTTGTCATTAGCAAGCTTAGTTATACGATAAATTGGGGAATGTGCTCCTTAATAAATTAAATTAAAAAGTTTTTTTAAAACAAGCTTTTACTGGAATGCCTCGAGACGAATCCAACGAGTCCAAACTCGATGATGTTGCGTCGTTTCTTTACAGAGTTCCTATTGCCACCTTCCAGCTCCAGCATCAGATCAGCTCCATGTCATTTTAATACTGTATTGTCACGCTGTATATATATGCTTGCAAAAATTCAGCAAAATCGGTTGAAGATATCTGCTTCAAAATTGAGTTGCAAGATTCCACCCGAACATACAAGCATACATACATACATTGCAAGTTAATAAAAAGCTTGTAAAATACATATGTTCACTTGCTCATATAAATAAGTTTAAATAATTATTTATTTATGTACAAAGATTTACTTAATGCTGTGAGGCATTCCCTGCCAATCAATCTTCATATGTTACGGATAAACTTTCATTTTATTCTTGTAGGTAAATAGAAGAATGAGAAGAGCATGCCGAAAAGCTGTGAAGTCGACAACATTTTACTGGACCATTATAGTGCTTGTGTTTTTGAACACTTTAGTTTTAGCCACGGAGCATCATCGGTAAGTGGCTTTGTATGTGGAAAACCTATAAACATGTATAATATCAAGGGTTTTGCCATTCTAAATCTAATGGGCGAGCTGTTAAGTAGCCATGAATCGTTGGTTACTCAATCTATTCGCTTTATGTCGATGCTTTATTCATAATTTGTTAATTTCGCCACAAAGTATTTCATTAAACGACACATTTAGCTTTAATTATTAGTAGTAGCTTGAGCGCCACTGTAGTATAAAGCTACCACTGATTGAAGCTAAGTGTGTCGTTTACCATAACAATGACCTCGCGTTTGTTCGATAAATTAGTTTCCAATTTCAGATCCATATAATTTCTAAGTATTTATCATTGTTCTGTGGGGGACAGGTGTGTCATGTCCCACCAACATAAAGGGAGGATCCTCCGACCAGGCGAGGTGATCGTGCCTGGCGGGCCAACTGCCCTGGTGACAGCGGTGGGAGCCAACTAAGAAACTATTAATCCTGAATCGCGCAGTGAAAGTTTGAAATTAAGATACATACAACATCCCAACATCAACCGTTGGGCAGTTGGCCCGCCAGGCATGATCACCTCGCCTGGTCGGAGGATCCTCCCTTTGTGTTGGAGGGACATCTCACCCGTTCCCCCCACAGTTCCAAATATTAAGGTTTACTAAATTTTGAATTGCAGGCAGCCGGAATGGTTGGATTACTTCCAGAATTATGCCAACTATTTGTTTGTGGTGCTATTCACCATGGAGATGTTGGTGAAGATGTATGCCCTGGGATTCCAGGTGAGTGCCTTTTATTATATATTACCGCTTAGATCCCTTCGGTCGCCTTAAAAACCGATTGTTTCGAAGGATCAAAAATATATCTCTGTACGAAACCAGGTTCGAAATAAGTTTCTTTTCATTTTAGGAAACCTGTTGATTGATACTTCAATGGTTGGTATTGGTTACGAAAAATTATAGGTAACAGGTATGAAATGCCTCGTACAAAGATCATTTTTCCCTCCTTCGTAACTGGTTATGAACCATTGGTTTAGATGGCAGCTAAGTGGCAAAAATACGTAGACCCAGGTATATTTGTAATGCTTAACGTCTTAGCCGATTACATTGAAATTGCACTTACGTTGTCAGATGTAACATCATCAAAAAAAACTAGGTATTCTTTGGGGATACCTGAATTAATTAACAACATTTACATTACTACCAGTAAAATAGCCTTTCTTTAAAGCAAAAAGAGAACTCTAGATGCGTAATGTACCTACCTGAACTTATTTGCTCAATTATTATCCATTGTATTATTTCTACTATTGTTAATTCATCGTTTTTTAAATTTTCATTACAGGGTTACTTCGTGTCTCTATTCAACCGCTTTGACTGTTTCGTGATGTTCTGTTCTATTCTGGAATTGGCATTGACTATATCGGATACGATCCCGCAGTTGGGTATATCTGTGTTGCGTTGCGTTCGTTTACTAAGAGTTTTTAAAGTGACCAAGTAAGTATTCAGAACTATTATGAAATACCTGATAAACATCTGTTCGATTTTGAAATCAGTTTATCTGTATTTATTTCAATATGTTTTTAATGAATATTAGTAATAACACAGAACAAAGAAATAAACAGAACTGCGATTAACGGTAAATCCCAAGAGATCCTTTGTCGCTTAAGGTGCTCTCATACATTAGTTTTAAAATGTTAGAGAATGTTGGATACCATTCGTTGGATAGTTAAAAAAAAATTGAAACAAAGGTTAGAAAATGTTACTGATGTTATAAAACATCATGTAACAACATATACCTATCATGTTGTGGCAAATGTTATAAAATGTTATCGTGTTCAATGTTTTATAACCTTATATAATTTTAGAGAATGTTGGATAACATTTGTTGGATAATATTTTTTAACAAATTGTAACAAAAGTTATAAAATGTTATTGATGTTATACAACATCATGTAACAACATATAACATTTTGTATCAAATGCTATAAAATGTTATCGTGTTACACAATGTTTTATAACGTTATATAACTGCTGTGTGGGAGCACCTATTACTATTACACTATAGTAACACATAAACTATTTTTAAAATTACACACGCATAATGAAGTTCATGCTAATTAGTCAAAAGTATTTAAAGAATATAAATCTCAAAGGCCACTTTAAATAAGGTAGGTAAGTCTTGTGTGACTTTCGTGCAAAATATTTCAAAATATTCCCGCAGGAAATGTAGCCCTTTTGGTAACAATTAATGTAGTTAGTTCCCAAATTTAATACGCAATTAATTATTATTTTTATAGATTAGATCATTCGTTTTCAGAAATGTATAGAAGTGCCGGCTATTATTTTGACGCTTATAATGCATTTCTTACTTTTGTCTCTGTTCTGTGTTATTTAACTACAACCAAAACTACTACTTGGCTTTAAGGTTATTTAGAAAAGTGGAGCGAATTCTAAGATGGAATTGTTATCTTTCCAGATATTGGCGATCGCTCTCCAACCTGGTAGCATCGCTTCTGAATTCCATTCAGTCAATTTTCTCTCTGCTACTTCTCCTCTTCTTGTTTATCATGATATTCGCTTTACTCGGTATGCAAGTATTCGGTGGAAGATTTGACTACGATCCAGAAGCTCAAAAAGAGAGACATAACTTTGACTCTTTCTGGCAAGCTGTACTTACCATGTTTCAGGTGGGTTCAAATATTTTTACGTAAATTTAAGTTTTTAGACTGCCGTGCTGCCTTGGATTTGATATCCGGGTCGGACCAAATGTTTTTATGACCTGCAAATATGTGTTTGGACTTTGGGTGTTTTCTGTCCGTTTTATTTTTACTGACTGCACTGAATATATATATATATGTCGGAATGAGGGTATCCGAGTAATAAAAGTGATACAAACATTTGCCACTATCGAACACTACGGAACACTCTATATAAAGCGGCGCGATCGGCAACAGGACACAGTTCTCTTCAGATCTCGCGACGACCATATCTATTATTTGATTTGCGATTTATTGTATCTCTGTGTTTTATATTGTGTGTATGAGGCGATATTTATCAGTGGGGGAATTACTAGCCTAGGTGGCGAATTCCACAGGGCATCGCGGAGGGGTGAGCGTTGCCCCAATCCCCTCATGGGGGGTTGCTGATGGTGTTTAAGTTAATTCGTATCCGTTTAGTAGTGATTAGTGTTTGGCTATAGTCCAGATTGGCAGTATCTGTGATTCATGTTCTCGTTTATTCTTGTGTCTCCGACATCAGAAGTGGGATCTGAATCTCATTTGCCCACAACGTTTGAGAGTGTAACGGATCGTCAGTCGCGGCGAGCGGTCGAACTACCCTCCGCTCGAAAATCGTACGAGGTGTCATTTGTTAAATTTTTATAAGCGAGAACGGGCACATAGTGTCAAAGTGTCGGTATAGCCATTTCGCGTACGAACGGTTTGTGAGACGTGCGGCCTACAACAGCGGCAGCGTGCGGTAGTAAAAGCAACGCATCGGTAACTGGGAAGTAACCGGTATGTACGGACAACTCCAACAATCCGGTGAGTCGTACTATTTTTATTTTGTGCTGAGTGCTCTTTAATAAGACAAGTTCTGTCAGATAGATTTCTAGGCAAACGACAATATAATGCAGTAACATTATTGGGGGTAGGTAACACCCGCACTTATTGTAACATCGAAATTCTATGTACAGTTTTAATCCAGATTTATTCATTGCGGTTATTGTTTCATGTAGTACACGATTAATGTATTTCAAACGACATAATTATTTAAAGAGAAGAATGAGAATCTGTTTGCATTAAGGTTTTCATTTGCAGTTTTCGAAAATAATTTTGTTCTTAAAATAATAAGATCGTTTCTATTGGTGACATCGGTACAAAGGTAGACGATTTCGGAAGTATAGTGTAGTATTATATCATAGCAGAATATCTGTGATGGAGGTGGATTGAATTACCCGTTCTGCACATGCTGTTTATTTTCGATTTTTAAATTCATTTCTTATTTTGATGTGATTTTTTTATTTGAAGCGGGTTCATCTTTCATTGTGGCTGTTAACATTTTTTTTAGATTATTATTTTTACCACTTTGTGATAGTTGTGACTCGAATTATAATTACCGTTTTTTTATTTTGTGATGAAATGTCGATATTTTCAGTAAAGATAAAAAAACTGGTCGGATTTCTTTTTGGTGTCAGCTATCTCACCAGCAGCGGGTGATTGTAGCTGGCATGTCTATGTAGTTGGCAGATACACGTGTGGGAGTCACAAGGGATAACTAACTGTTACACTTGTGGTGGTCACAGGGATGACCTACGATACTATTTATTTTGATTGCTTTGAGAATTTGCAGCAGTAGTCAATTACTAAAGTTCTTATTTTATGTTGTTTTGATTTTAATAATGATGTTACTGTTTTCTTTTGCTGTTCAGTAATATACTGTTTTACTAATTTTTAAACTTTCGCGTTCCATGATATAATTATTATTATTTTTACGGGAATTAACGCGATCACTATTTCAAGGTACTACATACCTCTGTTTTGCCTGACGTTTCGACCAGGTTGCACTGGCCGTGGTCACAGGCTGACTGGCTCAGCGGCGCACGCTCTCCGTCGTCGAATCCGTGAAGTCGAAGGTTCTTCATCCACCCGCACATTTTCGATATTATTGATATTTTTGTTTCGCCATGTACCGTCACATACCACACTAACAGGGTCCCTATTCTGTAAGCAAACCGATGTGTTCCTATTCTGGTGTTTATCCGACTGCGCAGAAAAGCGAGGTGGTATGTTTTTTAACACTGGATTCCACGCTGTAGATAATTTAAAACCATCTTCCCGATTGAAAGTTTTATGCTTTTTAATCTCAATCGCTTCACGTACAACTCTTGAATAAAAGTGACGTTCGGTGGAGAGGACTTGCGTGCGGTGAAATTCAATCCAGTGGTTGATGCCTGCATCGAGTGCATGTTCTGCAATCGCCGATTTGCTCGTCTGTCGGCAGTCGGCAGTCCGACCTCGCTTTTCTGCGCAGTCGGATAAACACCAGAATAGGAACACATCGGTTTGCTTACAGAATAGGGACCCTGTTAGTGTGGTATGTGACGGTACATGGCGAAACAAAAATATCAATAATATCGAAAATGTGCGGGTGGATGAAGAACCTTCGACTTCACGGATTCGACGACGGAGGGCGTGCGCCGCTGAGCCAGTCAGCCTGTGACCACGGCCAGTGCAACCTGGTCGAAACGTCAGGCAAAACAGAGGTATGTAGTACCTTGAAATAGTGATCGCGTTAATTCCCGTAAAAATAATAATAATTATATACTGTTTTATTGAGACAGAATAGACACTGAGGTCAGATATGGCAGAGTGAGAGTGATACTGTGTGTACACTTATGTGACATTTTACAGGAAAAAGGGTAAATTAGTAAAGTTTAATCTCGGTGACAAAGTTAAATCCTAAATATAAAGGACCGTTTAAAATTGTAGTTACTCGACGGCAATCGTTATGCTTTGAAATCTTTAACTGGTAACAGAATCTACAAATGCGCTTGCGTTCGTATACGAGAGTTTCCTTTAAGTGATATACCCGACAAGGTAAATTTGTCTGGCATTGATAATAGTGAGGAAAGTACCCGAAGATCAAGTCCCTATTGATGTTGATGATGATAATCAAGGGTTAATTAATGCTGGTGCAATGGAATGAAATTGCGTTGTAATTGTGTGGCGAGTAGTCTCTATAATGAGACTATAAGATATCCTAACAGCGTGATGGTTGTTAAAGTTTAGTTAAGTTATGTGAAAGGCGAGGTGGCCACTGAAAGGCGAGGTGGCCATTGAAAAGTGAAATTGGTAGAATAAGAGGCCATGTAGATATTGTTAATAATAATAATCCAAAAATGTGTAACGCTATAAACGGTGAGGTGACTGTTGCGATACTACTTACTGGTTTTATTAATTTAGTATGTAGCGAGAAGTCTATTAGCAATCAGATTTGATAACGAAAAGCATATTATTTTAATGTCCTAAATGAAGTTGTTCCACAGAAGATAAAATGTAATAATGTACCCAATGTCCTTGGTCAGGAGTGGCCGAACAATACAAAAATATCTTTCTTTTCTGCGGATAACGATGATGATGATGCACTGCCTTCAACATCACACGAGGACGTGTAATACGTCAGGACGGCCGTGTCGGAATGAGGGTATCCGAGTAATAAAAGTGATACAAACATTTGCCACTATCGAACACTACGGAACACTCTATATAAAGCGGCGCGATCGGCAACAGGACACAGTTCTCTTCAGATCTCGCGACGACCATATCTATTATTTGATTTGCGATTTATTGTATCTCTGTGTTTTATATTGTGTGTATGAGGCGATATTTATCAGTGGGGGAATTACTAGCCTAGGTGGCGAATTCCACAGGGCATCGCGGAGGGGTGAGCGTTGCCCCAATCCCCTCATGGGGGGTTGCTGATGGTGTTTAAGTTAATTCGTATCCGTTTAGTAGTGATTAGTGTTTGGCTATAGTCCAGATTGGCAGTATCTGTGATTCATGTTCTCGTTTATTCTTGTGTCTCCGACATATATATTGATATATTGACTGCATGTTTGACCTAGTGGTTTAACCGTCACCACGCCGTTTCCTACTTCGCCAAGTGTCGTGGGTACAAATCCCACGTAGGACAACACTTTGTATGATCCACAAATCGTTGTTCTGAGTCTGGGTGTTCTTTGTGTCCGTTTCATGTATGTTTGTTAAGTCCCATTAAATATCCTAGTTTAAATAAAAAAACAGCAAATTTCCTCAATATTACAGATATTGTTTATGAGGATGTAAACAACGTCATTGAATATTTCTTTACAGCTTATAGCGCATGGTATGCGATGTTTGTTTGTCTTTTTATTACTCCTTCACAGCCAAACCGATTTTAATAAAGTTTAGCGTGGACATTGTTTAGTTGTTGAGAAAGAACATTTGGCTACTTGTAACCGACATAAAGAGCAAAAACTAGTGTTATACAAGTTTATTAGTTGTGAATTAATATTTCAGATCTTAACCGGCGAGGATTGGAACATAGTCATGTATCATGGCATTAACGCTTTTGGAGGATACGGTACGCCAGGGATGTTGGCTTCCATCTATTTTATTGTCATCTTCATTTGTGGTAACTGTATCCTTTGTCAAATTAAACTTAAATCTCGTCTTATTAAATTCGTATACGTTAAAAGTGTTCTCCATTTATTTTTAGGCGTATTTTTAGGCAATGCTTTAATAGTTTTAGGTCTAACGGTGTTTTTCAAGGGATATGGTATCAGGCTTCACTGCATTATCAACGTACTCATTGATGAGCAGGTGTTTCTAGACAGAGAAAAACTTAGAAAAATAACATTTATCGAATATTCTTCAAACGTTATTGAATTCGTATTCAGTCCTAAGACGTCTCTCCATCATAACATTGATAAATATAAGCTGCTTTCAAAATTTTCAGCAAAAGATCCTTTCCACATTTCTCCAAGAGTTTCGACCCTATTCTCATTAGTCCATTATCAATGTGATATCGAAAACGACGATAAGGTTAGGTGTACAAGATATTTTTTTATAATACTGATATTTCTAATAATATATTCCTTAACCAGTGCACAGATATTTTACTAAACGTGTTCTTGGCTATCGCCGTCGACAACTTAGGAGATGCTGAAGAAATGGATGAAATTCAGAAGGAGAAAGAGGTAGGTATATTTTGTCCACAAACGTTTGTCTGTGAGTACATGTACCAAACAAATGTTGCATGTACTGATTAGTTAATTACATAAATATTGTCTACACGCATTCATAGCTACTGATGTCATGCCGTTCGATAAAATCAAGTGCCACATGAAATAGTACAGATACCAGTATATGATAATATTATTTTAAAGTGTTTATGCATAAATTAGGAGGCAGAAAATAACGCAGAGGCGGGCAACCCACAACTGGATGAAGAGAGGGGTGAAACTGATTATGAATACGTCAATGAAGAAGAAATATATTCCAGTGAAGGGTATGTAGTAAATTAAAATGTCCACCATATTTTAAAATTTATAAAATTACTTACAAATGAAAAAAAAAAGTAAAAACTAAAACCAAACTAAAATTTTTACTTTTTTTTATTTAAAATGTTTTGGTGCCGTTATTAATATATAATATTTATATATTTGAAATCTACAAGTAACGCACTTTCCAATAATACCAATTACGGCATATTTATTTCAAATTAGTTTTTTAATACAGTACTTTATGTCGGCTAGAGGGTGCCACATTAGATTCCGTGACACGTCATATAGCCTATAACCAGCGAACGATCAAGACGCTTCTAATGATACCTCATTTGTCCAGTTCTAATAAATAATTAAGGAGCTCTGAGGGAACAAATGAACATCCATACATACATACATACATAGCCTGTCAAAATCATAACCCTCCTTTGGCTTTGCCGTAGTCGGGTAAAAAGTAGAACCCTTATAGAATGACTTCTGAATCTCTGAATTCGTATATCACAACCAATTCGCTCCAAATCTACTGCAAAATTTAAGTCGATTTCAGAAGAAATTAAATTTTTTCGGTCCTAATAACGATTTAAGATAAGTAATATTTCAGATGATAAACGTTGTTGGAAAGGTCTAAAATATATTTAGTGTTAATAGGATTACAATAGTTTTAATCGCATTTAAATACTACAGTGATAAGAACTTTCTAAAACTAAAGTTAATTTAATAATATTTTGCGAACAGCCAGCCTTATAAGAAATATAAGAGAGTACCGAGGTAAGTATGAACTAGATTATATATTAAAAATTAAAAGTGTTAAATACAAACTTTAGTATTTTAAAAAATCGTAAACAAACAACAGAGGGCGCTGAGTGTGGATTTCGGAGCAGCTCGTCTCGATCCGTGCGAGCTTCGGGTGTCAGGTTTTATTTGTGTAACGGAATTTCTTGATTCGGTCGCCGCGCTCAAAGGCCTCAAATAATTAAAAGCTATACAATAGCTTAAAATAGTGAATATATAATAATTGTATAACGAAATATAAAAGCAATTAAGTCAATTTTATGGTGCTAATTAAAATATTATAAATAGGTCAGATCACGAATACGAAGAAACTGGATCAGAAGAAGAAGTGGATGAACAAGAGCAAGAAGGAAGAGATAATGCAGATGAGACGCTCGTTAGCATAGAAAAGAAACAAAACGGTAATCTAAAATGTTTTGAGATTGGATGCAATTACAATCAATACGGAAAAATAAATGAATCACTGACATCTAGAAGCATGATTTTTTTTATTAATGTCCATTAAATAATGCACTAGTAGATATGATCTAATAGCTACTATCAAGATAACAATACTTGGTCTCTATTTAACTCCTTCATTTAAGGACATTACGATGATAGTTCGAAACATTCTTCAAACTCGAGTCTAAGTTATCTATACATCTTCTATACAAATAAATAAAATTGGAGTTCTATAAAAATAATAATACATATATACCGAAATAACATTTTTTACAATTTCTGTCCGTCTGTCAGTCTGTCTGTCAGTCTGTCTGTCAGTCTGTCTGTCAGTCTGTCTGTCAGTCTGTCTGTCAGTCTGTCTGTCAGTCTGTCTGTCAGTCTGTCTGTCAGTCTGTCTGTCAGTCTGTCTGTCAGTCTGTCTGTCAGTCTGTCTGTCAGTCTGTCTGTCAGTCTGTCTGTCAGTCTGTCTGTCAGTCTGTCTGTCAGTCTGTCTGTCAGTCTGTCTGTCAGTCTGTCTGTCAGTCTGTCTGTCTATCAGTCTGTCTGACAGTCTGTCTGTCAGTCTGTCTGTCAGTCTGTCTGTCAGTCTGTCTGTCAGTCTGTCTGTCAGTCTGTCTGTCAAAATGTCTGTCAGTCTGTCTGTCTATATGTTTGTTCCGGCTAATCTCTGGAACGGCTGGACCGATTTTGACGAGACTTCTATTGATAGGTAGCTGATGATATAAGGAGTAACTTAGGCTACTTTTTAGACTAGCTTCGCCCCGCGTCTTTAACCGTGGTACGACAATAACCAGGGCCACCACTGCGGGGTTCAGCTACTACATAAATATAGTTCTTTCAGGGATACGTTCGCATATTTACAAAAAACATATAATTTTGTTTGCCTGAGCAATAATAATTTAGTAATATTAGTTTTTTATCCCAATGTGATTTATTGATTTGGGTTTATAGGAGATGTTAAGAAAGAAGACTCCCCGAAAGTTGGGATAACTGCACGTCCACGACGGTTGTCCGAAGTGGAGATCAAAGCTGAAGACAAGCCTATACCCAATGCCAGTAGTTTCTTTATATTTTCCAGTACCAATTGGTAAGTACCTATATATTTAATACTTTGAGTGATGTTAAAAACAACTTGAGTATTGGTGTTAATGCCATTTCTAAACATCTAAAACCCACCAAATATATTTATTGATAAACACAGCAAACATATAGGTTCATGCAAATTATTTGTTAGGTAAGGCTACCTGAAGGGCATGGACTCTGTACTATGTATCTCGGAATGAAAGGGCTTCCTATCACACTGCTTTTATTTATTTATGAACCCCCGACGCAAAAAGAGGGGTGTTATAAGTTTGACGTGTCTGTCTGTCTGTTTGTCTGTCTGTCGGTCGGTGGCACCGTAGCTCGCGAACGGATGAAGCGATTCAATTTAGTTTTTTTGTATGAAAGGTGAGTTACGTGCGAGTGTTCTTAGACATGGTTCATGAAAATCGGTTGAGTCGTTTAAAAGTTATAGGGGTAAAAGTGGGGAAGAATAACAGAATGTCTGCAAAAATATCATTGGCGTATGATTACTCGATTAAGTGCTTGAGTAGGGGTTTTTTTTTATATTTAAGTTATTACGTTTCTTTAGTAAACTTAAGACTAAAGACTATGTCATATTCGTTTATATTTTTAAGAGAACTCCTTTGCATGGCTCACCAGACATGGTCACGTAACAATGGCCATGTCTGGTGGACCATATTCCAACAATCGACGAAGGACAAGGGTGAAGAAAAAAAATTAAGTTTGGTCAAAAGTAGCCTCAAACCAGCAGGCTTATGTAAACTATTTTCTATCAATAATGCTAAAGATTAATAAAAATTGTAGGTTCCGTGTAACTTGCTACAATACACAGAAAAACTCCTGGTTCAAGAACTTGATTTTAGCGTGTATATTGGCTTCATCACTCATGTTGGCTATGGAGGACCCTGTTGGTACTAAGGACAGCGAAGAACAGACTGAGGTAGGTAGAAAACACTTCTTCTTCCTCCGAGAATTTTTTCCTAAACTTCGATTGAGTTGGCTTGAAGTCTACTACGACACAGATGAACATTTCGATTTTCTTAAGCTGGTCAGCTGCCTTTAGATTAGATCTCCAAAACCCAAGAACTCGAACCTCTAAAACACAAACAAACTCGTAGGTAGAAAACACATCATCATAGTATTACAGGGTGATCTAAAAAGTTGCCCACCTCTACGTGAAAATAGCAGCACTAGTTAAAAAATCGGCCAAGTGCGAGTCGAATTCGCACAGCAAGGGTTCCGTACCATAATTTATACATTTTAAGGACCTACCTGTTGCCGTTATCAATATTGAGCAAAAACGAGCAAGCAGTATTTTAGTATTTGTTGTTATAGCGGCAACATAAATAAATCATCTCTGAAAATTTCAACTGTCTAACTGCGGTTCATGGTTCACGGTTCATGAAACAGCCTGGTGACAGACGGACGGGCAGCGAAGTCTTGGTAATAGGGTCCCGTTTTACCCTTGGTTACGGAAACCTAAAAACTAGTGAATGTAGTTGTTCATCGTTAGAGAACTATAGAATTCAAAGAGTAGTTGAAAATTAAAAAACACAATTATATGATTTTGATAATTACGACTATTTGTTCTGAAATAATGTGATGTAAATAAGAGCTCTGGGGACTATTAGCCCGCGATAAGTGCGGGTACCAGCAACCGTTTAAACCAGCATTTTTAGGGGCGCTTATTCTTAATATTATTCGAAACATCTTTTGCAGATTCTACGCAAAATTGATTACTTCTTTACTGCGGTATTCACTCTCGAATTGATGCTGAAAGTGATCTCGTACGGTTTTATTTTCCACAAGGATGCCTTCTGCAGATCTGCTTTCAATATACTGGATTTGGTGGTTGTAATTGTTTCCCTCATCTCTTTGGCTGGGTGAGTTTGATGATGTTTTCTAGTTTCTTCGTTCGGGTTGCTTTAAATATTTTAGTCATAGCACACAATTACTTAGATTTTAGTACGTTATGGTTGCCAAAACTTCTTTTTGTGTATGACGGATCCTTTGCCATCCTTAGATAGCCCTTTCAAGTGCTTGATTGATCCACTTAAGACAATCTCTTATATGGGGCTAGCAACTTCCAGTTTCCAGAATACTGCTGCTTAAATTATAGCGGCAATTTCCTGATCTATTCATTTTTTAATGAGTCTAGACATGAGTGGAATAGAAGCCAAGAGTTATTAAAAGAGTTTCATCGACTTCAACGACCCTAAATTATCGTTTTTTGCCACTCTAAGTGAAAATAATATAATGAAAAATAATTGTCGAAATCAGATAACAAATATTGATCTGACAAATATAAGGCAGAACATTCACACAAAAGAACAATTTGAGAACCTCTTTTTTGGAGTCTATGCTGTAATATTCTTTTTTTTATCCACAACAGGGCGAATAGTGTGTCTTTCATTAAGATTTTGAGAGTATTTCGTGTATTGCGACCCTTGAGAGCTATTAACAGAGCCAAAGGATTGAAGGTCAGTAAATTTTTATTCTAATATTTTTATTCTAATATTTTTTTTTAATACTTTTGCCAGTGAAATTTCGATTTAAGAAGTATAAAGTACATTTTATCAATTTCTAGCACGTAGTACAATGTGTGATCGTCGCTATTAAGACGATTGGCAACATTTTGTTGGTGACAAACCTTCTACAGTTCATGTTTGCCGTCATGGGGGTGCAAATGTTCAAGGTAGGGTTGTTTTACCTGTCGACCGACACCTTTGGGTAAATTTATTTCTTGTCACATAAATTTGTGGAAGTAAGTATTTGTAAGCACTCGGAAACCCATTACGCACTTATATTATTTTTTCAAAAAATATAAATCATCTGGTTTCGTTTTTTTTCTACGTGTGAGGCTTTTTAACGTGCACATCAGAAGAGTAATTATACTAACCAATTTTCGCTTGCTCATGGGTCCAAAAAATTTCTTGTTGCCTAACCAGGAGGTCGCATGCTTCATTTGTTTTTTTTTTTAAATTAGCCCAAAGGTGTTGTGTGACATTACTTTCGTACATTTTTACCCGATTTGGTGATTTTTTGGACTCAAAATTATGTGCTTCGGTGTGTTTCTGTTGCACAGTATCCTTGATCCTACCTTGACATTTCACTCTAAAACTAGGAGTGAGGTACTTGGTCCATTACTGTGTTTTCGTTTGTTTGTCCGATGCTCACAGTCAGAACAGGACACTGGCGTGTCTGTGTTAAAGTGATGATTATTTTTTGTTTCTATAATTCCAAGGACTAACGCGATGTAAGCAGGTGATGATTGAAGTTTTTTGTAACATTTTTTAACGTTTATCCTTATTTTATTTTTTTGCATTTTTTACATTGTCATTCACGTACACCTACACAATCGTACATTGGGACAATTTGGGCGAAAAAAAAAACAATAAAACACTGCAATTTGGTAACGTTGGTTTTGGTGCTTTTAACAATTTGTTTTTGCAATGTTGGCTTTGTTCAGTATGTTGTCAAATGTGTGTATGCTTCTATCAAATCCATTGGCAATATATTTATTATAAATCATATTCTGCAATTTATGTTTGCCGTTATTGGTATACAACTGTTTAAGGTAAACATTTTAATCGTGTAGACGTATATTGTTGTAGTTAGATTTATTTGTTTTGTATTTTTCACTGATCTCTTTTCTGTCACAATAGGCATGATGACAGTAACCAAGGACCACTAAAATAATGTATTTATCTGATGAAATGGGGTTCATGGAGTATAAAAATTGTATTTATTTTCATATTTAGAGCGAGATTAATAGTAAATTTTAAAAAATAAAACTACGAAATACAGCAATCCGCCATGTTAAGTTGAACACTAATCAGAGCAAGTTACGTCACTTATATATAAAGGTCACTTTGTTCGAATATAATCGACGATCACTTTTTTATATTTTATATCAATTTACTGTCTATGAGAGCTATAATTGACACTGGTTGACAATTATAGCTCTCTGCACAAACAGACGCCATCGCAATTTTTTCCTACTAAAACTTTATTTTTTGTAGAAATTTAACTGTTTTTGACAATAGGAGATACTTCCGAACACTATAAAACAGTTTTTCAACATTAGTCATCCTGCCTATTCCGGTTGAAGTACATGAAGCATTTTTTAAGAATGAATAATGGTAGATGGTATAGAATTACTTACCCTGGGTATTATGTAATAGGTCCTGGTAAGATTTCAATGATTGTACATAAACAGTTTTTTTTTATGTGTGGCTCTGCCAAAATGACTCTACTCTGTCTGATGGAAAGCATAAGCAGAATCCAAGAGTGGTGGCCACCATACTCATTGCGAATGCAGACAATGCAACAATGCAGCATGGTGACCCACACCATGGCGGCTAGTGATGCTTCTGCATCTTTAGGCCTCTTTGCTATGCGAAGCCACCTTAGCCAAGTTACCAAAGCAATCGATTCTCTATCTACAATCGCCTTCGTTATCTAGTATTATTCTCTAAGTACCTGGATGACCGAGCGTCGCTCGGTATTTTTTTAATAAGTTGTTTAGTGGTGCTCTCTCTTGGTACGCCCTGGTACTCTTTATTCTGCACCTAATTCCAGTATAGTTTAATGTAGTTCGCTTGAGTTGCGATAGATGGCGCTAGATGTACATTGATTTTATATATTTGATTATTAAAAACACGAATAAAACGACATTTTCTAAAAATGAATCCTAGCTAGATCGAGTTATCGCCCCCGAAACCCCCTGCATACAAAATTTCATGAAAATCGTTGGAGTCGTTTCTGAGATTCAGATTATATATATACAAGAATTGCTCGTTTAAAGGTATTACATAGATTAGATTAGATATATCGTTTCGACCACGTGTTGGCATTGAGTGACGTCATACCCATATATTTGTTAGTTTTCTATTAACTAGAATGTCAACTTGGGTAGGGTGGCTGACATTGAAGACCGGAGGCTCAATGATACAGAAGCATTTCAATAGGCCGCCATGATGTGGGTCACCATGCTACATTGTTCCATTGTCTGCATTTGCAATGAGCATGGGGATCACTACTCTTGGATTCTGCTCATGATTTCCATCAAGCAGAGTATTAGTAGAGGGATAGGCAGGCTAGTATATAAAAGAAAAGATATGATCGCTTCCTGGAGATAATGGTAAACCAATTTACTACTTTTGGCGGAAAAGTGAACAGTGAATTAATTTAAATATTAGATCTTAGTACTTAGTCAGCAGCGATGTTTAACATAAATGTACTAATTTATGTTCAAGCTTCAGATGCTTTTAGAAAGCGGAGTCAGGTGATACAATGTTTACTTTAATAGATAATATTGTTTTATTCTTAGTCTAAAGAAAAATATAACGATAGAATCAATGAAATTATTATCTACGAAGTCTCTATTACTTCTTTTTTTTTCTAGATGATCCCCGGAACAAATTTTACAAGTTATTACTATGAAGCTAATTTTTCGTGAGCCCCACCCGTGGGCCGTGAAGACCACCATCACCTTACAAAAAAAAACGATTGTGGTAGCTAACAGGGACAAAAACTTTTGGGCGTAGGGCCGGGATAACGTACCACGCAATTTGTAGGACAATGTGGCAGTTAAATTAAATCAATATTAACTAAGAAACTGTTAAAAAGTCAGCTATATAACTTGTAACATTTGTTCCGGGGATCCCGGAGTAGAAATATGATACGGAAAAATCCTATTAATAATGATAAATTCAATTAAAACCTATCCTTTTTTCTGTCTTCCGATGGTTACTTGACGGTAAATGATTTACTTCGAAATTTTGTAAATTAAATAAATTTGTCTAACATTAATATCATTTCAGGGTAAATTTTATAGATGTACAGATATCACAAAAGTGACAGAAGATGCTTGCCAGTAAGTTTATTTTTTTATATTAATGCCATTATCTGCAGTACCATCTACTTTCATGTTCGTTTATCTCAGTTTCTTAAAACCACTATGATTTTAAAGTAATCTTTACTAATCCTCGGTAAGATCAAGATTAAGGCTGGCAATTTTTTTTTTTTATCAATTCAAGATTCGAATTTCACAGATTGTAGCGTTCAGCCAAGAAATACTAACTCTTTAGCTTTATTATTTAGTGATAATAACATTCAAAAACACTTGTCTTAAAGTTAGCGTAAGCGACTGTCAATCAAGAGCTATCGGGTTCGATTCCCGAGTCGGCCTGCAATTGGGTTTTTCTTACAAGAAATTCTTAATAGCAGTATGGTAGATGGATGGCGGTGTTTCCACCGCTCGGGGAGCACGTAAAGCCGTCGCGTTGGCCGGTTGTCACAAACACTTATGACAATCAGTGCCCTCAAATATATTGACAGCTAGTTCAATCTTCGAATTCAGTTCACCCTCAGGGTTGGGGAGGTCCGATGCCAGTCGCTATGTGGAAAAACTAGTATTCAGGTAAAACTGATTGAACTAGTAGCCGACCCCAAATATTGTTACCAATAATAATGGTTAGGACGATGATGAACATTTAACAATACTTTAGCGGGAGATCCATAAACTAAAGTGACTACACGTTTGGCCTAGTGGTTTAACGATCGACATCGACAAGTGTCGTGGGTTCAAATCCCACGTAGGACAACACTTTGTGTGATCCGCAAATTGTTGTTCCGAGTCTGGGTGTTCCGACACAGGATTTATTCCTAGTGCGGGAGTTGTCTTTTTAAAAATAAAAGAAAAATAAAAGTATTAGTCTTAATATTTTTTTTTTATTTATATATTTGTAGGGACACAATGCACAAAGAAATGTTTATTTAGATTACGGTGTCGAATTAGTTTAAAGAAACAATCTGGACAATCAGGACTTAGTATTTACATATCAGTATTTCTACTCTTACATATTAATATTAGTGTTAAATGTGTTCCAGTGGTACATATTTGATATACGAGAATGGTAAACCTAAACCGTTGGAAAGAGAATGGATTCTGAATAAGTGGAATTTCAACGATGTGCTCAGTGGGATGCTGACGCTCTTCACTGTATCTACTTTTGAGGGATGGCCAGGGTAAGATTTTAATATTATGTTAAAAGTATAGCTAGGGACCATATTTTCCTTCATCTATTCCTTTATGGGAGACATTTTTGTTTCACTTAAAATTTCATTGTGTTCCTTATTCTTTTTTATGTCTTTTTCTGCCTTTCCTCTAGCAACAACCAGGTTAGTGGCTCGCTAACAAGCAAGATAGAAAAAATCGTTTCTATAATAATTAGTATTTTTACGGGAATTAACGCGATCACTTATTTAAAGGTATAACATACCTCTGATTTGCCTGACGTTTCGACCAGGTTGCACTGGCCGTGGTCATAGGCTGACTGGCTCAGCGGCGCACGTCCTCCATCGTCGAATCCGTCTTCATCCACCCGCACATTTTCAATATTATTGATAAAATTGTTTCGCCATATACCATCACATATCACACTAACAGTGTCCCTATTCTGTAAACAATTAGCCAGTCAGCCTGTGACCACGGCCAGTGCAACGTGGTCGAACGTCAACAAATCAGAGGTATCAATTTTAATATAATTTAATTTAATAATCACTTCAAATAAGTGATCGCGTTGATTCCCGTAAAAAATATTATTATTATATCATGGAACGCGAAAGTTTAAAAGTTAAATCGTTTCCAGTTTTAGACATCGATTTCTTGAATCTTCTGTAGCATAACTGTTAACTACTTTTATTTATAAAACCTGTAATTGCCTAGTTACCCATAAATTATCACCGTATATTCAGTTCCTTATAAATTCTCCAGTGGTACTGTCGTATGCAAAATATTTGATGAGTTTAATAGTTTTAGTAGATTCATTGGACATTTATATTCCAGGTTACTATCAACTTCGATGGATTCAAACGAGGAAGCCCACGGTCCTATAGAGAATTCTAGACCCCTCGTGGCTTTCTTTTATATCAGCTATATCATCGTTATAGCATTTTTCATGGTAATTTAAATGAATATTATTCATGTCTCCAATACCTTTAGATAAAAGTTTATATCTGTTACTTAGTTTAGCGGCGAGTAAGTATTTAAAAACAGAGTTCTTGAATTCGTGAATTTCTATACTTTTTTATAAAAGACAACTCCCGCACTAGGAATAAATCCTGTGTCGCGGGGGACTTTACAAACATACACGAAACGGACACAAAGAACACCCAGACTCAGAACAACAATTTGTGGATCACACAAAGTGTTGTCCTACGTGGGATTTGAAACCACGACACTTGGCGAAGTAGGAAACGTCGTGGTGACCGTTAAACCACTAGGCCAAACGTGCACTTATTGTTAGTATGGATACTTAAGCATTGATAAATCTTATCACCTTTTGAATCAATCGATATTGGTATCGGTGTTTTCTTTAATGTTTATTGAAAAATGATTTTACGATTTGACTATCTAGAAAGAAAACTAAATAAAATTAAGTAGCAAGGGTAAAGCAAATTTTTACTAATAATAGGTCTTTACCTATGAAATTGCCGTTTTGTATGCAATAAGTGAAAGTACTTATTTTTTCAAACTTTTTTATTTCTGTTATTCGATGTAATCACCCATGCAATCGACGCATCTTTGCCAACGCATTGGCAGTTTATTGATGCCCTTCTTGTAAAAATCAGCTGGACGGGAGGCAACAAACTCTTCAAAGGCATATTGTACTGCCTCTCGGGAATTGAATTTTTTACCCACTAAAAATTTGTCTAAATTTTGGAAAAAGTAATAGTCGGTAGGTGCAAGGTCTGGTGAGTATAGCGGATGAGGGAGAGCTTCCAACCCCAGCTCTTGCAGCTGCTTCACGACAACGCGCGACCCCATACTGCGCAACAGACAGTCTCCAAGTTGCAAGAGCTGGGGTTGTAAGCTCTCCCTCATCCGCCATACTCACCAGAGCTTGCCCCTACAGAATATTACTTTTTCCAAAATTTAGACAACTTTTTAGTGGATAAAAATGTCAATTCCCGAGAGGCAGTACAATATGCCTTTGAAGAGTTTGTTGCCTCCCGTCCAGCTGATTTTTACAAGAAGGGTATCAATAAACTGCGAATGCGTTGGCAAAGATGCGTCAATTGCATGGGTGATTACTTCGAATAACAGAAATAAAAAAGTTTGAAAAAATAAGTACTTTCACTTATTGCATACAAAACGGCAATTTCATAGGTAAAGACATATTATATACAAAGAACGTGACTAAACTACACACATCAAAAGTGTCTAGGGATCAACATATGTGTCTAGGTATCAACATATATTTTTGCAATAACTTTTCTCCTGATTGATATTAATTAAAATTTTCTTTAAGGATTCATCAAATAAAGTGTTTTCGTTTGTCACAGTAACGATAAACCAAGTCACCTTTGCATTAATAAAGAAATTTGCCATTTTCCTAATAAAGGGATTTTTGACATTTGAACCACTAACATTAAAGTTCGAAAAAAAGACTGAAATAACAGTTTTCTTTAAAATTTTATTAGGTAACTTAAACAATTAATAATCCGTGTTTCTACCGCGAACACTAACAACACAAGAATCGGTTTGGCATACTCAAAATGAGTTCATCAAAATCACGCTGTGGAATGGCCGCCCATGTTCGTTGCAACAACAAAAAAAGGTCTTCTTGCGACTGGATACCCTCCATATTCGGCAGAGCTCTTCTCTGTAGCATATCCCATGCATGCTCAATCGGGTTCAAGTCTGGCGACTGGGCAGGCCAGGGCCAAAGCCACATCTCAATCTCAAGAAATCCGCATAAAAATGCTTGATCCCTAGACACTTTTGATGTGTGTAGTATAAATTGAAAAGGCCGTTGAATTGCTATTCACCGCCTTTGACTGCTCGCTTGGCCTAGTGGTTTAAGCGGTCACCACGCTGCTTTTTACTGCGTCTAGTATTGTGGGTTTAACTCCTACATGGGACAACACTTGAAATTGTTGTTCTGTCAAACGTCACTTCTGTGTAAAGTCCCCCGCAGCACAGGATGTATTTCCTAATGCGGGAGTTGTCTTTGAAAAAAAATGATGGGGAGATACTCAAAAACGAAACAGTACTACTAGTGAGTAAATCCATTAAATTATTTTAGTTACTCTTATATCTACGAGTATACTATACTTAATATACAAAGCTCAAGAGTTTCTTTGTTTGTTTGAACGCGCTAATCTCAGGAACCGCTAGTCCGATTTGAAAAATTATTTCAGTGTTAGATAGCCCATTTATCGAGGAAGGCTATAGGCTATAAATCATCACGCTAAGACTAATAGGAGCGGAGCACCAATGAGGAATGTTTCAAAAACGGGGGAAAATTATCACGCCACGGGTAGTAGGAGACGCAAACGAGGTTGCGTGGGTCAGCTAGTATAAGATAATAGAATGAGAAGGTCCAGAAGATCATCTGTTCTATAAAGACACGAAGTAGATGACATCATACTTTAATAACTAATTTGGTTTCCAGGTAAATATCTTCGTAGGTTTTGTCATAGTTACATTCCAGAAGGAGGGAGAACAGGAGTTCAAGGATTGTGAGTTGGATAAAAATCAAAGAAATTGTATCGAGTTTGCTTTGAAAGCGAAGCCGGTGCGAAGGTAATTTGGAACTAATAAGATTGCTGACATATTTTAGTATACTAAAAAAAAGCGGCCAAGTGCGAGTCGGACTCGCCCATGAAGGGCTGCGAAGCAGCAATAATATAAAAGTTCTTGTAGTTCGTTGTAACTTTGATCGATATTTTAATAATAGTGTAATTTTTTGCGGTTTACGATTTATTACGTATTAAAAAAAAACTACTCACTAGATCTCGTTCAAACCAATTTTCGGTGGAAGTTTGCATGGTAATGTACATCATATATTTTTTTTAGTATTATCATTCTCTTATTTTAGAAGTTACAGGGGGGGGGGGGGCACACATTTTACCACTTTGGAAGTGTCTCTCGCGCAAACTATTCAGTTTAGAAAAAAATGATATTAGAAACCACAATACCATTTTTAAAGACCTATCCATAGATACTCCACTCCACACGGTTGGGTTTGATGAAAAAAACATTTTTGAGTTTCAGTTCCAAGTATGGGGACCCCCAAAATTTATTGTTTCTTTTCTATTTTTGTGTCAAATTCTTAATGCGGTTCACAGAATACATCTACTTACCGAGTTTCAACATTATAGTCCTTATATTTTCCAAGAAAAGTGGCTGTGACATACGGACGGACAGACAGACAGACGGACAGACAGACATGACGAATCTATAAGGGTTCCGTTTTTTGCCTTTGGCACGCAACCCTAAAAACGATAAAACAAAAAATGAAAATAGACATTAAAAAACTTGTAGAGCTTTAGACTGTAAAGAAGCTTTACTCTATTTGTTTTTATGAAATAGGGGGCAAACGATTAGACGTAATGGTGATGGTAAGCGATTACCGCCACCCATGGACACCCGCAACACCAGAGGCGTCACAGCTGGTGCGGTGCCGGCCTTTGAGGGATGGGGAGGGGGTTGGGGTATGGACCTCCGGTATCCTCACTCAATCGGCGAAACACAGCGCAAGCGCTATTTCACACCGGTTTTCTGTGAGGCCGTGCTACCACTCCTGTCAAGCCGGCCCATGCATGCTGAAGCGTGGCTCTCCTACGGTAGTCTCCCAGTCTTATGCCACCAATGGGATGTATAGGGGACGACACACGGGAAGACTATAGTTTAGCACATGTCCATCAATGAACTGTTAAAGAATGTTGGTGGATTCATTCAAGAAAGAAATATGTGAAAAATACAATTCAATACATATTTCAGGTACATTCCAAAACGACGTATCCAGTATAAAACATGGTGGTTCGTGACGTCACAGCAGTTTGAATACGTAATCTTCTTTTTTATTGTGATCAACACGGTGGCACTCATGATGAAGTTCCATGGCTCCAGTCCCGAGTATAAAAAGGTAACGCTAATAAAAAAATAATATTTCAGAAATTATCAAATTGTGATTTTTCGGCCTTGGACAAAAAATAATAACATTTCAGAAATTATCAAATTGTGATATTTCGGCCTTCGGCAAAAAATAATAATATTTCGGAAATTATCAAAATGTGATTTTTCGGCCATCGGCAAAAACTTCTCAGCCTTAAAGAGTATAACTCCATCATACCTTTACCGTTTACGTTTAAAGACTACATTGTGTAGGAATATAATGTTATAACAAGAGTATCGCATTAAAAACTGAATATACTTAATTTGTAGTTAATGAGTCATAAATTTTTCGTTTTGTAAATATCATTAACGAAAAATTTTTGTTAATTGTACTATTGCAAATAACTGTGTAAAAAAAGAGTTATGCTTTGTTTATCGCAGAAAATCTTGTAAAATTGCAGACAGTATTATTTTCACACCATATACCGTTTTTTTGTTTCGATACAGGTGTTGGATTTCATCAACATGATATTGACTTCAGTTTTTATGATGGAGTTTGTCTTCAAATTGGCAGCGTTCAGATTTAAAGTAAGTATTTTTATTCGTTTTTTTCTTTTGCTTTTATATGCACATGCATCTTATTCGCTTCGGTTCTATCTATGGTTATATGATGTTCAAGAACCATAAATATGACGATCCTAAACGCAGTAGATGTTTACACCATGTGACAGTGGTTGTGAACAGTTTAATGTTTTATTACTCAATTTATTCTGCATTTATAATCGTCTTTGTCTCTATTTCTGGAAAGAGTTCTGGTAAGGGTGGAAGGGCTTCTATTTAGCTGCCGATGTCCAAGGGACACTTTTCATCATATGATCTCTCTTCTGGTTTTCCTTGGTTCTATATAGACTAACATTCATTTTTTTCGTATTTTCTAGAATTATTTTGGAGATGCCTGGAATACCACAGATTTCATTTTAGTCGTGGGTAGTATAATAGATATTGTGGTCACACAAGTACAAGAAATAGCACCACCGGAACCTAACGTGATTGGCGTAAGGTTTTCATTATTGGTTTTTGAATGAATGTTGATGTAAATAAGTATGTGATTCAACATTAATATTGTTCTTATTGTATTTACAGATGGCGAAAACGACTAAAGAGGTAAGACATTTAAGTTTAAGTGTTTGAACACCTAATGCGATTTTACATATATTCTGACACTACTATAGCATTCACTTTTTTTTTTCAGTATCTCAAATACCCATTAAAGAGAAATCAAAAATAGTTTGTTCCTAAGAAATATGTTGCATCGATAAATTATAACATCAGTTTTTTTTTCTCCAGGGATCGCTACTTTCACTGAAGTACATTACCTTCTTCCGTCTCTTTCGTGCCTTGCGTCTGATCAAACTGCTATCCAGAGGCGAACGTATCAGGACCTTGCTTTGGACATTCATTAAGTCTTTTCAAGCTCTTCCATACGTCGCTTTACTAATTGTCTTACTCTTCTTTATCTACGCTGTTGTTGGAATGCAGGTGCGTATAGATATATTTTTAAATACTTGTTAGTATTTCCTTTACATTTAGTTTAAAATTATAAAAGATTAACAAAACCTAACATTAGAAATCATACAATTTTTGATCACACGATATATTAGTTTTTTTAGAATTCAAGATAGACTGATCAATAGACATTAGTTAATTAGGGACATTCATTAGATGTGTATAAAAGATTAAAATTTAGATATCATACAAGATAAATACATAGATTGCCTTTACATTATTTATTGTAAACTTAATATTAATAATAGTACTACGTCAAATGTTTATTGGGATGAACAATTGGGATGATCTTTGGGATTATTGAATTTTTATTTTCCAGCTTTTCGGCAAGGTTTATCCAGATGATGAAGTTATTACTGCCAACAATAACTTTAAAACTTTCGGTGGTGCACTAATGGTACTCTTCAGATCAGCTACGGGTAACGTTTTCTCTTACTGCTAGCTTCAAGTAATTAAGTACAAGTTTAATTTCATGCGTGAGATCGCTAAAGTGACATGTAATTCTTTTCATCAGGTGAAGCTTGGCAAGAAATCATGATGGCCTTATCGACAAATAATGACGAACGCCCAAATGCACCAATCCACTGCATCAAACCAAATATGAAAGACAAAGACATGATGCCTGATACTGAGAAGTGTGGTAACTGGATGGCGTTCCCATATTTTATATCCTTCTCTCTACTGTGTACTTTCTTAGTGAGTACTGAGTTTACTATATTCACTATTCGGTTCAAACTTATTACTTTCAATACAAAGCTGCATGATTCGGTTTTATCTTTTTCTCTTTTTAATAAAGCTGTTTCTAGAACTCAACAGAATCTTGGTAGACCCTTATGAACTTTTATTTCTAGGTCTTGCATATACTGTGTCGTGTTGCTGGAACTAGGGTTATAAATTTTAAAATCATCGATTACTATTGTCATATTAACAATAAAAACTGTAGTTTGTATACTTTTACGAGATGTTGAACACTTTTGATTTTTTAAGGTCTAGAGTACTCTAGAGCATTTTAAAGATACTATAAAAGACCAAGGCAAGTATTTCTAAGCTAACTTTGATTGTTGACTAAGTATATGTTTTTTGATTTAATTTCAGATCATCAACTTATTCGTGGCTGTCATCATGGACAATTTTGATTATTTAACCAGGGATTGGTCAATTTTAGGACCTCATCACCTTGACGAGTTTGTAAGGTATTATAATAAAAACAGTTGTACCATTGTCACTGGAGCCTATAAATTCATTATAAGATTTCAAATCGATTGAAGCTCATTTTCAAGAAGTCTGTCCGTCACATCTTGTCTGGTGCCACAATGAGAGTGATATAGAAAAAATAAAGCATAAGATGTATCTCTATGACCCCACGAGAATATTGATTTACGAGTATCCGATGATCATTTCATATTATATTTCACACATTTCCATTAAAAAAAACGTAAAATGTTAACAATATAACAAGACGTATAATATCTAAAACTTTAGTGCAAATACATATTAAAATTTTTGTTTTTCAGACTCTGGAGTGAATATGATCCAGATGCGAAAGGGCAAATCAAACATTTAGATGTTGTTACATTGTTAAGAAAAATTAGTCCACCTCTAGGTATGAAGAAACAAGTTTATTTACTTAATAAACAGTATACCTGTTTAATATACACTATAGCAAAACTAAAATTATTTAAATAGCTCTTTACTTTTATATTCCCATTAGTTTTTAAAACTTTATACTTTATTCTTAGATAGAGATATTGTTTATGGCATTTTCCTTACCGCGGGAGAGCCACGCTTCTGCATGAATGGGCCGGCTCGACCGAAGTGATACCACGGCCTCACAGAAGACCGGTGTGAAATAGCGCTTGCACTGTGTTCCACCGAGTGAGTGAGGGATCCCCCATCCCCCTCACGATCCCCCAAAGGCCGGCAACGCACTTGTGACGCCTCTGGTGTCGCGGGTGGCCATTGGCGGCGGTAATCGGCGGTGATACGCCTGCTCGTTTGTCCCCTATTCCATAAAAATAAAAAAAAATTGACTGACTTTAAAATCACATTGTGTTCGCTTCTGACTTTTTCTTAGTAATTTTAGTTAATTTAAGGTTTTTTGTACTTCCAGGATTTGGCAAACTCTGTCCACATCGAACGGCTTGTAAACGTTTGGTGTCGATGAATATGCCGCTGAACTCCGATGGAACTGTTAACTTTAATGCGACGTTATTTGCAGTTGTAAGGACACAGTTGCAGATCAAGACAGCAGGTTAGTCATTTATAACAATCAAAGGTCTTTGGTGAAGGCCGCCTTTTTTTAAAGTCATTGATGATGCAGACTGTTGTTAATTTTTATAAAAACAATATGGATGATGTAGACGTTAAAATATCAGTAAAGTCATATTTGTAATTGTGCATTTAATTTTCCATTTTGGGTAACATGACAAAAATCTAAACATACTTTGGAATTCAAATATTTTTTTATGAAAATCTAATGTTTCCTAGGGCGTACCTATATTATTGCTTGCATTTTAGATTCCTTTGCCCCTTTTCTAACAAATTAATAAATTATTATTATTCTCTTCATTGAAATGCAAAATTTCAAATTGGCTTTTCGTTGAAATTCTAAAAACTGAAATATCACGTTACAGAACGTATTTCAACTGTCGGATTAGAATTAAATTGTGCTGTTTTTCGTATTATTTTAATAATAATTAAAAAACTTCTAATCTTAAATTAAGGGGTAATCGACGAATGCAACACGGAACTACGTGCTATAATCAAAAAGGTTTGGAAGAGGACTTCTCCAAAACTGTTGGACCAAGTCGTTCCACCTCCAGGTGATCCTAACGAGATTACTGTAGGAAAATTCTACGCCACATTCCTTATACAGGATTACTTTAGAAGGTAAGTTGAGTTGCTTGACACTTGAAGTCAACTGATAAATTAAATAAAAATGTCATCTAGATGAATGAAATGTATTTCAGTAAAATAATTTGATACAAATATAATGTTACTTAATTGACTATTTTACAGTTTTTTTAGAAAAAGATACTAAGTCAGTACACTTTGATTCTCAATATCATTCATTTGTTGGCGATCATGAAACGGATCTTGAGTTGCTAAATACCATTATTTGTTATCATTGTCAGTAAATAATGTTCATTCAACATCGTTTCTCGTCGTTTTTTTTAAACACAGTCATTAACAGCAAAATTTCTATTTTTATAGGAACCATGCGTAAGTCAATTCACGAGTACTAAGCAACAATCGAAGATTTTTACGCTGTATTTACGCTTGCAATCTTGGCATAATACTCTATTTGAGCCAAGAATGTTGCTTGACAGATTTACCCCTTTGAATTTTTGATTGTGAATGATATTCCCTTTTTTAAAGTTTGGAATTATGTAATCATCTGTCCAAAAAATATTTGCACTATGAATATAAAAAATTTAATCATAATTAATATAGCTGTATAGGTGATTATATAATTTTGCGAACTTATTTATTTCAGCTTCCCTGCCTACCAAGGTTTTGTTTACCGCCAAGTCCATTGCATTTCCAAAAAGGATTGAGTTTATAGCATGTTAATTTTTTTCGACGATTTCTCCGGCAGTTCCAAAGCATGTTTCCTCAATTTATGTGTTTACAATCACTTGCTTAGAGACCTGCACATGTATAGGGCTCGTCAACCATAGCATTGATCTAAATAACTGTTCTGATATTTGGTTACATGCACAACCAAGTTTTTTTTAGGTTAGGTCATTGCGGTAAGGTTATAATATGTAGGATACATGTACCCCTGATTTTCCCGGGATGGCTGCTGACCGTGACGTTTTGATATGCCAAGTGTCTTCCCATTTCTTTCTTTGAGTGTTAAGAGTTGAAATCCTTTTGTGTTTTATCCATTGTCTGTGCATGAAGAACAGTACCCTGTTTAACAGAAAGCTCTTTTTCCCAATGATGATTTAAATTGAAGTTTAGGCAAATGGTTGTAAGTCAAAACATAGAGACTTATTTGGAAAACATATGGTTGAAACCTTAGAGTATAAATAAGATGAAACCAAATATTTTTAGTTTTTTACATGCATTTTTACCTTTTAATTCCAGCTTCTTGTATTGCTGTGAAATGATAATATTACAGATTTGATTTTTAATAGTTTTGTTCATAAATTTTACTAGTTTTATTCGTATACAATAAGAGCTTACTCAAAAAATGTGAATATTAATTAAATAACTCACTTTTTTTTTGTTTCTTAAATAGAATTTCCCATCCAATAATTTAAGTGTTGTGAAAGTCTAAAATCTCCATACCATGTTTTATTTTAACAAAAATAAATCGTTAACATATCCCTCTCTTCTATCCACAATACTTAAACAGATTCAGAAAGCGTAAGGAACAAGAGGCAGCCGCTTCCGATAAGAATAACCAGATGACATTGCAAGCTGGACTACGAACACTGCATGAAGCTGGACCGGAGCTTAAGCGAGCAATTTCTGGTAACTTGGACGAGCTCGTCGGGGAGGTTGTAGAACCTATGCACAGGGTAAGAAATGTTGTAGAAAGGCCATGTGAGCTAATTTATTGACATTGGAAATTGTATTAGCTAGGGACAACGGTGAGGAGTGCAAATAGGCAAGAGAGGACGCATCTGTCTGTGTTGGGCGTGCGGTGCGGTTCACTTTCTGATGTTGAAAATAATGATAGGCAAGATTGAAATGATCTTAAAACAAGATGAGGGTCCCACATATCACGCAAGCTGTTTGGCTTTCTTTCTTTTTGTTTTATGTTATGGAATTCCCTATTTATATAGGGAATTCCATAACATAAAACAAAAAGAAAGATAGCCAAAGACACTCAGACAACTTTGATGTTTTTCATACAATTTCTTCTTTTGTGGTACTATTGAAAATCATGTATAAGATCTAGTACGAATCTTTTAGTTTTTATTTGAAACTGAATATACTTTTATAACAGAGGAACCACACATTATTTGGTGCTGTGTGGACTAGCATCAAGAAACACGGCAAGGAGAGCTTCTATGGACGAGATAAGAGAGTGGCCATCCAAACTACTAGAAATGGCAGTAAGTAAATAGATGATAATATAACAAACATCTTTTTCCAACGGCTTCGCCTGCGTATGTGTCAATTGTCGCAACAGATCAGCCTGTCCTTCTTTAATGTCCAATCTATCTCTATACAAAAATTAACGGTTTAGCTACCCAGGCAGAGTTACTTTCCAATTTATAATATCAGTATGGATTTAGTGTCGTTGTCATTTTATTGTAAAGTTGGATAATGATACGCGTACACAGTACCCTTGTCAGAGAAACCCTTATTTCTTGGAGAGAGATTTTATCTCCTGGATGGTGCTACTGAACAGAGACAAATCGTAAGTAATGCTAAAATTAGAAGTCAATTTATTTTTCAAATATTTATTTTAGATGGCAAGGATGGTCCAACACTGGGTAATATGATGAGAAGAGAACTCGGCATGGATGGCCAAATACCAGAAGAAGAAATGTAAGTATCCATTCAAACATATCAATTATTTTAGATTTTATTGACTTTTTAAGACATAAAAAATAAGATTATGTTTGTAGCATGTAGCATGTATGTTTGTAAAGTCCCCCGCGACACAGGATTTATTCCTAGTGCGGGAGTTGTCTTTTAAAAAAATAAAAATAAAAATACATAGATTAAGGTATGTGAGATGGCCACAATTTTGTCACATAATGCTAGTCCCACTCAGATAATACTGGATGTCTCAAATTAGTAGACCAATGACAATAGTTTCAAATCTTTAGTAATACTCAGTTGATCGAAACTTACCTCTTCTCTAGAATTTCTTCTAATTTATAAATTAACTGTTTTAATCAAATACCCAAAGGATTCTTTTAAAGCCAAAAATGAGTATTTAATCGACTTCAAAAAAGGTTGTGGTTATCAATTCGACTGTTTTTTTAAATGTTTTTTACCTGCTGGTGCTTCCTGCGTGGTCCCATTTCAATTTGGTCTAGATTGAAGCCGGTTTTTTAGGGTTCCGTGCCAAAGGCAAAAAACTGAACCCTTATAGATTCGTCATGTCTGTCTGTCTTTCTGTCTGTCTGTCCGTCCGTCTGTCTGTCCGTCCGTCTGTCTGTCCGTCCGTATGTCACAGCCACTTTTTTCCGAAACTATAAGAACTATAGTGTTGAAACTTGGTAAGTATATGAGGTAGTAGAGCCACGCTGATTTCAGCACGAATGGGCCGGCTCGACCGGGGCGGTACTACCCTCGCACAGAAAATCAACGTAAAATGACCACGTTCGTGCTGTCGTGTTTCGTTGGTGAGTGCGAGACCGGAGGCCCAAATAGTCTAGTCAACAAGTTCCATACTTGTTGACTAGACTAAAAGATGCAGCAGCATCACTAGGCCGCCATGGTGTGGGTCGCCATACTGCATTGTCTGCATTCGCAGTGAGTATGGCGACCAATACTCTTGGATTCTGCTTATGCTTTCCATCAGGCAGAGTAGAGTCATTTTGGCGGGCCATATATAAAAAAAAAAAAAAAAAAAGTAGATTTATTCTGTGAACCGCATTAAGATTTTCACACAAAAAAAGAAAAAAATGAATAAATTTTAGGGGTCCCCATACATAGAACTGAAACTCATACATTTTTTTTTCGTCAAACCCATACGTGTCATACCCATACCCATCTATGGATAGGTCTTCAAAAATGATATTGAGGTTTCTAATATCATTTTTTTCTAAACTGAATAGTTTGCGCGAGAGACACTTCTAAAGTGGTAGAATGTGTCCCCCCCCCTGTAACTTCTAAAATAAGAGAATGATGAAACTAAAAAAATATATGATGTACATTACCATGTAAAATTCCACCGAAAATTGGTTTGAACGAAATCTAGTAAGTAATCAACACAAATATATAATAAAAATTATATTATGTTACTTGCTGCTGCGGAACCCTTCATGGGCGAGTCCGGCTCGCACTTGGCCCCTTTTTTTGTGATTTTTTTTCTATCGTGTTTCTTCAGCATTCTCTTTCTCTCGACTAAATTAGTTGTTGCGTTTAATTATTTCAGGAAAATTGAATATGCTAATCAGAGTGACGAAGAAATTCAGATGCAGCCTTTACTTCACGGAAAAGACTCCGAAAAGATATTTAAAGTAATCGAGTAAGTATTTTTACATTTTACTTATTTGCCGTAAACATAGCTGATGTAACTTTTGACTATTTTTATTTATATTTTGTGTCGTGAACAATATATTTATATTAATTAAATCATGGCACATTAAAATTGTTAAAATATTATACAGATGCAATATTACAACAGTTCAAATTAAATATTGAAGCGCCATCTATTTATTAATTATTGCAACTCTTCACTACGCCATCTATATTGTTGAAGTGGTACTATTTACTGACATAAAACGCTACTAGCTTACACTTTGCACCTCATAGATGTCGGTAAAACTCATGCAAACTGTATAGTATTTTTGAACAAAAAATGACTGAAAATAATATTCGCAGAAAAACCTCCAACGATTTAATGCTGACTATGAAAAGGAACTGTAAGTCCGTTTTAGTGTGTTGTGATTGTGAATAATTATATATTTATTATATCTTTATTTACATTGAAATGTATTTATTAGTTTATTTTATTGTGAGTATTTCAACTAATTTATTACCTAAGTAGCAAAATAACAAAATCTAGAAACTATTCAGTACAATGTTGCTTCCTGGATTAACTCCGCGTACCTACTAATATGTAAAGACTCCTTACAATAAAAATTATGTAAATATCTTAAAACGTGTTTACTGTACTTCTTAAAGTAGGTAATTGTTTTTTGTTGTGTATTTGCTTTAGTTTAACTACTAACTAATCTAATGGCTTTAATTGAGAAATTCTTGTATAATGTTTTCTTTTACATAAAATGCTCCAGCAATTTTCATGAAATTTAGTATGCTTGTTTCGGGGGCGATAAATCGATTTGGCTAGGATTCATATTTAGAAAATGTTCCCAAAAGGAAAAAAAACCAATCAAAGCTCGATCATCCAGGTGCTATTGTTTGATCTGGTAACGGCTATATTAACATTCAAACATTTAAAAGATAGCTATCTACTTAATAATTAAGGTATTTCAATAGATTTGTTTGTTGTGGGAGAACCACGGTTCGGCATGAATGGGCCGGCTCGACCAGAGTGATACCACGGCCTCACAGAAAACCGGTGTAAATGCTGTGCATGCGCTGTTTCACCGAGTGAGTGAGAATACCGGAGGCCCATACCCCAACCCCTCCCCCTGTCTCCCACCCCCAATCCCGCAAAGGCCGGCAACGCACTTGTGACGCCTCTGGTCTCCATGGACGGCGGTAATCGCATACCATCAGGCGATACTTCTGCTCGTTTGCCCGCCTATTCCATAAAAAAATATGTTATTATCGTTATTTTATTTAAATGGGAAGAAAGTGAATGTTTTATTGACCAGGATCGTTATCTAGACAAAGTTGCCTCAAGTTCTGATTAAAATAATTTCATTTTGAATTCTCTACGATAATGCACATTCTTCAGAACTCTTCCAAACTCTTCGAAACTTCTTTCGGCTACCTACCTAGTTTCCATGCTTAAAGAAAACACAAGCTGTAGTAGATGCTCACGATATTGGGAGTATTTACAGCAAATAGTATACTGTGTCATTGAGCAAATGCATGGTTTTGAGTTATGCAAAGAAAAAATAGATACATAGTACACTAATGATGACTCCATTGTGATTCCAGATCGTGACAAATCGCAGAGACAGAACAACAACGTGCCTTATTGCATAGAGAATCCAGCGGAGAATCTTATTACTCGAGTAAGTATTACGTTTCTATGTAATTCTTTCTTTTAATTCTTTTATAATAAACAATACTAATATTAAATAATCACAAATTTAAACAAAAAAAATGGGACCACACGGGAAGCAACAGCTTTCAAATATAAAAGAATCTTCAAAATCGGTTCACCCAGTCGAAAGTTATAAGGTAACAAACATAAAAAAAAATACAGTCGAATTGAGAACCTCCTCCTTTTTTTGAAGTCGGTTAAAAATCAAGAGAAGGACAACGGGATCAATCCCTTTACGAACTTATCTGGCCATCGTGGTATAGTTGGTCAAAATATCCTTTTTCATGGAGAGGCCTATGTCCAGTAATGGAGTGTTAAAGACTGTTAATGCGTCCAAACTCGCCACAACAGTCACAACCCACTATGACAATTAGCTATTCGTGCAGTCCAATTGGGCTCATCATAATGGATTCAGCATTAAAATAACTAGGGCCTTCTTTGGGTTCCTAGATAATATATTTTAAGCTCGAAAAACACCCATTCGTGGTCCACAAAATCATTTGTAGATAGATCCATGCTAGCACTTAAACAAGTAAAATTTTAACAAAATAAAAACCGACTACAAGTTTAGACTCGATTTCTCTTGGATGCCATCATCAGATCTTAGTGTCCTTATCATGGTACCACAGTTGGGATATAGGAGATATTAAAAAAAAAAACAAATCGGTTCATAAACGACGAAGTTATCCGCGAACACACATAAAAAAAAACATATAGACCGTCGAATTGAGAACCTCCTCCTTATTTGAAGTCGGTCCTTATTATAAGTACCTAATTTCGATAGTTTCCTCAAATTATGAAACGTTTAGAAGCTTATTTATTCAGGTGTATAAGGTATGTATGTGTTGCGTGTTTCTTATTACTAGCTGAGCCAAAGAATGAAATAAAAGTGACTCAAACGGAGTTTATTCTCGACTGCCTTAACGGCGGGCACAACGCCTCTAAGCACAAATCACTTAAACTTAAGATAAGGATATAACGTATATGGGTTTAACGCTTGTGTCCCTACAAAGGATTTTCTCTTTCCAGGTACTGATGGAACAGGGGCTCGGCAAGTACTGTGACAAAGACTTTATACAGAGCACCTCACGGGAGATGCGGGAGGCGCTCGACCTCACGCAAGAGGAGATGGACACGTGAGAAAACTTTATTTCTCATAATTGATTTATCAATCTACATATTACCGTACACTTCGTTTTTTGTGAAGAATTTGTCTCGAAATTATGTTAAAAACCTGAGCTACAGTAAAACTATAATACATAGTATACGCACATAGTCTTTGAGGATTGAAAACAAATATAAATGATGATTGGAGTTTCTATGATTTTTCTTGTAAGGATTAAATATCTTCAATGAGGGTTTGTCACTAATAATGGTGACAATCAGATACTACTACTGTACTAATTCAGCTTTTGTTACCAGCATCCAATAATATTGAACACAAACTCAAAAAGAATTTTATTCAAGTAGGCACTTATTTTACAGGCACTTATGAATAGTCAATATTTAAAATTTAAAAAACGAGTGATTCTAGTCTTCAGTTCCAAGTGCAGCCTACCCTTCATGGAGAAGAATCTGGCAAGAAACTCCATTGTTGCTCCTTTTAAAAAATAATAATAGGGCTTACAATTTTTTTTTACTAAGAGACTTGAATAAGTACGAAGTCGACCAAAGAAAACAAAACAAAAGGTTTGGAGTCATTGCTGCACAGCCATTAGCTAACCAATCATGCGCCGTTATTACATAAAGCTGCAAGATTTTCATATTGTGAGGTCCATTTATGGAAAATAAAATCCAAATAGCACTCACAGTCAAATTTAAAAGAGGTAATATGTCCAAATATAAAATAATCAATAAAATATCACAAATGTAAAATAAAGTAAGACGCATGGATCAGCCATCGACCTATTCAACCATAGTTGAGCTGCGTACTCAGGCCGCACAGCAAATCATCAGGTCAATATCAAAGAAATTAATAATAATCATAGTCATAGTTGCTTGAGGATGGTGACCCACACACTTGTGTTCTACTCTTTCTTTCCATAAAGGCCCGTATTCACTTTGATTAGTGCGAGTGCAGGTGTGAAGCGCAGGCTATCAACGATTGGTAGAAAATACGTGTGGACCGCAAATTCGCTGCCCACACGTACTTTCAACCAATCACCGATAACCCGCACTATGCACCTGCACTCGCACTAAGCAAAGTGAATACGGGCCTTAAGGCTGAGTAGTAATTTTGGCAGCTGTATATAAAACAACTAGCAATCTGCCCCGGCTTCGTACGGACTCTTTACGGAAAATATAAGATGTGCGTCTTAATTCTTTCCGACTTCTTTAACAAATATCGTTATATTTTAGCCAATATACTCAAAAAGTTTACAAATTATATACGTAAACCTTCCTCAAGGTGCACTCTATCTATTGGTAAAAACCGCATCAAAATCTGTGCAGTAGCTTTTGAGTTTATCGCAAACAGACATACAGACAGACGCGGTGGAGGACTTTGTTCTATAATATGTAGTGATAAATATATGAAAAACGTGAACTAATATAATTGCATGCTTACAGCGCTGCTAATCAAATTATTTTACAAGAGAGAAGAATGGGAGCTGTCCAAACCAGGCCGACTGATGTGGTGAGTCAATTATAATAAGTTTTCGAAAATTTCTATTTTTATGTAATATGGAGCACACGAGCAGACGTCAAATCGCCAACAACAGAGGCGTCTCAAGTGCGTTGCCGGCCTTTTAAGAAGGAGGACGCTCTTTTCTTGTAGGTTTGAAGGTCGTATTCATTCCTTATTGTCAGTTGTGTTTTTTCGAAAGACTATGTCGACAAACCATCAATTAGCCTGGCTGCCACTTTCCATTACGTTAAACATTCTATCTTAGTGGTAAATCCGTGAAATCTGGCTACTTAAGAAAATATTTTATTGATGATCAGAAATCTTATGTCTGTTAAAGATTTCTGAATAAATATAATGAGATCACTTAGGATACGTTCCATAAAGAAAGTTTAATTAAGGGCGAGATTTTCAGTACTCTACAAGTAGTAAGTAGTTAGAATTGAGCTTTATCTAAGAAATGTGGTCGTAACTTAAGATGAAAGTAACTAAGAGAATTTTTATCTTCAAAAAGTCTAAATGGAAATCTTAAAATTCAAGTCCACATTCGCAAGGAGTATGGTGACCACCACTCTTAGGTTCAGCTCATGCTTTCCATCAGACAGAGTAGTCAGTTTTTTTTATCTTTGGGTCTGCCAAAATGACTCTATCAATTGCCAGCTTTTACCCAAAAACAAGATCTGCCTAGATCTTAAACAGTCGGATTTTAGAAACATATAATTTATCTATGGCGCGACGATCTTGATGCCTATCGCAGAGACTGGCCGGAACTGGCCTTGAATAGAGGGAAGTGGCTTGTTGCAGGGGAGGCCTTTGCCTAGCAGTGGGACACAGTAGGCTCATAAAAAATTAATTATTACATTGCAATGGGTTTAGGTGGGTCGTTATTAATGATTGGCCACCTCACGCTAAGAGATCTAATTGTTTTCGTTTTGGTTCAAATAGCTTTATAGGAGATTAATGTAGTTATTACTATCCTAACAAACAAACTCACGAAAATCTTTATAACCGACTTCAATAAAGGAGGAGGTTCTCAATTCGACTGTTTATATATATTTTTTTATGTGTGTTCGCGGATAACTTCGTCGCTTATGAACCGATTTTGATGATTCTTTTTTTAATCGATATCCCAACGGTGGTACCATGATAAGGACACTAAGATCTAATGATGGCATCCAAGAGAAATCGAGTCAAACCATCGAAATTCCTAGGGGCGACTAGTGCATTTGTTATTTTTTTTATTTTATTTGAAAGTTGATGCTTTCCCTGTGGTCCCATTTCAATTTGGTCGTTCTTGAAGTCGGTTTTTTATTTTTAAAATTTTACTTGTTTTGTTTTCAGGAAAGCATATTTTCAAGACAATATCATCCCTTCCACCAGCCTCCGATGCAGCCCCCACCGAGGACGAAATAACACAAATGAAAATACAGTTTGGTTTTATTGATACTCTCATGGTTGACTACCATTTGAGTTTGTTTTCTCCGTGGTCTTCGAGATGGCTATCGAGGAGAAAAAAAAATAGATTTTTCGATGAATATTTTTTAAAGCGAAGAGATGCTTCTAGCTTTTGTAAAATTGGTCCCATTTTTTCTAGATTCCTCCCCTATGGGGCTTTAAATTGTAAGTTTTTTGTGGTATAGAGTGAATTTTTAAATGGAATTTTAAATATATATTTATACAAATATTGTAACCATATGGCTATGTGCCTTATTTATTAATAATATGTGAATGATACTGTGCCAAAATATTTACTTGCCTTCAAATGAATAGTTTTGCTATATTTTCTGCTATATAAATGAATTTATTTATTGATATAGCCTTATTTTAAATGGATATAAATGAACCTATTATATATAGTTGTATGGGTATTACCTTGAGTAATTCTAGTCATAAATGCTTGCTTAGGTTTTATGTGAATGTTTAACTAGTATGGAAATGATATAAAATATTTTAAATGATGTATTTTGTATGGAAATATACCTGTTTATGTGAATAAATTGTTAAAAATGACTTTTATTTTCAACTACTTTTTTTAAGTCTACACCTAAGGAAATAAAATAATTAAAATAAAATAATAAAATAAATTTTCCTTTTAGGGAAATACATACTGTGTCGCGGGGGACTTTGCAAACATACATAAAGGGACACAAAGAACACCCAGACTCCGAACAACAATTTGTGGATCAAACAAAGTGTTGTACCATATGAGAACCCACAAAACTTTGGCGCTTATACCGCTAGGCCAACTGTGCAGTCAAAATGAATGATTTGTTACTATGTGGTAAAATAATTGATGATCAGACAGTGGTCTTACATTGAATATGATACATAAGAGTGGAACGTACGATGTAGCTCACTACTCCAGTGCTTCAGGATACCAGACATACCAAGTCAAGCGCCCTCCTTACTAGACTTACTGTACAGTGTATCTAGTACAGTGTATCGGTACTCACCCTATGAGATCCTTAGATCGCTGCCTGGTGTCGACCTCGGTGCCTTTTGTTGCACTCCCACAACCAGTGACAGCAAAAATACATTTAGGACACTACTCGTCAACAGACTGGTATGGAATGCGGGATAATTTTCCATCCACCTCCGTTTAAAGACAGTTTTGTACCAAAGCGTGTCAGCCGTAGCTGACGAGATCACTGTCACAACGGAATATTATATTCCCCACAGTGGAATCACCAGCAGGAAAAACAGACCCTGATTCAATTGCAAGTGCACCTATGCAGTCACACGAAAAGAGAATCTGGTCGAGTTTAACGCCAAGAAAACACAATTCAGATGTTCCTTCTCTGCCCCGCTTTTCAAAACACTGAACTGTCACCACAGGATAAGCTCAGTATCCTGGGTATGAATATTTGCCGGGATATCAACCTGCGGGAATACATTGAGAACGTCACTAAGTCGTCCTCGTGATATCTTGGTGTACTGAATAAAGTGATACGGTTCTTTCTCACCCGAGCATCTAGATTTTCTTTATAAGACCCAGGTTTGCTCCTGCGAGGAGTACTGTTCCCATCTTTGCGATGATTTCACGCAGTATTTACATGACAGTCCTGAAACCACCCTTGAGCCTCTACAGTTGCTCCCTTTACTATACGATAATATGTATAGTACAATTATTAACTTACACACACGACATGCAGTTTCATACTTACGTCATTGAACTACTAACTCAGTAATCCAATCCAATAATCGAACCCCCCTCCCCTAAGGAGATGAATAAATAAATAAATATTAAATATTTCGGACATCTAACACAACGCCATCTAGTCCCAAGCTAAGCAGAGCTTGTGTTATGGGTACTAGACAACGTATATACATAAATACACATACCTACTTAATACTTTTTAAAACACCCAAAGTCCGAAACAAATATTTGCAGATCACACAAACATTTGGTCCGACCCGGGAATCGAACCCGAGACCTCAAGCACAGCAGTCGCATACGCTACCACTGCGTCACAGAGGCATGAGTAAAAAGGAATACACTTTAACAAATATAATGAATACTATTAAGAAATCAAGTTTTTTTATTCATTTTGTAATATAGTTAGTACTAGTTTTTTTATTAGTTTCCGAGTTATTTTTCTTCATTTATTTACTGCTTCTTTTTTAATATTTTCGGGTCCATTGGCACAGCTTCACGTGTGTTATCTAGAGAGTCCTCGAACACATCGCTTTGGTTATCTCCATTATTGATTGTGATGAGGGTATTATTTATGATAATTGGATAATCAGTGTGGAAACTGTCTTCGTAAAGAGATTCGTTTTCGTCATCATCCGCTAGACTTTCGTACTCATCAGTGAAGTCTTCATTCTCAAAGCTCACATTCTCAACACTTTCATTGTTACTTATTTGTTTATGATCAGTGGAAAACGAATTATCTTTTACTATATTCTCATTTGCCTCTTTAGTTTGATTTTTTGATTGGTCATCTTTTTCAGGTTCAATTATTGTGAGACTTACTGTTTTAGTTCCTTGTTTTTCTTCATTGTTAATATTTTGGGACACAGTTTTGGCTATTTTAGCATCAAACTCCATTTTTTCTGCTACTTGATTAAGTTCTACTGTTACAATTGGTCCTTCACTAGATATTGTTTTTTTAACAATTTTCACATCTAGATTAGGAAGACTGTTGTTATGATCATTTATGTTACAATCACTTTCATGACGGGGTATGTTCGATAAACTTCTCTCTTCATAATTTGCAATAGTCTGATCTGTAGATAACTTGGTAATATTTTTTAGTGATGGTACTGTATTTAAAGAACTTTTTGAATGTTTAATCTGTTCTGGCTCCATACTAAGATCTTTGATATTATCGGTATTTAAAAATCTAGAAGCCATGTCAAATATTGTATTACTTTTTTTGATTTCCTGAGATTTGAGTCTATTTACTTCATTTGGGCTTGCTCGCTTTTTGGATTGAGAAATATCAGAATTATTACTTTCAGATGACTTATTATTACTCTCTAGATAGTGTTTCATTTTAGTGTTCTCTTTTGCACCTCCTAGTTTTGTAGAAGGCATAGACGTTTTACTTTTTGGTGGTTTGAGAACAATTGTTTTGGCAGAGTCTTGTTGTTGTTTGCTGTTATTTTGTTTTGGTAAATCAATATAAATGTTAATGATGCTTACTTTTTGAGGTATAGCTGTTTCAGAATCAGCAGTTTTGTTTATTATAGCCTTATTTGACAGTTTTTTATAGTCCTTTTCTGGTTTCACAAAGGTACTCCTACTATCTGAATTCAAGTGTATTTGCATAGAATTACTTTCAGGTTTAGTTTCATTCGAATTTTGAGGTGTTGGTAAATTCTTAATATCAATGTTTTTTGTAGGGTTTAAATTATTATAATTATTATTTAAATCATTACTGGTATTAACCTCTCCATAAACCTTGCTTATAATGTTTTCTGATGTATATGGTTTAACCTTAGGAATGATCGATGTTGTATTCATTGAAGAGTCACCAAGAGAAGATGTGTCAGACTTTTTACTACTTAAATTATGTGAAGGCTCACTTTTTGTCTTAGTTATGTGTAGGGTTTTAAGAACTTTTTGACCAATACTGTCCGCACTTGATGATTCCACACCAATTTTTTCATCAGATGTACTTGTGTTACCAAATACACGCATAAGTATACCGAACTTTGTATTATTATTGACTGGCTGGTCTAATATCTTCTCATCTCTGATTGGTGTCTTTGGCTTATTTTGCTCATCATTCAGTGGCTTTGATTCATTTTCATCTTCATTTTGTTTTGGTAAATTGTTATTCTTATTTTCCGACTGTTCAAAATCTTTTTTGTTGCCGTCTATATAATCTTTAAGTATGCTGACATTGTAATTAAAGTTAAAATCATCATCAAAATATTTGTTCCCAGTTTTGCACTGTAACTCTGTTTTTGTATCATTTTTAATATTTTGTTCGACTGTATTACTGGTAGTAGCTGACCTTGAATCATTCCATAACTTTTTAAAAGTCCCTTTTATGCTATCAAATGAATTAAGCTCTTGATCTGTTTTACTTAATATATCTTCCCTTGTATTACTGGGTGTATCATTGTATTCTTCAAAATTTGGTATGTAGTCCTCTAGCGGTTTGCTTACACTTTGACTCATTTCAAATATTTCGGTCTGGAGTTTTCTTATTAGATTTTCTAAAGCAGTTATTTCTTTATCTATATCATGTGATGGATCCTTAATGTCTGTATTTGTAGCCGCAATAGGTTCCATCGTTAATAGTCTTTGGTCGCTTTCGTTATTCAAAGTAAATTGAAAGGTTAATCTCTGTAGTAGAGAACTAGAACTCTGTGAACTACTGTGTAAATCCATTAGTCGTAGTATCGTTTCATTCTCTCTTTGCATCGAGCTATTCTTTTTCTTCGTTCTAGTTCTTCACAAGGGTCACGTTTTGGTGGTTCTGGAGACGGTGGTGGAACTGGACAACTTGGCCAGGGTAGATCAGGTTTTGAAGATGTTGCCCATTTAATTGCATCACATCTGTCTTGTGTTGTAACTGCTCTTGGTACAGTGCAAACTATCGGAAAATCTTGCGTTTTCGGTGGCAATGGGGGATTTTTAATCTTTTCTATACAAAGCCCGAAGCAGGAAGGTGGGTGCGCCGGCTCTGGAGGTGGTGGTTTGGGATATATTTTAATACCAGCTTTCTCTTTCTTTCTTATGCGCTGGAGTTTGCATGGGTCAGGTGGAGGAGGATCTGGTATTTTTTCGACTGTACATTTTTTTATGAACATGTCCCAAAATTTAGATTTACTTATCCATTGTACATCGTTATTATATTTTGATTGACAATTACTTTTCTTCTTAAATATTTATGTCAAGTTTTCTATATAAAAAAAATAACATGAAAAATTATAAAAGAAGTTTGAATTTTTGACTGTTTTTTATTTAGAAGTTTGACTGCCTCGTTGGTCTCGCGGTTGGCGTGTGCGACTGCTGATCATGAGGTCTCGCTTTCGATTCCCGGGTCAAACCAAATGTTTGTATGATCTACAAATATTTGTTTCGGAGTTTGGGTGTTTTCGGGTTCAAGTCTGGCGACTGAGCAGGCCAGGGCCAAAGCAACATCTCAATCTCAAGAAATCCGCATAAAAATGCTTGATCCCTAGACACTTTTGATGTGTGTATTTACCTTAATAATATAACTAGCTTTTGTCCGCATCTCCGGCCGCGTTTACCTCGGTTTTCGCGGTAAAAAGTAGTCTATGTCCTCCAAGAATCAAAGTGTATCCATGCCATCGGTGTAACAGTTTGCAGATAAACAAATAGAGTTACTTTCGAATTTATAATATTAAGTAGTATAGATTTGAGTCAAATACATATTTAAAATGCGTTCGCACCGTTCAGCGCAGGTCAGGTTCAGGTCACGAGGGGGCGACGTACGCGTGAGCCGTACTTCGCCTAATTAGAGAGTTTAACGACAGACGGTGCCCGCGTCAGTGCGGGCAGGTGCTGGGAGGGGCCCGGATGACCTAACAACAGCAGTTCCTGGATCCCTCTCATATCATACCACCCCGCCGCAAACCCCGGTGGGGTGACAGCCCGTGGAGGTTTCCACACGTAATAAAAAATTGGTTGTCTGTAAAGTCGGTTTACAGCTGTTTACAGACGATAGTTCAACGTGACAACGTCATAACAAAATCGATGAGTGTGGATCACGACCCTAAGAGAAATACAATCACGAATCGTGTTCGTTATCCAATCCACACTCACATCTATCTCTTAACATTTCATAAATGTTCATCACCTCGTCATACAACGATGTCATAAAGCGATCATTTCATCATACAACGAAGTACAATGATTTTATACCGAATATTTTTTACCAAATTATTTTTTAGCTTTTAGTACATTATTTTCATCCAAACCGTTTAAATTATTATTATTAAAAATTTTAATAAATTAATAATTAATTAATTGATTCTTAAATATTCATGTCAAGTTTTCTATTTAAAAAGAATAACATGAAAAATTATAAAAGAAGTTTGAATTTTTGACTGTTTTTTATTTAGAAGTTTAACTGCCTCGTTGGTCTCTCGGTTGACGTGTGCGACTGCTGATCATGAGGTCTCGGGTTCGATTCCCGGGTCGGACCCAATGTTTGTATGATCTACAAATATTTGTTTCGGAGTTTGGGTGTTTTCTATGTATAATATGTATGTATTTACAAAAAAAAGTATATATGTACTTGTATCAGTAGTCTAATAACACAAGCTCTGCTTAGCTTGGGACTAGATGGCGTTGTTTTAGATGTCCAAAATATTTAGTATTATTTTTATTGTGGGCGGCGGTAATCGCTTGCTCGCAGGTGATACGTCTGCTCGTTTGCCCACTACTCCATAAAAAAAGAACTTCTCTCATTTCAGTGGTTTCGAGAATTGTCTGTACATCATCTGTTTTATGACTTGTGAAATAGGAACCGAAGTTTGGAGTGAGTAATTTATTTATTAGATCATAATATGAGATGATAATTTATTTGGTGGGATCGCAATCGTTAGTGATAGGCCGCTTTGGAACTTCAGGGTTCTTGATCCTATGCTGACATAATGTTGGGTCTTGGCAATTTCTGGTTTTACCCTTGACGCTGCATGGAACAGGTGGATCACATGGGTGGTCAGGGTCGGGTATGAAGCAACTTTTCACATTTATAAAAGATCCGGGTAGACAGTGAGCTAAAAGGAATTTCATTTTATTTTAAGTCTCAGCGACACAAAAATATTCCAAGTGCGAGAGAAGAAAAAGAGAATGAGGTGAGGCTAAATTACACTCTTTCTTCAGATAAGTGCGGTCAAACATTCCAACGAACTCGTCTATTTTACAATAGTAATTTTGACATACAGATTGAAGGAAAACTTGATTGCGTTCCCTAAATACATTAATTGCAAAGTAGTAGATGAAAACAAAAACACAAAGTTAATTGGAAGGCGCCGGAAGCGTCTATAGACTCGTAAGAAGAATTACGAGAATTGATATACTTTACGACATTTTTTTCTCTTCCTTTGACCGAGTTTTGTGAAATCTTCATAACCCATTACTTCTTTTTTTTCTTGATGTTTTTATCCCTACCACTAATTACTTATGGTCTATTTTAGTGCTTGCAATGGCTTAGGTTATCAGAGTCATCTTGTATAGGGGTCTGTTTCTACAATATTGGCATATCGTATTCTACTGATGAATGAAAGTGCATTTTAGCAAAGTCTAATCAATAAAATACTTAAGTTTCAGTTTATGTACCTAACTCGTTGTTGCTCATTTAAAGTAGGTACTACTTTTAACAATCAGGTGAAATTTGCTTACTATTTTCATGTGGTAAAGCTGGATTTTTAATCCTTTCTGCACAAATGTATGGTTTTGGACACTCTCCTTCCACTTCCTCTAATGGGTCACAAGGAATGTGGTCGCATGGATGTTCAGCCTCCGGCCGCACACAGTGTCTTACCAACAGCGACCTATTTGCATCCATTTTACTCTGTAAAATCAAAAAATATGTCGCACAGGTAAGAATTTTGTAAACCTATCGAGTTCAATTTCATCAAAAAACCTTTCAGTACGTATCATAACGGTGATGAATATTTACTTTTGTGTTTATACGAGTAGTGGGGAAAATGAGCGGATAATATATTTAGCTATTACCGTCATTTACTTCCTGCACAATATAGTAAGAAATAAAGGTCCTTGGGAACTGCACTCGTTGTCTTGAAACTTGGCTTAACAGCATGCAAATAAAGATTATTTATAGATTAGATAAACTGATAAGACAGTCACCAATACGACCTTCAAGAAAAGAGTGTAGGGTGCGTCGTCGAACAGTGAACCAACTGTTTTTCAAACTCATATAACTTGTTAGAAAATAAAGATAAGAGTCTGATTTTGGTGCCATCGTTTAGGTAATTTTATTAGGTTTCTTAGCTAAAGACCACTGAAAGACCAAAGAATTAACTAAGACGTTATAGAGGTTTAAATAAAAAATAAAATAAAATTTGGCTCACTGTGTACTATGGATGGTTTACACTGAACCACCATTATTTCAACAGTGAACCATAATATCATTGAGTTGATAGGACATTTCTTTGTAGAAAAAGACCACTGAATCTTTAATAATCATCTTTTATTTTTACTATAGAAATGACAAATAAAAATTTTCGCCAACAAAAGCTACCAATCTTCATTAATTTACCTATCACTGCAAAATCAGAGACAAAATAATGAAATCAAAATACTTCAAATTCATCAAAGACAAGTCATATTATGCAAAGACAAGTTTACATTTAATAAAACGTATAGATGTATAATAACACGAAATTATAGATATACTTTCTCGATCTGGGGTCTAGTTGGTTGAATTTGAAGTTGAATCTCTTGATTTTTGCTTTTATTTATGTCAAAAATTGCAGAAGCTGCATCATTAGGCAAACTTTGTGATATAACTGTCCCATGTTCAATTTTGTTTTTCTCGTAATGACGCAATGTAGGGTATGGGGCATTACAAGGTTTTGCTGCCGCTCTAATGGAGTTCCATACGTAAAGTTGACATCATGCAATCTTTTGTATATTTTCCTATCTTTAACTCCTTTTTGCCTTGGCATTTTAAAACAAAAAAATAATTAAAATTACACTTCAAGAAACAGTCAACCAGGATCGTAAGGTACACAGTGAATCGGTTCACTGTGTAATATGCAGACCTGGTTCACTGTTCAATACAGGTACTATTCAACTTTCAAGATAAAAACTGATAAGTCTTATCTGGAATTTTCAGAATGCAATATGCTCATAACATCTATTAAAATATTTACCCCACACCACTTTTGTTCTTATAATTAAAAACAAAAAATACAAAAATCGAGACACTTACTTGAAAATAGTACGTTTTTTCGACGGGAAACAAACAAGCACATATCATACATTTCGCTCAAGCCGTGGTCGTCGGCTCACTACGGGAGAAGGGAAGGGGGTACATGGCACAAGTTTTGACACCATCGTAAAGGTGAGCAACATCACGATTTTAGAAATATGACGGTGGTTCACTGTATCTGGTTGGTTCACTGTTCGACAACCGACCCTATTCCTTTCTATAAGACCGGTAACGCACTTGTGACGCCCCTGGTGTTGCGGGTGTCCATAGGTGGCGGTAATCGCTTAACATCACACGATACGTCTGATCGTTTGTCCCCTATTCCATAAAAAAGGCTAAGCTAGAATAAGAGAGGACGTAAATACATAAAAAATACTAACATTCGGATGGAGTGTATGTAAAGTAAATATTTAAAATGATCTTTATTCAGTTCTGTTGAGTCAAAATGGATGCAGTTTGTCTAAAGGCCATCTGCTTCTGCTGAATCTGAAGTCATGGTAAGTTATTCATGGTTTTCTTCGTTCTGGCAACCCCTTTTACCAGTACACTGGCAGTCAGGAGCATTTGGTTCCTTATTTTTCTCTTCCTTATTAATTTTGTTTTCTATACTTGGAATAACACACGGTACACAAATACTGTTTCCTGTTTTGCACTTTTTAGTGCAGGGATTCTGTTCAGACATTTTGGGCTTGTATTTATTATTATTTTAAAGTCATATTTTGCTCAATTTTTTTCTTTAGTGACAGTTATTGATGGACAGAATGGTGCATGGGTTGAAACCTGTTGAAACCTAAAAACAGAGAAGAATACTTTTATCGTATTGAAGCTAGAAAACAGTTTTCGGCCTGTACGTTGTCATTTTTAGATTTGTAGGATGCATGGTATAAATGTATCTAAATTTCGTAAAGAGGTTGTATAACAGCAAAGAGCATATAAGCACTTTTAGAAGTTAACAAAGCTAAAAATATAAACTAGTAACTCTATTAAATTTGGCATGGAGGTACTTTAATTCCCTAGGAAGAACATAGGGTATTTTCTATCACGATAACCATTACACACGTGTGCGGAGCCGCGGATAAAAATCAGTTTAAAATATTGGTAACTGTAAAATTTAAAATTATGCAAAAATGGCCACATATACTAAAACTCTAGTGCATATCTTGGAAGCCATTGGATGAGGACAGCTCAGGATTGGTTGTTGTGGAGACCCCTGGAGGAGGCATATATCCAGCAATGGATATCTTTCGGCTAAGATGATGATGATTTTGACTCGTGTTGGTACAAAACTGTATCTATTCTATCTTATTGACTAATTTCATGGTTTGCATCCGTGATAATTAAGAATTGGTGATCCTACTCTTCAGCAGAAGACAGGCCCACGAAGGCATAAGAAAATTCGTTGTTCTGTGTTCAAAACAATAGAGTTGCATACATACTCATCACTCTATCAAGTCCAATTCAGGCAAGCACAACGTTGTGGACCAAGAAGTGAGGATTGCAGACGGCCACGAAAGATGCTCTTGCTTTTTATTATTATTAGTGCAGAAGCATGTAGTACCCTTAGCATAAAAAAAACTGTGGATAAAACCACGTAGGTGCTTTATTTAATCATCAGTAAATGAGCTAGGCCTACAAGAATGAGACCGCGGTCTCATAAAAACAGGTATGTATTTAGCAAATCCTCTGGCTCCGTTCGTTGACTAAGGCTAGCGAACTCTAAAATCTATGTCCCCTATTTTTAAATTGACTGCACGTTTGGCCTAGTGGTTTAACGTTCACCACGCCGTTTCCTACTTCGCCAAGGGTCGTGGGTTCAAATCCCACGTAGGACAACACTTTGTGTGATCCACAAATTCTTGTTCTAAGTCTGGGTGTTCTTTGTGTCCGTTTCATGTATGTTTGTAAAGTCCCCCGCGACACAGGATTTATTCCTAGTGCGGGAGTTGTCTTTCAAAAATTCCGTTTTTGTGTCCTGCAATGGACATTTTCTTTGTGTCGTCTAGTACGGGTCCGTGATTTTCGACTGAACGTTACTTCGAATTTGTAAAGTCCCCCGCGACACAGGATTTATTCTTAGTGCGGGAGTTGTCTTTAAAAAAAAAAGAGTTTATCGCGGAAGAACTTTTTACCGATAAACGCTTCTTCGACTGAATGATACATCGAACATTTTTTAATGAAATGAATGGTTTTTCGAATGAGTTCAATGTACAATCTACCAATTGAACCCTTGATTGGAAGATCTCCACTCGCTCCTCTTTGTATTGAGAGGTGACCACAATTTAAACTGCACAGTTGGCCATGGTGTAGTGGTTATGAGCTTTATGGGTTCAAACTCCACATGGGAGAACACAAGTTGTTGTTCTGAGTCTGGGTATTCTTTGTGTCCGTTACATGATGACCGGCGATGCAGGCCATATTCCTTGTACAACAGTTGTCTATTTAATAAACAAAAATTTAAATAAAAAAAGGCTTGAAGAACTCGGACCACACGGGAAGCACCAGCTTTCAAATAAAAAAGAATCATCAAAATCGGTTCACCCAATCGAAAGTTCTAACAAACATAAAAAATATACAGTCGAATAGAGAACCTCCTTTTTTGAAGTCGGTTAAAACAAAGAAACTGATCTTTTACAAAGCCTTTCAATACTTTTGAAATGACTGGTAACTGTGAGACAAATTATTTTGAAATAAAAAACTCCGAACATAATCGTTCCATTATTTTATTTTACACACGTACTTCATTTCTTTGAATTGTTTTTTCTATTATATTAATCTACATCTTCCTCACTTTCTGTATCGCTTTCACTCAAATTACTACAGACTGATGTCTCAGATACTTTGAAGGTAATGTTATCTTCACGTTCCTCTGACTTGGTAAACAGAGTCCAAAACTTGGCTTTCATAGATTCAAACATGTCAGTCAAAGGATTACTGGTAACTACATGAGCTACGTCTTGCACCTTGCTAGATTTATTACCTATATTACCATCTGGTACGTCATAAACAGAACTTTCGTCATTAAAATTTGGAAGTGTAATTTGTCCTAAGGGTGAATCGCCAACATATGACAATGTAGATTTGAGTACTTCATTAGCTTTTACATATATTTTTTCATAAAATTTAGGTTCACATTCATCCCCTCCATTAATTTTACTCATAATTATTTTTAATTTAGTTTCAGCGTTTTCGTCGATATACTTTTTAATTTGTGAAGAAGCCTCACTCTGGCTAAAATTTTTCATGATTTCAATCGGCTTAGCGGTCTCAGATTGAAGACGTGTGACAGCACTTAGGGCTACTTCTGACGTATTTTTATAAATTGTGTCTGCTAAATCTTGCATCGCGTATTTTATAGTAGCCATAGTATGTTCATGTGCGTCTGAAAAGGCTTTAAAACCTTCCTTATCTAAAGAACTGATTTTGGGTGATAAAATAATTGATCGCTCTTTTGTTGATTTGTCTTTGTTTAGAGATAATTTAAGATCATTTTCTTCAGTCGTATTTGATCTATTTATGGTGACTTTACATGTTGAATCTTCATTTTTACAACAGAGTTCTGCGGAACTGGAAGGTGCAGTGTTATTTTTCTCCTCCGGAATAAGTTGTAGCTTGATTGGGTTCGTGAAACACTTTTTTGTGCCTGTTTCTGATTCCATAGTAGATTGGAATGATTCTAGTGTGATCTTTTTATTGGCACTATTATTAGTGTTACCAGATCCTAAAGACATTGATAAGCAATTGTTCGAAATTTCGATATCTTTATTATTCGATTTGAGCGGACCTTCACCTATCACTGGGATAGAAGATGGTAGCTTTTCCGTTTCTATTTTTAAAGGTAAATTTTGTATAGATTCAGAAGAACTGTTAGTGGAATTCATATTAAAAAGAAAGTCAGATTGAGGCAGACTCATATTTTGGTCAGATGAGGTGTTACATTTTCCTTTGCTGAATTCTTCTTCTTGTCTTAAGTATTCATCATATTGTCTGCAAAGGTCTTCATCAGTTTCATTTTGTATTTGTAATAGGTATAGACTCCATTTACCACAAAGTTTAGTTTCAGATGTACTGTTCTCTTGAACGCTTTCGGTTGATACTTGTTTGTTACCTTTTGTTATAAAGTTTTTAGTAATGCTCTTGATATTATTATCACTATAAAAACTCTTCTGACACAGTTCTGAAAATTTTATTTCAGTTGAAAGACTAGATTGAGAGCAGATATGACTGATACTTTTTGGATATATTATATTATTAACTGAGGAACTCAGGATAGATCTACTTTCACTATCTTCTAAGTATTCTTGAAGGTATGGGTTCCGAGTCTTTAATAACAAAATTGATGCATTCAGGCTTATTGCATTTGATGAAAAATCAGATCCTAGCTCGAAATTCCTAACACTCCCCATTAGGTCTTTCTCGTTTTCTATAGTATAGACAGCTTTATTATTTTCATAGTTTGATCGGTTCACATTAAATCCCAACTCACTATTTCTAAATGCGTTTTGAAAACTTAGTTTGTTTTCTACGTCATGAGGTTTCTTACCACAACGATTCTGTCTGTTTGAGCATGGGTCATCTGATAGTTCACTTAATTTTTGTTTTTCCAGGCAAAAATCTTCAAAAGATTGTTTCTTTTTCGGGCACTCGGTTAAAGTTTTTTTCTCACATAAGTCTATATCACATGTAGCACTTGAATAGGTATCTGTAGGTTTTTCTGTACAATACTTTTTCTCTTGATTATTATTGTTTTTATTCTTACTGCAGCATTTCTTCTTTTCAATCTGCTTATTTGAAGCTACTTTACACAACTCTTGTAAGTCTTTCTTCTTGTTAGCTCTTCTACAAGCATATTTTTTCTGTTTCAAAGGCTCACTTAACTGTTTCTCGCTTACCTCTTCTTGTTTAATTATGTTTTTATTTGTATTTGATGACTTTAAATTAGAGTCCAATTCGTTATTGTGAAGGTATTTTTCAGAACAGTTTCTATTTTTTTCAAGTTGATTCCATTTTTCATTCTCTTTACAAAAATCTTCAAAAGGCTGTTTCCATGGACAGTTCAAAATTGGTTCACTGGTATTTGCACTACTATTAGACTTGTTACTTGAGTCTATGACATTATCGGTATAATTTTCATTTTCTGAATCTATTTTACAATATTTTCTATCTTTGCAATCACATTTCTTCTTTACAACAGGTTTTATTGACTGTTCCTCACGTAGGTCTTCTCTTGAATATTGCTCTTTAGAGGAATAATCACTGCAACTTTTAAAGTCATTAATGGATTGACTCAAATTGTCTTTAAATTGAGTCAAAAGACAGTCTTCAAAAGGTTGTTTATTTTTAATACAGTTTTTACTTGATTTTTCTTGCAACGAGTGTGATTTAATGCTACATAGAATATTTTCATAAAATTTTTGGCAGTCATTACAAAGATTTGGTAAGCAGGATTTTTTTGTATTATTTTTAAAATTAGAACATACACTCGAACAAGAATCAAAATAATTGGAAATGCAGTCTTTAGAACATTTTACTTTTTTACCGTTCAAAATATTACAGTTAATTTTACCAGAATTTACAGATGTAGGATTTTCAGGTAGTGGAATTTTACAAGTACTTTTTGAAATCTCTGTTTCATTTTTGTACAGCATTTTGCAACAGTTTTTTTCGTATGGAGGAAGGCTTACTGCGCTGGAGGTACAATTAGTAGAATTCGTATCTCGATTATTATGAGGATATTTGTCTTTACACTCCTTAACACTACTTTCTGAATTATAATTTTCTGTTACTGAAACATTTTCGGAAGAAAATTTCTGCGATGAAGACGAATAACGATCGCATCCTTTAGAAGTAGATTTTGTCTCTAATAATGATTCAAAATCTTTGCAATTTTCAGGTTTATGACTAGTTTCTTCTTCAGGATTATCTTCTGTTTTGTTATTAGAATGAGTTTTCACTATTCGTTCATCTGTACCTAAATCTCCCGTAATTGGTAACTTACTTGCTGTTTCTGGATTCCTATTACAATTTTGAGAGTCACATTGGGTGTTGGGTTCTGTAATTCGGCAGTATGGGATAATGTCACAATCTTCGAATCCCAGGTTTTCAGGCCGCATAATAAAACTAATTACGGAATTGTACAAGCTATCGTGGTAATTAATGTGTTACATTTTAATGATATACACTATTGAAATGTAATACATAATTACTGCCGGTTTTATTTGATCAATTGCTTATAAATGCCAATGTTTGGAACATTTTGTGAAGAGAGCGATCAACTATTGCTTTATAAAAACATGTAAGAAATGTTCATTCTATTGACATTTCTGACGTTTAAATATTTAGCGTTTATTGAATCTACAAGGAGTTCTTCTTGCAATAACCGTACATTAATAAAAATATATTTATTATGATTACCTATAATCTACACGAGTCTTATTACAAATACTGTTTTGGTCGGCATGTTGTTTGAGAAAATGGATATTTTATCACAGACGTATATTATATAGTTTTGTTAATTGTAAAAATATATTGTATCGTTGTTTGTTGGGAAGGCACCGATTCCCAACATAAAGCTCATGCTGGTTTGGGAATCAGGGCTTGCACTTGAATTATATATTATTACTAGCTGATCCGGCAAACGTCGATTTATCAAGAAAAAAAAATAGGGTATAAAAAATAGGTGTTGGTCGATTCTCACACCTACCCGATATGCACACCAAATTTCATAAAAATCGGTCCAGCCGTTTCAGAGGAGTATGGTAACTAACATTGTGACACGAGAATTTTATATATAAGATTATTGCAGTGGACTGCAACGGGCTGATGATGATCGAAGAAGATCGAAGAACGGTACAATGGATCTTGATGTAATTTGCAATAGAGATCTCTGGGATACTATTCATGCTTACAATTTTTATCATTAACAATTTAATTGACAAAATGGACATGATTGTGAGCGAAGTCGATTGTTTAAGAGTAGTTTATGGACGACTGCATGAAGACTATCGGCCGATTGAAAGTCTGCAGTTTGCGGGGGCTCTTATAATAATTCATACTTACGTGGTATTCTTACTTAGAGTCTTTTTCACGAACCTATGGCGACATCTACATGCAGCGAAACAAAAACATACAATAGCACCATCTACCGGATGCACACTGATCTACGAAGTAACTACTAATCCTGTATCGCAATATAGAAGTTCTCGCGCCAATCAGGATATATACATACAGCGTCCCAACATCAATCGTCGAGACAAGATCACCTGAACGGAAGATCTTTCCTTTGTGTTAGAGGGACATGACACCTGTTCCTCCACAAACCCATCATTCCCTTTTCTTACTATAGCACTGCTAATCCATTTTTTTGGTAAAAGTAAATAAAATTGAAATGCATTTCTTAATAGTTACCTATTAGAAATAGAATCAGAGGTAATTTGCTGCAGCGCCTGATGGACCTAACAGGCTGTCCAGTCCTGCTGCCGCTCTTTCATTTGAACCAAACCACATTAGTATAGTAATAGTAAATAAGTTCGTATTTTAAACACCTCTGCTTACCGCTATGAGTGTAAGCATATATAATATGACAGTTTGGTCTGATATGTTACGAAACTGTTAAGATATTACCGAAGCAAAAACAACTACCTTGTACAGGTACTTGATTTATTCATGTGCATTTTCCCTATTTAATATTAAAATCATCAATTATTTGTTTATTTATTGGGTTTAATTAAAAAGCCGTCTAATTAACTTCTAAACAAAAATGAGGAATGAGATCATCTGTTCTTTTATAAAACTTTACACCAGGGAGGAAAAAAACTGAGTGTTACATTTATTAAAACTAAATCTTCAAAATAAAAAATAGTTTGCTGGTAGAATTATTAACAATACGGTTGAGTTTACTTTTAAAATTTCTTTTTATCATTTTCTTTGTACCTTTGAACAGATTTACTATCATCAGTCTTTAGCACGTGTTCCTCTCCTCCTTCATCATATGTCACACTGTCAAAATATATGCTTCTTTTTTTAAGCGTTTTAGGAGCAAGGTCAGTGTTAGCACTATCTTCTTTGTCAGTTTTTATATCTTCTGACTCACTTACATCGTTTATTCGTGGATCTACGGGATCAGAGCTGTGCAACTTATTTTTTTTCCCTTTCTTTTCAGCCATTTTATATTATTTTTCTTTTAGTACCTTGAGTTCTGTTTTATTATGTACTTCAAGTTTATTCTTGAGATTTATTTCAAATACATTTTATCGTTTATTTAAGAGCCCATTTTTCGAATTAATTTTGTAGGAATAGTAAATATCTATATTTTTGACTTAACTGTCAGTTTAGACCACAGATTTTTATCTTTATTGTTTGCTTTGAGATGTATAGTCTGACCGTAGAGATATTATATATAGAGCAGGGGAGCCAGACCTCCAGCCGTCCCCCAATTAGAAAGAGAGATACGGTCGCGGTACCTATCTGTCTCTCTCTACTCGCGTATGCGCAGTTAGCGCGGAAAAGCAGCATATCCAAACGATTCGACGGTAATTGTTGTGATTAGATTACCATTATTAGTCCTTTACTGCGCATGCATCAGTAGAGAACGATGGATGGGGTACCGCGATCTTCTCTCTCTTTTTAACCGTTGGACGTTTCCGCTTACAGGCAGCCGTATGTCGTCCCTACTCTATCTATAATAGCTCTATGAGTCTGACCCATGGTCTACGATTGTTATTTGTTATACCATGGTCTGACCTATGTAATGAGAACATAAAATTACACACGGTTATTTGGTATGGTATTATGTTGAAGACTCCTAATTTTATGAAATTATAATCATCATCATCATTAGCATATTGCAGTCCACACCTGGACATGGTACTCTCCAACCACAAAATATAATAAGTACAAGAATCTATTAACGTACGGCTAAGGGGTATAGTCAGTCAAAATATAATGGCGGTGGACAATTTTTTTTCTGAAGTGACTGATGTGAAAGAAAAATATAATTTCGAGAATGAAAATAAAGAATTAAGTTTCACAATATTGTATTTAGTTTATTTACAGTCCTTAAAAATATATTTTAGGTTAATTATTTTATCGTTTTCACGTGTTCTTCGTCTTATTGTCAAGATCACCACCATGACCTTTTACAGCAAGTACAATCACTACTACATTCACTACTGTCTTTTCTAGCCTCGGGAGGTTTCATTTCAAATTCGTAAAATTTTTGTTGAGCTCTTGAATGAATAATTACCTTATTCTCTGTTGGTTTTGAAGATTCTTTTATATCTGGATCACCTGATTTATTACTTTTGACTGATTCTGAAGATTTAAATTTAAATAATGTGGTAAAATTCATATGGTTCTTAGTAGTAAGACGCAGTCAAACTGCTTTCATTTTTGTCTGAAGTCATACGTTTTCCAATATCTTTAAGTTTGTTACCAATTTTTAAACATACATTGCCGATATATGTCGTAAAATTACTTGACTTAGGTGATGGTCTAAAATATTTCTCCAATTCAGGTTTTTCTTGATCATCATAGTTTATGTTTTTGGATATAACTGTTGACTTGTAACTTTTATGGATTTCAGCATTAGAGTTTAAACTAAGCTCAGAAGACGTCAGCAAATTATTTTCATTTTTATCTGTAGTAAAGATTTTGTCAATATCTTTAAATGTTTTACCAATTTTTGAACATATATTTTCGATATAGCCCGTTAAACTGTTTGATTCAGGCGGTGGTAGGGTACAAGTTTTAGTTTTTTTGTTTTAATCACCTTTTGATTTTGATGCTAGACATGGTTAATGATGAGGGATTATGCTGACTTTATAATGGCTTTTAATCATAAGACTCTAACTTTTCAGGCTTTTGTGAGCTTTCTGTCTTGACATTTCTTTAATGATACAATTTTTTCATATCTATACGTGGCCTTTTTAAAGCGGTTTTATCAGATAACGCACAAACTGAGTAAACTGAGCATTAATTTTATCTATTGTTCCCTGGCGATGTTTATGATGATTTGTTGGGTTTTACTGTGATTTTTATCACAAAAAAACACAGCTGTTACTGTCTGTATAGCGTTTTACGTTTTAATCGCTTTGTTTATAAGCAACACAAACATTGTCGTCACGTTTCTCGTTTTAATCATATTACACCACATCGACGAAATATAAACAATTTTTCATATGAGTGCTGGGTTAGTGTTATTTTCTATGGTAATTTTTCTAGTATCGTCTGGTTTATTTACATTTTTCATGCCTGCGTTTACCATAGCTAGCCTTGGAAACTTACTTCGTGTGCCTTTTTGTTTGAGGTTTTACATTATTTTTGCTAAGCTCTTTAATACCCGGACTTCTGTTTTGTTATGTATGTTCTTCAAGTGTATTTTTGTGTATATATATATATATAATCTACACTTTTCTTCGTTGGCCATTTTAAATAAATGAAATGAATTTGCGAGAATTGTAAATATATTTTTGACTTTTAGTGACAGTTCAATCCATATAATCATTTATTTTATGATTTATGGTCTGAGTATATTCTGATGTCATAGACATCAGAATAGACTCATAGAATACTCGTGTAGAATACTAATACTTGCTTCGTGACTAATACCAAAAGAGCACAATTTATGCAAAAGTTTTAGAGTTTTTGAAGCATACACAAAACAACACAAAATTTTATAGTCTGGTATCGTGAAGATTTGTTGAGAAATGCATCACACTTGAATTTATAGATAAACTGTTCAATTATGTCTTCTTACAGAGAGAGAGGGAGTAGGATGGGAACAGAAACTACAAGATATACTGATGGAGGCCGCTCGAACAAGTAGTATACAACATAGAGATTGCACATATTTCAGAACTTACTGTCCTTTTTATGAGATAAAGGGAAAACGAGTAGATAGGTCACCTGATGAAAAGTGCCGCTTCGCCACCCATGAATGACTTAACTCAAAAGTCAAAAGTTTGAAACCGGTCATTAAGGAGTACGCTACGCTACGGAGCTAAACCGCTGCACCAATTTCAATGTAATTTGGTGTGGAATACTTTGATTCTTAAGGCAGGACACGGGTTACTCTACACCGCAATAACCGATAAACACTCGGTCGGAGCTACAGGCAAAAACTAGTTTATTTATATATACTACAAATGTACGAATGTACAGCCTTTCTACAGAACTACGATATCGCCTAGTGCTTGAGTTTGAAGGTCTGATGGCAGTCGCTCCACGTAAGAAATCGAAGTTCAGCCGTATCGTAGTAGACTCAAAGCCAACCTCAACCTGATTTTGGAAAAAACATTATTTCTTCTGCATATCAATGACATATTGGCCCTTGGCAATATACATTGCTATGCAGACGACAATACATGGGCGATATTTTGGTCACCACACAGTCAAGTCTGCAGATGTTGAGGACGGGAGCTTGTCGCTGAGCTCGACCTGGTCCTAAGCCGCATTTCTCAATGGGGCAGTGAGGAAAAAGGGGGTAGAGGAAATATGCACTACAAATTTTCAATTTGTCTATTTCATGATTCTAAATTAAATAATGAGCTTCCTTGTTACATGTTATGATTGTAGAACACACGTTTTTATGTGCTCACAAGTAATTCGATTATTGAGACATTAAAAACCATTTAGACATGGTTTATGTTATTAATGTCCAGATCACCACCATGATTTTTTAGAGCATTTACAATTATTATTACAATCGCTCTTTCTTCCTTTGATACTTCTTGATGATCCTTTAGACGAACAAGCCTTGGAAGGTTTCTTTTCAAATTCGTAGAATTTTTGTTGAGCTCTTGAAACAATAACTACCTCTGATGGTTGTGGTGATTTTCTGAGAACTGAATTAGTTGATTTGCAATTTTTGTCTAATTTTGAAGATTCAGATCTAAACGACGACTTAGAATTCTTATTGCTTTCAGCACTTGAGTTTGTACTGAGCTCCGAAGACGCAGGCAAATCACTTTTATTTTTGTCCGAAGCAAAACTTTTTTCAATATCTTTAAACTTATTACAAATTTTTGAACATACTTGATCGATACATTTCCTCAAATTACTACTACTCGATTTAGGCAGTGTAGTAGGCTGTTCAGGCAATTTGCCCTTTTCTTGATCATTACATTTTATGCTGGGCATAGTCAGTGGTGAGAGATCGGTCTGAATTTTCAATTTATCTTGATCATCACATTTTATGGTCGGCAATGTTAGTGGTGAAAGACTGTGCTGAATTATTAATTTATCTTCTATGCACCTGATGTGGCTTTTATTTTCAGTTCCTGATTTTTCTCGTTCTAAAGATTTCTTTTCTTTTAGGCTGTTTTGATCAGACGAAGCATACAACTGAGAAATATTTTTTTGCAGTACTTTTAAACATTTTTCGTTTTCATGAGTCAAATTTTGATCTTCTTTTTGGCTAATCACTGATTTCATTTGAGAAATATTTTGATCAGTTTTTAGCTTCTGCTCATATTCCTTTAGTTTACTTAAACATTCTTTATAATCACTTTCAATTCTGGATGTGTCCTGACTTTGTTTATTAGGAATGTTATCATTGCAGCTTGCATCATGTCCGGTTTTGCTGTAGTTTTCATTTAAGTTTTGATCACTTTGTTTATGAGCAATACAAACGTTGTGTTCGCTTATATCTTTTTGATCACTTTGGCTATCAGACTTGCATTCGTTATCATGTGTAATATTATCATTCTTATGATGGTTTTCAAATTCATTGTCATTATTAGTATGATATTCGCACTTTTCGTCATTTTGGTCTGCAGAAGCACATTCCCTATTTTCAGTAAGGCGTTTATAATTTTCAAAGTTTTGCTTATCAAGAATACTCGCGGGGCAATCGCAAGGGCACTTATTTGGATTGGACATTTGCAAATATTCAATTTTATTGCACTTTTTGCATTTCAAACTCCTTTACAACAAAATAGGGTCAAATATAAATAAGATATTTTGCTTGCGACTTCTAAGATCAGATACTTAGCTGAAATTTTATATTAATGCATTGTTAAATTAAATTTTCATCTTGTTATCTTAAAAATTCAGTATTTCGGTAAATTTTTGTTTCTCAGTCTGGGTTTGATGTTTTGACTGTGTCAATGATTTATATACTCTTTGGTGTCAATAACATCAATGTTTGACAGAAGAAATTTCAATATTGTTTTTTTTTCAAAACAACTGTATCGATTAGGTATCAGTGATTCAGTCCGTCATCTACAACTTTTTTTAGTCCACTGCTGATGATAGGCACAAAAAAATGGGATATAGTCAAACGTACTATGGGTACGGATAAGCCCAAAGAATGCATTGATAGTATTGTTGATAATAATATCACAATTACAAAGGGTTCAGAAATTGCTAATCTGTTCAATAATTTTTTCATTGATGTTATAGAAAGCGATGTAAAGGTGAAAAATAGTACAAATTTAAATATTAAAACAAACAATCAAAGCATATTTTTAGAACCTACTAATCCGATAGAAATATATAACATTATTAACTCATTAAAAAATACAAAATCCTCAGGTTACGATGGAATCTCAACAGACCTTCTAAAAAAAATATCACAGTTTATTGCTAATCCTCTTTCGTATATCGTTAATTTATCACTAGAAAAAGGTTGTTTTCCAGACAAATTAAAAATATCTATCGTCAAACCTCTATACAAAAAAGGGCATAAAAAAGATAAAAATAATTACAGGCCCATAGCATTACTCCCTATTTTATCAAAAGTTTTTGAGAGAATTGTTTATAAGAGAGTGGTTTCCTTTTTAGAAAAGTTCAGTGTTTTTACAACAGAACAATATGGGTTTAGAAAAAATAAATCCACTTCATTAGCAATATTTCATTTACTTAAGTCAGTTTCAAATAACATTAATGCAAAAATAAAAACTGCGGCGCTATTTCTCGATTTAAGTAAAGCCTTTGATTTCGTTCAGCATAATATTCTAATTGATAAACTAGATAAAAATGGCATAAGAGGCCCAGCTTTAGAATGGTTTAAATCCTACCTAGGAAATAGAACTCAGATAACTAGAATAACTAAATTTGATGCCGAACTCAATAGTATTGTAGATTATGACTCCCATCCGCGACTTAATCATTTTGGAGTCCCACAGGGAAGTATCCTGGGTCCTCTTCTTTTCCTTATTTATGTGAATGATCTGCCACAAGCAGTGAAAAAACAATGCATCCTATTCGCTGACGATACTACAATCATCATAAATTGTAAAAATGAGGAAACATATGAATTAGATATACAAACCACCTTAAATGAAATCATTGCATGGTTAGAGTGTAATGTACTAAAGATTAATTTAGGAAAATCCAAAATATTATATTTTAAAACACCGAAAAACAGCCATCTCCCTATTAAAATTTCACACACTAATCAAATGATAGAGCAAGTTCATAAAATTAAATTTTTGGGTGTAATACTTGACGAACATTTCACGTGGAAAAACCATATTGAAGAAATATGTATGAAAATTAGCAGATTTGTTTTCGCTTTGAAAGTAGTAAGTAATGAGGTATCAAGGTCAACTGCAATGACAGTCTACCACGCTCATGTTTGTTCCATAATCCGGTATGGTATAGTCATTTGGGGTAATTCTACTGAAATTGAAAGAGTTTTTATAGCCCAGAAAAAATGTATTCGTGCAATTTTTAACATGGAATGGACTTCATCTTGTAGACCTGTCTTCAAAGCTCACAATCTTTTAACTGTTCCTTGTATTTATATATATGAAATTGCAAAATTTGTTAAAAATAACCGTTCTCTTTTTGAATCTAAAATTAATTTTAGCAAACGTGCAGCAACACAACTTCCATTAAATATGCCAATACCCAGAATCGAACAATTTAGACGAAATTGCGTGTATATGGCTCCTCTTATATACAACACAATACCCAAGTGGATAACTGACCTACCACTCAATAAGTTTTGTGTTGTTCTTAGAAAATGGTTGGTAGAAAACAGTTATTACTCCGTTAAGGAATTCATACAAAAAAATTCGTGTCCGTCTTATCATTTTAGAAATGCATTGTAGGTGTGTATTGAATTTATTAAGTAGTTCTTGTATGTATTTTCAAAGTGTTACACGTAATCTTTTTAAATTGATTCTGATTTAGTTAATTCGTTATTGCTAATTAGCAATTAATATAGTTTTAGCAATTTAATAACTATTGCTTAAATAGTTAACAACACTAAATTTGCATGCCTATTACTGGTGAAATGTGTTTCGTGCATATTTTATTTTTATTTTCTACCATCTTTTTGTACCACATTTAAGCAAATAAAATTATATTATTATTAAAAAAAAAAAAAAAAAAAAAAAGAAAGTTTTAGCAATTTATATCAAGTATTAGATTTCTACCTTCTATTATGTATTATTTCTAGTAATAGACTACTTTCTTCTCTTTTTAACCGACTTCCAAAAGGAGTTCTCAACTTGATTCTTTTTTTTACCGACTTCAAAAAAAGGAGGAGGTTCCTCAATTCAACCGTATTTTTTTTATGTGTGATCGCGGATTACTTCGTCGTTTATGAACCGATTTTGATGATTCTTTTTTTAATGGAAAGGAGATATCCCAACGGTGATACCATGATAAGAAAGATCTGATGATGGCATCCAAGAGAAATTGAGTTGAACCTTGAAGTCGGTTTTTATTTTGTTAAAATTTTACTTGTTTAAAGACAAGTTCCACTGAAGGAATATACATCCTGTTTCCTGTTGGCCTTTAAAAACATACATGATACGGACAAAAAGAACACCCAGACTCAAAACAACACAATTTGTAAACAACGTCAAATACTGTCCCATGTGGGATTTGAACCCATAACACTTGGCGCAGTAGAAAGCAGTGTAGCGACCGCTTAAACCACTAGGCCAACCGTTTAAACTACTACTACGAAAAATACTTGGAAACTAATAAGCTTTATTTTGGTAATGGTCTTATTGTCATTGTTTTCCCCCTCTTTGCAATGGTGTTGATCTGTAGTTTGCTCAATTAGTCAGGTCTTAGTAGGATACCCACGGTATACATAAGGGTGATCACACTCAGTATCCTTAATCCTAATCATAACCCATTGCAAAATGCTAAGCTTAGTGTGAGGTGTTTAATAAATGTAAATATGTCTTTTACTAGTTGTTGCCCACGGCTACGCTCGCGTATATATCGGTTATCGCGGCAAATAGTAGTCTATGTGTTATTCTGATGTATAAGCTATATTACTGTAAAGTTTCATCCAAATCCGTTCAGTAGTTTTTGCGTAAAAGAGTAACAAACATCCATCCATACTTACAAACTTGCGCATTTATAATATTATATTAGTATAGATATGTAACGTATGAAAAAAGTTTAAGCAACATTAACCTTTAAGTATGGACGTGGCGTCTCACAGGCTACTGGATGTTTTCGATTTCTTAGTTTCACCTAGTTCCCCTCACTCCTAGCGATTGAGCGGCTCAGTAGCTTTTAATTGGAAAACTACCAATAACAATGTACTCTGTGAACACTACCAACGAGGGAGTAGGTTGCGTCTTCCGGTGAATATCACGTAAGTAATGACCATCAAAACTCTTGCCCTATGATATATTTTATAAGGGCGATAATGTTTATTTCAGATTTTGTGGTACAAAATGACAAAAAACTATAAAGCCGGTTGTTCTAACTCAAAAGGACCATCTACGAGTTCTGTTTAGGGCCCGAAAAGCTTTTCGTGCAGGAGATCCATCTTTCGAACGAGAAGTGAGTGAGTTGTTGTTAGCTTCGTATCAGTCTGTCAATGAAGAGAATATTGAAGATTATTTTTATAAAAGTTGATTATTTTATCCATTTGTTGCCCTAGTTACTACCAATGTTACTACCAGTTGTAATATAGTTAATTTTGATTACCCTTCCTACTACTCCAGTATTGAGCTGTTAGAAGGGTAAAAATAAATAGCCCGTGTTACTACCGTGAATACCTACTTAAAAAAAAGCTTATTTTATTTCTAAACTAATTTATTTTTTCTTTATAAATTGAACATAAAATAATGTATTCCAAAAAAAAAAAAAGGAAAATCAGAGCAATTTCTAGAGGGCATCTGCATCTGAATATGATTCTCTTAGTGAATATGTCGGATACTGTCGTCATTTACAATATCGCGACTTCTTTTTTTCGTAAATTGCTGTGCAATAATTTTGACAAGACTGTCATCATTTAAACATCATAATGTCATCATAAACATTGTGACACGAGAATCTACTCTCTTTTTATTTTCTACCATCTTTTTGTACCACATTTAAGCAAATAAAATTATATTATTATTATTTGGGTGACTTATTTTTTCTCAGCTTTCGCTGGTAGTATGTAAGTGGCATTTACGGACTAAGTCAAGTAAATGTCACGGTTTTGTATAAACGTGAATTAAGTGTGTGAGTCTATTGCATTGTGTGTCTGCTCGTCTATTTGCAGAAACTTTCTGACGATTCTGCAGGTGTTCAGTATAGCAGCTTTTTGTAGGAGTATATATGTATTGGGTTTCAGATCAAGGAGTTTCAGGCTGTGGTGTATGTGTTTCGGGATAATACCAGTGGTGGACAATACTATAGGGACAATGCATACTTTTTGTTGTTTCCAGATCCTTAAAACTTCATCCTTAAGGTCTGTGTACTTATGTACTTTTTCTGCAATAGTTTTTTGTAGGTTGTGAGTGTTTGGAACAGCTATATCAATCAGGTAAGTAGTTTTATTTATTTTGTCTTGTACGGTTGTCACGTAGCGGCTTTAGGAGCCTAGAAGGTTGTGGTGAAGCCACGAGGTTCTGATGATGATTAAATTAGACGCTTCACAACAACAATTTAAAGAATTTATTTACTGAAGTATAACACAAACAGATAGATGTACAGTCAGGGTGTGAGTTTGAGAGATTCGACCAGTCAGTGCCTCCAGACAAGAAGCACTTAACTGTAGGTTCACAGCGATGAGAAAAGGAAGAGGTGCAGTCCTGGGTCGGCTTTAGAGGCCGACCCCCGTAGAGGCGTCGCAGGCGACTGGCGTGGTAGACGCCGGCCGAAAGAGGTGCAGTGCTGGGGCTCCGGCGTAGGCCGGGCAGCCCAGCCACCAGGCGTGGTAGACGCCGGGCGAAAGAGTGCAGTGCTGGGGTCGGCTTTAGAGGCCGACCCCCCGTAGAGGGCAGCGCAGCTGTCCGGCGTGGTAGACGCCGGGCGAAAGAGGTCGAGCTGTAGTGTGCTCGTCCTTTTATGTGTCCCTGCGGTGGTAGGGACAGCGGCGCAGCGGTGGGAGGCGAGCGCCGATGACGCGTGACACCCCCCTCATTAGGCGAGAATTTTTCCTAGGGGAAATTCGCTGACCTCGGGGTCGCCACTGTCGGCAGCTCCTCGCTGGTACCCTGGGAACAAGATTAAAGCAGGATCAGAATTTTTTTAGAGACAAAAAAAAGTTTAAAGAGATAAGAGGGAAAAGACAAACTAACAGGCTAAGGTCATATCAGCTTAGTTCAATAGCAAAAATATAGTGAAGTTAAAAGTTTATAGGTTTGAAATAAAATTTCAAATAAAAAGTTCAATTGAGAACATAAACAAAGTGAGTCATACATTCCGATGCTCCGTTAGAAATGTTTAAAGAATTTAGTATAATAGTTGCAAACTTGTTTAACTGTTTAGGTAGATGCAGTAGTAGAAAATTGTAGTTATAAGTAGGTATGCTAGCTAAGACATATGTGCGAAAGAGAAAAATAAACAACCAGATCGACAACAACAACCGAGAATCGAACCTGTAAGTCGGGTTTGACTCGACTTTTTAACTACTGAGCCAAAGGTTAAAAGTTTTTGTAGATTATGATTTTATAGTGCGATATTTATTTTGTTTTTATTTTTTTGTAGTAAGCAAGAATGAATTATTATTTAAGAACAAAAAGGTAAAGTTGATTCACGACGCAGGAAGTAAATATTAGAGATAAATGAAACAGAAACCCATCTGTAAAAAATGTTAGATATGGAATGAGTAAACAAAATCACTGTTTATTAATTGTTTTAACTAACTTTGGCTAATTCGCCAACCAAACGAGATCTTTTAGAAACGACATTAGATTTGACTTGTTTAGGGGCCAATTTTTATAAAATATTTGTGTTCGTCACTGAGAAAATAAAATTATCGAGCTGCCAGTACCTTCTCAAAGATAGAAGGTTGATAGTCTAAAGTCTTGGTGTATACATACATCTCGTGGTTCATCAACTATATTGGGATCAAAATCCGTAGCAATATAGATGCGACCACAGTGACGACTTAAATTTCAATATACATTGTAGTATTAGATTTAGTAGTTTAGAGAAATGAATGATTTTAGTATTTAAATTGATGATAGATTCTCTGGTCGCGAATTATCAAGTAGAAAAAGTTGTTTAGTAGTTTTTGGTAGTTTTTAGTAGCTTTTAGTAGTTTTTAGTAGATATAAGTAGGTAATTGTAGTTTAGATGTATCGTTTCACCGAGTATAGTTTAGGGTGTATACAGCGTTGTGTCGATTAGGGTATTTAGATAAGTTTATGTGGTCATTTTCAATGAAATTGAAACGACTGTTTAGGAGAATAAGGGATTTAGGGGAGTTTAGGCTCTGTTATAAATAAATAAATCCCCAATAATAATAATAAGTTTTAGTACTAAGGCTTAAGTTTTAGGAGTCACTAACCGCTCCAAAGAGTATTAAAAGTACCAAGAATCATTAGTAGAAACTGGCCATATGATGACGGAACATCATAAGAGTTACAAGTAGTAATCTATCAAGGGGTAGGGCCTTGAGTCTTTCAGAAGACATGATGTCACAACATCATAAAGGTTACAAGTAGTAACTATCAAGGGGTAGGGCCTTGAGTGTCTTTCAGAAGACATGATGTCACAACATCATAAAGGTTACAAGTAGTAACTATCAAGGGTTAGGGCCTTGAGTGTCTTTCAGAAGACATGATGTCGGACGTCATTAAGGTTAGAGGAACAGGGTTTATGACATTTTGGTGGATGATCAAGTGCTTAGCACAGAGCGATACCTGCCACCGATAGAGGCGAACAGTCAAAGCTTAAATTCCAATCAAAATTGTCAGTAAACCTTTAAGAGTTAATTAGTTAAAGTGGCAGTATAGCCGGTTAGAGATAGAAAGAGATTAAATAAGTAGGTATATTGGTTTAGACCAAAATATACACAAACGAACATACAGACCAGAAACATACATGCCAATACGATACCCACATTATGTGATTATTTTTATGTAGTCGTATTGCAACTTTATATAAATCCACCTACATCTCAAGCATCACTAGTTAAAATTGTCTCAAGTTGAGAATAGTGCAAGAATGTTGTAAGAACAACATGTTTATAGATATATTTTATATGTAGCTATAGTGGAACATCTGTATAGTGAATTCCAAAGGTCGATAGAATATGATATAGTAGATTGTAGCTATAGTATATGATATTGTAGCAAGTTGCAGCGGTGAACAGTATAATAATATAGGTATTATTAGTAGACATTTAGAAATGCGTTTCGATATTTCGCGAAACAACACATAGTATAGAAAAACAGGTACTAAAAGTACACGAAAATATTATAAATTAGTATTTTAAACTACAAAATCTAGAACAAGGATCCGAGATGACCACATTGTGCATAAAAACTATGGTAGCCATTTTGTTTAAATAGTAGCCATATGGTTAAGTACCTTTTGAGGTTATGTCGCCACGAGGCTTTAAATTAGCCCAGAACAATTTAGAGTGAAAGATCGACGACGATACTATTAAAAGCAACTTAGTCATCAAATTAATTGTTTTAGTTTAATTTGATTTTTGGCCACTCCTTACAAAAAAATTAAATTTAGTGGCTAGAAATATTTGTAGATTTTATTTTATAGGTTTACGCTTCTATCATTGTTAGAATGCATTTTTAAGAGAATACGTAAACAATAGACGGGCAAGAAACGACAAGACTCAAGGTGTTTTGTCTAATATATATATGTGATATGTAATCGATGCTACACCGATCGACATCATTTATAGCTAATTTTTAAGAAAATATCAAGCAACAAATGAACGAGAAACGACAAGACTAAGAACAACTGTGTTAGATATTATTTAACACATATTTAATATAGTTTAGAAAAGTATAGTTTAATGTTAGTAACCTTATTTAGAAAACAAATCGCATCCATTGTACCTACCAGAAAAACAAGTTATAGGAATTAGTTTTAGAGAGGTATCAACATGTACCATTTTTGAGTTTTACATAGTAAATGAAATGACCATAGCCGCAGATGTATACAGAAGTTGAAAGAAAAAAATTACGCGTTAGATGAATAATACGAGTATGTAGTTTAAGTTTAGATAAGTTTAATAATGACTCAAAGTAATAATTAAGTTTTTAGTAATGAAGCCAAGTTTGGTCTAGTTAGATATTTGAACAGAATTAATTAAGTTAGATATAGCTATCGAACCCATTAAGGTGTGTTTGAAAGAAAAATAGAATGTATCGAATTTCATCCAGGTTGTTACAATAAGATTAAGCGAGCCGTAGGGCGTGGCGTGGTTCTGCGCGTGCGAAACCGGTTTTCATTTGCGACTCATACGCATTCCAGCGACTTGCATTTAAATTGCGGTTTATATAAGCCACAAGCGAACAAAATTTAAGCGAAAGTAATTAAAAGTATTTTTTGCACACGCGGTTCTAGCGAAAAAATATGAAAAAGCAAATAAAAGTGCGTGAATATACACGCGGTTTCGACTGGCACGTGTTTTAATGAAAAATAATATATAGAAAAGCAATTAGAAGCACATGAATGTACACGCGGTTCTGATTGGCACGTGTTCACAGCGAAATAATAGAAAAAAAACACTTTCCTGGATGGGATTCAACACAAAACAAGCAATACACACAAAATATACACAATAAAAAGAATATGAGGTAAACCGTGATCGAATCTCTCAGTTCAGTCGGGCGCCATGTGTCACGTAGTGGCTTTAGGGCGTGGACCCTGAGAGGTTCGATCAAGCGGTCGTCCTCCAAGTTAAAGGCACTTAACTTGGTTTGCTGCGATGAGAAAAGGAAGAGGTGCAGTCCTGGGTCGGCTTTAGAGGCCGACCCCCGTAGAGGCGTCGCAGGCGACTGGCGTGGTAGACGCCGGCCGAAAGAGGTGCAGTGCTGGGGCTCCGGCGTAGGCCGGGCAGCCCAGCCACCAGGCGTGGTAGACGCCGGGCGAAAGAGTGCAGTGCTGGGGTCGGCTTTAGAGGCCGACCCCCCGTAGAGGGCAGCGCAGCTGTCCGGCGTGGTAGACGCCGGGCGAAAGAGGTCGAGCTGTAGTGTGCTCGTCCTTTTATGTGTCCCTGCGGTGGTAGGGACAGCGGCGCAGCGGTGGGAGGCGAGCGCCGATGACGCGTGACACGGTTATATCAGGGCGGTTGTAGTGTATGGTCCTATCGGTCAATATTGCACGGTCATAGTAAATTTTGTGGGTATTGCTTTCTAAAACTGCTTTAGGTGTATATTGGTAGTATAGCGTATATGTATCTGGAATGAGTTTATGTTTGACAGCTAGTCTTTGGTGTATGATGTTTGGAATTTGGTTGTGTCTATGTGTGTAGTCGGTTTGTGCAAGGTTGGGGCATGCTCCAGTAATATGTTGAATAGTTTCTGATTGATTGTGACATTTTCTACATCTATCGTCTGTTACTGTAGGGTCTCTGATAATATGCTTTCTATGGTTTTTTGTATTTATAATTTGGTCTTGGATTGCTATGATGAAGCCTTCAGTTTCAGGAAACAGGGTTCCAAGAGTAAGCCATTTGTTTGATGCTGTTTTGTCTATATGTGGTTGTTCAAGATCGTGTGGGTGTCGACCATGGAGTGCTTTCTTTTTCCATTGTTCTATTTTACAGATTTGAGAGTTACTTTCTGCGTTACCTATTTCGGTCTCTTGGGTTAGGTTTAGTGGTGTGTGGTTCAGATCATTACTAACTATTGCTTTATGGATTTCACTACTGTTAGCTTTTTCGAGGAAAAATGATTTTAATTTTGATATTTGCGTGGTCCATAAGGTAGATATGTCGATAAGGCCCCTTCCTCCATCCTGTCTTTTGATTGTGATTCTTTCTATTGCAGATTTTGGATGTAGACAGTTGTGTTTAGTGAGAATAGTTCTTGTTGTTATTTGTATGTTTTGAATGTCTGTTTTAGTCCATTTTATAATACCAAAAGAGTAGGTCAGTATGGGTATAGCGTAAGTGTTTATTGCCTTTACTAAGTTTTTGCTAGCTAAATTACTTTTGCTTAAAACATTTACCCTATGCTTATACTCATCTTTTAAGGCCATTTTTTATTTACTATGGTCTATTCCTTTTGATTGCTGGTATCCTAAATATTTATATAACTCATTCGGTTCCATGGCTGTAATTGTTTCATCATGAGATACTGCGTAATCGCCTGGCTGGATTTTTCCTTTTATTATGTGAATAGTTTTGCATTTATCTAATCCAAATTGCATGCTGATATCTTTACTAAATTTCGCTGTAGCGTCTATGAGAGCTTTCATTTCTTTTGCTGTTTTTGAATAAAGCTTTATGTCATCCATGTAAATTAAGTGTGATATACTAGTTTCAGTGCTATTATTCTTTAATCGATATCCCGCCTGGCAATTCTGCAGTATCTGGGATATAGGGTTTAGGGCGAGACAAAACCATAGAGGACTTAGGGAGTCACCTTGATATATACCTTTTTTTATTGCTATTTCTCTACTAGTGATATTGTTAAGATGAAGTGTAGTTTTCCAAAGGGGCATTATGTTTTTTAAGAACTCTATTAAGACAGGACTGATCTTGTATATTTTCAAAATGTGTAATAACCAGGAGTGTGGAATGCTATCAAATGCTTTTTTGTAATCTATGTATGTACAGTGTAAATTTCTTTTATTTGTAGTTGCATGTCTATGAATAAGAGAGTCGATAATAAGCTGCTCTTTACATCCCATATGGCCTCTTCTACACCCTTTTTGTTCCTCGGCAAGTATATTGTGCTGTTCTATATGAGTGGTGAGTTTTTGTGTTATAGTTGATGTGAGAATTTTGTATATAGTGGGTAAGCAAGTTATGGGTCTGTATTGTGATGGTTGTGGTGTGTATTGGCCTTTAGGTAGCATGTATGTTATACCCTTAGCTATAAATGGTGGTGTGTTTTGATGTCCGTGAATAATGCTAGTAAAATTTTTAGCTATGATTTTATGGAGGGTAGTAAATTTTTTGTACCAGTAATTGTGTATGTTATCTATACCTGGTGATTTCCAGTTATGTAGTCTGCTTGTGACATATTTTATATCAGATTCTGATATCTCTTTGAATTCCATTTCATCTAAGTCTGCCCATTTTCTTTCTTCTTCCGTTATCCATTGTGTTTCCCCGTTATGATGTACTTCTGTTTCCCAGATACCTGCCCAGAATTCTTCTAAGTCGTGTACTGCTGGGGTTTCTATATTATTGTTTGTTAGTTTTTCTTTATTTGTATTTAAATTTCTATAGAATGTTTTCTCATTGGTATGGAAAAGTTTGTTATCGGTTTTTCTTTGAAGTGCTTTTTTATATCTGGATAGTCTATGTGATTTTAATGCTAATTTCTGTTTCAATGTGTCTAGAACGTCTTCGGGTCTTTTATTATTATTTTCATGACTGCTGTGTATTCTGTTATTAGATATTATTTTGTTTACTGTATCAACTACCTTTTTTGACCTGTTATTATTCAAAAATTGTGTTAGTCTACCTATGTTAGATCTAAGTTGCGTTATATCTCTCTCTAGTCTATCTTGCCAGGCTGGTTTTTTGTTATTGCGTTGGGGTCTGGCTTGTGGTTCGGTGTTATATCCAAGCTCTCGTGAGATTACTAGGGCACTACAATATATGAGTGTATGAATGTCGGTTAGTTGTGAATCATCAGAGAAAAACTCATGCAGTAAGGTATTGTTAAAAAAATGAGTTAATTTGGAAAGATACAAACTATATTTAAGTTTAGGGAGTCGTGGCCTGAGTGTGGGGTCTAAGCCTGCAAATTCAATTATGGCTGAGTGTAAGTGTTCTTTCAGTTTATTTTCTGACGAGTCTAGGAGGTCATTAAACTGCACAGTTTCTATTTCTGTTTCCATCAATAGCAGTGTAGTTTCAGTTTGTGTTGATATATTAGTTATGTAGTTATTGTTAATACAAATTAGTATTAAGTGGTGTTTGTGTGTTGTATGTGGCATATTCAGTAGTATTAAGGTAGTTTTGGGATGATTGTGTATTTGTTAGTATTGTTTGTTGTGTAGTTAGGTTTGTAGTAATGATTGTTTGTGGCTCACTAAGTGATGGTTGTGATTGGAGAGAAATATCTTCCTGTTCTAAATCTACTCTAACTTGTTCTTTAATTTGCTCTAACTTTTCATTAGTAAGCATTTTATTTCTTATGATAACTCGCCTTTGATCGGAAACTCGTTGTTCTGAAACTAAAACGTGAGGGTACTGTTTTAAAAAGTGTTCATGAAGTAATTTTCTGTATGTTGTCATGTCTGTTTCTAATTTAGTGATGCGGTAGTAGGTACGCATGATGAATATGTTTACATCTTCTGTCCATCGCATGCGTACACGTGGTTTACCAGTCTTAGTGGACGCAGGTAAAAGGGTATTCACCCCCTGCGCAACATCTAAGGCCGGTGTGTCTGTAGGTGTTGGTGTTCCTGTAGAAACTTCTGATGGTGTATATGATACGGTTGACGGGCTATATGGTTCCTCTGTTGAGGGGCATGGTGAGCTAATCCTGTCAATATTGTCAGTCTGTCTGTCGAAAGTCAAGTTGGCTGTAATATTTTCGGGTGACCCGGAGGGAGCCCGCCTACTCAGCTCCACTCCGCCGACGGTTCGTATGCTGTCACACCCAGCGTCAGCTCCAGGTGTGCCCCGGCGATCACCCCCGGGCAGCGGCCTTATACGTTTACTTCTTAGACGTGTCTCCATATTTAATGGGTTGCCAGAGCCATGTTAGCCGTGCCAGTAATTTTATATCACGTGTCCGCCCCCTACGTGAATCTGGTGGTCGATTCGGACGTACGGTTGGAGCTTCAGGGGGCTTATTATTATTATTATTATTATTATTACATGTACTAATATTATAAAGCTGCAGAGTTTGTTTGTTTGTTTGAACGCGCTAATCTCAGGAACCGATGGTCCGATTTAAAAAAATCTTTCAGTGTTGGATAGTACATTTATCGAGGAAGGCTATAGGCTATATATCTTCACGCTACGACCAATAGGAGCGGAGTACCAATGAAAAATGTTTTAAAAACGGGGGAAAGTCATCACGCTACGGGCAATAGAAGACGCAAACGAGGTTGCGTGGGTAGTAGTCGGCTAGTAAGAACAATAAAACGTTATTCCGCCTTCTTAATGCTATAAATGATGAGTGAGTGAGTCTTATCAAAATTATTACAGAAGTCGCGATATTGTAAATGACGACAGTATCCGACAATCCGACATATTCAGATGCAGATGCCTTCGAGAAATTGCGCTGATTTTCCTTTTTCTTTATTTTGGAATTTTATGTTCAATTTATAAAGAAAAAATAAATTAGTTTAGAAATAAAATAAGCTTTTTTTAAGTAGGTATTCACGGTAGTAACACGGGCTATTTATTTTTACCCTTCTAACCTTCGATCAATAATGTACTAGATTCCCGATAAGCGCTTCAAAAACGGCCCGAAAAATAAGACCACAAATAATTTTGTGGTCTTATTTCAAATTAGTATGCTCCAATCATAGCCAACTTAAAGACGTCAAGATGCTGCAGTGTGCGTTCAAAAACTGTGTAAATAACCACCGTAACACCAAGGTTTTGAAAGGAATATCTTTTTTTCGGTAAGTTTATATCATTAAGTGTTTTTCATAAAATAATAAACAGAATTATATAGTAAATATAATTAAATTAACTAATATTGTAATTATTTGGCCAATGCACCAACTATTGTATCAAAAATCACCTATTCTTGAACAGGGAATGCATGGAGTAGTGTTGTTATTTTATAATGTTATTTTTGTTTGTAGATTGTGACTTACTTCGCTGTGCGGAATGGGTATGTATTGTCGCGAAAGAAAGAGAAGAAGAAATATATAACCCTTATAAAAATTCTAGAATATGTTTGATTCATTTTGACAGATTCGACATAACTGGAAATACGCAAAGGCGTAGATTACTAAAACAGCGGTTCCCAAATTGCAGGTAACTATAATTAAGTATTAAAATAGTTGGTGTAAGATAACGTTTTGACAAAATAGTTAGTTGATTATGACTTTCTTTTAGATTCACCAACCAATAAAAGTGCAATCAGCTATAACTTCAGAATTGACGAAAGATTGATAAAATCAGGTAAGTTTAAAAAAAAATCATAAACTAGCACTTCGCCCGTGATTTCGTTCGCGTGGATTTAGTTAATACTCTACGAACTTCATCTCCCCGTGTAAATTACTTATTAATAGACTAAACGTTCGCCGACGGCAGTTCGCGATAACTGCAAAAATTTTCTTACTTAGCGTATTTTTATACCCATCTTATCTTTTAAACGAAAGGTCCGATATGAGTATGAGTTTAAATAGATAAGGATTAATATCATGATACTAAAATCACCACTATTCCATTTCACCCTTTGATAGAATAATTTGACCAAAAAGCGCTCATTGTGACTCAACCATGATAGTTACATATATACCCTCGATACATTCGTTGATTCGTCGTTCAGAGCAGTTCGTCTCGATCCGTGCGAGCTTCGGGTGTTAGGTTTTTTCGTTACGGAATTTCTTGGTTCGGCCGCGCTCAAAGCCCGCGATAAAAGCTATACAATAGCTCAAAAACAAACAAATAAATCTTTCCTCTTTATCATATTAGTGTAGATGTAGATAAACTATTTCATTAAATAGGTATTTTTTTAAATGTTTTTAATAAACTGCGTATGTTTCTTTACAGGCCACACCTTCAGTAACTTTAAGTTTTAAAGATACTACGGTAATACGTGACGTGCCTCGGGCTGATGCCGTTGGTTTTAAGTCTCCTGATGCATCATTATCAGATTTAATATCTGTTTGTGACACTCCAAGAAAAGGGTACTTAAAAAAGAAATTGGCAACATGTCGCAGAATTATAGATATTAAATCTAAGAAAATACATAATTTACAAAAAGCAATTAAGTGACTAAGAAAAAATTTTTTTTTTTACTTCATAAAATTTTATTTTTATTACCTATTTGTTGTAATAGCGGCAATGTAAAATAGTATCTACTAGTTTTTTGAATCGGTCAAAAATATTTGCCACCATACAAAACAAACCTAAAACAAATATATTCTGCAACTCTACACTTACTGTGTTCTTAGCATTGAAATGTAATACCGAAAACTATATTGTAAACAAAATGTTTTTAACCTTATAACTTGGATTTTAAGTATCATTTTAGAATAAATAATTTTGTACTGATGACTTTTGATTTTCAAGCGACATTTTAAATTCATTCCTTAATATCCTTTCTCTGACGAAAGGTCCTAAATAAATATATTTTGCAATGGTAATTAAACTTTATTTTTAAGTATTAAGGTTACTAATAAACTGAATTCGTTAACATTATTAAACCTTTTTCTAAAAAATGAAGATGTTTTCGTTACTGCAAACGTGACCACTTGAGCGTCTTATTTTTGTTCCTGATCCTTAATCTAGGACTATTATTGATCGAAGCTTCTAACAGCTCCATACTGGAGTAGTAGGCATAATCAAAATTAACGATATTACAACTGGTAGTAAGATTGGTAGTAACTAGGGCAACAAATGATTTTATCACGGTATTTTATAGCTAAATCCCATAACTTTAATATCCAATCAGTTTTAAAGCGATCTCATATCAAATTCCCTAAAAAAACCGCCTCGTTGGTCTCGCGGTTGACGTGTGCGACTGCTGATCATGAGGTCTCGGGTTCGATTCCCGGGTCGGACCACATGTTTGTATGATCTACAAATATTTGTTTCGGAGTTTGGGTGTTTTCTATATATTATATGTATGTACTTACAAAAAAAAGTAAAAATGTATTTGTATCAGTTGTCTAGTACCCATAACACAAGCTCTGCTTAGCTTGGGACTAGATGGCGTTGTGTGTTAGATGTCCGAAATATTTATTATTAATATTGCTAAACATCTCGGAATATTTAATTATTACAGCTTTAAAAAAAAAAAAAAAAAACATGTGTGCATATAGGAGACTGTGAGACTCCACGTCCACAGTAGTGTTAAAAAAAGACGTCCATACTTAAAGGGTAACGAGCCTTATTGCTTAATCATGTATTTTGTGTTAGAGGGTAATCTATCTAAGAAATGAAATACAATAAATAAATTATTATTTAAACCACTGAATTTATTTGGGACCGTGAAATCGCCACGATCAAGAAGGCTCATGTATTACCTATTATTCATTTTTGAGATATTACCGCATTCCCATCTAATTTTCTTTTTACTATAGGTACTATATTATTACTTCTGCTTCCTTTTTATGGCTTATGCTGTCTCACTCTCATTTAGCTAAGGGATAGGGATAAATGATCAAATAAATATTATATAAAAAAAATTACAGTTTTAAACTATAATCTTTCAAAAAAAGCTGAATGAAGAAACTTTTTTTTTCTATATTATGAAATAAAGAAATTAACTGTATGTTACTTCTAAAGTTGACGATACAGAGAAATCAAAATATTTTAATACCAAAACTCGGATCTAGAGCGACCGCGATATATTCCTAAATGTTGAGAGTTCCCAACAGCTCAACACAAATCTGGCATCTGACCTATGAATGGCAGTCGTTGCTACTTGAATATAGAATTCTATTCTCAGTCCATTTAAGAGCATGCATGAATATAAATAACCATATGATGACAACCAAGTAACCCTTTACTCGTTAAAATAACATGATGCATATCTAAACTGACATAAAATATAAAAAGGAAGACTCTCTGTTCAGATCCATTTCATGTGATGAAATCGATTGAGCTATAGATTCAAAGAGCAGGGATTTCGCATCTCGTTTCTCTAAACCTAGATTTTCATTTGAAGTAACATCTCTATCGTTTTGAATTTCATTTGGAGTGTTTTCTAGTCTACTAACAAATTTGTGACTATTTTATTTTTCTAAACGAGTTGGAATTTCAATCGGGGCATCTGACAATGGTTTAAAATCGTCACTTTGTCGAATACAGTAATTGCTATGCAGTTTTGGTGGGCATTGATTGACGAGTGTTTTAGAATAGTTTTCAGGTTTTGGTGTTGCGTCAGACTGATTGCTTGCTTCAAAGTTTAATGGTTTACTTTCTACTGCATCAGGTTTCTGAATTCCTTCTTCATAAAGGTCTTGCCGTGAGTATTGACATGATGCCTTGTTTGGGCCCTCAGTATTCTCGAGGCCTTGATTAACGTCCTTAGAGTTTATTACCATATTTGAATAAGATAGCATACATATACAATTTGTTATAAAAAGAAAAAAAGAAACAAGTACTTTGACTTAACCAACGAAATAACTAAAAATGGTTATGTCGTTGCGCTGTATGCCGTGGAAGTGGGTGCGAGGGGTATACCAGCTAAATCCCTCTATAACCTGCTTAAAGACCTTGGATTGCCAAGAGCTTCAGTAAGCTCTTTTCTTGAACGAATATCCAAAGCGGCATTGCTAGGCTCACTTCAAATATGGTTAGGTAGAGGGGGTAACACGGCGGACAGTGGAGGTGAGCGTTGACGCGTCGTAAGGAGTGCTCCTTAAACCTAAACCTGGGTCGCAATTCCCAGGCACTGTCGAAGTCGCATGTGTTGCCCCCATCTATCACGCGATGGACCCGGCACCCGCACGGTGAATCCATGGAACGCTAAGAAATAGGTCTTTATTATATTTTTTTCTATATTCTTTGTGTAATTTACTATTTTTTATTTGTGTTTTTCTGTCATTTCTTTGACAGTTATCACTAGAAAGAAACGAAATACTCTAAGAGACTGGCAATTTATGTTTTTTTTTAGCTTATCACCTCATTGGAATTAAGAACAGTCTATAGGTGTCTATAGCCTATTCATCTGCATAATTTGTGACAACGGGATTTAATAAATTTGGCTGAAATTTTAATTGTCTGTAAACCCTACCAAATTTCAGACGATCATTGTAGGCAACAAACGCATGATAAGCAGAACGAATACTGCTTCAATCTCGGCGATGGTATTCAATGGGTCTTCGATACGTTCTAGCCCCATAGTCAAGGACCTGGGTCTATACATTGGCTCAGCTCTCGATTGCCGAGCTCAGGTTACTCACGAGAGTCAGAAGGTAACTGGGAACCTGCGAACACTATAACGCCTTAAGAATTTTCTGCCTCCTGAAAACCAAAACTATGCTTGTGTAGTCCTTGTAATAACTTTTTTTTAAGAAAACGGATATTAATTATTCCAATTCCATAATCACGCCATCTGTTAGAATCAGTTAGCACTAATACCATAAGTGCCATCCAACCAGTGTATTGATTTGATTGCGTGTTCGCCGATTGAGCGAGAGAGGGCGTAATATTAAATGTTAAATCAATATACTGTATGGTATGGTTAATTGTGCGACAGAGGGCGTTGTTGATGCTTTGATTTGAAGTAGAAGTTAAGTGAATATAGTCGTGAATGTGGATATAACTTGTCAAAATTTAGGTGGGGCTTTGATTTATTTCTGGATGCTTCGATCATGAAGGTATAAATTACGATGTTTTGTGTCTCAAGGTTCTTTTCCGTTCCTGTCTTGAAGAAATATCTATACCAACTGTCTGTGATAATGTAGACTTTTCTTATATCTATGTTAACATACCCGCTATATAAAGTGGTAAGTTAGTTTGATTTTGTTTTGTTAGGCTATAAAAGTCTTTTTCTTTTTAAAACATGCTTAGAAGGTGTATTTCTTTATAGGGTACAAGGGTCTGGTTATAGGATCCAGCTTCAAGGGTCTGGTTCTTGGATCCAGGTTTAGGGTCCCGCTTCTGGATTCTCGCACTCTAGGATACGGGTGAAAGGTGTCACCCTTAAGATGCCACACAGCGTTTTTGGTTCGTGTGTGTGGCGAAGATATTTTAATGATCATGTCCTGCAAGGCGTGGCTCCCCGTACCAGGGAGCCTGTGATGTGGCTGCTGACATGCGGAGGATGGCCTGACCGCTGGTCAGGCCAACTGTCTGTGCCTGCGGAAGGTGATTTAATCTTTTTAATTTTATTTTATTTTAAGCATCTATCATCCAGAGGTTGGACATTCGTGCTATCTTGGGCTTGAGTGGAAGACCTGAAGACCAAGAAGCCTAATAGATGTAGATAATATTAAGATAAACCCTCTGTGTTACTTTATTATGTATTGAATAGTGTCACTACCCACTATGGATTTTTTTTGTGCTTTAGAATTAAGAAGCTGTAAATTTGTTATATGATGTTTTATTATGAAATATATACTGTGATTATGAATGTGAATTTTCTTTGAAGAGATCCTACGGACACCCACCCACACACACATCTATCTATTTGATTTTATTTTTTGTAGTTATTCTCTTTTGTTTTGAAATTTAGTAATATTTTTTTAAAGGCGCCCTGGGTACTCATGCTTATATCTACTGACTGGGTCGGCTGGTGAGTAGCACCCCCTATTCAGGTCTAGAGGACTGCAAGGTTCCGGTTGCGGTTGCGGTTGCGACTTGCGAACCGCCTGACAGGTTTAGGTGTTACATCCTTTATCATTCCGTTAATTCCGTTAATCGACTATGGTAGTGTATTTTCACCACCTATGAGAGAGACACCGTAGGAGAGCCACGCATTCTTCTCAAATATGATTCCTGAATTCTTCATTCTTCGTTCAAGTAGTTCTACTATGAAATGCACTCCATCTAAGTTTAGGATGCCCATTAACAGTTTCGTATTTAAAAAGAAGGTAAATGACCTCCTGCTCAATGGTATTGCAGCATATAACAACACGGAAGGGAGTAGCAACATAATATATGCAGGCGTTCCCTTCTGTCAAAGAATAAGCCCACATTGCACATGGGAAAATACGTTACACTGTTATGACTTATGACACAACCTATAACCTCGATCCTTGACCTATCTATATGCAATATTAGCCATAACAGGCCATATTGTGAGGACAAAAAGAACACAATCCAGGTGGATATTGTATATATATAAACTTCTTAATAAACCCCTAGGGGATCAAAATGGAAATGAAATTCAAAAAGGTCCCCTAGGGCCTAGGGGATCATTGTGGATGAAAATTCCAAATGAATCCTCTAGGGAATGTAAGCAGGGTATCCTAGTAGAGCCTTTCTTGTCAATATATTTTTGACTAGTTAACATGCACGGAGTAGTTGTCAGCTAACACAATATTGGTAACTGATAGTTATTCATTATCTTAAGCCGTGCTTAGTGGTGTAAAAATTGTTAAATCAATAAAATAATTTAAAAAAATACCAGCGGCTCTACTACCTCTATAGCAAATCAAGCTTTTGATTTAAAAAAGGATCAAAAATATTTTGATATCTAAATCCATATCCATGCTAACATTATTAAATACGACCAGATCAGTTCGTGTTGAAATCATCATAGTTCTACTACCAATTAAATCATATATCAGCATCATCACTAACAGCATTCAACAGTTGATTGCTCTACATAGGCCTGTTTTAGAAAGTAGATTTTGATCTGGACACCTACCCTGGACAGACGGATTGGAATATGGTTTGTTTCAAGACTCGGCATGCGCCTTGGCTGGAACTCCCTTTTTTTTTTATGTATGCCCGCCAAAATGATTCTACTCTGCCTGATGGAAAGCACAAGCAGAATCCAAGAGTGGCAGTCACCATACTCACTGCGAATGCAGGCAATGCAGTATGGTGACCCACACCATGGCGGCCTAGTGATGCTTCTGCACCTTTTAGTCTAGTCAACAAGTACGGAACTTGTTGACTAGACTACTTGGGCCTCCGGTCTCGCACTCACCAACGAAACACGACAGCACGAACGCTGTCATTTTACGTAGATTTTCTGTGCGAGGGTAGTACCGCCCCGGTCGAGCCGGCCCGTTCATGCTGAAATCAGCGTGGCTCTACTACCTTTTTAATTTTTTTTTTACTTCCTCATAAGAATCGGAGGACGGCTGACTTCCGGGCGGAGGGCGAAAGCGAAAAGGTACGCAAATGGCAGGCAGGCCACTCGCGTACCTTTTCGGGACCAGATATCTTAATAACAGCAGTTCCCGAATCCCTCCCATTTCAGGCGCAGAGTGGCACACCGTGTAGTTTTAGTCGGTTCGATTCCGACACACCACCCCGCCACATACCCGGTGGGATGAGACGGCCCGTGGGGATTTGTTTCAAGACGGCAGCGTGAGATAATCATTAGTATATTAATTACATCTTTTCCAAACTTCAAAGCTAACACAGAAGAAAAACGAAGAATTTGCTAAAGGTTTTATTATTATTCTACTATTTACAAGTCCGATAAATTCCTATTCATCATCTTCTTGCGGTGCGTCATCAGCGTCGTCTTTAGATGAGCATGGATCATCTTCCTCTTCTACCACTTTCTCTTTTATTCTACATTTCTCTATTGCTGATTTTGTGAAGCTGTAAAACTTTTTTACTGACCGGCTTATTGGTGATTTCCATCTTGCCTTTTCGTAGCACACGGCGTTTTCTGCTGGGGTCAGGCCTGATTCGAGGCAGATGTCTGGAGGTGGAGGGCAGGGAGGTAAGGGTTCGGGAGTGCATTCTCTTTCTATTTTCTTCTTCTTTGGCATGGGCATTTTAAGTTCTTCACTCAATTGTTTTATGCCGCAGTGAAGTAATCTTTAGGCAGTTTTAGGTTTGGTACTTTAGGTTTGGAATTGTCTTTTAAATTATTTTATTGCCGATTGTGGTTTCTGACGTTTGTTAGGTGCTCGCTTCATTGTGATGGGTTGATTATGCATTTGATTTATTACAAAAATGAATAGTTCTTTAGTAAACTCATATTGGAATATTAGTGTTTATATTGGTTGGATTATATTTAGATCCATTTTTATATTTAAATTTCACTGATGGAAGATATTGCTTTTAATTTTGTTTTCCATTTTTATTAATCTGTCAAGAAGACATTTGACAAAAGATCAGAAAAAAGTTAATTCAATCATGGTCTAAGAAAACAAGGTCTCGCATTCCGAGAGCTCCCCGAGGTGACGTCACTATCCAGTTACCAAGTGACACAGACGTATAAAGAGAAGCAGACTAAACACAATCCATGCAAATGCGTGGCAATTACACTACATACAAACATTACTCACACAGACACAAAACACAGTGCCGAATTCAGCAATGAAAGATTGCACTTTAAATTAATATTTTGTAACTCGAAATACACGTGTATGAGCCTATGCTGAATGCCGAAAGACGCCAATTAATATGTCCGATAATAATAATAATGTCCGGGGACTGCTAGTGCTCCGCAAGCGAACGAAAATATGTTTCGGAGCATACCAATTTCGGTGGATCGGTACGTACCAAATTTGGTCATCTGTTAGGACTTTTTCTTTGCTACTTAGATAAATAAATAAATATTTTGGACATCTAACACACAAAGCCATCTAGCCCCAAGCTAAGCAGAGCTTGTGTTATGGGTACTAGACAACTGATACAAATACATATATACTTTTTTTTTTTGTAAATACATACATATTATACATAGAAAACACCCAAACTCCGAAACAAATATTTGTAGATCATACAAACATTTGGTCCAACCCGGGAATCGAACCCAAGACCTCATGATCGGCAGTCGCACACGCCAACCGCGAGACCAACGAGGCAGATGGCAGACAAGCACACGGCCCACCTGATTGAAAGTGGTTACAGTTAAACTGGAGCTCTGTTTAGCTGTATGTTCTTCTTTTGGGTTATGTAAGTGATAAACAGAAAATAAAAACCAAAAACTTTTAGATGTGTTTATTTATTTTTAAAAATTACAATTCGTTTGAAATAATTTCGTTCCGATGTTTGATTGGTTTTAGCATAATGATTACACCTTATATCTATATATAATTTCAAAATTGTGCGGTGGCCTCTTCTGGATAATAAATGCGATTCAAAATGTGCTGAACATATCGCCTTGCTCGATTTAGGTTGCCAGTCCTTTTTAGTAAGATTTTTAATCCAAAGGTTTTTTAAGTCTTCATTGTTGGGGAATCTGTAAAAAGAGGTTTATTGAGTATTAACATACGTTTTTTTCTGCTTCACCGACAACGCTACACAATCAATATCAAAATATCAATACACCTAAAAATAAGTTCTGAGTTCGACCCTGTTAATTGCCCTAGTACTTAAAATGTCAAACTACGTCTTCAAGAAACATTTTCAATAAAATTTTATGTATTTCACTTAGTAATCTAGTCACAACAGCTTTTTTTCTAAAGAACCTAACGTATCTTTTAATGTCAAGGGAAAAAAGGCATGGCTTAGTATGTTAAATACAAAAAATAGGCAAGCAATAATAAAATGATATTTACATACCGGTGGAAGGTTATTTCTGGAGATTTTTTTGTAAGATGCGTTCGCACACTTCGGGGCACAACACTTCACCATTATATTTTAGTTCTTTCAGCAGCTTGTAGTAACAAAATAAAATAAAAAACACCACAGCACAAACGTCAGCATGCCGTTGTGTAGCTTATTTTGACAAGCTACGTGCCGCAAGACGGCACGACCTCCGATGTGTCTATGTGTGAGTTATTGTAGCCATATAAGAAAAAAAGGGATAAAGATATACAATATTAGGTTAGAGTGAAAGTGACAACGATATATTTTTACATGGTTAATGTGTGCGTATAATTATGTTTAGTCTGCTTCTCTTTATACGTCTGTGCCAAGTGATAGCAACATGACACGAAATTAACCAATCAGAACCAGCGACAGCGATGATGACGTCATGTCGTTCGTGAGAATGCCATACCTGGCGTAGTATATTATTATACCATGGGTTTAATATACTTCTTTGTAATCTAGAAGTAAAGAGTTTGTTAATGAAGAGGATGAATTACTAAAAATAAGGATTAGCACTAAAACTTAACGCCATTAAATAATTATAAACTTTACATACGAGTATTATCGTATCATTGACTGCCTCGGTTGTGGTAGCGTATGCGTCTGTTGTGCGATTCCCGGGTCCGATCAAATGTGTGTATGATCTGTAAGTATTTGTTTCGGAGTTTGTTTGTTTTCTATAAATTCATTATAGGTAGTAGAGCCACGCTGATTTCAGCACGAATGGGCCGGCTCGACCGGGGCGGTACTACCCTCGCACAGAAAATCAACGTAAAATGACAGCGTTCATGCTGTCGTTTTTCGTTGGTGAGTGCGAGACCGGAGGCCCAAATAGTCTAGTCAACAAGTTCCATACTTGTTGACTAGACTAAAAGATGCAGAAGCATCACTAGGCCGACATGGTGTGGGTCGCCATGCTACATTGTCTGCATTCGCAGTGAGTATGGTGACCGCCACTCTTGGATTCTACTTGTGCTTTCCATCAGGCAGAGTAGAGTCATTTTGGCGGGCCTTACATAAAAAATAAATAAAAAAAATACTGTATATTTATTAACAAAAAGAAATACAAATGTATTTGTATCAGTTGTCTAGTACCCATAGTACAAGCTCTGCTTAGTTTGGGACTAGATGGCGTTGTGTGTTAGATGTCTGAAATATTATAATATCTCACATTTCCAAACTGGGCAAAGCCTATGCAATGATAACCAAAAGGTCAATTCTCGTAATAAAGATTTGGTAGAAATTAAATTTCAACCTCCTCCTATATAGACATACTATAGCATACGATCAATGAAAAAGTTATAAAAACAGGGGGAAAGTAATTTTTCTTGAGAGCTTCCATCGCGTGCACTACGTTAAACAGTTAATATTTTGGTAAAAATAATATATGAAACAATTGTTTCTCTATAGAGGCTTTAAAAAAAAATCCTTGACAGCATATGAACATCTTAAAAGGTTGGCTTACTATACCTTTAATATGGTAAACAAATTAGTCCAAGTATGTTACGGGTGTTGGCCACAATATAAAATGATTTTTTTGTTATTAAGGAGCTGGCAGCTCTTTTTTCATTGGCTCTCTTTTGCCGTTCGATTCTCCTTGTACACCACGTTATATGTACTAGATGATAAAATTCACAATAAACCAACATACAGTCCACTGGAAATTGCTTTATTAAGAACAAGGACCCTAACAAGGGGCCATGCCAGACGAAGCTAAGTTTGTGTAGCTCAGCTAGTTAATAAATGCTTAAGCGTGCTGTCGTGTTTCGTTGGTGAGTGCGAGACCGGAGGCCCAATTAGTCTAGTCAACAAGTTCCATACTTGTTGACTAGACTAAAAGATGCAGCAGCATCACTAGGCCGCCATACTATGGGTCGCCATGCTGCATTGTCTGCATTCGCAATGAGTATGGTGACCACCACTCTTGGATTCTGCTTATGTTTTCCATCAGGCAGAGTAGAGTCATTTTGGTGGGCAAAACATTAAAAAAAAAAAAAAAATTAAAGTAAACTACAAAATGAGTGGCTACAAAAAATAAAATAAGTAAATATATAAACTCATATGCTTTATTTCGTAATGGTGCGTTTGCCTTACAAATATACTTATTACAAATTAAACAAGAAAAGAATTCATTTTATTATTTATCTATCATGACGACCGCTTAACGATATGCTTCCAGAAAATAAAAGCAACACCAAATTATTTAATAAATAAGTAGATATTACAATGCAAAATATAATTATTATATAATAAGTAGAATACTTTATACAGACCAGACCTTTTTCTAAAAGTGAACAATACAAATACAAATAAAATACATCAACTTAATAATTTATATCATTGATTTTTGAAATTCATTAATCGGTTTTTTAGGTTTCAGAATGACTGTTTCGTCAGAAAAAGGTCAGCTATTTGTATCTTTGGTGAAAAATTATTGCTTTTTCATATAAAATATAAGCTATTATTATACGGGGCTGTATTCTAGATGTTACAATGTTTTTCTTTAAGTCTTTGGCCTTTATCTAAACTGTATGATGTTCATTTAAATAAAAAAATAACAATGTTTAAACATGCTACTTGAATTTCAGGGAAAAAAATATATTTACATTTAAAAAATCTCAACATTTGAGAAAATTAAACAATAATAATATTAATAAATGGACGGAAACGATAAGATTTGCAACTAATCTTTTCTATAGTAAAACAATTACTTTGAACTTATTTTTTTTATAATTATGGCATACAGCGTGCTATCTCGAACATGCTATATACAAATAATTAAAACCTAACCATCTTTATATAAAAAGTACAAAATAAAAAACACGAATAATCTCATAGTAATTTCAAACATAATCTAAAACATACTAATCGGCTGACTTGCGTAATTGTTCTGAAGCTTCTCACGAAGCAATTATATTATTAAAAAGTAACAATACAAGAAAATAAATTAGATAACTTATATAAATGATAACGATTTTAATTATAATTAATAATTGTATAATCTTTTCCTTGTGCACACAGGACAGCTTATCAAAATAAATAGAAGTTTTTTTAAACATAAATGTTATACAAAATTATTACTATTTTGTATCTAAGCTGAGGTAAAAAGAAAACGAGAATAAACCTTAACTCTAATAATGACATATAATGAATTACATATAGTTTTCATTAAAATACATTATTTACACCTTAATAGTATTGAAGTAACTTTGGCTCTCTCAACTTTCCTTTAATTAAGTAATGATAATGAGTATAATGATTATTATTTTTCCGAGAAAGCAAGATAGCTGTACTGACCTGAGTTAAATTAACATGTAGAAATAAAAATAATGATTACGATAAAAAAATGAATTGTACAAATATATTAATTTATCTACACGAAGGAGATTTCTTTATAGTTGGTATTAAAACTAAATGTCTCACATTATTCATCGATATACATTAGTATTAGTGTCTTTTATCACTTTGTTCGTTGTTTTCCGCCGATACCTACTACTCGCACGGCGTACGTTGATATCTGTAACAAGTAAATAATGAACATTTAATAAAATTATAATTGATTTCAATGCGCTTAAATTGGTGCTAGTTCTTTTGTTGCATCCCTAAACTAAAATGATCTTCTATTCTCTTATTTTAGTGAAGAAATTTCAAAAATGCTATTTTTATATGTACGTATGTACTAGTTGTTGCCCGGGGCTCCACCCGCGTGTATGTCGGTTATCGCGACAAATAGTAGCCTATGTGTTATTCTGAAGCATAAGCTATATTAATGTAAGGTTTCATCCAAATCCGTTCAATAGTTTTTGCGTGAAAGAGTAACAAACATCCATTCATACTTACCAACTTTAGCGTTTATAATATTAGTAGGATTTAGTTAACGTATATTTTTAGTGTCATATCTATTTTTATTCAATCTTACTATTTAGAACGTCGTTTGACAGAATTAATCTCATTTTTGACCATAATAATGAATTCTAATAAACCTTTATATGGGACCATGCGAAAGGCATGCTCTTTCAAATAAAACAGAATTTGCCAAATCGGTTCACACATAGCGAAGTTATGGGGTAACAAACATAAGAAGTAAAATTTTAACAAAATAAAAACCGACTTAAAGGCTCGACTCGATTTCTCTTGGATGCCATCATGAGATCTTAGTGTGCATATCATGGTACCGCCATTGGGATATCTCCATTCTATTAAAAAAAGAATCATCAAAATCGATTCATAAACGACGAAGTTATCCGCGAACATACATTAAAAAAAATGTACGGTCGAATTGAGAAACCTCCTCCTTTTTTTGAAGTCGGTTAAAAAATGAAACTGCTCCTCTTATTAAATCAGTTAAATATTAAAATAATTACAAGTTTTAACAAAAAAAAAACCGACTTCAGTCTGGACCAAATTTAAATGGGACCATTCGGACCAAATAAAAAAAGAATCATCAAAATCGGTTCACCCAGTCCAAAGTTATGAGGTAACAAACATAAAAAAAAAAAAATTACAGTCGAATTGATAACCTCCTCCTTTTTGAAGTCGGTTGAAAAATATGCCACTATCAGTATTTCCTACTGGACAATGATCCTTGTTTTTAAAACCTTATTTGTGAACAAAAACTTTATTTAATTTACTTTCTTTTAATTCGTAAAATCCATTCTCTCAATCTACCATATTGAATCAGTTTCCCCTATCTCAAAGTTTAAAAGTGTTCGCAGTAGAATCACTTAAATTTAATGCCCTGTAAGTTATCCAGGGTCCCTAGGGAGCTTGGATGCCCTTTGTAGAGGCCCATAGGGACGAATACAGGGATAGGACAACAAATGCGTTGAATGTAACCCTATTGTGTCCCTTTGTTGAACTTCTGATTTATTTTTTGTCGATTAATTTATATGTTATTAGTTAATACGCTTTATTTTATACTGAGAAGCTTTTTTTATTTATTCGTTTTATTGTATCAACTATTTTTAGGTTTTTAAATTGTTTGTGTCTTAGTTGGTTCTATCAACATCGAGCATACCTACAACAATTTTGTTTTCTTTAATTTGTTTTATGTGTATAAAATAATATCTATCTTTCTATCGATATATATATAAGAATGAATCGCCGAAATGCATGTACGCACAAAGACAATAGGAAAAGACATTTTTTTTCCGCGACGGGAACAGAGAGATATGTAAAAATGGCAGTATGAAGTTCGCTGGGTCAGCTAGTACCTGATAAATTGGTAGATTTTTACTAAAGTTGTAATGACAGTATGATAAGCGAGATAGAATGGAATAAACTTTATTGTCTGGTGTACAATAAAGTAGCTAATACAGTTTACAAAAAGAGTAGTTGTATAAATTTTATTTAAGGATATATTTTTAAAGTATTTTATTTTGACTAAGAACGATAAAAGCAGTAAAATTTTGAATCTATACTTTAAACTTTTTGAACTTATCTATACTAATATTATAAAGCTGCAGAGTTTGTTTGTTTGTTTGTTTGAACGCGCTAATCTCCGGAGCTGCTGGTCCGATTTGAAAAATTCTTTCAGTGTTGGATAGTCCATTTATCGAGGAAGGCTATAGGCTACATAACATCCCGATAAAGCCAATAGGAGCGGAGCATCAACGAAGAACGTTTCAAAAAATGGGGAAAATTATCACGCAACGGGCAATAGGAGACGCAAACGAGGTTGCGTGGGTCAGCTAGTGTGTTATATATATTTATTCAAAATGGCAAGAATTTGACCATAATTCATTTTTCTTGTATATTTTTAGCTTACTGCACTTGTTCTCAATTTAAAATTTAACCGTGCCAAATTTCATATTTCACCGTTCGCATAATTTTCGTAAAATAGGTTCCTAAGTTTTTGCTTCACGTATTACCATATAGATAAAAACACATGTATATTATATTTTATTTGAATTTCCAATAAATAAATAAAAGTAAAATACAGCAATCCAAAAATGCATCACATTCTAGACTTGATTTCTCGCGATTTCCTCTATTGTAACCGAAAGTTTTCAAGAGATCATTGGATTTTCAACAGCTTTTGTTGAATTTATTCCTATTCTTTCAACAATTTTGTACCATTATCAAGAAAATAACAGTTTTCTAGTTGACAACATGTGAAATCCTAGTGGAATTGACTGGATCCGATTCGGTCCCTATGAGCGAATATAGCAAAGATATGAAAGCAGTCGATAAAAGCAATAATGGTCTTTATGATGATAAGGTTAGGTGCGTTTTCATGAAATATTAGATTTTGTGAATAATATTCTATATTTGTTTGAAGCAGTAGCTTTGATGTATCACCTACGGGATTGGGAATTTGTACATAATTTGATGGTGGAATCAAAACAGTGTATTGTGCGAGTGATTCTTTATATCCCATCTAGACGTAGAGGTTAGGGATTTCGGAATTTTTATAGGATTGGATTATGATGACATTTTATTTGGAAATACGTATACTTGAAAACTATTTGGTGAGACATTTTAGTATACGTATTATTTGTCAGTGATTGTTTCGTTTTAGAAGATGAACATAAACGTGAAGCTAGTAAGGATAATACAAATATGGCAACTGAAAAGAGAAATATTGAGGAAGAGAGTGAGTCCACGAAACTATAAAATACTGTTTTTGAACAATTAGTATGTCTATTAACTGATTGTGAAAGTTTTTTTATGGAATAGGGGGCAAACGGCCAAACGTGGACACTTGCAACACCAGAGGCATCACAAGTGCGTTGCCGGCCTTTAGGGGATGAGGAGGAGGAGGGGTTGGGTCATGTGCCTCCGGTATCCTCACTCACTCGGTGAAACACAGCGCAAGCGCTATTTCACACCGGTTTTCTGTGAGTTATCACTTCGGTGGAGCCAACCCATTCATGCTGAAGCGTGGCTCTCTCACGTATCGGCTATATGTCCAAATTCTCTATTCTCATTGGACTATCTATTATTACAACTTAGTCAACTATTAGATAATACTTCTATGGTACCTACTAAAGATATAGAGTTTTAACTTACTCTATAACTTAACGTTTTGATCATTCTTTTTTTCTTAATATTTTCAGCAATCAAAAACTACTGCAGTATTTTATTTCTTTAACAGATATCAAGCTAAAGGAATGTAATTCACACGGGATTTGTGTAAGCATTCGACCGCACTGCACATTAACTTGGCCCATGGATTTTACTGCCTTCAAACCGTTGGCCGTTTAACAAGCTCCGAATAACAAATGGGTATGTGTTGGGAATAAATCTGTTGCGTTTATCACTTAAAACCGCTCATTCGGTCAGTTTTTAGGTAGGTGTGCCTAAGGGAGGTATTTTAGCACCTGTGTCTTGTTAATATATAGCGGTTTATTTTTTATGAGGTTAAAATACTTTCATCCGTATTTTTGGATGAATAAACGTTGTTTACATATATAAGGTACTAATCCCATAGTTGAGGATAAGCATTTAATGAACCGGGCTCATTTGAAATTAAAGATGTAAGAAAGGCAACTGAAGTCATGAATAAGCGTTTTGATTATATTGGATAAATTGTGGATTGGATTGGATAATAGGTATTTGTATATGGGTTGGGAAGTATAAATATTAGCTGGCCCAGGTCTAGACTGCCCGCCTGTGACCAAGCCTGCTAACTTTCATAAGATTTTTAAGAGAACTACATTGATTAAATTTGGGATGGACAAGCTAGAGAAAGTAATTGGGATTTATTAGCTAGACGACTAGGACTGAATCGCATTGAAATATTTACGGTTTGAATTTTATTGATTTTTTACTGACTGCCTCGTTGATCTGGAGGTTGGCGTGTGCGACTGCTGATCATGAGGTCTTGGGTTCGATTCCCAGGTCGGTCCAAATGTTTGTATGATCTAAAAATATTTGTTTCGGAGTTTGGGTGTTTTCTATGTATGATATGTATGTATTTACAAAAAAAAGTATATATGTATTTATATCAGTTGTCTAGTACCCATAACACAAGCTCTGCTTAGCTTGGGACTAGATGGCGTTGTGTGTTAGATGTCCGAAATATTTATTTATGTATTTATTGAACTCAGCTCCATCTGAGTATTATATCGGTTATGTCTTTCAAAAATCTAAGTATCTTCATATCCAATTTCATCTAAATCTATTGAGATGTTATTGACAGCTTATAAAACTTCCACTGTTTTTTCACGCCTTTGAACATAGGTAACCTATGTTTTTACCTGGGATTTTAACTACCTCTATATGAAATATCATCTAAATCGATTCAGCGGTTGAAGTGTGAATAGATAACAGATAGACACAGGTTCGCATTTATAATGTTAGTATAGAGTAATATATATTTTAATATAAGCCACATACATTGAATGGATACTCACCACTTGGATAGCAAGCCTGTGGCCGCAGAATGCGAGTAGGGGCCTCCGTAAGGCGAGTACTGCGAGTATGGAGCCGCGTATGCATACTCACTCGCTAGAGTTGTGGTACCTGAAATGAAATATTAAATAAATAAATAAATATAACAAATATTTGCAGATCATACAATCATTTGGTCCGATCCGGGTCACGAACCCGAGACCTCAAGCACAGCAGTCGCATACACTACCACTGCTGGCAGTAATGAATGAATGAATAAAAAAATCCAAAGCTTGAAGAATTAAAAATAATTATTAACCATTTTCATTTAGAAAACCTTACACGAAGTATCTTAAAGTTTTTTTTAATCCAATGATACATTGAAAGTAAGCACAGTACTATTAAAATTTGTTTTCAAATCTTTTAGAAGTCACGACATAGAAAATTATCATTCTAGATTTCTTGGTATTAAAATTATCAATAATTAATAAATTGATTATTACATTAGACATTATTATAACTACAATTTGCCATAGTGAAGTGTGGCAGTTTATAACTAGTTATTAATAAAACATGCAGCTGTTAAAGTTACATCAAATGTTAAACAAAACTTAAATTTAATGGTTTCCTTCTCTAATTAATTGTACGTCCTGCTTCGAAGGCAGCGCATGAAAAAAATCCCTAAACAATGTTCTTTGACTTGAACTTGAATGTCTAGATTAATGTTTTGTTTGAAGGCCCTTTAAACTAGCTTCCTTCTTCCTTTATCAACTTATAAATGCCAGTCATCTAATGGTTTATGTTAGAAAACTATTGTTCTTTAAAACTTAGTTCCTTTGAGATAATTACTGTAACGATTTAACGGATCTTAAATGTGTAACATGTTTATAATATACTAGCTGATCCGGCAAACGTTGTCTTGCCATAAAAAAAATTGGGGTATAAAAAATAGATGTTAGTCGATTCTCAGACCTACCCGATATCCACACCAAATTTCATAAAATTCGGTCCAGCCGCTTCAGAGGAGTATGCTAACTAACATTGTGACACGAGAATTTTATATATAAGATTAAATACTGGTGTTGTATATTTTGTTACAATGTGTTTATAAAGTGGTTATAAAGGTTTATTTTTCGGAAAATCTTCCTCTTTCCTCTGATACAACCTGTGTCACTTTCTGTGATCAAAATGTCTATTCTAAATTTAATAATGATAGGTTCAATACATAATTTGTTACAACACAACAAACACAAATGAACAAACAAACTAATTCATTCATTTATGTAGATTTGGCTTGGAATGTTATTTCTGATGCAGTACCAGTAATAGTTAAAGGTATAGTAGAAAATACCTTTAATAAAACATCGGTCTTTATTTCAATGCATCAAGAATCCATTATTTATTACGTTATAGGATTATATCACTCAAAACCACCACTCAACATTAATAGGCATCACCCACACCACGCCTCAAACAAATTTAACACTAACACGCCCCCTGGAAACGAGCTTATGCGTAACCATTGCACCCCACCCACCCACGGTTTAATATTTATAAACGCGGGCCTAAACCCGTTTGAGCTAGAAGCACTTCTGTTACGCAGCCTCTTGTCCCGGTTCGTTAGCCCAGACAAAGCCCGTATGATCCCCCCTTCACCCCCTCTAAAATTATTTGCATAGAGCCCCGAATGAGCTATTAAAGATGTCTGCGAAACACCCTCGCCACCCCCGACCAAGATAAGCAGATTGCGGCAGATTAAAGACCAAAAGCATAAAGACCAATCCCTCTACAAATCCCTGTGGCACTCCATTTTAGAATCTCTCTTTAATATGCATAAGTGCTAAAACTGTGGGCTCTGTATGAAATTTTATGATGTTATAACATTGCGAGCGCGGGGTCCAAGGAGAAAATTAGATTTCCGACGAAGTGCCTCAGAGTGGTACACTCGACTTTGTCGAAAGCTTTTCTCGGTTTTTTTTCGCTTTTGTTTTCTGTACTGTGATTCTCGATGTTTATCTGTTTGGCTACTTTTGTTTTAGCATTCATTGTTTTATTTCTGTGCGCGAGTCTTTATTGAGGGGAAGTTAGAATTTAATTTTGCTTCTTTTTTTACTTTCACTTAAACGGAAAGAGGATGCTAACATATTTTTGTGCAAATGCCTCTCATTCACGTAATTGATTCAATAGATTCCTTTATAAGAATGTTTGATGGCTTAAAATAAGCTTTGTTTTTTTTGAGCAGAAATATAATGGGTGTGAGTTAATTTTATAAATATCTACTTCATTTTATTGCTTGATATTTTCATGAATTGTGGCATAAATAATAGTTATGGAAAAACCTATACAACACTTATTAGACGTTTTATTAGCGTTATATAAGAGAAATATTTACGTACGTATCAATTCAGATAAATATTTTCACGATATACTTCATTTAAAGCTTAAATACAACATATGACAATATTTTATTTCATGAGGATAGTGGTTATACTCCATTTCACTCTTTCGAAATTAACAAAATGTGATGTTACTTGGCTTATGATATCATTTCAGTTAGAGTCACGATAGAGCTATGTTTTTTTAAGAAGCTTACCTTCATAATGTGCGTACGGAGGGTATGGAGGTGCGGGGGGCTGAAGCACGACCAGCGCCGCAGCATCGGGACTCGCAGCCGCTGACGGAGGTTCCCCGCCAGCACCGCCATTCGAGCCCGTCGAGTCATTCGTTGCTGTAACAAATTTACAATGTTGAAATGGAGTATAATCATGTTATTCTCCCTTTACATGACGTTCAGAATATGTAAGACGGATAAAATTAAGTTGTAATAAGCAAGGTACACAGTTCGAAATTTTGGCAATCGTTCGCAAGCTGATAGTTCGATAACTTGGCAATCGTTGGGATGCTCATTCAGTTCGATGATCACCAAATTGATTGGTGAATATTCGTATAAAAAGTGGCCAAGAGTCATTTGGTTAGTACAAGACTTATCGTTAGTAAAAATGTTAGATTAGCAGACTTCAATCGTAGCAGAAATCATCTGTGGTGTCATTTTGATATAAGAATAGATCCTACGTTCAATTCTGTCTCAATAAGATAGCAAAATGTCGAATGTTAAAGAAAAATGCTTTCAAACTAACCAGATAGTTTTTGCCAATTCGTTTTGAATACTGACATTCGGCTTTAATGAATAGTTTTTAACTGAATCCTGAAAAAAGCTTACTCTCTGTGAGTTATAGGACAGCCGGTTGAATAAAATTTATACGTACGCATTTTTATGAGAGTTTTAAAACGTTTTTAGTATTCTCTTTTCATTGCTGCAGCAGAATAATGTAAGTAGTACGGAAGTAGTACTTTTTAATATAAGTTACTTTATGTTTTGAATGCGTCTAGCAACGTAGATGCACAATTAGTGGAAAAGTTCTGCTTTAAGACATATGGGTTGGTTCGACCAAAGTCACCATAAGGGCTCACAGACAACATGTTCAGAAATTCTTAGGACCTTATGAGTGCACTCTTAAAATTAGGAAAGAAGTTGAGTATTGGATAATACGACTCATTCGATAAAAAGCAAAGAGGGACATTTTTATGATAAGATGGAAGCTGTTTCTACCAGTGGCGGTTGCATAAATTTATTGTTAACAACATTAAATTCTAGTTTAGCTACTTCTGTTTGTACTAAAGAATTTCTGAGCAAGCCTACAATCCCATTAACCTAGACATAACCCACAAAACTGAATGTCAGCTAAGGAACAGTTATGGCTTGCTATGAAGGATTACACCGCAGACAATTTACAGGGCGTGACAAATGATAGAGTAATGGCATAGTATGGTGGAATTATGGTGTCGCGAAATAGTAAGTCATTTCCGTTAGTTTAGTCAATTTGATTGTAACTGTATATGAATATTTTTATACGAAACTATCTTTTTACTTCGGCTTCGATACCATTCTTAAAAAATCTTTATAAATTCATGCGACCTTATGGTAGATTTTTTACATCCATTTTTGGATAAAACTGGACAATATCTTATATATAAAATTCTCGTGTCACAATGTTAGTTACCATAATCCTATGAAAAGGTTGGACCGATTTTTATGAAATTTGGTGTGCATATCGGGTAGGTCTGAGAATCGACCAACATCAATTTTTTTTACCCATTTTTTTTTATGGTAAAACAACGTTTGCCGGATCAGCTGGTATTTTTATATTTGTAGCGGTACATTCAGAGAATTAACGTGTAAAATTGAATATATAGGTTAAAAGTGACAAATAAATAAACGACTGTCCACATTAACATATTATTCAGGTTTTTAAAGACGGAAAATATTATTATTAAGTTTTAAATAATTCTATTAATTTAAAAATACTAGAAGTTTTCTGCGTATTTAGGTATCGATAATGTGTATGCTGTTTGGAGATTCTTTCGATGGTGTTACATACTTTTATTGTTATATTTTAACATCTTAATTTCTTTTTCCTGTATATCTATTTTAAGTATAGTCATATTTTAAGTTTCTACACACATCAAAAGTGTCTAGGGATCAACATATGTGTCTAGGGATCAACATATATTTTTGCAATAACTTTTCTCCTGATTGATATTAATTAAAATTTTCTTTAAGGATTCATCAAATAAAGTGTTTTCGTTTGTCACAGTAACGATAAACCAAGTCACCTTTGCATTAATAAAGAAATTTGCCATTTTCCTAATAAAGGGATTTTTGACATTTGAACCACTAACATTAAAGTTCGAAAAAAAGACTGAAATAACAGTTTTCTTTAAAATTTTATTAGGTAACTTAAACAATTAATAATCCGTGTTTCTACCGCGAACACTAACAACACAAGAATCGGTTTGGCATATTCAAAATGAGTTCATCCAAATCACGCTGTGGAATGGCCGCCCATGTTCGTTGCAACAACAAAAAAAGGTCTTCTTGCGACTGGATACCCTCCATATTCGGCAGAGCTCTTCTCTGTAGCATATCCCATGCATGCTCAATCGGGTTCAAGTCTGGCGACTGAGCAGGCCAGGGCCAAAGCCACATCTCAATCTCAAGAAATCCGCATAAAAATGCTTGATCCCTAGACACTTTTGATGTGTGTATTATCATAATAATAATATTCGTTATTACTATAGATCTTATTATATATTCACTTATCTGTTTTGTTATACCAATGCAATTAGGCAGATTTTAGGAGCTTCATGGCTATAATTATGTCATTGATTTTATCACCAGTTAGATTTCCAATCAAAAATTTCAAAATTTTGAAAGTAAATTTACGCAACAATAATATTATTTTATCTCTCCTTACTATTCAATATAACTACACACCTTTAATGAAACAACTAAGTGACTCTTGCGCATCATATTACAAGTACACCTCGTGTTATGTTACTGAGAGGGACAAACGCGGTCCATTCACATCGGAGGATGTGGTCAGACAAGTTGTCTTCATTGTGAGAGATTTTGTTTACTGTAGCTTTATAGTCTAATGATGAAAGAATAGAATACCACAATAGTAATATAAGTAGTAATGAGAGAGCTACAAACGGAAGCCTTTCAACAAATTTCATAATATTTTTTTAATAAAACAATTCTCGCACTAGGAATAAGTTATAACACTGTGAACTGTACAAATTACAAATGTAATAGAGCCAAATAGCACCTAGACACAGAACAACAATTTGTGTCATCTGTGTAATTGACTTTTCTGTTTTGCAAGTACGGGGAGTACTTGTGGGAAAACAAGTATTCCTTCTTTTGTTAATACTGGAAAAGCTTAGGCAGATTTCAGTTGACACTAAAATATCATCATATCAGACATCCACAGCTTGACAACGACCTTCGCGAAGGCTGTGTATAGCACGGTTGCTGTTAATACTGGAAAGGTCGAGCTTGTGAAGGTCGCGGGAAGCGTCAGGACACTGATCCTGACGCTTCCCGCGACCTTCACAAAATATCAACAGTGCAAATAACAATTTATATTCCCGACGATTCCCATGTGATCATGTTAATCGGATAAATCGATTCCATGAGATATGCAACCAACCACATAATAGTTGCGGTTAAGACGTGATGGGAATACTTGTATTCACTCATTCACCTTTCATTCATAAACGAGATGATCACTTGTGAGGTTGTGATGTAACTGATATAGAACATGGAAGTGACGGTATTGTGGAAATCGATACTGGTTTTGATATTTATTTAAAAGCTACCTTACTTTATCATAGTAAGTAGAGCTTTGAAGCGAATGTTGAGCTTGAAAATATATGAAAAAAGACGAATAAAATTAACGAAGAGCTATTTGCATGATAAATGGATAAAAATGGCTATGGCTTTTAGATCTGAAATCAGCGTCAATGAAATTAGATATGTCTTAAAAATGAATTAACAAAGCAATTTGACGGTCTTAAAGAGGCTCAAAGCAATAGAAGCAGTATGTGAAACTCCAGGAAAATAGATTAAAGGCGAGTTGGTAATATAACCCCATATCGTGCTGTCGATTTCGTTGGTGAGTGTGAGACCGGACACCCAAATAGTCTAGTCAACAAGTTCCATACTTGTTGACTAGACTAAAAGATGCACAAGCATCACTAGGCCGCCATAGTGTGGGTCGCCATGCTGCATTGTCTGCCTTCGCAATGAGTATAGTAACCCAACACTCTTGGATTCTGCTTATGCTTTCCATCAGGCAGAGTAGAGTCATTTTGGCGCGCCAAACATAAAAAAAAAAACTAATCCACTCTGGTTTCATGAGATTCCTTCGTTTATTAAAGGAAAAATTATACATCACTGACAATCCTCTTGGTCTAGTATAGAGAGACTATCTATACTCCAGTAGAGGGCCAGGGTCGTAGATCCAATTCTTACCCAGTATAAATAATAATGTGCCAAAGACGATCATTTTGTTATATAGTCTATCTATAATTAGTGATCAGGTCCAGCTTTGCAAAGAAGTCTTTGAAATTATGGGATTTCCTCTACTATGATATGCATGTATAATACATATAAACCTTCCTCTTGAATCACTCTATAATTCTATATATTGCTAAAAACTGTATTAAAATCGGTTGAGTACTTTAAGAGATCTAAGCGAACAGACTGCGGAAGCGACTTTATTTTATACTATGTAAAGATAAGTATGTATTTACAAAGATCTAACTATGTGTCTGGTATACATAGTAGATACAGGCTTACGGAGTTGTTTATTGATGCTCAAAGATATTATATTATCATATTACAGTTTCGGTATTTTGGGTATTTGAAATCCCTTTGCTGTGGTTATAATCTACATAAACTTTCTTAACACTTTGTGAATGAAATTGAATGCAAATAATTTTCAGAGTTTTTGTTTGCTGATTGGTTGGTAGCACATTTACAACGAATGGGTATTTTTAACTTACTGCGGTCACCCATCCTTCTGCCATTATTATGTCCAGTGGAAGCATGTTCTGTGGACATTTTAAACCGTTAAATGGAATGTAGGGGCATATTACAAGTGTCAAAGGCTTTTCTTAATTATTTTCCCGTCATTGTCCCAATAATGTTAATTATAAGTTAATTATAATAAAAGTTTTAATCTTAATTTGTTGTTTTGCTTTATAAATGTCTTTTATGGACAAAATCTGAATTCCATTTGAGTTTCTCAGAATTATTGAAACCGATTTTATGTACCCGGTTGTCACAAAAAATTAACGGGTATTTTTTAATATACTGAGTTTGAAATATTTGTTAATTTAATGCTGATAATAAGTATACTAAGATATTAATAAAATAGATAATGAAGTCATATTCATTTTGTTAATATATTTTTAAGTCTGAATAAAGTATTTTGATATGTTCTTTCAGTCACACTGTTCTTTCACTTTGAAGATTTTCAACATCCTTTTCGGATAATGTCTTAATACAACTAGCGAAGTTATTCAATAATCCACCTTATTTTATTTTACTTTTAGGTTTACTTTTGCAACTACATATTTTCCTAGAAAATGTTACTATAATTCCTATGTAGGTATTAATACACAATATGCGCTAGGATTACTTACCAGAATGCGGTGCATAATGTGGATGCGCCGCATGCTCGTAAGGTGCGTCGAAGAGTTCCCCATAATATCCAGGTGCTCCGCCTGCTGCTCCGCCAAGTTCTGACAGTAGCTTGTACTCGTCCTTTAGGCTCCATTTTGATGACGACCAGAGCTAAAAATAACATTTGAACTATTAATACATAATTAAGTGGCAAGTAGCATTTAACAAGGTAGTAGAGCTACGCTGATCTCAGCACAAACGGGCCGGCTCGACCGGGGCGGTACTACCCTCGCACAGAAAATCAGCGTAAAGAAATCAGAGTATTTGCTTAAGCAAATACTCTGCGAACTCTTCGAACGGGTGCGAAACACTTAAGTCGTTTTACACAGCTTTCAATTCACGCGTTTTATGAAATAAAATAAAATAATTTACATCTGAATTATGATTTGCGCCCCAGCTTAGTTTTTCACTAATCTTAGGAAAAAAAATACTTTGATTTCGCCGTATGTTTGAGATATTCAAACTTTTTAAGTTCTACGTCGAAATATAGCAGGAAGGTCTTCGTAATTAACATACTTCAAAACAAGGAAATTAATTATTGATGTGAGATAGTCAATCTTTTCGATTAACACTTTTTTTTTCTTAAAACTTTTTGATAGGCTTTCACGTTTTCTAAAACTATTCTTTCTTTATTTGTTAACTTACTGCAAGAAGCTTGAAATCCATTACTATAAGAGTATCCCAAAACTCATGACCATAAAGACAACAGATTAACAACCAAATTAACAATCATCGTTTACGGCCGTCGGTGCGAATTGGCGCGTAAATTCCGTCGGCCATCTTGTGCGGTGACGAATGGCGTCGGGCGCGCGCTAATGGCGCCGCTTCCGCCCGCCATTACGCGTTACGTGAATAAAAATAGTATTTAATCGTGTGTGATTCGCTTTTTAGTTGTATTGGATGTCATTTAGGTCGTAGAGAGCGAGTGGATGAACGTTTTTACATGCAATGCAAGTACAGCGTCTATTTAGATTTGGACTACTGCTATATGCAGCTATATGATGCATGTCTAGACTACTAGTGAGATCAAATATTGTGAAGAAAAGGTTCTACTGAATTACGAAGGTTAATAAGGATTTATTATAATTTAAACAAACACTTACATTAGAGTATATTTGGTCACCATTGTAATGACTTCTTTGTCTCTTGACATCGTCTTCCGAATGGCTGTTGAAGTCCCGGTTTTCGTCTGCAAAGAAAATTCTAATTAGTAGATATAAGGTCAAATTCTCTCCACTCCATGCATATAGTATAAGGGATAATTATACCCATATTTATCACAGAGCTACTTCAGTTAGTCTGGCCAGCGTGGCCAATAGCTCCTTTCTAAGGAAAGGCCTTTGTCCAGCAGTGGACTATTAAAAGCTGTTGATGGTGATATCACCTAATTATAAGTGATTAACATCGCCCATGGCCAACTGCAACTCGAGCGCTCTTCTTGAATGTTTTTTGTAAAGACAACTCCCAACAACAATAGGAATATATAATGTATCGTGGAGGACTTTACAGATTAACTATGCATGAAATGGACACAAAGAACACCCAGACTCGTGACATCAATTTATATATCACACAAACGTGGGGTTTGAACCCACAGTACTCGGCGTAGTAGAAAACGGCGTAAAGATTGCTCTAACCATTTCGACATCTGTACGGTCTGCTTGACAGCTGTAATATTATGATAATTGACTTGTACATAGGCAAGAAATTTCAAGAAAAGCGCACTGTGGTAGAAAGTTAAATTATTCAAGTGAGAAATTAAAAACACTACCTTAAATAAAGGAATATTATTGTTTCACTGGACTTTCTACTATACATTAATTCTCAGAAAAAGTTTTCAGTTGCAGTCATAAGAAAGAGACAATTAAAACTGAATGTACAATCTTCAGCCTTTAAAATTAATTTCTTTTCGAAACCCTTCATCATACAAGCCGCTAGGGCGCAATAGAGCCTCCACATGGAGTAAGGAAAAGTTGTAAGTGATGTTAGCTGAATATAGGCAGTGAAATACTCGTGGCCTCCCTCGATGCGCCTCGTTTTATGCTCCCTAATGTTGAATAGAGATGGAACACACTCGATAAAAACTATCGATACTTTAAAATCTTATGAAACAAACACTGTAATGAGGAAAGCGTGAAACAATTTTTTATTATTTTTCGCCACAGCAATTATTAAATGGAAAGTACGCTACTTGATTACATTTTATTTCTTGTTATAATTTTATGTAATTACACTAGTTAAGAAATAAAACCTGTAGGTATAATTAGCCTCATCATTAGTGAGTAGGATAATTGAGTGCCGTGCAACGGAAAACATATTTCTATTACATAAAAATACTTTCACAAATAGAAACAAAAATACCACATTTGTTAATTACTCGCATGCCATGTTAGTTTCACGATTTCTAGACTTTGTTAATGCTCGTCTCATATGGAATCAGCCATTTTTTTTAAGAAGCCTATCTCCAGCAGTGTGATTTAAATAACACATAAACTTAGTACCGATTATTCGAATAGCATTGAACCTACTAATTGATACATCTATAGGCATAAGCTCTTTGACAAAACTGTTTTTTTTTGTTTAAAATGTAGGTACGTGTATTTATTTACATTATTTGATAAAAAGAAAAGAAACTATGAAACTACATTTCTACAGTCCTAACTTATGATGGTCATAGATGGCGTTTGATCTATTCGACCATCACTACAACAAGTTAAAAATATCGATAGCAGTTTTCAGCACGGTACATCCCTATCATGCTTTCAGGCGTAGTGGTGAGCACGAACCGAGACCGCCAAGATTTACTGAGCTATTACGTTTACTGCACAAATGGTGACCTTATTATTAGAACTTCTATTAAATTCAACTCTTGACTTATGCTCGAGTTACTCGAAAACTCGCCGGGGAGTACTCCTCATAATTTATAATGAGAATTTAAAAATATTTTCACAGTTACTTGTGAAGTATGAGAATATTAATCTAAATATATAAGACTAGCTTTTGCTCCGCCTGCGTGTGTGTCAGTTATCGCGGTAATGAGTAGCCTTTGTCCTTCTCAAGACTCAAAGTACCTCAATGCTAAATGTCATTGAAATTTGTGCAGCGTAGCCGTGAATTTAAAATATTAGCTTGAATTTAAAATATTAAGTATTGATTTAAGGTTCGTCTGTGTCCACTTTAAATAATAAGAATTCAGCGTCGATTGAGCTTAAATCTTAAATACAGCTTTTTAAGGTTGTTTTTATCTATTTTACGCGTCACTTTTGTTTCTTATTTCTGCAACAACCACGGGAAGGTTGGCAGATTACAGCTAGCTATTTACAGACTTGTGTAAAGTCATTAAAGAACAATATCTCTCTACATTAAATATAAGTCTTGATTTACTCGACTTAAAGGACTCGATCTAAGTATAATTCTCTTCTAAATTAAATTAATTTTGTTTAAAAAGCGTCACTGAAAAACACTTCTGCAAAATATAATGACGAAACATATACACGAATACATCTTGACTCTTATTTCTATTGCTTCGGAGAAAAACAGCATTACTCTCTTACCTTGGTCTTCATGTCTCTTCCTTTTCAGGCCTGTCGCATTCCCGTTATGCAGACCTTCCACCTGTTCGATGCCCAGGATCCCGTTGATGCTGTAGCTTCCCGTATTAGTTACATGTTGATCAGTCGCGGGTGAAAGAACTGCCGTCGTGCCAGGAGCATTGCCTGCATGGGTTATTACCTGCAGAACAGAGAGAAAATATGATTCTTTGTAAATTATAACGTTCAATACCATCATAGTAAGCAAAGTTAAGTCACTGTTTTGGTTTCAGTTTATTGCAAATATATCTAAACTGTACTTGTAAACTATCCAAGTTTTTTCCTGGTTAAGGAGACTAATAAGCAGCCTTATCACCTGCTGGAAAGTGATTGTCGTCGGCCATGGACACCTACAATTCAGAGTGCGTGGCCATCCTTTGAGTACTCTACTAGGGAGAGATAGGAATTGGAGTTTGGCAACCTGACTAGCTCGGTAAAGTCTAATGAACGCATTTATCCGTCATAAATATAAAGTTTCAGATCCTCTAGCCAGGTGAGGATATGCCTGATGTCCTAATAAAGGCACAGACGATTTTAGAAGCAACCAAGGATTTTCTTAACTCCGGTTATCCATGAAGCCGTATCTCTTCAGTCGAGCCAACCCGTACCTGTCGAAGTAGGGTTAATCCATGGAATATAATTTGAAAATTAATACTTACAGAAACAACACTGCCTTGTGCTGAACTAATTTCTTGTTCCTGTTGCTGCTGCTGTTGCTGATTGTGTGCATGTTTCGCTTTCTCTGCTGCTTTGTTGCGGACGATCCTGTTGACAACAAACATGTCTCATTAATTCCTTATTTTGGATTTCATAACTTGTAGATTTCAATTGAAAACGTACAAAAAATCAGCGTGGCTTACAGCTAGTAGAGCCACGCTGATCAGCGAGCGGGTCGGCTCGACCGGGGCGGTACGACCCTCGCTCAGAAAATCAACGTAAAATGACAGCGATCGTTCTGTGGTGTTTCGTTGGTGAGTGCGAGAACGGAGGCCCAATGATGCAGAAACATCACTAGCCCACCATGGTGTGTGTCACCATGCTGCATTGTTGCATTGTCTGCCTCCGCAGTATGGTGACCACCATACTTGGATTCTGCTTATGCATTCCATCAGGCAGAGTAGAGTCATTTTGGCAGGGCCAAACATAAAAAAATAATTAAAAAATATCATAGATATGATAATAGAGGAACTGTTGAAACGTCGAATTTGGGGTCAGGTGGTTACGAATTTGATTCCTAAACTTGGGTCACTGGCCCAAGTGTTTGGTTAAGCCGAAGGGATAAATAGTTTTATTATTATTATTTTTAAATATACATTTAATTATCTCTTCATTACTTTAACATTCCTAACCAAATTGTGATGAACATTCTTATTCACTTCCGCAAGAGCCATTGTAAGCTGCTGTACATTTTGTACACAAAGCTATAGCCTGTTCATAGCCAAATGTTTATCCATTAGATAGCGTAAAAAGGTCTAAAATATAGTCGTAATTAACGAAGTGTAATTTATATAAGAGAGTTTCTATCAAAATAAATGCGTGATTATATCCGATGCTACGCTTCTCAAACTTGACACATCCGTGGTAATTTCTATAAATTACATTTTATAACTTAACAATTTGCCAAAGGGCTTTTTTTTACGACAGTAAAATCGGAAGCGCGACTAATCGCGGCGACCGCTCTGTATATTGCAAAAGGATGTTGTGCCGCGTGCCGTAACTATTGCGGTCTGCGGGAACCCACTGCGACTTTTTAGTCATTGCGATTTTTTGAGGGGTTGTCTAATGGATTATTCTTGTCATGAAGTATAATTATGAATGATATTTTTAATAATAAGTAGTTTTATTGTCTGTGGGAAAATTGGAATAACATTTGTTGTGCTGTTTTGCAAGTAATTGGATGTTTAGGAGGAATTAGGAGTTTTACTTTCTAGTAATTAGGAGAAGAGTTATCAGTGTTGTTTAACAGGTCACCTTTTTAATAGTAGAGAAGTCATTGTTAAGTTGTTTTGGGTACACAAACAGACAGTTAACATTGTTGTGCTTTTACAGATATGTACTGACTTATTTTGTGTGTTACTACGGTAAAGTTAAAATTAAGCCAAAAATAAATATAATAAAGTACCTTAACTACGAATAATAAAAAAAAAATCTACTAAGATTATCTTTCAAGTTGCTTTAAAATTTGACCAATTGTATCACCATCAAAATAAAAATCACTACATAGTATAAAACAAAGTCGCTATTTCTGTCCCTATATCCCTTTGTGTGCTTAAATCTTTAAAACTACACAACGGATTTTGATGCGGGTTTCTTTAATAGATAGAATGATTCAAGAGGAAGGTTTTTATGTATAATAAGTGCATAATATAGTATGGAAACACTGTTAATTTTCGAGGTTTCTAATGTGATGTAGCAAATAAACACATTTTTTTGCGCTTACATTGCAAACGCTGGTTGCACCCTACGAGATAGATCAAAATAATGTACTACAGTATTGTACACCTTAAAAAGTACTACAAAAAAGTCCGCGACGGTATATGTCTATCTCTTAGGGATAACCCACAACAACCATTTTTTATTCCTTTCTTTTTACGAGAAATAATGGCTCATTTACGAAGTGATTTTAAGCAATACAAAATGAATCCTTATACAATTAAGTACATTAAATGCATTGTGCCTTTAATATAGATGAAAATGGCCCTTTACAGTATCTAATTTAAATGAATATATTCGAAGATATTACAGATTTAAAATGCACGAATCGTGTCGTCGGCGGGGGCATCTGAAATCCACCCGTGCAAAGCCGGGGCGGGTCGCTAGTTAGTTATAAAACATGATGTTCGTATCATCCGATTTTTTTTATAATATCTCTAATATACAAAATCATGCCACAAAATTAAAACAAGCTCACAACGGCGGCCATTTTATCCCGCTTTACTGCTTGACAGTTAATTCCCGCCATGATAGATAGCATGCGCGCGTGAATTATTGCCAGCCTCTGCTGAGTTGACATATGCAAAAATTGTTTAGGACTATAGAGGTTTTATTAGAGTTTTTGTAATAGAGTCATTTGGAATGGGGTTTAGGTAAAAAATGTGATATGATTGATGATGTTTTAGTGTGTGATGATAGGTGATATGTTTTGTTGATTTAGTAGTTAATATAAAGATGGATTTAGAAGATTTTTGTTTAAATTACAAAAAGGAATTTATGCGTAGAGTAAGATGTTTATGGTGTCAAATTTAAAATACTGTAAGTAGATTCTAACTACCTAGTTATTTTACTGTCTATTCACAGTGGGTAGTTTTTTCTTATGTTTGGCCCTGCCAAAATGACTCTACTCTGCTGATGGAATGCATCTGCAGAATCCAAGAGTGGTGGACACCATACTCGTTGCGAATGCAGACAATGCAGCATGGTGACCCACACCATGGCGGCTATTGATGCTTCTGCATCACTGGGCCTCCGTTAAGCATACTATATATGTCCTTACTAAAATCAGCAAAATACTGACAAAATATAGGTGATACAAAATAAAATCGCTTGTTCAAAGTTACCTTATCGGTTATGTAGCAATCTTCCACAGATCAAGCAATAATATAAGGACTGTAAACCAGAAGACTATAAAGATAGTTTCTTTATTACCATGACTGATTAAGAAAATTGTATGATTAAGGAAATGTATGTTGAAACTAGCTGAACCCCGAGGTGTTACCGGCGGTACAACAAAAAAAATCAGTTAAACGCCGCGGGGCAAAGCTAGTCTAAAAAAGTAGTCTAAGTTACTCCTTATATCATCAGCTATCTGCCAGTGAAAGTCCCGTCAAAATCGGTCCAGCCGTTCCAGAGATTAGCCGGAACAAATATTTTGGTATATGTACCGTGTATACACACACATATGCATTTAGTAAAAAGCGGTTATTTTAATATTACAAACAGACACTACAATTTTATTTACTTGTGTATATTGTCTACAAATATAATGTATTAGAAGCAAACAAAACCGCAACTTGAAGTATGCAAAAGAATACAACTTTTAGTAAAATATCGTACCAAATATATTCGCGAAAAATGGGAGAATGTCGACAATTGTGACCGCAAAGCAAGGTTATGATATCCGCTTCCGGTGGCAAGGGTTACCAGCTACGGTCATGTTTTACCCTTTAATATTTTATTACCCTCTTTTCATAATGCGGTTCGCTCGCGAATATTTTTGATTTATTTTTCCCTTTTCCTGTAATACGCTTTACATAATGATGATTTGGGAAATTAAGTGAATGACTTTCCGGGTGTTTCAGGTTTTTATGTTTCCAGGGAATGGAGTATGATTAAGAATGGACACTCAAGCACCGGAAGGTAAAAGTGTGTTAAATTTAAATGTCTGCAAATTGTATTTTTAAGTGTAGGAGGCAAGGACCTGATGAATCACTAGTGTCCTGTTGCCCAGGGACACTTGCAAGCCAAAAATATTAAAGGAAAGGGGAATTTGAATCAATTTAAGACACATATACTTCTTAAACCTACTTATCTACCCGCAGTACTACTACAGGAAGGTAAGGTGTATTTGTATAATTGTACTAGTTGTTACCCGTGGTTCTGCCCGCGTATATGTCGGTTATCGCTGCAAGTAGTAGCCTATGTGTTATTCTGATGTAGAAGCTATATTAGTGTAAAGTTTCATCCAAATCCGTTCAGTAGTTTTTGCGTGAAAGAGTAACAAACATCCATCCATCCCATCCATTCATCCATACTTACAAACTTTCGCGTTTATAATATTAGTAAGTATAGATTAGACATATGCAATATGCATATATGTTCAATCTTCAACATTAAACAGAAAATTTAACAAAAGTTATCCAGGAATCAAACCCAAGATATCACGATTGCACGGAAATCCAAGCACCTACTTAAACTTAGAGCAGTCAATATCATTCTCAAAATAAATAAAAAAAGTGCCAAAGAATCCCCTCTAACGCAAATTATACTATAGCAGCTACTTATTCATTTTGCGCGGCAAAAAATCTAAATGTCAAACTGGGGTTGCCAGAGTTATGGCTTCAATTACCCACCCGGCCCTCGATTAGCGTGTCTTAGTGTTGCCACGTAAGCTTTTCTTGTGTTTTTTATCCTGTTATAAAGGGAACTTTTACATTAACGACATTTGATTAAATTAATAATCACAAATTTTAACCAAAAAAAACCGACTTCAATCTGGACCAAATTTAAATGGGACTCATACGGGAATATCGAGTTATTCTTAATGCAAATTGAAGACTTATATGGTTTTCTCATGGATGATATGTCAGAACTGGACCAAATTTAAATGGGACCATTCGGGAAGCACCAACTTTCAAATAAAAAAAGAATTATCAAAATCGGTTCACCCAGTCAAAAGTTATGAGTTAACAAACATAAAAAAAATACAGTCGAATTGAGAACCTCCTCCTTTTTTTGAAGTCGGTTAAAAATGGAAAAATTGTGAAAACTTTTTAATTTATCATATTGATGGAAGTAATCTATGTTTGGATAGTGAAATAGTTATTTAAGGTCTTAAAGGAACCTTGGAACACCAAATTTTTACCACTTCATAACTGTCAATTGTCCCTGAGACAGTAGTGTCTAAAAAAGTAGTCTTACTTACTCCTTATATCATCAGCTATCTGCCAGTGAAAATCCCGCCAAAATCGGTCCAGCCGTTCCAGAGATTAGCCAGAGCAAACCGAAGACAGTAGTTGTACTTGACACAAACCCTTTACCAACCAACAAGGTTGTTACAAAAAATAGATAGAAGCCATATTTAAAGCATGTATCGATCGGTACAGTACTTTTTAAGTTTTTGAAGCGTACACAAACCAACATAAACATCATAATGTAAGAGTCAACATACACAAATGTTATTATCTTAACCTTTAAATAGGCAATTATTCATTTTAATAAAATAATCAAATAAAAATTACGAAATTTCATTACACACCCGATATAATCTGATGAGAAAAATACCCAAATACGAGTCAATTTTAAAGCCATACCCTCGCAATACAAGGGTGATTTTCACCCTCTGATGGGCCGGCACGCGTCCGACACGTGTACGGCACGGTACGGGTCCGACACGTGTATAGTTCAGTGACGGAACTCGGCTGCAATAGTGACTATTTGAGTGGAAGTGAGAGAACTGGGAACAGTATTTATGGGCAATTTGGGGCAATGTGTTGAAATAATATTGTTACGTTATCTCATTGAAAGATATAAAGAGGCAGGGCAGAGTATATTTTAACTCAAATAAGTGGTGTTTGGATAGTTCAAAACATCCAGGAATATATTAAACTAAATTTATGAAAAGTTTGAGTGTCCCGATGACGCAAAGGTAGCGTAAGCGTCTGCTATGCTTGAGGTCTCGGGTTCAATTCCTGGGTCGAATCAAATGTTTATATGATCTGCAAATATGTGTTTCGAAGTTTGGGTGTTTTCTATGTGTAATATGTATGTATTTACAAAAGTAAAAGTATATAAGTATTAATAATAATAATATGGTGTATGGGGTTGTGTGTTAGATGTCTGAAATATTAAGGTATATTTTATATTTATTTCTTACTAATCCACCAATTTATCGCATTAATGAAAATAATGTTAGTAGTGAGTTTCTATTGTTACCTCTCAATTAAATGAAATCCAAGTGTTAAGAGTCACGTCGGTAAACTTGAAGTACCTAAAATTTGATCCCGCGCCTATTTATGTACCTATTTACATAGTTTTTTTTTTACAGACTACTCCCGCACTGGGGTGAAATCCTGTGTCGCGGGGGACTTTACAAACATACATGAAACGGACACAAAAACACCCAGACTCAGAACAATAATTTGTGGATCACACAAAGTGTTGTCCTACGTGGGATTTGAACCCACGACACTTGGCGAAGTAGGAAACGGCGTGGTGACCGTTAAACCACTAGGCCAAACGTGCAGTACTACCCATTTATCCACAGTAATACCCTCACTTAAGAAATATTTTTCTTACAAATACTCCAACTTCTTTCAATAAACTTGATAAAAAACAATTTAAAACAAATTCTTGACCGATCGCATTACGAAATAAATTCGTATTGAATAAATGCGATTTAATATACCCCTCCGAGTATATTGATAGCCAATAAAGCTGGTTTATTGTTCAATAATGGACATGGCAACCCTGCACTTAAAACGAGTGCATTTTGATACACTTTAATATGGGGTTGACAACATAATGGAAGGGTAGATTTCGCTGATCTTTGAGTTTCAGAACTGTGTTATATAGATGTTCTAGCATTTTCTCATTGCTAGACTAAAAATTATATGTATTTTTTCATTCTTTAACGGTACGAAAGATACACTTGCTATATTCTTGTCAATATGTTTGCAAAATATTATTCCATCATCGTCATCATCCTAGTCTTTATTATTTCCACTACTACGGCTACTAGCTCAATCGGTTTTACCTGAATATCAGTTATTCCACGGAGCGACTGACATCGGACCACCTATGCAGTGTCTATTTAAGGTACCTAAATGCCAGTACCCTTATGTTTAGGCATATTACTTTCACAGATGGAAACTAGCGAGAATACAGCTCACAACAGTATTACGTAAATGCATAGAATTTATGAGGAGAATATATATTATATTCGTAGAAGTTAGCAACATGTGGGCTTTTAATACATCTCTGTCTACCCCGTGGTGTATAAAAGATATGAGTATATTATATGAATGTTTAGATTGTTATTTCATCTTCATCAACAGTCTTTAACAGCCCACTACTGAATAATACATATAAGCTTCTCTTTGTAGACTGAGGTCCCAGTCAGCCCAGAATTACGAATTATTTGGAAACTATTTTAAAATATTATACCTACTTAATGATATTATATAAAATGCAGGCTTGCTAAAGTGACGTAAGTTAGCATGGTTTTTTCCATCTTTGATACCTGCTAACTGTAGAACGGCCCCACTTTCAGCTTAGTGAGTATCCATTCCTTTCTGAGTATATGTTAGACTACCGACCCTCAAAATTTCATCTTTCCTAAAATGACTAAGTCTGGGCTGACTGGGATCTTGGACTTTTAGAAGAGATTCAAAAATAATAATTCTATTTAAAATTAGAAATAAACTAGGCATATCGTTATTAAAAAGTTTTTCTATCAACCGAAGTGGTTGATAGAAAAACTTTTCAAGTGTTGCCAGCTTAAATCCGCGACTAATTGCGTGTTGCCAGATAAGATAAAACTCCCCGGCAAGTGGGACTTATCTGTACTTTGAAATGATATTAGCATGTCAACTGGTGTTGGTTATCATGGGTTTCGCTACCGTTTATTAATTTGGGGTAGGATTATCTTTATTTAATCTATGATGATTAGTGAAGTGGGGAAATTTATTAGACGTAAATGTCATAAGATTACTTTTTATCAAAGTATTTTTAATGTTATATTTAAATCGAGGCCTTGTACTAAACAACTGCTTTCATTTTGACCGGTTGGATTCCAGTATCCATATTATAATATATTATAAATTCGAAGGCAACTCTGTCTATCCAAGACTTTCAAGAGAGTGGAGATACTATGATTCTTGAGGCAGAACATAGGCTACAACTATATAATACGATAACTGACATGGACGTGGGAGGACTCAAGATCTACAAATTCGTTGGCACTTTACACAGAATTAGGTTTAGAGGGGATGGGGGTAGAGGTGGAGAATCAGTTACATTACTCACTTAATGAAATTTTTGTAACACTAGTCACTCCGGTCAAGTTAGTTTAGACAGATACTACGCAGCCGAGCTAATTATGCACCTCGCTGGAATGCGGCGCCCCGCTCACCTTCCCGTGATCGCCCTGACGCATCAGTATGGTTAGCATCTTTGTCACCGATATACTTCGCACAAGTTTGCGACAGAAGACAGACAGAAGTTTTGAGTTTGTTTGTTTGCGAGGTGCAAACTTAGCTTGGCTACGTTGTAGATAAGTACTCTTTATTGCACACCATAATATTAAAAATACAATGCCGAATAGACATGAGTCAAAATAGTAGTAGGTACAATGGGCGGCGTTATCGAAAACTGCGATCTCTTCCAGGCAACCTTAAGATGGACTACTCTTTAAAGTGATCTGTAGTTTGTGGTGTACATTTACAAATTACGCGTAAAGCCAATATATACCTACATACATATATAATAACACATACAGATGTGGCTAAGGAAAGCTCTCAACGACTTGGTGATTACAAAATTGAGTATTTTGAGGTGTGAAGTTTTTCCGTTATTAGCCGTTCTTTATTTATATGTATATTAGAACGTGAAGCAAAAACTCTGTACACCTTTTTACGAAACTCATACGAATGGAAGAGTATGAAATTGGCACAGTTAAAATTTATATGAAGGAAGAGTGCAGAAAGCTAAAAAAAAAAAGGAACGACCACTAGTGGAAACCAATAACCTTAAACGAAATATCTTGTACCGGAAGCAGAAACCAATCATATTTGAGTGGAAAATTTCTATCTCAATATATGGTTTCTAAGGTTTATATATGAATAATAATTCAATGGATGCGAGCTCGGGACATCCGGTGCGCGCGGAGCACGTGTCTCAACTTCCGGTAGAGCCATCTTTGCGCCCCCACCCCAGTCAGTTCCGGTTGTGATCATGCAACCCCTTGACGGGCCACGAAAACTTCGGTTTTAGATGACTCAATATGTTGTATAATTTTTGTTAAAGCTAACTCTTATATGACTAATAATAAAAATAATTAATATATTTATTTATTTTTTAATAATGATAAATGGTTAATAAAAATGTAAATTAATTATGTAATTTAATGCAGTACAGACAATAATAATAGTAGCAAAAATAATAATACCTAACTATAAAAAAACGAAGATAAAAATAAATAAGGATCACGTCTTTTGTTTTTATATTGGGTAGATTCTATATAGGAAGTTTGTAAAATCTCGTTTCGATCTTGAATGAATGAAAAACAGAATGGAATAACAAAATAGTTGAAGTTAGATAATAAAACTTTTCTAAACTAACCTCCTATTTTCACCTGAAGCACATAGCCCGGCTAGCTCAGTCGGTAGAGCATGAGACTCTTAATCTCAGGGTCGTGGGTTCGAGCCCCACGTTGGGCGAATTCTTTTTAAGATACATTTGTAATGTTCAGCTTATATTCAATAGTTTATATTTTTCTTAAATATTCTGTTTTTGAAACAAAATACTTAAACAAAGTGAGTAATTTAAAATTACAAACAATTAAACGACTGACTAATTTCGTGGCCCTACATCTTTCTCTAACTACACAAAACAAAATTATACCTTATTAAGAACCGATAAAGTTGAAATTTGAAATAAATAACTGTACTTTTTTCCAAGTTTTTTATCAAACCTTGCTTGCTTGTTCCAAAAGTATCAGTGAGTATTCTAAGTAACATTTATTAAGTTTCATTTTAAGTTTTACAACTTGAATGACACAGAACTTAAGTTATAGTAAAAAAATGTTGTGTTAAGTAAATTATGTTTTTTTAAATAAAATTCTTATATTTTACTTTCCGTGTGTATTTTTAATCGAAGTCCTCCTAAACGGTTGTAAAGAATTTAATAATTTTATGTACGTAACATATGTCAAATTTCACCCTACAGGTGGCAGTACAATCGCAATCTAGGATTCTTTTCGATTTTGAACAAAAAATTTGTCACTATGAATGGGTTTTTGGAAGATTTGCAATTGTGTAGGTGGCGCTGTTATCCTATTCTACAGTTTTTTTTTGCTGTTATTTATTATTTTATTTTACTCGAGACTACGGGAGAAATATTTCCAATAGAAAGAGGAGTACGACAAGGTGATCCCCCATCTCACCCAAGCTGTTTTCGGCGGCTCTAGAGAGTATATTTAGGAATCTGCAATGGGAACAAGAAGGACTGAATATAAACGGCGAGAAGCTTAACCACTTACGTTTCGCAGATGACCTAATTCTGTTTTCAGATTGCCCAAAAAAACTAGAGCAAATGTTACAGCAATTGTCAGATCAAAGTGCGAAAGCAAGGCTCACAATGAACACGGCTAAGACAAAAATTATGACTAACACTTCACAGGCTTACAACATCATAGTCAATAACGAGCAAATAGAATATGTTGAAGAGTATGTATATCTAGGGCAACTAATAGCCACAGAAGATACTATGCACAAAGAAATTGAACGAAGGGTAGCTAACACGTGGAAAAGATATTGGTCTCTAAGCGAAATTATGAAAAATGAAGACATGCCAATCAAAGAGAAAAGGAAAGTATACAATATGTGTATTTTACCATGTCTCACCTATGGTTGCCAAACATGGACATGGACAGAAAAACTAATGAATAAAATAAATGTATGTCAAAATGGGATCGAGGGAAGTGTTATTGGTGTAAAAAGGAAAGATAAAGTAAGATTAGGAAAAATAAAAGCTGTAACTAAATTTAAAAACGCGAAACACACATGTAAAACCTTAAAATGGAAATGGACAGGACATATGTTGAGGGAGACAAACAAGAAATGGACTAAAATGATAACAGAGTGGTACCCCAGAGATGGGAAAAGAAGCAGAGGAAGACAAATTAAACGTTGGGAAGATGACCTTAAAAAAGTGGCTGGCCCAGAGTGGATGAGAATGGCTAGAGAAAGAGATATATGGAAAACTCTAGAGGAGGCCTATGTCGAAGGACAAGCTGTGAATATAACCGATCGTCTATGATATTAAAGTTATTATACTTAGTTTGTAAATTTAAAACAGCAATAAAGGCTTATTTTATTTATTTTTTTATTTATTATTTTATTAACTGACTTCAAAAAAAGGAGGAGTTTCTCAATTCGACTGTATGTTTTTTAAATGTTTTTTACCTCTTAACTTTAGACTGGGTGAACAGATTTTGATGATTCTTTTTTTATTTGAAAGCTGGTGCTTCCCATGTGGTCCCATTTAAATTTTGACCAGATTGAAGTCGGTTTTTTTGTTAAAATTTTGTAGAACACTTATTTTTTATGTGAACCTGCTAAAAGTGACTCTACTCTGCCTGATAGAAAGCATGAGCAGAATCCAAGAGTGAGTAGTGTTCACCATAGTCATTGAGAACGCAAGTACTGCAACAATGTAGCATGGTGACCCTGGCTGCTTTGTTGCACCACTTTTTATTAATTAATTTTACAATGAATAATAAAATTTGACCTAAAAAAATATAAGTGTATATAGGATAATATCTGTTGGTTTCCTAAGTAAACACAAAAATACAGAAAAAAAAAATCGCGATACTTTAAAAAAAAATTCAATAAATATTTATTTCAAAATATTTACTTACCTATTTATACTCGAAACTGAAGGCACATTATCCTGGCTACAGATCCCCTCACTGAGCAGTCTGTCCCTGATCTCCCATGCGAACATAGTGGGGTTTTCTCTCTTGTACGCTGCTATCGCGTCCACCACTGGGGGGGTCGCAACCTTGGGCTTCGAACCACCGATCACACCAGCCTTGAAGCTCCCAGTCTCGTAATACCTGGAGGAAGAAATGTAAGCACTAAATTGGAGGTTTTGCTGTCTTTTGATCAGTTCATATAAGTTTGAATACGAGTAGTTTTCCTGTAAAAAGAATCGTACTTGGCAAAGTAACTTGAGGTTTGTAGATACATCAAAGTACCAGGTACAGAAGACCCACTTCGCAAAAATATTAAACGAAAAACCACTCTTGTACACACACAATTAAACACAATTTGGGTTGGACATGTTACACGTGGGAGTGTAATGCTTTCGTACAAATAGGTCGGGCTAGACTGAAGACACACCGTGGCCTCACAGAAAATAGGTTTTAAACAGTTCTTTCACTGTTTTTCACCGAGTCAGTGAGGTTACCAATATTCCCCTCCTCCCTTAATATATCCAACAACCATTACTTGTAGCCCTTAGTTTTGTTATGGTATCCATTGACAGTAGTAGTCGTCTACACGTTTGCCTCCATATTCCACAAACAAAAGTTTTATGAGTAATATAAGTTGGTACATTAAATTAGAGATACAAAAGGTTTACTCCGCAAAATTATTTATACAAATACCGACTCTAATACGTACACAATAAAGTTGTTGGACTATTTAGGTTGCACAAAGTAAGGTAAACACTTATATAGTAGGTTTCGTCTAAAAATATTAGTCTACTAATAAATCGAAAGGCTATTTGAATTTAAATGTCATTCAGCAATACAATAAAGGGTTGGTCCACCCTCCACTTGTTATAATCGAATTGTCATAGGGTAGTTATTTTATTGTAGGAATTTAATTATCTTCTCCTAATGCCATGTCCCAAGAGGGCGTGATGATGTTGGTTATGGCTGATTTGGGAGTTGCCCATATGGAGTGATTGTTTGGATTTCAAAATCTGCAAAAGTAATATTAATAATAAGTTTACACATCCCTAAAACGGTAGTGTGATCCCAAACTGTGCAGGGCCTTTACAGTGGTTATCGAACTGCTCATAAAAATACATACACATTTCAGAATATTTCGGCTAATTTCAGACCCCGACTGAATATATATATATATTTTTTTTTTTTAAAAGACAATTCCCGCACTTGGAATAAATCCTGTATCGCGGGGGACTTTACAAACATACATGAAACGGATACAAATAACACCCAGACTCAGAACAACAATTTGTGGATCACACAAAGTGTTGTCCTACGTGGGATTTGAACCCACGACACTTGGCGAAGTAGGAAACGGCGTGGTGACCGTTAACCCACTAGGCCAAACGTATTATTTATTTCCTATTATTTCCAATATTATTTCCTATTAATGTATGCGTTAACAGGTCATATTACGATAGTGTTTCTAATCATAGTTAAATCGTGATAGTCATATAGAGATGGTTATATATGTAGCAGAAATTTCGACCGTAATTAGTTTTTAGTTAACATCAAATAATGATAATATTATAATTTGATGCATCGAAACAAACTATTGAGCTGAAACTAGACAGGGATTGTACTATGGTACCCTGATGCTGATTAACAACACATTAATTTCTGAATACCACTGTTTAATATCCATAGTCACGCGGTGTTATACGCGGTTGTTTTTGTTACTTTACAACAATAACTGTGGATAACGTTGCGGGGTGAAGCTAGTCTAAAAAAGTAGCCTCAGTTAATTCTTATATCATCAGCTATCTGCCAGTGAAATTGCTGTCAAAATCGGTACAGTCGTTCTAGAGATTTTTAGATGTTGATATAGTATATACTTTCATATACATTTAGTAAAGAACTGTTAATTTAAAATCACAAACAGTCACTTTACTTATTTGTATAGATAATGAAACAAAAAATGATCGTTGGAAATCGAATCTACGACATTCAGCTGTTCTACCCGGTTATTACTGAATTATCCATGTTTCCTATATTATCCAAATTTTCAAAGATAAGATTAACTAAACAGGATTATCGAGAAGTACCACACTTAACCAATTTGCGTTAGGGTGCATACACAGATCTCTAGCAAGCTTTGTGGAGCTTTACAAACGTCGTGATAAGTCAATTACCAGTGTGATCACACCCTAAGTGAGTGGTTCTTTGATGTACAGTTGAGACCAAAGGTGTTACGATGAATATTAATAGTTTATTAGATGATATAAAAATGTGTGTATATGTAAAAAATAATTATGTAATTCTCAAATGTACCCGAATATTTGGAAACAAAATGTATGAAGGTATAAGCCACACATGAGTACGTACACGTATGTGGGAGACTCACACTGTCTTATCGTGGAATTTATCAGATAAGAGTTTTCTGTCGTAGCGATCGTAAGGTGGAAGAGAATCCTCATCATTGTAATAATGTTGATAACTGATGATATCAGTATTAAGATCGTTATTATCTTCAGCTTTTAGCTGAAGCTTTTTTAGCTTCTGTTCATCGTTACCTCCTTTTTTAGGGGAGTCCCATGTCTTTTGTTCATCAATTTGTTTGAGAAATTAGTAAAATCAAAAGCAAAACAGTTTCGTACCACGTATAACCAAACCGTAATCCCGAGATCTTGAGTACCGTATTACTGTGATTTTATGAAAAAACTGTGTGGAAAATGTTTATCAGGGGGTAAAGATTATTATTAAACAAAAGATACAATAATAAAACTTGTCTACTCGACTATCCTGTATTGCTAAAAACAAGGGCGCTAGTCCCTAAGGGATCGGTGACATTATAGCAACGCCACCCTTGATACAGGGGTAGTTAGGGTTGGAGGTAGTGACACAAAATAAATGTAAGTACTCGGAAGATTGCTCACTTGCAGTATTTTACTTAACTGCGCAAAAAGAAGGGTGATGCTTTTAACAAGTTCAAGTAGTATTAAATTCCATAAAAAAAAATTAAAATTATATAAAGTGATTGTAGAATCCAGAAGAAAATGAAATAAAAGAAGACGAAACAAACAGAAGTGTTAACTACAAGTTTTTAATCATAATTAAGCCATTAACATTTTGAAAACCACTTTAACTTGAATTCAAATTTTATTAGGCTTCAGATGGCAGTTCAATATATATATTATGAAATATAGGAAACTTTTACATTAAAACATATAATCTTTCATACGTAGTACTCTACAAAGACAAATAAAAAGCGGCCAAGTGCGAGTCGGACTCGCCCATGAAGGGTTCCGCAGCAGCAAGTAACATTTTCTTTTTATATTTGTTTTGATTGAATCAAAGGTAAATTGCAGTTTACGATTTATGACGTATTAAAAAAAACTACTAACTAGATTTCGTTCAAACCAATTTTAAGTGGAAGTTTGCATGATAATGTACATCATATATTTTTTTTAGATTTATCATGCTCTTATTTTAGAAGTTACAGGGGGGGGGACACACATTTTACCACTTTGGATGTGTCTCTTGCGCAAAGTATTCAGTTTAGAAAAAAATGATATTAGAAACCTCAATATCATTCTTGAAGACCTATCCACAGATACCCCACACGTATAGGTTTGATGAAAGAAAATTTTTTGAGTTTCAGTTCTAAGTATGGGGACCCCCAAAATTTATTTTTTTGTTTTTATTTTTGTGTGAAAATCTTAATGCGGTTCACAGAATACATCTACTTACCAAGTTTCAACAGTATAGCTCTTATAGTTTCGGAATAAAGTGGCTGTGACATACGGACGGACGGACAGACAGACAGACGGACGGACAGACAGATAGACAGACATGACGAATCTATAAGGGTTCCGATTTGTCCTTTGGCACGGAACCCTAAAAATGGACTCAAATACTTTAGAGTTAGAGTCATATACGTCTCACCACATAAATTTCACACTATATACCTAGTGTAAACTTGTGTGTGAAATTAATACATAATGATGCAGAAACATCTTAATTGGCAATGAGTATGGAGACCACCACTCTTGGATTCTGCTCACGCTTTCCATCAGGCAGACTAGAGTCGCTTTGGCTGGCTGCCACATAAACAAGTTTTTTTTTTTAAACCCTTACTGCCTCAATATCTGCCATCTTTATTAAATTCAGGGTTTTTTTAAAATACATATTATTATTTTTATTTTCATTATTTTCTAATTTTGATGTACCCAGTGTCACTCTTACGACTAAGACGAATCTATTGAAACCACTCACATAAAAATACGACAAGCCGTTTAGGCTCTGGGGCGTGGCAAAGAAATATACTGACCGTGGGAGAGCCACGCTTCGGCATGAATGGGCCGGCTCGACCGGAGTGATACCACGGCCTCACAGAAAACCGGTGTGAAATAGTGCTTGCGCTGTGTTTCACCGAGTGAGTGAGGATACCGGAGGCCCATACCCCAACCCCTCCCCCTATCTCCCCCCCCCATCCCCCAAAGGCCGGTAACGCACTTGTGATGACTCTGGTGTTGCGGGTGTCCATGGGCGGCGGTAATCGCTTACCATCAGGCGATACGTCTGCTCGTTTGCCGGTCTATTCCATAAAAAAAAAAAAAAACATACATACACATAACCCTCCTTCTTTCGCAGTCGGGTAAAAAACCTTATAAATGCATCTTCATTTAAAATCTTAATTTAAATTCATTCAACAGTTGCAAATACACCACCAAAATAACACTTAAACAAGCCACAATGCCGCCAAGCCGATGTAAGGCACTCAAAGCCGCAATAAGCCGCTGTAAGCCCCCGATAAGCCTATTAGCCTCCCCTCCGAGCCAGTATCTTGATTGTCAATATGTTCAACATTGTACTAACGACAAATTGCTTGTGAATATCGATATAGGTAATACAATTTGTATTATGTATATGTATGTGACTGTCCTTAATATTAGGTAGAACTAAGTTTTACTCGCCGTTTGGCTCGTTTTCAATATATTTTCAAGGAAAAACTGTCAGTTCTGCTTGCAAAGCGACGCCGGGGCAGATTACTTATTTAATATACCGTTTTTTAAAACTTCTATTAGCTTCACCTGAACGTTTTGTTTATAATAGACTTATGTAGGCGTATTATTTTAGTTTTTCAAACTATTCAATAAAAAAAAATCGTTACTTTTCACCGAGTGATAGGGTTCATAAGACGTAATGCATTTGTTACTCTTAAATTCAAAGTTATCTACCTATCGCCGTCCACTGTTAGGAGAAGGTCTCCTTAAAGAAGCGCCAAACATATTGGTCTTGGGCAGTCTGCATCCATTCGCTGCCACTTTCTTTCACTCCGTCAGTCCAAGTCGCATGGCGTTCTATACTACGTCTCCACTTTAGCACACTTAGAGTCTATCGACCAGAAGCCTGCCTGGAGATATGACCAGCCCACTTTTTTTTCTTTTTTTATGAACTAGCGGGCAAACTAGCAGACGTATCACCTGATGGTGAATGATTACCGCCGCCAATGGACACCCGCAATACTAGAGGCGTCACAAGTGCGTTGACGGCCTTTTTTGGGAACCTCAGTCACTCGGTGAAACACAGCGCAAGCTCTATTTTACACCGGTTTTCTGTGAGGCCGTGGTATTACTCCATCGTACTTTTTCGGTTAAAATTAACAGTATCATCAGTATAAGTGACCATCTGTTCATTCGGCCACCTGTCCCATAAAAACAACATGTCTCAATGTTGCCAACACACAAAAATGGAGGAAATAAAACAATAAAGTAGTAGTTTTATGAAATGAAAGTAGTGTACGGTCCTGTATCTGTTTAGTAATTAGACTGATTTTCCGTCGGCCGGTGTACGCAGAAAGCGTGACTGCAACACTTCCGCCCGATGTGATTTATTTAATGAAATAATTGTAATTTGTGGCTTTAGGTCGTCATTGGTAACTAGTTTTTGGTAGCCAGTCAAAACTGTACCTTTATTTTGATTAAATAATATAGTATAATTATATAAATATAGTAAAGCAGAAGATGGCGGTGTTTCCCGCCCGTGCCCCGGAGGTCCCGGTTGTCATGAACACTTATGACAATCGTTATTGGGAAGTCAGTGCCCTCAAATGTACTGTCAACTAGTTCCATCATCGAATTCAGTTCGCCCTCAGGGTTGCGGAGGTCCAATGCCAGTCCTCCGTGTAAAAACTGAAATTCAGGTAAAACCGGTTGAACCAGTAGCCGACCCCAAATCATGGGAATTAAAAAGGTTAGGAAGATAATGACATCAATATACACACATCAAAAGTGTCTAGGGATCAAGCATTTTTATGCGGATTTCTTGAGATTGAGATGTGGCTTTGGCCCTGGCCTGCTCAGTCGCCAGACTTGAACCCGATTGAGCATGCATGGGATGTGCTACAGAGAAGAGCTCTGCCGAATATGGAGGGTATCCAGTCGCAAGAAGACCTTTTTTTGTTGTTGCAACGAACATGGGCGGCCATTCCACAGCGTGATTTGGATGAACTCATTCTGAGTATGCCAAACCGATTCTTGTGTTGTTAGTGTTCGCGGTAGAAACACGGATTATTAATTGTTTAAGTTACCTAATAAAATTTTAAAGAAAACTGTTATTTCAGTCTTTTTTTCGAACTTTAATGTTAGTAGTTCAAATGTCAAAAATCCCTTTATTAGGAAAATGACAAATTTCTTTATTAATGCAAAGGTGACTTGGTTTATCGTTACTGTGACAAACGAAAACACTTTATTTGATGAATCCTTAAAGAAAATTTTAATTAATATCAATCAGGAGAAAAGTTATTGTAAAAATATATGTTGATCCCTAGACACATATGTTGATCCCTAGACACTTTCGATGTGTGTAGTAAAGTATATATTCGATTTTAAGATGATAACTGTGCTGAATTTAATTAATTCGATAATGTTCCTCCTTTAGATACCTATAGTGTTTATGCTTCAGATTTGGTTTAGACGAATATTTGGTTTATGAATGACGTAATTCTGACATAACAAACTTAAAATTTTCTTGCGTTCTAAGTCGGTTCAATATAAAAAAAAGTATTTTACAATAAGTTTAAATACAAAAATAAATTTAACTTCTTAAAAAGCAACACGTCAGTAGTCTAAATCGGTGTATACTATGTGTATAAAACAAAACCGACATATATTTTATTGACACTCTTCAACCCTCCCATACAACCCCCACGGGGAGGATCGGTCAATTTAAACGAACACAAGGATGTATACAACAAAGCGACATGATTATCATTAAGAACAAAAATGAAGTTGAGGGTACAAAACAAAACATAGGGTTGAAATGGCACCGGGATAAATTGAAAAGCGAACTCGGCCGATTGAACATCCCGCGGGAATAGGGCGGGGCGATGGTGGAATATCGATTGAAAATATGTTATTTTTTTATTGACTTGTCATCGTTTCGCAAATGCAGAGTATTATTTTTATTTGTGTTGGAGTCATCTTTTGTAGTTACTGTGTACACTATAAGAATATATGTGTTGTTTACTATATTATAGTGTATTAGAAGGCAGTTAGTAGTAGTAGTAGATCAAGAAAGTAGAGTCACGCTGATTTCAGCACGAACGGGCCGACTCGACCGGGGCGGTACTACCCTCGCACAGAAGATCAACGTAATATGACAACGTCCGCGCTGTCGTGTTTCGTTGGTGTGTGCGAGACCGGAGGCCCAATAATGCAGTAGCATCACTATGCCGCCATAGTGTGGGTCACCATGCTGCATTGTAGCATTGTCTGCATTCACAATGAGTATGGTGACCAATGCTCTTGGATTCTGCTCATACTTTCCATCAGATAGAGTCACTTTGGCATGCCCATACTTAAAAGAAAGATAACGAGGGGACCGGTTGTTCTTGTAAGGTATACAAGTAGTCCAAACTTTGGGTTAGAAATTTATACAAAAAAAACTCTACAAGTGTCGTTTTTGCAATAAGATAATAATAATTATTATTGATCCTTTCATTTTACTATCACTAATCTTAACAATATCTAATATTAATTACAATATTAGAGCATTCAAACTTTAATAATGTTTAAAAAAATATGCAGTACAGATTCCGGAATTGAATTCCCGTGCTTTCCCAACACTATCCAGTTTTCAATTTAAATTGGACAATGGTCAGCAACGTCCCCACACAATTCATATCGTTGTTTTCAAAGTAATATCGTCAAATCTATGACAATGAACTTGTTGTGACATGATTTTGTCACAAGTGACAATACGGTAGTTGACTGATATGTCAAATCAGTTTCCTTTTGTTAAACGTCAAACACGTCAGAATTTTTTTTTTTAAATAAGAACCTTTTAATGACGTCATGTACGTTACTAAAGTTAATAAATTTTTTTTGGAATTCAAACTTGGAGAAGGAAATCTTGAAACAAACCTTATTACCAACAATAAGTAGAAAAGTTTGAAAACTATACCCGAATTACGTATACACTTTTGATAAAATTCATTACTATATCACCCGGGCCATTATAACGAATCTATTGACACCTCATTAATTCATCAAAATTGGTCCAGTAGTTTAGGTGCTACGGTAAACATACAAACATAGACCGGCCGGCTCGACCGGAGTGATACCACGGCCTCACAGAAAACAGGTGTGAAACAGCGCTTGCGCTGTGTTTCACCTAGTGAATAAGGATACCCGAGGCACATACCCCAACTCCTCCCGCCATCGCCCTCCCCATCCCCCAAAGGCCGGCAACGCACTTGTGACGCTTCGGGTGTCCATGGGCGGCGGTAATCTCTTACCATCAGGCTCGTTTGCCCCATATATAATAAAAAAAAATAGACTGCCATAATTTCATTCCTGTTGTCTTCCCCGTATTAGGATAAAAATAATTTCATTATTTTTATTTTCTACCAAGTATCTATTGACACCTCATTTATTACATCCACCATCATTTTGGCTTTACCGCAATCGAGTGAAAATAAACAACACTAAAATTAATAGTTAAAATAACAAGCGAGCAATTATTTTCTCTCATTAATTTATCTTTCTCTAGTTAAAGTAATTATGTTGTGTGCATTCGCGCTAACTGTCTAACAGCGAGCTCATCATTTGCGGTTAACCGAGGTTAAACTAAGATACTTAGTTAACCGGTTGTTAAACCACGATTAGTATTAAATTATACATAATTGTGGTTTTATAAGAATTATAACTTGCTCAGATTATAGTGCCTCTTAGAGTTTACTAATCTAACTAATGATGTAGAAAATCTGATGATTCGAATCCATCAGTACCTACTAATGTTTTAAAGCTAAAGGGTTTGTTTGCTTTAACACCCTGATCTCATTGCCTATTTATAAAAGAATGATATCCGTACTAATATTACAAATTTCGTTGGTCTCGCGTGGTCTCGCGGTTGGCGTGTGCGACTGTTGATCATGAGGTTTGGGTTCGATTCCCGGGTCGGACCAAATGTTTGTATGATCTACAAATATTTGTTTCGGAGTTTGGGTGTTTTCTATGTATAATATGTATGTATTTACAAAAATATAAAAGTATCTAAGCTAAGCTCTGCTTAGCTTGGGACTAGATGGCGTTGTGTGTTAGATGTCCGAAATATTTATAATTATATTATTATTATTAAATTCGAAAGTAGCGCAGTCAAAACTGCAGTACTGATTTCAATGAAAATGGGCATGACGACACTTTGATTCTTGAGAAAAGTAATAGGATACTCAACAAAAATGCGAGCGGAGTCGCGGGCAAAAGCTAGTAGACGATACATCCCATAGGAGCCGAGCATTTGTGAATAGGGGGCAAGCGAGCAGACGTATCGCTGATGGTAAGCGAGCTTTATATCGTTTCAAGAACTTCCTCCCTGTTAAAACCAAGGCCACACTAATGCAGTCCTTAATCATTCCCTTGATCGACTATGGTGATGTGTGTTATTTTGACCTGAATGCAGACCTCCTCAATAAACTAGACCGTCTTCTCAATAACTGCATTCGATTCGTTTTTAATCTTCGCAAGTATGATCATGTGTCTGCTTTACGTTCCCAGTTGCAATGGCTACCAATTCGTCAGCGCCGCAGTCTACGTGCTCTGACTTCTCTTTTCTCTTTCCTGAACTCTCCATCATTGCCCGAATACCTGGTACCACACTTCCGCTTCTTATGTTCCAACCACGACCGAAGTCTCCGGTCTGCAAACAACTTGCTTCTTCTATGCCCCTCTCACACCACTAACTTCATCAATTCTTCCTTCTACGTGCAGTCAGTCCTACTGTGGAATGCACTTCCCACCGAAATCAGGATGTCCACTAATCGCCTTACATTTAAGAAAAGAGTGCGCGAACTTCTTCTGAGTGAATTGGCAGTACAGTCTCAACGCTAGTACCCGTGTATATATTATACTTGTTTATATATTTGTATATATATTGATGGTGGTGTATATGTGTATGTTTGTGTATATCATGTATGTATTGATATAATTGTGTATGTTTGTTACATCTGATGTAGTCTTTATGTATTATTTGCTTAATTACTATTTATCGAGTTAAATATTTATTCCTTGCACCTACCGCATCATATTTCTGCAACACCCGAAGGTTGACTGGTAGATAATGCCTAATGGCATTAAGTCCGCCTTTGTACTTCATGTGCACAAAGTTAATAAATAATAAATAAATAAAATTACCGCCGCCCATAGACACCCGCTACACCAGAGGCGTCACAAGTGCTTTGCCGGCCTTTTAGGAAGGAGTACGCTCTTTTCTTGAAGGTCATATTGGTCCGGGAATACCGCAGGCGACAGTTCAGGTTACAAAAACGAGAATAAATATTCCTTTTTAAAATACCCAGACAAAGTTACGCTACAATGATTTCGCAAAATAATAACTTTCAAGCATTTTATAGATCTGGAAATTCAAAATATCTGCGAAGAACAGAAAATCCTTCGACAAATCCAGGAAAAATAGTCACTGCATATTTTTATCTATACCTATTTATACACAGTTATAAGTACTCTTATTACACATTCGCTGAATACTCTAAACAGTACACTATTAAACGGTAGAATGGTTCCGTATTGTATAAATTAAATATAATGTATTTACCGGTTTATATCTTTAAGACATTGACTGAAGTACTTTGACAGTACACTGACAATACAGCGTGGACTTTGTGCTAATGATAAAGGTATCTGTTAGTTTGAAGGGTCAGGAAAATCTCAAGAATACTCGTAGGCTTCTGTACAAGAATGCCTTTGACGATTCTGTTAGTCTAGTTTTTAGTTCTTATCAATCTGGATAATACAGTACAAGATCTCCCTAGTTAGGTATTACACTGCCGTGTGTGGGATGAGGGAAAGTATTATTATTACTACTGTTAGATTGTACCATCGCTTTTTTCTAGCGTTATATTGTGTCTTGAGAGTATTTCTAGTAGTATGTTAGTTGGTTGTGGCATCATTGCAGAAATCTAACCAGGGCCGGATCTACCATATGGCTTTTTGGGCTTAAGCCCAGGGCCCCGTGGATTCCAGGGGGCCCCCAGCTAAGTCAAGTTAAAGAAAAAAACACTGCGCCAAGTGTTGTGGGTTCAATTCCCACATGGGACCACACTTTGTGTGATCCACAAATTGTAGTTATAAGTCTGAGTGTTCTTTGTGTTCGTTACATGTATGTTTATAGAGTCCCCCTCGACACAGGATGTATATTCCTAATGCGGGAGTTGTCTTTAAAAAAAAATTTAGGGGCCCCTAAGTAGTATTAGCCCAGGGCCCCCTAAACTCACGGTCCGGCCCTGAATCTAACCTGTTATTACTTGATGGCAAGTCTGGTACCCTTGTCTATCTTGGTTGGGAATTACTAAAAGGAAAAGGCCTTATGAGAGATAGGAATTTTAAATTTTTGAGATGCTTTTGTTCATTTATATTGTAATAAACGTATTAATAAAATAGTAAAGAAATCTCGGAAGAATTAAACCTACTTTTAATTATCATATCTGAATAAAAATTTAGGAAGTTTAGAGTGGTCTATCAAATTGGACTCTTTCTAACGTAAAAGTAATCGTTTTCTAGTTAAATTTTCAAAAACAGTTTTACGATCTCCCAACGGTACCCATATTAACCAGTTACAACAAAACGAAACAAAAGAAAATGACATAAGCGTATTGTCTATCTGCGCACGCGCCGGACGCAGCCTATGGAACGGGGGCACACGCACACAAGCACATATTGTGTTAGTACAGAAGCTTACGAAGCTGGCGTCTGCTTTCTGACGGTGTACATTAGGGTTGTCACTGATTCTATCGTGTATACATAACATGTTCATCAAGATAATGCAATATTGTGGAATAGTAAGATAGTATGAAAAATAATATCGATTCATATAGGTCCTGTGCTTGAAAGCCTTAGTTTTATAGTTTGCAAAAAAAACAAAAATTGTAAAGCGCCACTTGTACAATTGTATTGACGTTTGTTTTTACATTTAAAATGAGTTCTTATACAAATAACCCATAAGTGGCTACTATGTACATTGTTTCGTTTATTGAAGTAAGTACCAATTTTCTTTAACAAAAAAGTAGTGGCAACCCTAGTGTACCCAAGTGTGTGTCTATATACAGTATGTTTGAAATAAAATAGGTAGATGTGTGTATATGTGAGATCATGTGTGTGTAGGTGCGGTTAACAGCATCGTATCAAAGTTGCAATTAAAGGAGTATAGGAAAAACATAATTTTTATTGTTGCTAAATGTTGCTCAAGTTTTATTGGTCTATGTAGCTTTGAAATTCGTTAAAGATCCACTGTTATATGAATAACCAAAATGAACCTTAAAACGAAGTATCAAATTTCATTGTTGGAAGTTTGAGATATTATTAGTTTCGGACATCATGGTAATTACTGTCGAGATACGGCTTAATTTGTAGACACTGTACTAAAATTAATTAGATACGTAATTTAGGTATTTAAATAATTAAATATCTAGGATCTATCTATGAGACTCTTCACTTCACCTTTTTGAGTGTATAGCCAGTAACGGACGGGCATAAGTTATGCTCGCACCCGTGTTAATGTTTCTTTTTTAATATCTACTCTTCATCGGAAGCTTTTAATAGTCCACTGCCGAACTAATGGCCTGGATAAGCCTCTTCTTCAAATTCTACCTACTGGAAAGCGTGAGTATAATCCAAGAGTAGCGGTCACCATCCTCATTGCGAATTCAGATGTAAAACAATGTAGCATGGTGTAAACGAGTAAATAGAAATTATTATGCTAATCGATGTGGTAGTTGATGTGATGTATTGATTACATTATTTTTTTTTGGCCCTGCCAAAATGACTCATCTCTGCCTGATGGAAAGCATAAGCAGAGTGATAGCCTATAAAATTACCTACAATTTCATATACGGACGGTTCTATAGACGGATTGGTATAGGATTTGTGTCAAGTTTTCCTTCTCTCTCAGTTTTGTTGTCCTGAGCAGTTAGCTTAAATATGCTTAACCACTTTACTATAACATACTAGTAATACTAACTAACCTCCACTGTAAAACAAAACATAGTAAATATTTACCCTACAGTGATGGATGACGTATCATCTGTATGAGAAAATTTAATTGGCGTTGCGCAACATCTAAATATTATCCGATTATGGTGATTTTTGGTATATGATATCAGTCAGCCTGTGACCACGGCCAGTGCAATCTGGTCGAAACGTCAGGCAAATCAGAGGTATGTAGTACCTTGAAATAAGTGATCGCGTTAATTCCCGTAAAAATAATTATTATTTTAAGATTACTGTGCATAGTCAGATGAAAATAGAAAATTAAAAAAAATGAAACACCCTCATGGTGACCCACACTATGACTAATGAGCTGATGATGATTGTCATGAGCAGTAAGCTTATATGGCTTGTAACTAGGAGGATATTTTTAAGTAGAAAAGTCCATCAGGGTTTTACGAAAATATTTAACCTCATTAAACAAATAAGTATTATAAAAGTGTACTAAACATGCCTGCCTAATCTATCAGAAGCCTAGGATTGGCAAAGCATGAATTATTTCTACTTCTTTTTTTTTTTTATGGAATTGGCCGGCAAATCGACGTATCGCCTGATGGTAAGCGATTACCGCCGCCCATGGACACCCGCAACACTGAGCGTCACAAGTGCGTTACCGGCCTTTGGGGGATGGGGGGGGGGAGATAGGGGCAGGGGGGTTGGGCCTCCGGTATCCTCACTCACTCGGTGAAACACAGCGCAAGCACTATTTCACACCGGTTTTTTGTGAGGCCGTGATATCACTCCGGTCGAGCCGGCTCATTCATGCCGAAGCGTGGCTCTCCCTTTCTTTTAAGCTTCTTTTTCATGTTCCTCTAATAAATTTTACTAGCCAGACAGATTATTTCAGGTATTTAAATAACTTATTCAGTACATTAGCGTAATTAAAATATTAATATAATATTTTTAATGTAGTTCAACGTTTTTTGTTAGATGCTAGTATCTGCATTAATTATAGTCAGATATAACTAAATCATATCACCTACATAATCTAAATAACTCTACATTAAATTATGATATCAACCTGATCTTTGTACCATTCCAGGAGGTCATCTTCCAAGCCTTTATTATTCCGACGATGATCGTCGGGTCGGCTACTAGTTCCACCGGTTTTATTTGAATATCAGTTTTTCCACGGAGCAACTGGCATCGGACCTCCGCAACTTTGAGAGTGGATTGAATTCGAAGATTGAACTAGTTGTCAGTATATTTGAGGGCACTGACTTCCCGATAACGATTGTCATAGATGTTCATAACAACCGGTACCGACGTCTTAACGTGCTCTCCAGAACCGTATGGGATTTAAAACTCTTTTTCTCTTGGCTATATCTATGTTAGATTTCTGCTTGGATTTTAATATACCAAAAGTTACTTTAAAAACTTATGAATTTATTTAATAAATGATTGATTGGTTCAAATTTGTATGAGAATCAACAAACCAAATAACATCCCAAATACATAATAATAAACCTATTATACACTAGAACCTTTTTTTAAGCGGGGATTGCTTTTTGCACCATACCCTCCCTTAGAAGGACGTGTGTGGGACTCCCGGAGAACCGGTCTACCCAGTAAACCATGTTATCATACACTAGAACCTATACAGCTCTTCTAAAGTTATCATATATCGTCAACTTCAGAGTACTTTTATGAGGATTTAATATAATTCCACTCACCTCGATAGTATCTTGGAGACGCAGCCATGTGAGACGCGAAGCTGCCGACTGATGTCGCAGGGCCGTACTCCGCTATGAGCCAGTTCCACTATCCGTTGGCGCACCACATCAGGTAAAGGTCTACCATTGACAAACACCCCTCCTAATTGGTTTACTCCTCCGTGACCTGGAAAAAATATATAAATTAAGTCTTTAAGGTAGTAGAGTCACGCTGATTTGAGTACGTACGGGGTCCCGGTCGGTTCGAACGGGGCGGTACTACTCTCTCTCAGAAGATTAGCTTAGAATGACACTATTCGCATCTCAATAGGCTGCTATAGTGCAGGTCACCATGCTACATTGTCTGCATTCAAAATGAGTATGGTTACCACTACTCTTGGTCCGGTCTATTCAGGACCAACTATGAAAAAAATAATCTTAACAGATTTTCTTAAATTATAACTCGGACACACAAATTCTCGTACGATTAACCTTTTAAAACAAGATCTACTGTTAAAAGCTTCTATTACACAGACACGTTACACTTAAAACAGTTTCTCAAATAAAACTGTGACGTATGATATTGATATCAGTCAAAACATACATAACAACAAATTTATAGAACATCACAATATCTTCAGAAAGCTATTTTTACTAGCGCCAATACAAAATACGAATACATTATTAATGAATGCCCGCCATGAATCGCGTATCGACCGGTTATCCAGCCGGATCGACCGGTTACCGAGCCGTATCAGGACGTACACGATCGATGGACGCGCTCGAATGCCCGGGTATTAACCGGGTTTTAGTAGAGTAGTAAAATAACCGGAGTATTGTATTGTGTAGGTTCTGTTTGAAAGGAAGATTGAACTTCGTGTGGGATGTTTTGTGTTAAGTTTTTATTTGAAGTTAAATGCTTTGATAGTACCTACTGGTAAATAGGTTTGAAGTAGGTATATTTGGTAAAGATAAAATGAATAATATTTAATGTTAATTTGAAAGTAACGCTTAAATGAACCAATAAATATGAAAGGGAGATGGTTCTAATCGTGTGATCTATGATTTGGGTACCTTTAAGAGTACTAAGGGAACACCGGAGTGGTGTTTAGTTGGCAAGAGTCCAACAGACCCCGTCGTCCTCCCCAATGGACGAAGGACGTCCATGAGGATCTTCCACCCCGTTAACAAAAAAAGGCTTGTTGACTTAGACGTGGGATTAGACAGTCGTGTGTCTTATTATCTTAAAGACCTATGTGTAAGGTAGACATCCCAACTCCAGCAGAGAAAGAGTTTCAATTATTAAACAAAAGGCAGATATTATAGTTATTTGGTTGTTATAGGTAGGTAGACATTAGGTCTTGGTGTTCATTTCTATATCAATAATAGAAGATATTTCACGTAAACTAATACAGCAAATAGTTGAGATTATCATCCAAATATCCTCTATTCTTGAACTATTATCTTAACGCTACAGCTCTCAACGTTACACTTTCATACCCGGGCGGGGTGGCCACGAGGCGTGACGATCGACCCGTCACGCCCCCGGTCGATAACCGGGTGTACCCGGTTGTGCCGGCTGTTTGTGTTCGATGTTTCAATGCTATCGGCTCTTTGATGTCATTTGTATATAGGTTTTAGATTTACAGGTACTAGATTTGGTTATAAACATTAGTAATGGACCAGAAGTCGCATTTGTGTTTCGTTAAATATATTTACAAAAAAGATCCGTTGCGGAAGAAATGCTTTCCATTCAGATAAGAGAAAAATGTATTGAAATCGGATAACTTTTGACGAATATTTCACGATAGAGAAAATAATGTTCAGACCACAAACAAAATTAAGAACATCCAAATTTGTCTCATTGTATGTCTAATTATTTATGGAACTCGTATATTTAGAAGCTGCAAGTCTCAAAAGATAGAAAACTATCGTTGCATCAAACGCTATAATTCGGACCAATATTGTCTGACTCACTACAATGTCTATTAATTATTTGTTATCAGTATCTGGATGACCGTTATTTTGGTAAGTTTTCTAAAAATGAATTCTAGTTAAATCGATTTATAGCCCTCAAACCTCCTACATACTTTTTATGAAAATCGTTGGAGCCGTTTCCAAGATTCAGATCATATAAGTAAATATGTATATACAAGAATTACTCCTTTAAAGATATTAATAAAAATGTTGATGTTTTACAACTGTTCTCTATAAATGGTTGATTATGTTTGTGATTATTATGAAATTTTATCAAATATTTCTTGAACTGAATTATGATTAGGACCTCGATTGTAAATAATAAACAGACAGAACAGGGAATAGAAGGTCTTGCCAAGACATGTTTCTACATGTTATTTGTTTTCGTTTGGTGTACCTACCTAAAGAATTTATTTGTTTGTTCCATTTGAATGTTACAAATGAAGGTGTATTCCGATTTATAAAGATTTATTAGTATACACATGAATCATAGTTTAGAATTGTAACATAATTATTTATGTTTGAATGTCAGTTGCGTAGTGACTATGCTGGGAAACTTACTACTTGAAGGTTGTGTTTTTTTTAGGTATAGCCCTCCCAAAGTGAGTCTACTCTGCCTGATGGAAAGCATAAGCAGAATCCAAAAGTGGTTGTCACCATAATCATTGCGAATGCAGACAATGCAACAACGCAGCATAGTGACCCACACCATGGCGGCCTAGTAATGCTTTTGCATCATTGGGCCTCCGGTCTCGCACACAACAACGAAATAGGACAGCACGAATGCTGTCATTTTAGGTTGATTTTCTGTGCGAGGATATTACCGTCCCGGTCGAGCCGGCTCATTTGTTCTGAAATCAGCGTGGCTCTACTACCTTTAAGTAATAAAAATAAAAATGCGTAGAGCCTTATGAAAATAATACTGGCAAAGAAACTCATGGCCACTCTTTCTAAAAGTCAGATATCAGGTCACTCGACCTGACCTGAAGGCCACACCTGCGGGCAACAGCTAGTATTTATATAGGAGACAATTGATTGATTGTCTCCTATATAAATACTAGCTGTTGCCCGCGGCTCCGCTCTCATTTATGTCGGTTATCGCGGCAAATAGTAGCCTATGTGTTACTCTGATGTATTAGCTACATTACTGTATAGTTTCATCCAAATCCGTTCAGTAGTTTTCGCGTGAAGAAGTAACAAACATACACACAAACTTTCGCCTTTATATATTAGTGTGATGTGACTACCTATATATTCTAAAAATAATATCAGTATACACAAATTCTTTCATAATTTCCGAACAACAAAGATCTATTTTTATTTTTTATTTCATAAGTTTATCTGTTGAAACTGAAGTACAAATGAGGCCTTGTTCGAGGTAGTAATTAGGCTTAATAGCAGACAAGATGGCCGACCGGAAGCTAGGGACTCAGAGCAGTAGGTACGGTCAGCATAAAAAGTTCACAATTTTTAAAAAAATTGGTTATTAGACTCGTTATGATATAGTGCAAACGAGTCTTTCGATCGTAAGTGATTAACGCTCGTCGAGGTCACCTACAGCTAAAGAGACACATGTATATTTAAATGACGGTATTGGGACATCATAACTCATCAACGTAGGTAATAGATCATAAAGGTAGTAGAGCCACGCTGATTTCAGCACGAATGGGCCGGCTCGACCGGGGCGGTACTACCCTCGCACAGAAAATCAACGTAAAATGACCACGTTCGTGCTGTCGTGTTTCGTTGGTGAGTGCGAGACTGGAGGCCCAAATAGTCTAGTCAACAAGTTCCATACTTGTTGACTAGACTAAAAGATGCAGCAGCATCACTAGGCCGCCATGGTGTGGGTCGCCATACTGCATTGTCTGCATTCGCAGTGAGTATGGCGACCAATACTCTTGGATTCTGCTTATGCTTTCCATCAGGCAGAGTAGAGTCATTTTGGCGGGCCATGCATAAAAAAAAAAAAAAAAACAACAGTCTTTCACAGCCCACTGCTGGACATAGGCCTTTCCTTGGAAAGAAGGTTTTGGCCTGTAACACCACCCTGGTTACACGTCTTGGACTTTTCAACAAGAAAAAATATTTAAATCTATGGAGATAGAAGGTAGTAGAGCCACGCTGATTTCAGCACGAACGGGCCAGCTCGACCGAGGCGGTACTACCCTCTCACAGAAAATCAACGTAAAATGACAGCGTTTGTTTTGTCGTGTTTCGTTTTGAGTGCGAGACCGGAGGCCCAATGATGCAGAAGCATCACTAGGCCGCCATGGTGTGGATTTTGATTATGCTTGCCATCAGGCAGAGTAGAGTCTTGAGTACTTTGCAACATTTTTTTTTGTTTAAAGTTGCAGTATTAATGACGTAAAATACAATACCTCATCTTTTTCTGCGGACCTTACCACTCTTAAGCACTCGGCAGGTGATTTTCTCCCTAACTTCTTTCAGGCCCTCATTGCAGCTTGTTGTCTAATAAATTATTGTTTTTCGCAACAAAAAATTAAGGACTGTTTTATTTTATGACTAGTTGGACCCATCTGCGTTTCTCAGAATGAATATTATTCCCTTTTTCCTTTTTTAAAAAGACAACTCCCGCATTAGTAATATACATCCGGGGGACTTTAGAAACATAGGTACATGAAACGGACACAAAGAACACTCAGATTCAGAACAACAATTTGCTGATCACTCAAAGTGTGGTCCCATGTGGGATTTGAACCCACAACACTTGGCGCAGTAAAAGCGGCGTGGTGACCGCTTAAATCACTAGGCCAACCATGTAGTCCCCATTTTCTCAATATTTTTCAAGGTCGTCACAGTTAAGATTTTTGGGCATCGATTATATTATATAATAATCGAATAAGTATACATAGAAAGAAAGAAAATTATTTATTCTGACATACACAGGAGAGTACATGGTTTTAAACAGACTTAAGATCAAAGAGAAGAAGCAATTATAATACCCTGTGCAATGCCAGAAAAGGCGCCTATCTCAGCATACTGCTGTAGCCAAAGTGACTACAGCGCTGGTATTAAGATAGGGCACGCGCTCGGTGTCGTCGCATACTGTTTAGAATGATATAATTTAATATAATGTGTCTATTAATGCTATAAATATGAGTTTGCTTGTTACGCTGTCACGCTAAAACCACTAAACTGATTTAAAAATTCTTCGCCAATTTAACTGTATAGATAAACAACTTAACGATATAGACTATTGGTAGAATACACCTAGTTAGATATAAAATGATGATACAGAAGCATTTCAATACGCCCACGCCGTCATATTGTAGCATTGTCTGCATACGCAATGAGTATAGTGACCACCACTCTCAAAAAAAACCTAATGTTATTTCACCCCTTCAACCATAAAGTTAATACCATAAACATGATCCCGTATAATACAAACTGTACTTAAAACATTTATATACATTCCCATACACCACACTGCCATGGTTTATGGCCATAAATACGTACCATAACATAAAAGTGGACGCGCGTCCAATTTTGTTGAGAGGGGAACACATCCGGGCACCATTTCCTCTGGATTTGATTTGAAATATCTGATGCATTGGTTTGTTTTAAATAATCATGGGTTACTGTTTATTGTCACAGAGGGGACCATTTTACGGGAAATGTAAAAAGGCGGTAAGCTTTTTAATATTGGTATTTAATACCTGTACGGTGCAACCGTACATTGTGAAATTGTAAACATCGCGTCAGCAAATCCATCATCATTAATTTTAATTTACATTTTAAAGTTAGTTTACTACCGGTCATTGAACGCACCGTGTGTTCTCAACTATCAGTATCTTTGCCAATTAATCATATTTTATATCTTATCGGATCATTTTTGTAATAAAACATTTTGAACTCTAAAGTCTCGTATCATAGCATCGAAAGTTGTGTCGTAACATACCTTATAATACCAATAATTAGCATCAACAGATTCTTTCTTACAGTTCTTATAGACAAGTATAGCTTGATTCTGTGACAGTTATATTACTAGCGTCATTTTAGAACTTACGAGGTACATTTTACTTAATTCACATACACATTTCATTTGTGATAAAACTGGCATGTAAAGAATGAAATTATAGGTGATACAAAATAAAATCGCTTGTTCAAAATTACTTCTTACGCAGGACACTATCAGAGTTGACTGGTCATCAAGGTTTCCTAGTAGAAAATGCCATATTAAGCCCGTCTCATGCAAAACGTAATGCAAGAAGTGATATAATCTCTACAGAGTTTAAAATGAAGTCACTTCCGATGTTAGTTCGCTTAGATCTTTTAAACTGCTCAACTGGTTTAATGCAGTTTTCAGCAATAGATAGTGTGATTAAAGAGGAAGGTTTATATATATAGTAGAGGAAATCCGAGAATTTCAAAGAGTTTCGTGCGGGTCCCTAGTAAAGAAATAAATGAACATCACTGCAGGAAGAAAGTTAGGTATACCAACTGTCTGGATGGCGTGGTATAGTATGGAAAAATCTCCTTGCTATGGCGAGGGCTATATCTAGCAATAGACTGTTATAAGCTATTGATGATGATGATAACGACCTGTTTGCTCGTTTGTCCCCTATACGATAAAATGTATAAAGTGATGGTATGCTGTTCATAAGGGTGCCCTCAGGTGCAAGGTCATTGTCATGCATGGGTGATTCCCCTACTGTAACCTGTGACTTTTGCTCACTAATTGGTACTTTTTAGGTTAATGTGTAAGTATGTATTATTGGAAAGTTCTAGAGCAATTTATATTAATTTGAATGATCATGAGAGAAAAGTAAAAGGAGTAGATAAGTTGAGATAAGGTTATTTCTGTTTTTTTTTTTTTATTGATACATCTCTTAGGCGGTCGTTCTGCTCCCAAATTTGACAGAGTCTCTGCTATTATAATAAGACAGGTAATGAACATACTTATCTATCTATATATATAAAAGAGGAAGGTGACTGACTGACATACCCAGAGATCAACGCACAGCCCAAACCGCTGAAGCTAGAATCCTGAAATTTTGCATGTAGGTTCTTTATATAACGTAAGTGAGCACTAAGAAAGGGGTTAAATCGGGGGATGAAAGTGTGCGTGAGCGAAGCCGCGTGTAAAAGCTAGTATTTACATATATTTTTTTTTTTTTTTTTTTTTATGGAATAGACCGGCAAACGAGCAGACGTATCGCCTGATGGTAAGCGATTACCGCCGCCCATGGACACCCGCAACACCAGAGGCGTCACAAGTGCGTTACCGGCCTTTGGGGGATGGGGGGGGGGAGATAGGGGGAGGGGTTGGGGTATGGGCCTCCGGTATCCTCACTCACTCGGTGAAACACAGCGCAAGCACTATTTCACACCGGTTTTCTGTGAGGCCGTGGTATCACTCCGGTCGAGCCGGCCCATTCATGCCGAAGCGTGGCTCTCCCACGTTTATATATATATGTATAAATACCTACATATTTTACTTTTAAGGTAGTAGAGCCACGCTGATTTCAGCAGGGCCGGATTAAGAGGGGAGGTATTACCCTCCCACAGAAGACCAACTTAAAATAACAAAACTCGTGCTGTAGGGTTTCATTGATAAGTGCGAGACCGGAGGCCCAATGATGCTGAAGCATCTCAATAGGGCGCCATAGTGTGGGTCACCATGGTTTGCCTTCGCAATAAGTTATTACCACTATTTTTTTTATGGAATAGGCTGGCAAACGAGCAGACGTATCGCCTGATGGTAAGTGATTACCGCCGCCCATGGACACCTGCAACACCAGAAGCGTCACAAGTGCGTTGCCGGCCTTTTGTGGATGGGGGGGGAGGTAAGGGTAGGGGATTGGGGTATGGGCCTCCGGTATCCTCACTCACTCGGCGAAACACAGCGCAAGCACTATTTCACACTGATTTTCTGTAAGGCCGTGGTATCTATAAGCGTGGCTCTCTCACGGTAAATTTTATATTATGATTGCACTCATGCTTTCTATCAGGCAGAGTAGATTCACTTTGGCAAGCCCATATAAAAAAAAAATATTATCAAGAAATCGGTTAAAAGCCATAGTTTCTGGCGTCCATCAAAAGAATTGTCACCCACCCATTTCTGTAAGTGAAACACGTAGCAATATTTTAGCTAACTACCCATTCAAACTTCAACTCCTTACAAAAACAATGCACAAACCATAAGATAACGGTATCAAAACCCATAATTCTGATGTTATCCTTCCTCTGTACGATCCCATAACACATCCCATAAAACTAAATATGTACGGTGCATACACCGTGACGGAGTGGGGGCTTGCTTTGTTCGACGGGAACTAGGAACTTTGTAGGAATATTCAGTTTTGTTATATCTGGTCGAAATATCTTTTTAAAAATAAATACTATAATCACAAATTTTAACAAAAAATAACCGACATCAATCTGGACCAAATTTAAATGAGACCACACGGAAATGAGGAGAAAAAAAAAACACCAGCTTCCAAATAAATAAAAAATCATTAAAATCGGTTCACCCAGTCGAAAGTTATGAGGTAACAAACATGAAAAAAAAACAGTCAAATTGAGAACCTCCTCCAATTTTTTAAGTCGGTTAAAAATAGTAGGTACCTATGTACCTCAAAACTTACTAACTTTAACTGCCTCGTTTGTCTTGCGGTTGACGTATGCGACTGCCAATCAGGAGGTCTCGGGTTTGAATCCCGGGTCGGGCCAAAAGTGTTATTGAGTTTTTCTAATTAATAACAGCTCGGAGTTTGGAAGTTGGGGTCTGAACCCCCGTGCCTCGGAGAGCACGTAAAGCTGTCGGTCCCGCGCCTGATCTCTTTCCGATCGTGTCGGTTAACCGTCCCATCGGATTATGAGAGAGAGAGGAAACAGGGAGTGCACCTGTGTTTGCACACACACTTGTGCACTATAATATCTCCTGCGTAGTTGGCTGGTCTCCGTTGAAACTGGCCGCCGTGACCGTTATCGGCTAGGAAAACATTATACCTCAAAAGATATCGATTTAATCTGTGTAGTGATGGACCATGAATAAAGAATTTCACCACCCATTCATCTCATAGGTATCGTAGGGACCTAACTACGCAGGACATCACTGCAAAGAGAACGAAAACTTGAATCAAACCCTAAACCAAACATACATGTCAATGTAGTGTAATTACCGTGGTGGGAGAGCCACGCTTCGGCATGAATGGGCCGGCTCGACTGGAGTGATACCACGGCCTCACAGATAACCGGTGTGAAATAGCGCTTGCGCTGTGGTTCACCGTGTGAGTGAGGATACCGGAGGCCCATACCCCATTGCGTTTAGTAGGCGAGCAGAGAATATAAACACAGGTAAAACTGTAAATATCTACTGATGAAGTTATTAATTAATGTATTCCATCTCTTAAAAATATGTTTTAATTCTTTGTGAACAGTGTTTTTTCTAGATCAAAGTTTTTTTTTTTTTTTATATATTTGCCCGCCAAAATGACTCTACTCTGCCTGATGGAAAGCATACGCAGAATCCACGAGTGGTGGCCACCATACTCATTGCAAATACAACAATGCAGTATGGCGACCCACACTATGGCGGCTACTACTATACTATTATCTTTTAGTCTAGTCAACAAGTATGGAACTTGTTGACTAGACTAATTGGGCCTCCAGTCTCGCACTCACCAACGAAACACGACAGCACAAACGCCGTCATTTTACGTTGATTTTCTATGCGAGGGTAGTACCGCCCCGGTCGAGCCGGCCCGTTCGTGCTGAAATCAGCGTGGCTCTACTACCTGGTGAAGGTACACCTGAAGATACATGTTGTCTGAGACTCAGAATAGAATATTTTCATGTGACGCAGACAAAGTTTATGAAAATATTCATATGAATCGGCTCAGTTGTTAAGAAGGTGTGAGATAATAGCAAATAAACACATATAGTTTGAAAAATAACTTTGAAATGTCAGAATAAAATACTTCTGATTCTTTTAAATTTGAAGTCTTTGAAGTCGGTGCTAAGCCTAAAGTAACAGGAAAAATATTACAAACTAGCTGACCCGGCGATCTTCGTACGCCATATTTACACATCTGTCTCAGTTTTGCACAGACAGTGTACAGTCGCAGACAAAAAAAAGACCTTTCCCGTTATCTTTTAATTTTTTGTACACAAACCGTCTCCTAACAATAATATATTTCGGAGATTCATTTTTAGATATGTAAATGTTTTTATACTACGTAATCGATATAAAAGAGGGGTGGGGGGGACGTATGTCAATTACCTATTGGACTTGGCACCAAACCCAAATAGATTTTAGTTTCCTTGTACATATACTCGTAATACCTACTACTTTATTTAAATTAACACTTTATTAGAAATAGACCATTTATAATTGAATAATTTTCAGAAAAGTCTACATTACAAATATTGAAAAATATCCAAAAGCTTTTTACACCACAAGATGGCGTCGCACAATAGCGTCGGGCTCGCATCCGGTGGTCGCATGGTAATCTCACATCCGGTCTGACCTGTCTGTGTGTCTGCGGTTTATTATCTCTGAAACTTTATTATTCTTTATGTTTCCGTTATTTTTATATTGCCATAGTTTCATATGTCTTTTTTAAACTCGAAATAACGACAAAGATGTTTTTCTTTTATTACAATCTATGCAAATAAATAAAATTGAAGTGAAATTACCAGCTTTTCATTAAATGCATAGGAAAGTATATACTATATAATTTCCTATGCATTTAATCTATCTATATATATAAAAGAGTAAGGTGACTGACTGACATACCCAGAGATCAACGCACAGCCCAAACCGCTGAAGCTAGAATCCTGAAATTTTGCATGTAGGTTCTTTATATAACGTAAGTGAGCACTAAGAAAGGAATTTTTGAAATTCCACCCCTCAGGGGGTAAATCAGGGGATGAAATTCTGCGTGAGCGAAGCCCCGTGTAAAAGCTAGTAGGATATATAAGAGTAGTAGAGCCACGCTGATTTTAGCTCGACCGGGGCGGTACTGCCCACTCACAGAAGATCAACGTAAAATGACAGCGTTCGTGTTTCGTTGGCGAGTGTGAGAACGGATGACCAATGATGCAGAAGCTTCAGGTTTATAGGTTCAGCAGTTTGGGCTGTGCGTTGATCTCTGGGTATGTCAGTCAGTCAGTCAGTCACCTTACTCTTTTATATATATAGATAGATTAAATGCATAGGAAATTATATAGTATATACTTTCCTATGCATTTAATGAAAAGCTGTTAATTTCACTTCAATTTTATTTATTTGTATAGATTGTATGTCAGTCACCTTCCTCTTTTATATATATATAGACAGATGTATGGTCATCTGACATGTTTGTCTCCATCCAATAGTTGTGAAATCGAAATCCGTAGTTATCTGACAGATAACTATAATAGACTATCGGGGACTTCAATTGCAAGTAGTGAAACTGGCCCTTAGAATTTCTAAACAGCGATTAGTACCTACTTTTCGTCAATGGGATAATGGGATCAAACGCTTATTTGCTACCTTAGTGGCACGATAACAGTTAAATTACCTTTAATTAAATAGTTACTTCTTAACTTTAATACCCACACACAAAAGATTACATGACGATGAACAAATAAGTATGAAACCGTTGATGAAAGGCACTCGTGCCTTGAAACAAAACATTCCCTAAAAAAACCTACACCTCTCATTACATAACCTAGTTCTTGCAATAAATATTTAACATTTACATAACCAGTAATAAAAAATATATATATGTTAATAGCGTAGGACGCAACTACCAGTATATTACACATACAACCGGACCGCCTTTCTAAAATCTCGACGATTACCCGGTAAAACTGGTTTCAAAACGCAAAAGATCTAACCGATATGTGCGTACGCGCAACTCGCTCCACCAATCACAGCCCATGTATCCATGTGTGCGCTAACGAATAACGCACGGCACGACTGTTGTCGACATATTATAAGGATGTGTGCATCTCGTGTTACATGCCAAGTTTGAATTGCTGTTCTGTCGTTCGAAATTCGAATTTATTTGAACGACCAAAGAGTTTTGTGATGTGAAGGTTGATGTTAATGATGGGATGTCACTCTTGTCTATGTATAAGTATAATTTCGTGATCTATGGACGGGTTGAGTCACTTACAGGAAGTATGAAATTTGGTACTTTTTATATGTGTACGTATGTACCTATGTCCTAATTGTATTGTTTTCGGTGACATTGTTCGTGCTTTATTATTTATATGTTTCCTGCTTTGTTTAGTTTTGATGTTTTATATGTAGGAGATTACTTGAATGGTAATGATGATGGCGGTGTGTGTCATTCTTCTTTTACTTTTAAATTGCGCCATCGTAGGTAAATTACTTACTACACCTTTTTTAATTCAAAGAAATATAACAAACAAAAATACAGTTTTGTAAGATTCGTAATTTGATTTACTAAAATTGAAAAATAGACATTTTTGAGGGCTTTTATTCATGTGCCAACTTAGTAGAGGACTTATTTTTGTAAAATATTAAATTACAAAATGCGTGTAATATATTTATAAGTTAGTAAGTATATTAATTATGAATAAAATAACAATTAATACGGTAAAACAACAAATAAACTGTTTTGAGTTTAGTTTAGAAACTGTATTCAACACAGAAGTATCTAAAGCATGATTATTATCTGCAGTTGAACATAGGTACTAAGGTAGAGTAAGTTTATGGTAATCCATTAATTTCAAAGCATTTACGGTCCACTGCTGGACAAAGTTGGACTAGAATCTGACACACGTAGTACTAAAAGCTTTCTAATAATTTGTTATAAAATCTAGAACAACAAGTATTCATATGTTAGCCAATTACAAAAGTAACTTTAATTTGTCACATTAGTGTTTTGAAGATCAGTTAAATTTGGTCAGTGAGTGACAGTGACAGTCGTTGGCAAAATCATCGATAATTAAAATTACTAGAAAGCGGTATTTCATACTGAACGAAATAAAGTATTATTCTTCAAGGCTTCAAAAGCGGTTCTCTTAAAAAAATAAAGTGCACTCTAAAATACTTAATACAAGATAAATTACTGGTACAATAAAAACAGTCTGGTTGTTTTGCAAGCTCGTTGCAAATACATTTCGCAAAGGTAATTTAGTTTGAGTAGGTCTTGTGAGATAAGATAATAACATTGCTTACGAATAAAAGATTTCATTAATCTATTGAGGATGTTTGAAATTAAACAAATAATGTCAAGGAAATATAAACGGCAGTACTATAAAAATAATCAATTGTATGAAATTTTAGTTTAAATTCGAGAGATCGGTATCAGATACAACAATATTAAGTAAAATAATATTTATAGAAATAATCCCGTTAACTGGTACGAAATAACACAAAATGAGAGTAACAACTGGACATATGACGTTCAATTGCTTAGATGTTTACAAATGTCGGAAATCATAGCACAAAATGAGAGAGAGTACTATCTACAAAGTTGAATACGGAAAGGCCGATGGAGATAAAGGGACTGTTAAGGAGACCACAGATTGAAATGCGGTGTATAGATGACCTTAGAGAGGTCAGTAGTGGATACAGGCAGCTTCAAACCTGTCTTTTCTATGTCGAGCAATTGACCTTTGGTAGATTCCACATAAATGACAATTGTCAACATAGTAGCTACAAAATTTAACTGAAACCTCTGTTTCAAAATAGTTTCGTGAAAAATATTGAAAAATACCTACTCAAAATGAGAGACATTAAGAATTAATTGGTATTGGACAATACATTTCTATAAAACAGCCTTTCGAGTGGTAATTTTCTATTGAGTGCTTGCGAATAAGTTACCTAGAAATGTACTTAGTAGGTAGTAGAGCCACGCTGATTTCAGCACGAATGGGCCGGCTCGACCGGGGCGGTACTACCCTCGCACAGAAAATCAACGTAAAATGACCACGTTCATGCTGTCGTGTTTCGTTGGTGAGTGCGAGACCGGAGGCCCAATTAGTCTAGTCAACAAGTTCCATACTTGTTGACTAGACTAAAAGATGCAGCAGCATCACTAGGCCGCCATGGTGTGGGTCGCCATACTGCATTGTCTGCATTCGCAGTAAGTATGGCGACCAATACTCTTGGATTCTGCTTATGCTTTCCATCAGGCAGAGTAGAGTCATTTTGGCGGACCATACATAAAAAAAAAAAAAAACTTCTTTTACCAAAATACGAAAAAAATTCAAGCAAATGATTTTATCTCGACTTTCCCCATTAATTAAACACTATCTTTTTATCTAGGTTGATGTTATCTACAAACTTTCACTATGTAATAAGAAATACTATGTAGTATATGTAATATGCTTGTATCGTTACGCTATTTAAATTTGTAGTGTAAACAGAAGTAATAACGTCTGAAGTTCTAATCGTGTATTTTTTGAAGAGTGACGAACGTTAATTTACGACAGAGAAATGTTTTTTTTTAATGGAGAGGGAGTTTTCTTAGCATTACTTAAATTAATAATTGTTTTAATGATAACAATATTGTTATTTATGCATCCAGATTAGGTTTTTCAATTCCTTTTGGTCAGCTTTAAGTCTACTACGATACGGTTGAACGTGGAACGACTGCCTTCTGACTTCTATACCTACCTCAAGTTGCGAAACCTCCACACCCCAGAAAGACTATTGTCGTATTTAATTTGGAGTTCAGCTACCCCAATAAAGTAATTAGTACTTGTATAAATGTGTTTATTATTTACATTATCTTCGATTTGCAGATAACTTATTACTTTCTTATTGCTAAAAACTTAAGACAACCGAAAATTTTATTTCAATGCAAATAAAATTTTAGGTTGTCGTAAGTTTTCATCAAGTATTTCTAAGATACCAATTCATGACCATACCAGTTTATGAAGTTTTATACCTATATAACTAATTGAAATAAGATTTAAAATCTAAAAGTTAAACTTTAAGATTAACGTATTCTCATAAGAACAGCTAATCATATAAACTCTATTGGCTGAATGCGGAGTGTCTTCAATATAAACCACATATCCATTTCCATAAAACCATACGCAGAAGGCAGAGCATCCAATTTGCGAGACGTGCAACACATGTAGCGAACGCGCCTAAACATCACAATTAACATGGAGCTACATGAATCGAACGTACCAACACACACAGACGTACCGGCCAACCCACCGACCAATCACAAGCCAGTATTCTCGAAACCAACCAATCTGGCAAGTTCCCTCGCCCTCCGATTCATTTCCAGCGTTCCCATTGGTGGGTTTTGTAACGATCGTTTTTTTTTCGGAGGGAAAATTTTCGGGTGTTTTATGAAATCTCGTCTCTTCGTAGGTTGTTAGGTATTTCTATATATTTTATGGTGGATTCTGTTTTTATGTGTCGTATTTATGATAATATTGTTACGGATGGTATGGGATGGAGAATTTTTGCATAATGATAACGTAATGTTTGAGGGATTTAGAAATAGGTTTACTATGCCTCTTGTGGAATTCGATTATAAAGAACTGCTCGTAGATATTTTTTGTTTACCTATACCATTTTAAGATATAGTTAAACAAAGAATATAATATATGATTAAGGTTAAGTTATTCGATTCGACTTTAGTTTTTTTAATAAGATAACCTAAAAAATGATTTTAAAGTCTACGCGAAATTGCTGGTTTTAATGTCTACGTATATTTGTTTTTATAATATTTAGATGTACAAAATAATAATTAATTTATAGTAATTTTTTATATTTTCTTCATTAGATTTTCAGTTTATACCAAACCCCACTAATAAACTTTACCTACTGAAATTGTGTTCCACCGTTGTTACAAATAGATCATCAGATAATTTACCTACTTTTAATACTATTAAAGAACAATTACTTTGAAGAAAAATAGGGACTTAATGGAGAGTTATTTGCCACATAACAACTAAAACGAAATAGCTTAGGTATTATAAGAGTTTTCTAAGTCAACTTACATGTATAGTATTCCATCATATTCTGGTTGTATCTGTAAGCGGCGGATAAATCCACACCGCCGCCGGCCCTCAGCCCGAAAAGGGCCGCAAAAGTGGCCTTACTCTGCCCCTCCAGTTTGACCACTTTTTACACAGCACTTTTATATAATTCTAAATTTAAAAAAATATAAATCACCAAAATGTGCGCACTAATAGAGGTTAAGAGACGTCATGTTAAAATTCCAAATTTTGAAATAGTGATGTCACACATAGTAAATTCGTTCGTTTATAAATAATAGGATCATTTTTAAATTCCGACTTTTTAATGCATAATTCACTTCACTTATTTAAAATATGAGAATGTACATTTTTATTTGACTCGTGCTGATAGAAAATTATGAAGATTAATGAGATTTTTTAATTGAAACTCTTGATTGCGCTTCTAATTAGACCATCCTCAAAGCCATCTAAAACCGACTAAGTTTAAACAGTAAGTCCGTAACGACTGATTGGTTTTTGCGATTTAAAACTGAGTATACAATAAAAAAACAAAAAAATACTAAAGAACTTTAAAAAACTATCGAAACTGCTTGCCTAATTTCAATGCCCTAATGATTTTACAAAAATAGAGTGGTCACCGTGAAAGCGGCATGAAAATCGGTGCCATGATTGGTCAGTAATGACGATTCGTTTGGAGCAATTTCGCCGGTTTTTCGACGATTTGTACGATTTTCCGGTGTTTGATCACCAGTTTTCCGGTTGAATTGAAGCAGGTGGGGTATGAGCTTTTCTCACGAGAATAGTAATTTTAATAACCGGGGTTTTTAATGAGGATGTTGCGATTAACGCGTGCAATTCTGTATTGTTGATGTTCGTTTTCGAAAGCTTACGAAAAATCTCAATGCAATTTCATTGACTTTATTTTTGGGCTTCATCGGTTCGCTTTTAAAGATGATTTCCGTTCTTAAGTTAAGAAAGTTGCCAACATTTATGAATTAAATAGGTTAGGTTTGTAGATGGATAATATTTGATGTTTTGCGAAAGTTACAAGGGTATTCGAAATTGTTTTTGCACTAAATACATACTTAATATTATAAACTCGAAAGTACTCTATCTGTCTGTCTGTCACGATTTGACGGCTAAACCGTAGCACTGATTTTAATGAAATTTGGCATGAAGATACTTTGGTTCTTGAGAAAGGATATACGCTACTTTTTGCTGCGATAATCGAGATACGCGCGGACGGAGCCAGGGACAAAGTTTAGGCTAAGAAATGTATGCATGAAATTGACTATTAAATATGTTGTAACGTATTTCAGTGGCTTAGGCATCAAAATTTTAAATAAGACGCAATGGTTGATATCAAACACTCAAATTTAAAAATAAACACTCAAGAATCTCACATCACGAAAACATTCACTTCCCGCCAAATGGCAATAAACAAATAATTTTTAACTCGATTAAGACACGTCTCAATCGAATGCCGGACAAAGCACAGATAAGTTAGATACGATTTTGAGGTATATTTTACGGTTGGCGGTCATAATCGATCGATTGTGACAGGGGATCGGTTTTCTGTTATGTTAGAACTCCGTGGGATTTATATTTTTTTCTTTCTTTTTTTTAGTTACGTATGTTATGCGAATAAGGAATGATACAATATACCTACCTATATCTATATTCATATCTTTCTATACCTACGTATCTTTTATCGTCATAGTATTAGTAAAAATGAAAATACTTAGATGAGTGTTTTTCATCACGCCAAAATGGCTGATTGTATTTACAGCTTAAGCAGAATCCAAGAGTGGTGGTCACCATACTCATTGCGAATGCAGACAAAGCAACATGGTGACCCACACCATGGTGGCCTAGTGATGCTTCTGCATCATTGGGCTTCCGGTCTCGCACTCACCAACGAAATACGACAGCACGAATGCTATCATTTTACGTTGATCTTCTGTGCGAGGGTAGTACCGCTCCGGTCGAGCCAGCCCGTTCGTGCTGAAATCAGCGTGGCTCTACTACCTCTAAGTACTACCTCTTTGATTTCACCAAGACATTTAGATCCGAAGATCTAGGTATTATATTAAACTACTTCTCTATAGCAGAAAGAGTTTGTATACCTACTCTTAAAGAATCTAAAACTAAGTGTAGTCTTGTATATTTTAAAGTAATTATTATGGACAAGGTAGAGATATTAAGTATGCATTATTTATGAAATAAATAACATGTATGTAGATATTTAGTGATGTAACTAATATATACACTGATTAACATTAGGTATACCTGTTACTATTAAGATTTAGTTTTAGACCACTGCTTACGTTTCCCTATGTAGGTAGATGTAGTTTATAAATACCGGTATTACTAGGTAAATAAAATACCTACTAGTTTTTTTAAAGAAAATATCTGTAAATCTTTTTTTTACCCCTGACAATCTATTTCGAATGAAACCTTAGATTTCATGATGATGTATTAAGTATTTAAGTAGTAAAAGTGACAACAAACTTACTTCCTCTTAGTTAATGATGTGGATAATAATTGCGATTCAAGTTATTGAAACTCATACCTTCTTAATTAACTACAAGATATCGGTAAAACAACGAATTGAATAGGTAACTAGAAAAATAGTAAAAAAATTGAAGATTCATCTTTTGTACATTTATCTATATAAATACTAGCTTTTGACCATGATTTTGCTTGCATTATCTAAATATTCCGGGGTAAAATAAACCAACTTTCAGTTCCAGACTTACCTAATCAATCTATACCTACTTATAACAAATTTTAGCCAAATGCATTCTGCTGGAGTTGGTGATAAACATTCATTCATATTTATAAACATATTTATGATGGTAGCAATATTTTGCTCACCTAGTTAGATTTTGGCGACTAGATAATATTAAGCTTAATTTAAGATTTATAATTTTAGAAAAAAATTTAAGAGCTAATATGGGTACCTCAGGAAAATATAATTAATCGTAAATATACGCAACTATCATTACAACCTATAAATATAATAATGTATTAATATCCTTCTTTAAATCAAAATAAAGCTAGGTAATGAAAAATGGTTTGAACTCGCTAATCTCCAGAACTACTGATCAGTTTTTAACTAATCTTTTTGCAATTTATAGCCTAATTCTCGAAAAAGGTCATAAGTTATTTAACATCACCCTGCGATCTTTAGAAGCCGAGCAGTAACAATAGAATCTGCATGAGACTAGACATTATATCAAATACGTGAAAATAGTTAAGTCCAATTCACACGCAATACACATACAAGTATATTGATATTTGATATCAGATCTCCGATTTATAGGTATCGGTATTACATGCAAGATTATTTTACATAATATATATGTATAGGTTATAAAAGATCAAGACAGGTGCGGCGGATACTTTTATGTGTCTTGGATATCGATTGCGTTGGGACTGAGTTGCTTCCAGCAGTAAATACATACTTATATATTTTATTATTGTCAACATAATATTGTTTAAAAGGAAACGTATTAGGTATTACTTAATACGTTTGCTTTCCCTTCCTTATTTACTCAATATACCTACTTTTTAAAAACTCCTCCACTTAGTATTAAATGATATGAAATTAAAACATGGCTAGAGGATATGGTATTGTTTTGATAAAATACGAGTTAAGTATTTATTTCATAGAGAAGCGCAATCAAAAATATTAATTAAAATTATGATGAAGAATTTCATGTCACCTCACTATTCACAGAAATAGAACCACTTTTTTTAAAATATCAATCACCAATTCCAAATTCAAATTTCGTGGAATTCTTAAATTAAAAAAGAAACTGGCCACTAATTAAAAAAAAAAGTTCGAACTTTTGACGTTTAAAATCACGTTTAAAAAGTCACAGTAATTACGTGAACGTTTATAAATCGTGCAAAAAATCGCAAGGTGCCGTGAGAGAATCGCGTGTCGTGTCGTGTCGCTGTGGGCGACGAACCGCGCGACGTTCGCTTGTACACTGCCGGCACGTGTCGGGACGCTCCGAATTCTACCCCTAGGAGCGATATGCGAATTTGGTGGCCATCTTTGTTACGATTTTCAAACATAAACATAAGTTTCTCATAGTATATTTTTAAATTTTAGAAGTTTTATAATAATGTTTTTTTAGAAAATTTGTTTAGAAATTATAAAAAAAATGTACTTATTTTCCGAAAAAAAAAACAATTAATGTTTTGGCTTTATAGTAAATAGGTTTTAAGTGGTACTAATTTCAAAGACTTTTTCTTCAAAGGCTTCGGCAAATATGCGAACAATATCATCATCACACACCCCTCCACCCTTCTCCCGTCCCCTCCGCCTTACATTATCTTTACAATGATAACGACTGCTATCACCATTTTAATAAAATTATATCCCGTGGTGATAACCGATGGGGATTTGTGAGAAATTGATCGTTCAGTTTTATTGAAAGAACAATTCATTTTCACTAGCTTTTACCAACAGTTTTACTTGCATAAATGGAGTTGCTGAAGTATTTGACTGTCCGTGTCATCATCATCAACAACTCATAACGTCCCACTGCTGGGCTCGGGTCTCCTCTCAAAAGAGGGTTAAGGCCATACGTCCCCACGCTGGCCAAGTGCAGGTTGGGGACTGCCAAGACAACGTTGTGGCTACGTAATCTTGCCGTTGGATGTTTTCAAGCCGTCCAAAGGCCTCCAACTAAGCTTCACGACTGTTATCCTACGATAATAGCCGGGATCGACAGCTTAACGTGACCTCTGAAACACGGAGACGCTCATGATATCATGCCACCAGCGGTCACCCATCCAGATACTGACCGCGCCGTCCTTGCTTACCTTCGGTGATTGTTTCTAATCACAATCAAAATGTGGTTTCTAAGGAGTGGTCTATGTCCAGCAGTGGACTCTAAAGGCTGTGGATAATGATAACTGTAGATACCGGAGTAATAATACCATGGTTTCAAAGAAACCGGTGTTAGGCGGCTTCTTTGAGTTTTTTTATACATGAGAGAGATTACTGAATGGTTAAGCGGTCGGCTTTCTACTACGCAGAGTATAGTAGGTTCGAACCCTATATGGGACAAAACTTTATGTGATACACAAATTGTTGTTCTGAGTCTGGGTATTCTAAGTGTCTGTTTCATGTATGTTTGTGAAGTCCCCCGCGACACTGGATATATTCTTAGTTGTGTTTCTTATTATAAACAAATCACAAATTTTAACAATATAATCTCAAATTTTAACAAAAAAACAACGGACTTCAATCTGGACCAAATTTAAATGGGACCACATGGGTAGCACCAGCTTTCAAATAAAAAAAGAATCATCAAAATAGGTTCACCCAGTCCAAAGTTATGAGGTAGGAAACAAAAAAAATAAAATACAGTCGAATTGATAACCTCCTCCTTTTTTGAAGTCAGTTAAATAGCCCCCTCCCTCCTTAATGTCACTTATCCTGATGTGACTCTTCTGATTATGTCCTCAAATATCAAAGAAATTTTAGATAACTGACTGCCTAACCACTTCAGAACTAGGCAAGCGTGATGATATGACGTGTATACCTTTGATATTGATAGATAATAGCCATTAATGTTGTACTCCGTTAATGCAAGAGGTATTGTGCGTTTGATTAATTGATTGAACCTAATAGTTTACCGAACGTCTTCGAACGGTTTGGCTACAGAGCATTAGAACTTTCCACATTTGTAAAACATAAATCTATCTATACAAATTAATAGAATTGAAGTGTCTGTCTGTAATTTTAAATTAACTGCTATTCACCACAAAAGCATATAATTGGTTTGGTAGTGTTACATCAATACAGCAATTTTTAAAGCTGTTGTCTATCTGTCTGTCTGTTTGTTTGTTCCGACTAATCTCTGGAATAGCTGGACCGATTTTGACGGGATTTTCGATTGCGGATAGCGAATGACATAAGAAGTAACTTTTAGACTAGCTAGCTAAACTTCAGACTAGCTTCGTATCGCGGTGTTACCCGCGTTTTTTGTTGTAAAGGTAGGTATAACAACACCCGCGGGTCACAGCTAGTGACCTATAGATAAACTACACCCAGATACAGAACAAATAATCGTATACATTATAGTCCATTCGCACGCAATTGTAGTTTTTATTGTGAAAAAATAATATATTAATTCATACAAGTCAGACGCTTCCCTACAAATTACTTACTTGAAAAATAAAAACATCATCAACTGAAAATGTTTTGATAAAAGCTTCCTAGCTTTTATTAAAACATTTTTAGTTTACAGTCACGTTAGAAGAGTCAACAAACACAACTATTCATTACACTGCTTTTGCGTAAATTGACAAATCATATTTTACTTGTGGGTGTACGCCTCTTTCTGCTTCTTTGATTTCGCTTTGGCAAAAAGCTGCACGTCGGACGGCGGCGCGATCAAAGTGACCGTATCTAAGCAAATGGACTATACACAACTATTTCTCCTAGGTGGGATTCGAATCCACGACCTCTGCTAGCAGTCAGGGTCACTAACTATCAACAGACTAGATATATTTTAAACTAGGTGAACCGCGCGGTGTTGTCGTACATCACCAGCTACCTATCAGTGAAAGTCCCGGCAGACAGACCGCCAGACAGACAGACAAAAAATTTAAAAAATGATTTTTCGTATATGTACCGTGTATATGTTAACGGAAATGTATGTAATCCGTCATTGTATACAATTCCTAGGAAATGTATGTAATTCCTAAAATGAAATGTGTGAAATAAATTATATTATACTTACACATTACACATTTCCTAGGAAATCTATACATTTCCTAAATAGCAATCGGAAATGTAAAACATTTAAGATATTGGTGGGTAATTATTTTTAGGTTAGGTTAGAACATATTATTATTATTTTACGGTATTAAGATAATATGTGCTTTAATAAAAAAATATTATTAACAACGTGTTTTATTACAGAAAGCATTTACTTTATACATTTCCTAATACGGTATTGGAATTATATACAATTCCGAGGAAATTTATACATTTCCTAGGATATCTATGTATTAAATAGTTTTTCAAACAATATTTTATACATTTCCTAAATAGTATCGGAATTGTACACATTTCCTAGGATTTGTATACAATTCCTTGATTTCATATATTTCCGGTAACATTTATACATACATATGCATTTAGTAAAAAGTGGTTATTTTAATGTTACAAACAGACACTCCAATTTTATTTATTTGTATAAATTGTCTTAAGTTCATATTGTACGTAATTACTATTACTATCATGGTTTTAACTCAATTATTTTGGTCTCTATGGAATCCATGGTTCATTAGTTGACATGTCTTGTACCATAAATGATTTGTTACTGCAATATGTAACATTACTTTTAGGGTATAAGGTCATACGAGTCGTTGGAACCTCATAGTAAGTGATCACCATGGCCTATGGACTGTTGAAGTTCAAAAATCACTAGGGTGTTGTCAGATTTTGAGTGCCACAAGATACCAGTACCTACTATCTAAAACCCTTTATTAAGGGATAAGAGTTCCTCAAAGGGGTTACGCATTTGTCTATATCATTATTACCAGCTTTTTAGTCCACTGTTGGACATATGGCTTTTCTTAGAGATATTGTCTATATATAAGAGGTGTCTAATTAAATTTGTACCCTGAGTGAAGTGTACAGTAGATTTCTGCTCAAATCAGAGCTACGCGGCCGCAAACATCACGGTTATACATTACCGATGATGGAGTGCAGCTTCGAGTCCCGTTGTGTTCCTTAACATAAGCTATACTTTGTGGGATTCTAGTTAAGACGGTGATACTATTTAGCGCTCTATAGGTTCAAAGGGTCAAGGGGTGATACGATAATCTCGACCTTATGCCGTTGAGATTAGAACTGAAAGGACGATATTGGTGGCATTTCAATTTTATTAGTTTGATAGAAACTTCAAATTAAGAATGGGCTTCAATTTGTAATTAGAGAGTTGATGAACAGCCTCCGTTTCTTCAAAATAATCTTCTTTTTAATTAAAACTATAAGGATATGAGTCAAACTAAAATGACTCATAATACAAAATCGGTAAAGTCGTAATTCGAGTGACGCATCAATTACTTTTCGGGGCCAATTCTAGTGTACGTATCGAGTATGTGACTAATTTGTAATATAAACGGGTTTCCCACTGAATCACTCAGTACAGTACTTTTTAACTGACTTCAAAAAAGGAGGAGGTTCTCAATTCGACGAATTTTGTTACCTCATAACTTGCGACTGGGTGAACCGATTTTGATGATTCTTTTTTTGTTTGAAAGCTAGTGCTTCCCGTGTGGTCCCATTTAAAGGGTCGCATTGGTCCAGATTAAAGTTTTTTTTTTTGTTAAAATTTGTATATTATTTGGTGCTTTGATTAGTTTTAAACGCGAATGTGATAAGAGTTCATGAGAGACTGGGTATTTATTTTGTTACTAGCTGATCCGGCGAACTTCGTACCGCCATATTTATGACCCACGTAACATCGTTTACGTTTTAGTGAATCTAAACCATTCCCAGATCCCCTTGAACACACACAAAAAATTTCATCAAAATCGGTCCAGTCTTTTTTGTGAATAGAAACCATTCCCAGATCCCCTTGAACACACACAAAAAATTTCATCAAAATTGGTCCAGTCGTTTAGGAGGAGTTCAGTCACATACACACGCACACAAGAAATATATATATTAAGATTTTTATGGTATAACAACACACATACGACACTTTCTTAAATATATTACACAGAAATATTACCTAGCACCTATATTCGCCAATCGCAACGCCGAATACGATACTTACTAGGTAATATCACGTTAACCTTATTTATTACGATTACCGGCTTCGCACGAAAGTCTATGAAATTCTCGAATTTGCTCTACTATAGGTAACATGCATGTATTAGAAGAGAATGTGAAGAGGTAGATTTATAATCTATACTAATAATATAAAGCTGCAGAGTTTGTTTGTTTGCTTGCTTTTTTGTTTGTTTGAACGCGCAAATCTCAGGAACTACTGGTCCGATTTGAAAAATTATTTCAGTGTTGGATAGTCCATTTATCGAGGAAGGCTATATTTTATTTTCAAAAAAATTATGGATCCGTAAGAAAATTGCTATTTCCAAGGTGTGAAATCGAGAATCTATTTTTGCGAGCGCTGCAAAAATTATTGACAATAGAACAAAATAATGTATTAAGGGTCTGTAGGTCCCATTTAGATCTACAAACAAGTCCGCGAGAGCATATATCTAACTATCATGGTTTAGTCACAACAACCGCTTTTGTGTCCCAAAAAATTATTAAATCGTCTGAAGAAAGAAACTAAGTTTATGTGTATCGTATTATTATATCTTATCGAAATTAAGCATTATGTTATCAAGGGTATTTATATAGAAGAAAAATACTTTTTGTTACATCCCAATCGGACATTTCGTTTAGAAGTTATGACGAGTATAAGACGCTAAGAGTTGGTACACTTATGTGATTTACACACATGAAGTAATGAGTTATTTGCCAAAGAGATTTTATCAACATAATACCTAATATTAATCTTTATCCAAATAAATGTGTTGTTGATTATGAGTATTAGATCTAAGAAGAGTATAATATCTATACTAATCTATCTATACTAATATATAAAGCTGAAGAGTTTGTTTGTTTGTTTGTTTAAACGCGCTACTCTCAGGAACCGCTGGTCCGATTTGAAAAATTATTTCAGTGTTGTATAGTACATTTATCGAGGAAGGCTATATATCATCACGCTGAGACCAATTGGAGCGGATCACCAATGAATAATGTTACAAAAACGGGGGTAAATTTTTACGCCAAGGGCAATAGGAGACGCAAACGACGTTGCGTGGGTCAGCTAGTTTGCAGATATAAACCAAACAGATAGCGGAAGCGACTTCATTTTAATCTATGTAAAGAAGATATCTTGCCTTGATTGCCTAGGTGGCACAGTGAAAGCGAATACGACTGCTGAGCTTGAGTTCTCGGGTTTTATTCTCGGGTCAGCATAAATGATTATATGATCTGCTGATGTTTGATGTGGAGTATTTATTTCAGTTATCTAGTAGGTAACTATGGCTATCTTATTCCATACAAGCTATGCTTAGTTTGGGACTAGATGCCGTTGTGTGACTGTGGTGGAATATTATTACTTTATAATCTCAAATCTATTTCAATCAATGCGCAAATAATTTTAACTACAAAAGCCAGTAACAAATATTTCTCGTAATAATAATAACATCCTAAGTAACGAATGTTTATTTAGTGAAATAATTAGTTAAAAATATGATCATTTCATTGGTACAATTATATAAATAACTAGCTTTTGCACGCAGCTTCGCTCACGCAGATTTTCATCCCCTCATTTACCCCCTTAGAGGTGGAATTTCAAAAATTCCTTTCTTAGTGCTCACTTACGTTATAAAAAGAACCTACATGCAAAATTTCAGGATTCTAGCTTCAGCGGTTTAGGCTTTACGTTGATCTCTGGGTATGTCAGTCAGTCAGTCACATTACTCTTTTATATATATAGATTATGTATGTTATTAATTTTTGTGAAGCAAATTTTAATAATACCTACTTGGATAAGTACAATATAATATGCACAACTACACTATACATTTAAGTGTAGCATACATCATCTGGATTAGATTGGCTCAAAATGCTTACTGGAATTACGACCACTTCAATTTTTCTACTAATATTCAAATCAGTATTTAATTTGGATCAACAGAATAAGCCCCAACATATTTCTAAGAGAATATTTGTCAAAGGGAAATATACCTAAAAGCTTAAGACAGAAAGTTTATTTTTCAACGCATATTATTGGGTTATTTGAAGATCTTTTGAAAGTTTTGGGGTATCAAGGCAAAGTGTTATAAGTAGCAAACAGCAGACTTTTGTGGAGTCGACTGAAATAGTTACAATAAATTACACTTATCATAGAATGATGATCATTGTGTTTGCGTGTATTTTGTGTGTTTATGTAAAGTGAAGAGTTTACAAGTGATCATGGATAAGCTTTTAATACCATATTGAAAGCAAGACACATTAGCTTTTTTATTTTTAATGGTTTTGCTTACTGAAAGTGGTTTAAAAAAACATTTAGTTTGGAGTGTGAAAAAATGTAGGTAAATCTGAAGAATTTTTTCCTTCGTTTAAATGCGCTATTCTCAAACACAATTGGTCAGAATTCATTGATTGTTTTTGCTTTAAATATTATACTTATTTACGATCAATTTTTAGTACAAAATAACATGCTATGACTCTTAATAGTGACTTTAAACGTAACTGTCATGTGAGAAACGGCAGAGCACCGCGAGTATTTCGTTAGTTATATTTCGATCAGGGAAATTATGATCATTATCTGCATTGCAACAAAAATAGTCACTAATTAACCTAGTTGTTATCAATTAACACGAATATTACTTATATAATTAAATTATTAGAATTGAATGTATTGAAAGTACATAGAAACATATTATGTATTGAGTTTTGTGTAATAGATTTGAATTAAACAAAAGCAATTACGTTTGAACCAGTTAAATAGGTAGTTGGATTGCATTTAAAATTTAGAAATATGTCAAAAGTTAAAACGATAGTACTCAACTTCTCATTATTAGCTAAAAGATTTCTACTGTTGGACATATTTTCACCTCCCTCAAGTTTTGGTATAATTTATAATGGTTGATATTGTGGTAAATATCAACGGGGAGTTTGAACATATGCTTATCGAAAAGATAAGCAAATGTAGAGCAGAGATAGAGTTATCGAAAAATGTGACAATCTTCTGTTATTCTTAATATTTATGTATTTATTTTTTAAATTAGAATCTTCTACAAAGGATATACAGAACTATACATATTTAAAACATATGCAAAAAGCATTATATAAATTACACCTGTAGTCATGCATACCTTCAGAACACACACTAAAACAGATTATATAGATGCTAACATAAATGTAAACAATAAATGATAAACGACAAATAAATGTCAATTCTAAACGTACAACCTTTTCCTTCCACTTCCATCAGTGCTTTAAACGAGATTACTTTCACCGTACGAGGAAAACTCGACTCTATATTGTACACAGTAAGACTCATATCACACTAACGGTAAAAGAGGTAAAGACTTTTCAAGCACGGAATGGAAGTTTGATAATACGGTCAAATTACAACCTTATGATTTTATGGTTAAGATTGAATTTTAAATAAATCTGTAAAATAATACGATCTTTTGTTATGGATAAACAATTAGTGCTTACAGACAAATTTATTCTGATTGGTGGCTGTCAAAATTTGAACAAGGCGTTCTAATCGAGCGGAACGTGTGTCATACAGTTGTCTCTTTCTCGCAAATGAGTTTTAGGGTACCGTAACTTTTAAACATTTTGTTGTGTGGTTCCGTAGGAATTTAGCGTTATTAAACATTAGCTTGTTCTGTATTATTTGTGTATATAGTATTTTACTAAAAGTTTTAACAATAAATATGCATGACGTTCAATACAAATATTTTTTCCAAAATAATCTTATAGGTTATTACTTTGACTCTATGCTCATGTTCCACTAATTGGCTTGTGTTGCTATTTAGTGACTTTGTTTCCCTGTTTGTGCCAGAGATAGTAGGTTCGATTCCCAACCACGTCAAATTACATATTACCTAGGTATGTGATGAGCATCATTATTTGTTCTGTACCTAAATGTAACTTATTTATTTACAAGATGTATTCAGTTATCTGTACAAATTAATGAAATTGAACAGTCTGTAACTTCAAATTAACAGCTTATCGCTAAACACATATGAAATCATATTTGGTGTCTGTCTGTTTTCAAAATATCATTCCTATGGACAAGAACCGGCAAGCAACATCGTAAGTTACTCTTTTAAAAAAATCAGTTAAATAATTGCTATTATAAATTAAAACTTGATAGTAAATGTAACATGTTTAACTTCCTGTGGGTCACAGGTTCGATCTCCGACGCGGAACCAATTGCGATGACTTGACACATCGCTACTGGTTTAGGGTACTTTTGTGAGAAAGTTATCTGACAAATTTACTTTATTGTGAAGTGTTTTAAAAATTCTAGGAGCACGTTATAAGTGTTAACCGACTTCAAAAAAGGAGGAGCATAATTTTGTTTATGTTTCTCGTATATCTAAATTTTAATAAGTACCTAACTAATATATTTATGTATCTAATCATTTCTTAATCAGAGTAGTTTTGTTTTTTTTTATGTATGGCTCTGTCAAAATGACTCAACTCTGCCTGATGGAAAGCATACCTAAGTATAATTCAAGAGTGGTGGTCAACATACTCATTGCTCGTGCAGTCGTGTTTATAATGGGAGGGAGGTAGTATACAATGGGAACCGTGGGAGAGCCACGCTTCGGCATGCATGGGCCGGCTCCACCGGAGTGATACCACGGCCTCACAGAAAACCGGTGTGAAACAGCGCATGCGCTGTGTTTCACCGAGTGAGTGAGGATACCGGAGGACCATACTCCAACCCGTCCCCCCTTCCCTCTCCCCATTCCCCAAAAGCCGGCAACGCACTTGTGACGCCTCTGGTGTTGCGGGTGTCCATGGGCGTTGGTAATCGCTTACCATCAGGCGATACATCTGCTCGTTTGCCCCCTTTTATTACATTAAAAAAAAAGTCCTAGCTTTAATTCACAAATTGTTGTTCCGAGTCTGGGTGTTCTTTGTGTCTGTTTCATGTATGTTTGTAAAGTCCCCTGCGACACAGATTATGCTATTAGTATAATTTGTTTTTTTATTTTTATAAGACAACACCCGCTGTATTTCTTTTATAAAAAAAATACACCATAGAATCTGATATAAAACTTTGCATAACATTTACCACAGAAAAAGTTACAGCAACCATCTAGTCTCATATAAATCATTTTCAAACCAATTGTCAAATAAATAAAATAACAAACAAGAACCTTCTCAGGCACCAGGTTCCCAAGGAAGTGGCTGCGGTCGGAGGTGTCTGTTACGGCCCGGGTTCACGTACGAGACCTATGAATGAAAACATCTTATGGCCATTTCCTTCTCATTTGATGATTCTAATAGCTTATTGGAGTTTTTAATTTTTATACTATTAAGGTTAATTAAGGCCACGGTATTTCTGGCATTGTACGACCATCAAGTTTATGAGAATCTAGCTGACCCGGCGAATTTCGTACCGTCATATTTACATATCTGTCTCAGCTTCCCACAGGCAGTGTACAGCCACGGACAAAAAAAAAGACTTTTCCCGTTATCTTTCATTTTTTTTCTTTCAGCAAAAAAATAATGAAAGAAATCGGACTATGTGTTATTGAATTACAACTAAGTACATATCTTGACTTTCATCCCCTCTCTCCAAGAAACCATGCTGAATTTCGGGCTAAAAAGTATCCTATGTCCTACCTCGTAGTATGAACTCAAATCATGCCAAGTTTTATTTGAATTCGTTCAGTAGTTTCGGCGTGATGCGCGGCCAAGATACAGACAGACAGACAGACAAAAATGAAAAAAAAATACAGTTTTGGCTTTAGTATCGATTGTAGAGAGCCCTCCAAAAAAAATGTTCAACAAATCTTTAATGTACAGAATTGGACCTGTTACATTTTTATTATTATTACTATAAAGGCATATCGACTCATCTTGAATTGGCACGTTATATTTATTATTGTTTATGATTTTAGCGGTTGTTGTTGTAACTGTTCCAAAGAAAGGCGGAACAAACAGACGCAAAAAAGATGTTTAGTTTAGTAGTTTGTTTAGTGAAAAACTGTTAATTTGAAATGACAAACATACTTTTCAGTTTTATTTATTTGTATAGAAAGAAACATCCTCATCAAATTAAAGATTAAACGTGTATGCACACGTTGTTTGAGCAGGACTCGAATTTTTGCCGTAGCAGTCCATTACACAAACCACAACACCATCCACCCATCCATTAAATACTAAATGCTCAAATATTAGAGGTAAATAAATATATATTTTATCTCAGAATTTTTCTGATCTTTGAACCGTCTTTAAAATCGTTTTTAACACTTTCTCTTCATCTTATATAAATAGGAGTTTTTAGTTGCAGTATTTTATGAAGAAAAAAACGACTGCTTTAGTTGCAAGACTAGTCATTTCTTTTAAATTTTCTTTCGACAGCTATCTGTATGCTGCATGAATCTACTTCATTTCGTCTCATGATTTGTAAAGAAGGGAAATAGTTAATAGAGTGATTATATTTACAACTCCTCCTATTGGGGTGTGACTGCTTTTGATCTTGGTGTACAGGAGTTACAGTGGTAACATATGGGCGGGATTAATCTATACTAATATATAAAGCTGTAGAGTTTATTTGCTTGAACGTGATCATCTGATAATCTCAGGAACTATTAGTTCGATTTGAAAAATTCTTTCTTCGTCCATTTGTCGAGGAAAACTATATATTATCACGCTATGACAAATAGGAGCGGAGCACCAATGAAAAATGTTTCAGAAACGGGGGAAAATTATCACGCCACGGGTAATGGGAGACGCAAACGAGGTTGCGTGCGTCACTTATAAAAACTAATGCTATTAAGAACTAACACGGACAGATAACACCATGCCAAACTTTTACTAAACTGTCATTTTGTTAGTAGTATTCAATTTTATCCACAACCTTTACAGTCCATTGCTGGACCTTAGAAAAGGAGGTTTCACCTATTATACCACGCTGCCCAAATGGTATAGGATTTGTTTCAAATGGTCCGGATGTGTTAATAACAACAGTTCCCGGATGCCTCCCTTCTCAGGCGCAGAGTGGCACACCGTGTTGTTTTAGTCTTTGCAGTGATGTTGACCTATATAGTTTGTTCCGTTAGTCGCTTCTTACGGTACCCATGGGATGAATAAGGGTGGTGATACTCTAAGTATTTAATTAACATTTATGGAGTTTCTAAATAGCTACTATCGAATAGTAAATCATCAATGAACATTAAATTATCAATGGTAATTTCTGAATACAATACATACAACCTTTCTTTAACAAATATTCTATTAGTATCTAATTTATATCTCACTGTATCTACATCGATCAACACTTGTATAAAATCACTATTCACAAATAGCCAGGAGGCTCACTCACCGACTCACCGTTCAAGACAACATCTGGTCATTTTTTGTTAGTTTTTTTTGTGTGCCATTGTGGTGACCGACAAGTTTCCCTTTCGATGCGCACAGATCACTTTTATATTTAAAAACATCAATGTTGTGTGGTACAGGATTGGACATCTTAGATTCATGTTCAATAATTTGATTTTTGAATACTTAGATTCTAGTTTGCGGATATTAGATTTCAATTTACGTATAGAAATCTAATTTAAGAGAAACATTTTAATGAATGAATTTATCAAATCTACTATTCTATCAATAATCTTACGATTTTTGAATCATGAAGTCAAATTAATTTGTCAATATTTGCCGAAATGTTCCAGAGCGGAGACCAGGATTTGGCAAACGTAGTGTTTTGTGCCCTGCGACACAAAGGACCTACTATTTGAAGAAGGTGACTGACAGCGGATGGATGTGGACTACCCAAGACCAGAATCGTTAGCGCTCTTCGGTTAGATCTTAATTCAGTAGTGGACGACGATAGGTTGATTTGCAATCGTCTGTCAGTGTGTGCGTGCTTATAATGTAGTATAAGAAACGTCTCTGTATGAGTCATAAAGTAAGCTCAGTGTCATACCACTCTGAGGAAGCAATACTGGTATTCTTCTTATACCTAGTGATTTAATACATTTGATAACTATTGAACAGTACTAATGCAAATAATAATAAAAGTAAGTTAGTGAAACGCATGTACTGCCATCTAATCTAAACAGCGCCTGTTGAAATACATATTTCTAAAAACATACCTAAAAGTACAATAAATTACACACAAACACAGAACACTTACATTAATATTTTAGTAAATTTCAAACGTCAACTTCGTGAACATAAACAAGACTTTTACAACACAATTTGTAAATTATTCAACGTAATTTCATGCACATTATCATCGAGACTAATACGAGAAGACATTTATAAGCACATAAATAGGAGAGAAGAGGTAAACTTAGTAGAATCCTAAATAATATGGAATATTAGAAGAGCAGCAATAGGTATATAAATAAATATAAATATTTCGGACATCTAACACACAACGCCATCTAGTCTCAAGCTAAGCAGAGCTTGTGTTATGGGTACTAGACAACTGATACAAATACATATATACTTTTTTTTGTAAATACATACATATTATACATAGAAAACACTCAAACTCCGAAACAAATATTTGTAGATCATACAAACATTTGGTCCGACCCGGGAATCGAACCCGAGACCTCATGATCAGCAGTCGCACACGCCAACCGCGAGACCAACGAGGCAGTTAAACGCAATGAAAGTTTAGACTCTTTCGAAGTCAAAAATATTATAAATAAATAAACAAAGTCATCTTGGAAAAAGTGTTAAAGATTGAGAACGCGTTTTCAATGGCACACACTCATACAAAAGTCCGTGTACGTGTAGAGCTATCAATGTGTGTGGGAGTATTGATATCAAGTTAGTTGGGGTATGAGTTCTGTTTGAGTTGAGCGGATCTATAGGCGGAGCGATAATTGGATGAATGTATTACAGTATTGGATCTTAACACACTTATTAAACTTATCTGTATAATTTTGTATTTAATGCTTTCGTTAATTATAAGTATACTAAAGAAAAATATATTTCATTCTATTGTATTCTTACAAAATCTACCAAGCCTTAAAAAGACTTGTTGCGAGATTTAATAGAACATTGTTTGAAAGTTAAGTTAATTTTTTTCATTCATTATCAATATAAAATATTTTTGTGTAACATAGGTTACACAAAAATATAATAAAACTACTGACGTAAAAAGTAAAATTGTATTCTCACGAAATAAAATGAGATTATCTTACTGCCTTAAAACAACATTTTTTTTACAAATTATGTTTTAATTGGTCAATTTGTTATAAATATAGTTATAACGGAACCTACCGCAACACGAAGAATTCACAAGACTTAGTTTTATATCAACGCGATAGTAACCGCTATTACTGACACCAAACCCTTCTTGTACACGCCGTCCGGCCCAACTAATTTCACAGTGATTTAGTCAAGTGCTGTGGTAACAAAAAGCGGCCCATTCACGCCACACCGATGTGACCAGACAACTCTCAGAGAAATTTTCTATGAATGAGATAGTTCGAATCAGCTACCGGAATGTTGGAGATTACTATTTAAAACTTAGGACGTCCACAAAAACTATATTGATGATGTATTGATATCTTCTAAAGATAGTCATAATCATAGAAGATGTTTTAACTCATACCAAGTTGTGGATATTTTATTGCATTTTAAATATGTATTGTAGAGATATTTTGGTAACTAAAATTTTTATTAATGTCTTTTTCAATTTGTATAGGTTTTTAACATCAGCTGATATACCTAATTTTCTATTTAGCTCATGATTATAATGATTACTGCTGTTACGAAGTGCCAGGTAACTTTTGATTTAAAGTTACACAATGTCCTTATTTTCAACTTTTAGATCTAGAGAATAGTCAGTAAAATATTCACTTTACTCAGTCTTTATTCATAATTATAATTGAACCATGTCTGTTAGAAATAATTTAGTCCAACTGTTAAAATTAATGTTGCCAATTAATTCTCCAAAAGTCTGTATTCAAATTAAGAATAACCTCATTTACGTAGCTGTGATATAAAGATTTCTAACCATTATAATAAACAGTTGGTTCTCTAGAAAGATCCATATTTTTAATACAGATCAATTTGATTCGAATGCTTCTATTTTTAGCTAGTTTTTCATTCATCATCATTTTTACTCAACAATGGTCCACGGTCTAATGATATCAAAAATAAAATACATTTCTCTTCACCTTAAATACTTATTCCATAAAATAAATATGCAATTGTTATCTCATATAATTCTTTAACGTTCAGTAAAAAAAAAAAACAATTTAAACGGCTCAACATATAAATGGATCTTGACGTCTCGTCCGTGCTTTCTATCACTTCATTTTATTTCTCCAATTCGATTCCATTTGTCATTATCGACTAACAAAGATTCGCTTACTAACAGACTATCAAGTAGTATTCAAGCAAGAATAGAAACGATGGTAAATATGTCAAATAACAATAAGGTTCCACTGTGTTGAATTGTTAGATTAGTTTTAGATTTAGTTTCTACCGATCGCAAACTATTTAGTTACAGTGTCTTCAATATATTTTAATACGGCATGGAAGTCGTCTTTTAAACCATTTGAATATAAAGTATCTTCCGATGCTTCATTTCTTTTTTGGATGTATCGATTATTTACTCGTTATCTGTCACTGTTACCGTTGCATTGATATCTCCTACACCTTCATGTGTATCATTTATAGTTAGAAGATATTTAGTAATATGTATCATTACATATAGTACACCATTATCTACCATTAGTTCCTGTCAGTAAATCCATCCAAAAGTTGTTTGAAGATTGCTTTTAACGATAAGACTGCCCATCATACGTAACTTTAGTAATAAATTTAAGTTTTTTTGAATCGATGTTATGAACTAAACTGTGAATTAGTAATATAATGTAGTACGAATATTTGTTATTTCTTTTAATGTTATGTAATAAAGCTACGTTCTAAACGGTACAATATCAATTTATATTTTAAATAAACTCAGTGGGGGTCATTTTTATTTTTAGCTAGAAGTTAGGCAATAAGTTTTTAAAAATATTGTAACGAATTGATTATTTACTAGCTATCGACTAGAGAAAGAAATGTTAGTGAAATCGGTTGCATTTTTACTGATGTAGGTGTGTAACTTTTCATTTTAATGAATAATTTCTGGGAAAAAGGCAAATATACAGAAAAGTGAATGGACTAAAAATTATTCACGTGTTCTAAGCTCTCTACTTTGCTGTTATTTTTAAACTCTTGATATAACATTATTTGTAACTTGTTCCATGTGAAGAAGAAATTATTTTAGGTATTAATGACTGACAATGTTTTATTATACTGTGATCAAATTTAGAAATCTAAAACCGAAAATTAAGTGTCAAACTAATTAAAGACGGTAAAATACCACAAAAAAAAAGGCCCAGAAGATTACCCAAGATCTTTAGCGTCAGGAGTAAAAAATCCTTTACATAAATAGTTAGCCAGCAGCATCAAAGTCAATCTGTGTTCAAGACGATGATAAAAATCATGTGAGAAAAAAACCGAACAGAGGTAAAAATACATTCAAAAAGATGCTACAGCCTAAAACCTTAGTTCTGAATGTTCAGTCTGTCAAATACTGCCAATTCATGTTCAGTTAAATCAATACCCTTTAATGGAGTTCAGGTTTCAATAGTATATTACAGAAGGGTTCAATAACTTTTCATTCGCATTGTATTTGTACTGTTGGATGAGTCATGGCCGACTGCCATATTTGCGCAAGGAGTTACTCAATGATGAAACTATGAATGACGCTAAGGTCGCGACATGTAATCATTTTTGATGAGTGATATATTGTAATACTAGGTTTTCAAGTTCTTAATCCATACTAGTAATACCTATTATAAATTAAAAAGGAACTATTTCTGTCTGTTTGAATATAATTTACAATGGAGAATGGCGATCCTTTGAATCGTGAGGAAGTACATAGGCCGTGATAGCCATTAAACACACGGCCAGAGCTGCGGGTAAATATTTAGTATTTTTTTAATAGGGGCAAAAGAGAAGATGTATCACTAAAGGTCACTCATAATTATCTCTTAAGATAATTTGCATTTGCAAGTAAAAGACATGTGAAGGGAAGAAGGGCTTAAGAGACAATCTTAGGATGTGTCTCTATGGAGTAGAAAAGTCCAAACAGTTTTTCAGGGAAAATATATGACGTGAAAAGTTTCATTATAGAACCTTTGTCGATTTCGCCGGAAAAACAATTGGGCTAAAAATGGTAGGCGTACCAAAGGTTACGTCCCAGTTTGGTCCGTCTAAGGATAATCTGTTAATGTGGAGATTTGTCGACTTAAGTCCAAATAAATGCGAACGATCCGCGAATCTACAGACAATGATTTGTTAATATCGACACGATTTACTGCACTTTTGGCCTAGTGGTTTAACGGTCAACGGTAACGGGTTCAAATCCCACGTAGGACAACACTTTGTGTGATCCACAAATTGTTGTTCTGAGTCTGGGTGTTCTTTGTGTCCGTTTCATGTATGTTTGTAAAGTCCCCCGCGACACAGGATTTATTCCTAGTGCGGGAGTTGTCTTTTAAAAAGATATAAAGATATAGGAAGAAAGTAATAACATAGATATATGATGGGTGGTACTCACCGTCCCCGGACTGGTTGCTGCTGTGCGCGTGGTACTGCTCATCTGTGAAGTCATACTCTACGTCAGATCAGACACATCTGCTCTCAACAGTATTAAAGTTTGGGGTAAGGTTTAGAGGGGGGAGGGACTCCTCCATAATTTATGAGATAAATAATGTTTAACTCATTTTTCTTAAGATTTAAAAGTAAACTTTAAAGTAGGTAAATGTTGTATTAATTAATAAGTTAATAGCAAGTAATATGCGTAAAATACAAGATAAATATGGGATTTTTTTTTTTATTTTTTTATTTAATTTCATATTTTTCCGTATTCTATAATCTAAATGAATTAATAAAGGATATGCGGGTATATTTTACTATTGTAAGATAAAAGTATTTGATTTGAGTTTTAAGTTACACTATGGTGGCTATCATACACCATAAAAAAACTTTTATAAAAAAAGAACAATAAAAAAAAAAAAAAATTGCACTCAAAAATATTTTTTCATTGATTTACTTTTATTTTGTAATGAAAATTATTGTAATTACTCACCTCCATTCCGATGGTCATTACTCATCAACTCCTGACTCTGCAAGGTTGGTGCATGAATCAGCACCTTCTGCTGTGGACTGTGAGGGTCTAGACCCTCAACCTCCAGCAATGGAGCATGAGGCTCGTAAGAGTGAACGACCAACTGCGGCGCGTGGAGATCCATCCTTAACGCATCCCCACCCAACAGTTCCAAATTTGAATACACAATTTTGAATAAATGTCACTGTAAAATTTAAAAAATCCGGTACACTAAGTGTCACTATTCAGTTCGAAATTCAATCTTTAAAAAAATGTTAACACTTTCAGTTCACAATTGAAGTTTTTGCACAGAATAAATCGTTTTTAATTTCGAATTTGGTTTTGTTTTTAAAATATACGTTATTTTTTAAATCCGGTTTTGGTAGTAGACAATGTGGCACTTTTTGTCGTTGCTTTCAATGTTCGATGTGGCTTCTGTCATGTAATTATAGTTTTTTTTCTACAAATTGGCACTAAATTTTGTTACTAAGATCTAGATTAGGATTTTTTTACGAGAATTTTTTCGGAGTATTCTTGTAGTTGAGAGTTTCGTCACTATTTTGTCACATGATTCTGTTGATCTGCTCGGTCTCATCGAATTTTCTTGCGAATCTTCTGACTTTTTATCATCATCGTACCTGTGAACAAAACAAATAATTTGTAATTTAGGTATGCATTACTGACATTTAGTAAAAATAGGGGGTCTAGTAGGTAGACCTATAGATGGGGGAGGGAAAAGACCCCTTGGGCTTCCAACATTCTCACTTACTGAGTGAGAAGCGGCAAAAAAATCCTTCGTCATTATCATTATTCTATTTTATAGGTTATATTTTATTGAAATTTAGGTCTTTCTAAATAATCTTAGCTAAATTATCGCCTGTAAACTATGAGTATCTACCAAGACATGAATCAAAACGTGAATCAAAACTTCATAATAACACCCCAACCCAAACATTTTGGGTCTAAATAGTATGAGGTCTGGTTTTGTCAATGACTATGTATGTTCACCAGTAAGAGCTTCATATCAGATGGAATGTAAACTAGTTTTCCTACTTAATATATCTATTTATATAAAAATGAATCACAAAAATGTATGTACGCGCATAACTTCCGATCGACTGCACCAAATTGAATTTGTTTTATGGGTTTTTGATTGTCAGGATTAGGCTTGCATAGAAGAAAATTAAAAGAAAACCCGAGACGTTATATTTTCTTAGTCCGCTTAGTCCTATGCACTGTGGCTCTGCGGGATGTTGAGGCGAGCTATATACTAAAGTTAGTTTTTCGCTAATTTAGAAAATATTCACGAAATAAATATGGCGGTATGAAGTTCGCCGGGTCTCATTTAATAGTTGTAAAATAAATTCAACATCCACACACAGCTTAAACATACTACGCTGCAACACCGATTAACTGAGTTGCGCGTACGCAGATAAATCACAGCGGCTTCCGTTTTGCAAATAAAATGTGTATCTATGTATTATTTAAAACAACCGGGTTCGTGCCCCGGCAAGCCATTGTTTTATGTTTCACGTTGATGTAAGAATGGCAGAGATTTGTATACGGTATCTAAGAATCTACACACTACCAACAAAAGTCAAAAAGAGTTTAGGTGTAAGTATGTAACCCGTCTATGAAATCTCAAAGACAATTTAGTCGGTAATAACACAAATTTTAACGAAAAAACCGACTTCAAGAACTGGACTATATTGAAATGGCACCACACGGGAAGCACCAGCTTTTAGATAGAAAAAAGAATCATCAAAATCGGTTCACCCAATCCAAAGTTATTGTTATGAGGTAACAAACATAAAAAAAACAGTCGAATTGATAACCACCTCTTTGAAGTCGGTTAAAAATAGAACAAATGGTCCATGGAATGTATGGAAAATAACATTTTTCTGTAACACGCACATAAATAGTGGACACGGACATAAATAGAATATACCTATTAGGTAAAGATGTCTTAACAATTTGATTTAACTATTCTTTTATAAGAAATAATAAATGTCAAGGAAAATGCATTATAAATATTGTCATGTCATGAAACAATAAAAAAATATTCATTAAACACTTTTTAGTCCAAGTACTGAAAACTAAATTACCGTTTGATAAGCACTGAAAGAACGTGTAGTACTAGTCAAAGGACACTAGAAACATGATGATAACTTAAAAAGTCACGACAGTAGTACTGCAAATATACCATATCCATATAACCTGGTTCCTGGTCACCATACCGGGCAGATCGTTTCTCATTGCAGCCGCGCTGGAAGCCTTTGTTCTACGCTAATGTTTTCAGTTGCATTTGCTTAAATTGTTATGTTAACTTGGCTACGTTCAAGCGTTACATTTTGAAGGCTACTGTTGTTTGGTTATGTCAGGTTGATATTTTTATCACAACTTGTATAAATGTATGTTTAAATTATATGTTTTCTATTACTATTTTAAGTGAAGTTGAACCTTGAACCTGAAAATACTCTATTGAAAGCCGAAAGCCGATGACTTATCCGTCACGCTAACTCCGTTTTATAGGTTTATTTATTAATAGCTTTTGCACGCCGCTTCGCTCACGCAGACTTTCATCCCCTAATTTACCCCCTTAGGGGTGGAATTTCCAAAATTTCTTCCCTAGTGCTCACTTACGTTATATAAAGAACCTACATGCAAAATTTCAGGATTCTAGCTTCAGCGGTTTGGGCTGTGCGTTGATCTCTGGGTATGTCAGTCAGTCAGTCACCTTCCTCTTTTATATATATAGATAGATATAGATTTATGACTAACTAGGGTAAAAATACGGAGACTGATCGCTCAGCGGTCGAAATTCAACCACTATTTTATATATTTTTTCTAACCTTTCTGTTCTTCTCCTCCATATAAACTTTACCTGTGCCAATTCTCATACTCGTCCGTTCGCATAATTCTCAGCGAACCGCTCGCAGAACCGATTTTACGATTTGTGATTAATTATATGGTAAATTTCTTTATTTTTCTTTGAATAGTTCTTATAAAAAATTTAACAAAATAAAAAGCGACTTCAAGAACGACCAAATCGTTCGATTTCTCTTGGATGCCATCATCAGATCTTAGTGTCCTTATCATGGTACCACCGTTGGGATATCTCCTTTCCAGTAGAAACAGAATCATCATAATCATAAACGACGAAGTTATCCGCGAACAAACTTATTAAAGAATATATATATACGGTCGAATTGAGAACCTCCTCCTTTTTTTAACCGACTTCCAAACTTTCCTTTTTTTTTTTTTTTTTAGGTATGTTCACCGATTACTCCGTCAGTTGTGGACCGATTTTGAAATTTTTTTTTGTATTCGAAAGGGTATGCTTCCGAGGTGGTCCCATTGCCAGCATATCAGGATCTGATGATGGGACCCCAGGGAAATCGAGGGAAACCCTCATTTTTTTTAGGCACATACCATGTTTTTCGTATATATTCTGAAGTTACACCGGTATTTGCGTGTGGCAGTCATCATTTCATGATGATGAGCTGATGATGTAAGGTACAACTCCTTAACGGTTAGGAGTTGGAGGAGAAATCTTTAAATATCATATGTATATATGTGGTAAGCTGATGATGGAAGGTGGAAGGTACAACTCCTCAACGGTTAGGAGTTGGATGATAAGTCTTTCAATTTCATACGTATCTAAAGACCTTCAGTCGTATACTTTCAAGTTATTTAGGTGAACTGATGATAGAAGGTTTAACTCTTCAACCGTTAGGGATTAGAGGATGATTTTAATATTACACGTACGTATAGACCTTAATTTGTAATCTTGATGATGAAATTTGATGAAATAGTTCAAATTACTACTTACCTACGATTGTTTGCACTAAAAACTAAAAAAAAACCGACTTCCAAAAAACATCAAACGAAAACTCTCTGCCAAAAAACACTTAAAAGCGTAAAATAAACTGGTTCTTCATACATTGCCTATACCTAATTCTTTATTTATTTCAATAGTAGTATTATAAAGTGTGCTAGGTACCTAAAATCTGTTTGAAGTCGGTGCTAAGCCAAAAAGAATACAAACGTACAATTACAGTCTAAGCGATAGTCACTAGATGTTTTTAAAATATCAATGTAGACATGCGAAAGCTAAATAGTTATCTGTAGAGGTCATTTAAAAAAATAATAATGTTCTAACTGAAGTGTTTGTATGTTTGTTTGACCGCGGTAATCTCAGAAACTGCTAGTTCAAATTGATAAACTATTTCAGTATTAGATATCCTATTTATCGATGAAGACTACTGCTATATAACATTACGCTTCGACCATTATGAACTGAGCGTCAATGAAAAACGTTTCAAAAACATAAAAAAATTAAAGACCCATAGGTTTATCCAGTAGTAGCCCAGTATGATATTTACAAAAACGGGCCATGTGCGAGTTGGACTCGCGCACTGAGGATTCCGTACAAACCTGTAGGTATACTCGTATTGTGTGATGTACCTAAAAAATTATGCTCTTCGCAATTTTCCTATTATCTGTGCTATAAGACGTTGCTTCGTACCGAATTTCAAGATTCTGAGTTCACGGGAACCATGTAGGTTTTGATTCCCTTGCAAGTGTCGAAAATTTGCAGCATAAATGACTGTATCTTTTGATTGCGTTGGCTTAGAAGTTTGTTTTTTTCACAGCTCTAAGGAACAGTAGACCTGAGTGTTTGATATGAATTTCAGCTTGATATCTCCACGCGTTCCTGAGAAAAAAGGCCTTGACAGACAGGCGGATAACAAAGTGATCCTATAAGGGTTCTATTTTTCCTTTTTTATTTCCTTTGATATTTAAAATCACATATGTTTGATAAAATCAAACAATATACAGCGTTAATATCCTGCGTTACCTCTTATAAACTTGAATATACACAACACTGTCGTCTATCCGTGTGTTAACAAAAAGGCGATGCGCGCGCGCAAGGCTGTGGGAAATAATTTGACAATACAATACCTTAGTAGTACACATGAGATTAAGTGGAAAAAATATATCGCGCGATACGGATGAGTAAAATTTTAAATACGATTTGTTTTCGAAGCTAAATTTAAGTAAAAAGTTAATTTAAATATTTGTAAGTTTCATAATTATGTATACGGGAATTAACGCGATCACTTATTTAAAGATATTACATACCTCTGATTTGCCTGACGTTTCGACCAGGTTGCACCGGCCGTGGTCACAGGCAGACTGTGACAGGCTGACACCTTTTAATAAGTGATCGCGTTAATTCCCGTAAAAATAATTATTATTATATCATGGAACGCGAAAGTTTAAAAGTTACTTTCTTACTTTCATTCTTCTATTTCAATAATACGTTAAACGTATTATTTGTCCTGGATGGTAATAGAACCTACGACCTCTGGCATGGTAGTGAATATCACTAACCACCGGAACAACAGTTTAATCAAGTAGTAAAATAAGTGAGTCAATAATAAAACACGATCATCAAGTTCAATGTGAATGAAAGTAATAAAATAATACATTTAGTAGTAAACCTGTTTAGATAATTATAATTAAGCAATTTTTCTGTGGATCAATAGGTTCTAGGTCAGGGCTACATATGCCTGTGGTGATGGATTTGGTATACTGGGTAACCTCCCCCCCCCCCCCTATTTATCCCGTGGGTGGCATTAATTTATAAAATGTGGCACAGAATAACTAAAAATAACACGACTCTAGAACTCAGATACACATAGTAAAATAAATACACAGAAAATCAACGTAAAATGACCACGTTCGTGATGTCGTGTTTCGTTGGTGAGTGCGAGACCGGAGCCCCAAATTAAGATTATGAAGAGGCCCAGACTAAAAGATGCAGCAGCATCACTGGGCCGCCATGGTGTGGGTCGCCATACTGCATTGTCTGCATTCGCAGTGAGTATGGCGACCAATACTCTTGGATTCTGCTTATGCTTTCCATCAGGCAGAGTAGAGTCATTTTGGCGGGCCATACATAAAAAAAAAAAATAGGAAAACGTATAAAAATGCAAATAATTATTACTCATCTGTCCAAATATTTGCATGCAACGGGAACTAAGCCGCGACGTCACAGTCTGTGGACTGCTTGCAGACACCGACAACCACAAAGAATCTACATCTTTCTAGTTTGGCACCTCATTTTATGATATACGCAAATGAGCAGATGGTTTACCTGATCTCGTTTCTAAGAATAGGCATATGTCCAGCAGTGGACTATTCAAGGATGTTGATGTGATATAATGGAAAGTAGCTACAGCTTCCCGTGGACGACGGTGACTCAGAGGTCAGGACAAAGACGTTGGCACCGTTTGACTAAAAAAATATTTAAAAACACACCTACAAGCAGCATATCTAGATACGTATCTTCTATATTAGTCTTATTGTCTGGACTTTAAAAGGGACGATAATCCCTGGGTTTGTTTCATCTTTCCTTCTTCGCGCTTAGCGTTAGGAAAGGCCGACTCATCGGCTCAGATAAGTTTAACATTCAAAAGTGTTCATTTAACCTAATTTCAAAATAAACAAACTTATACATAAAAGGTTCCAAAATAAAAAAATACAGATATAAATCTTAAGACTTATCTTCCAATACCGTGTGTATAATTATTTCCCACAAGTTATTCACACGTATCCGCCGATACTTATCTCATGTACAAACTTATTTATTTGCTTATGTTTTACCTAATGAATCATTGAATGACGTCATAGCTGAATTAACAATTTTGATTTTGAGATATACACCACAATTGATTAAGAAGAACTTCTTCAAGACAAATATATACTAGCGACCTGCCCCTACTTGGCAAGCTAATATTTTTTTTTTTCAATTTCCATCACTATAATCTACATTTATCTAACACACAACGACATCTAGTACCAAACTAAGCAGAGCTTGTGTTGTAGGTACTAGACAACTGATACAAATTCATAACTACTTTGTTTTCGTAAATACATATGTACATATTATACATAGAAAACACCCCAACTCCGAAACAAGTATTTTCAAACCACTGACGACTCATCACACAGGTTTATACCTAGTTTGAGGGTCAGAGGCGACTCGCTGTTTGCCCCATGTAAATCCGTGTGTATCAATTGGACATTATGAACTAATTTTGTAAATTACATGAATAAAGTTTTTTTTTTTATTTGCAGATAATACAAACATTTGATTCGACCCGGGAATCGGACCCGAAACCTCAAGCACAACAGGTGCATACGCTATTACTGTGCCACTGATGAGGCACGCAAAATTTATCATTACCATTTATATTTTCTTCTTATAGTTACTAGCTGTCGCTCGCGGCTCAGCTTCGGTAGACAATATGAATTAATAACAAGAACTTATTCAACATCTGCTATCGATTTTGCACTAAGCGGAATTCGAATTCGCGACCCCTAACAGGGCAGTCTAGAACTCCAGCGTAATAAGTGAATAAAAATATTTGTGTACACTTTTTTTGTTACGTTCGGAAACCTAAAAAATTGGTAAAAGATACTATCGTGAGACACGTTCGGAAATTATACAAAAAGCTTAAAATCTTTATGGTTCCTAGTGCTTTGAAGTTTGAGTTAGGCGTTTAACTAAAAGAAGTTCCCTGGGGTGACAGGTATTGTACTCCTTCGTTTTGTCTAGACATAGCCAATATTTTATTCTGAATTTACCTTTAGTTTTGTTTTGATCGTTGAACTGTGACACGGCGTGAAATTTTATATTTTGGAATAAAAATTGCCGTGAGGAGTATTTATAGTAATTAAGGATGTACTTTTTTTTTACACACAACGCCATCTAGTCCCAAGCTTTTTTTTTTTAGTAAATACATACATATTATACATAGAAAACACCCAAACTCCGAAACAAATATTTGTAGACCATACAAACATTTGGTCCGACCCGGGAATCGAACCCGAGACCTCATGATCAGCAGTCGCACACGCTAACCGCGAGACCAACGAGGCAGTCAACTTGTTTTGAAGCTTATGGGTGTCGTTCTGACTCCACTTTTTGAAAAGATATCGGTTATTTCCAAAATACACACATTAGTAAAATATCTTACTGTATAATTTATTTATTTTCGGTTTTCTTCTCTGGTCCGACCCGGGAATCGAACCCGAGACCTCAAGCACAGCAGTGGCATACGCTACCACTGCGCCACCAAGACAGTCAAAATGAATGTCGAACTTCATAAAATACTTAAAACATATTTTATACTTTTAGTACATATAAGCAAATGAATCATAACAGACGGTCTATGAAAAAAAAACTTTAAAAAACAACACATCATCAGTTTTACGACTACTGTTTCTATAAAAAGAAGAATTAACGATGGGTGTGGGAAACCGTCGACACCTTCCCACTCTAACTAGATAATAATAAGATGTTATTTATGAAAAAACAAGGAGATACAAATTTGTCAGAGAGGCGATAAAGAAAGAAAACCGGTGTGAAATAGCGCTTGTGCTGTGTTTCACCGACTGAGTGAGGATACCGGAGGCCCATACCCCAACCCCCTACCACTACCTGCTCCCCCATCCCCAAAAGGCCGGCAATGCACTTGTATTGCAGGTATTGCAGGTGTCCATGGGTGGTAATCGCTTACCATCAGGCGATACATCTGCTAGTTTGCCCGTCTATTCCATAAAAAAAATCATCATTGAATATTAATGTAATTAGTACACTTTTTTGATTAAAAAAGGACAACTCCCGTATTAGAAATATATCCTGTGAGTGGAACTTTAAAAAACGGACACATAGAACACCCAGATTCAGAACAACAATTTGTGGATCACACAAAGTGTAGATACTAGTTGTTGCCGCGTGTATGTCGATTATCGCGGCAAATAGTAGCCTATGTGTTATTCTGATGTATAAGCTATATTACTGTTAAGTTTCATCCAAATCCGTCCAGTAGTTTTTGCGTGAACAAGTAACAAACATACACACACACAAACTTTCGCCTTTATAATATTCGTGTGATGTGATAGTAGGGTGTTTAACGAAATCGTTTTTACATATTAAGTTTGTACTAAAATTGTTTTTAATTAAATGCTGAATGCGGAAATCAGGAATATCGTCCATTTAAAATAACTTAAATGAAAATTTCCATACAATCATTGAAATAATGACTCATAAAAATACGTTGAAAATACATCATGGCGGTAGCATGGTGTCGGATAGCATTTACAAAAAACTATGACATTGAAAACACGAAATAATTGTTCACAAGTGTTAGACAAAGGCATATTTAATTAACGGTAGGGTGACCATCGTTTATAGGTATCAATGGAATTGTCCAAGAACTTGATTAAATAAAGAAAAATGAATCTTAATACACTTCACTGCTAGGAACTAAACTGCACAGGTTATAGATATGAACAGTAAGGTCTCAAGTCGTCACTCATCGTCATCAATAGCTTTTAACAGTCCACTGCTAGACATAGGCCTCACTTTTGAAATGACATTTTGGCCTAATTTACAACGCCAGCCAGATGGATTTTTCTTCACTTGTCGTAGTTAAAATCTTCATTTAGATATTTCAACTAGCTGAACCCTGCAGTGTTACCCGCGGTTTTTGTCGTACTGCGGGTAACGCCACGGGGCGAAGCGGGGTCTAAAAAAGTAGCCTAAGTTACTCCTTATATCATTAGCTACCTATCAGTAAAAGTCACATAAAAATCAGTTCCAGAGATTAACCGGAACAAACAGACAGACAGATGGAAAGACAGACAAACAAAAATTGTATAATATAATACATATGCATTCAGCAAAAAGCAGTAATTTAATATTACCAATAGACACTCCAATTTTATTTATTTGTGTAGATAAGTCAAATGTGTACATGCAAATTTTGTGTATGTGTGTGGCACACATTAATATATACTCTACTATAAGTTATAAATAGACTGTTTTAAGGTAGTTTTTTTCCTGTTCTGTAGTAGGGTAACCATATATATTTTTTATACGAGAACCTGAATTTCAGAGTAACACAATTTACTCTTTTTTTAAATTTGAGTCTTAATTTTAAAACATGTATTTTATAGCTATTCTTAGAAGGTAAAGTAAAGCAAACAATAAAGAAAAAAATCAGCAAAAGAACCTTTCCAGTTTTATGTGTTTTAATTATGTTATCAATTTAAGTTTTACTAATTACGTTATGTTAGTACTTTGGATTCACAAGTGATTCACAAAAAGGTTTAAGGTGTTTAAACTTTGGTGTATCAAGGTATTGGTCAGAAAAAGGTGATACGATTAAATCACCATTAGTCACGTAATTGGCGGTGGGATCATTAAAAAAAACAAAAATACCCTGAGACAGAAGAGAAAGACTTTATATTGTGCTGTTGACAGCGTTTTTGTTCGTATTTAAGATTATACTTTTCCCGCAACGGTAACACGTGTTTAATTTCGGAGTTTCCGCAAGTTAATCTCATAAATGTTTTGTTTCATTTTGCGAAATAAAAATGCATGTCAGTGATTTTAGAAGCGTAGCTTATAAAAATACTATTGGTACATTTCTAATTACGTTGTGATTGTACATATATTAGATAAATTACACTTTGTCTAGCACAAAATTTATGACCATGCTCATCATGCAATTATTTGAGACCAAGTCCTCTGACAGCAGCCAGGATGGTCAACCACTAGATAAACAGTCTCATCAAAGACCAAGTTCTTGAAACAAATGTCCATCATTTTCCTTAAATGATAGCTACACTACACAATAGGAATACTCCTATCAGCAAACACGTTTGGACAAGTTCAGTATATTCACGACACCATTCAAGGACAGGCGCGATGTTATCGCTCACATAATGATTTTTGGATTTCTTTGTTTAAGCAAAAGAGTTCGTGAAAATCTGTTCTTTTGTTTCCAGTAAAAAAGGACTCCTATGTTTTTTTTTTAATAGGTGGCAAACGACCAGACGTATCACCTGATGGTAAGCGGTTACCGCCGCCCATGGACACCCGCAACATCAGAGGCGTCACAAATGCAGAAGCATCACTAAGCCACCATAGTGTGGGTCACCATGCTGCATTGTTGCATTGTCTGCACTCGCATGAATATGGTGACCACCACTCTTGGATTCTGCTTATGCTTTCCATTAGGCAGAGTAGAGTCATTTTGGCAGGGCCATACATAAAAAAAAATAAGCAGGATTTGTATTAGAACACGGATATAAGTAGTTACATATAGATAGATACATTTATCTTGTTAAAACATGTACATAAAATACATTTACATAGAAAAACCCAACTAAAAATAAATAAAACTGTGTTTTTATCTTTCATTTGTAGTTTCTTATATTCCTGCATTGTGTCTTGTTAAATGATACAGTATGATAGGTAAATTATTTATTTTATCTTTTAATTAACTAACTAGCTTTTACACGCAGCTTCACTCACGCAGATTTACCCCCTTAGGGGTGGAATTTCAAAAATTCCTTTCTTAGTGCTCACTTACGTTATACAAAGAATCTACATGCAAAATTTCAGGATTCTAGCTTCAGCGGTTTTGGCTGTGCGTTGATCTCTGGGTATGTCAGTCAGTCTGTCAGTCACCTTCCTCTTTTATATATATAGAAGATTCTTAATTATTTTAGCCAGGTGGAGTGACGACTTGCCAAGATGCCTTATTATCACTATGGGGGTATTCTTTTATGGTATTTCACAAGCCCTTTCCAATTATGATCATCGAAGCGAATCAATCGGCAGTGTGACCAGAGTTATTTTGTAAACAATAGCAATTTTACGGTAGATTTAATGCATCCCCTGCGCAAGCGCACGTTAAAGAGGAAAAAAATATTATTATTACTTGATTATCTGAAAAATTCTGTACCAATATTACAAAGAAGTAAAGTTTCTAACTTTGTTTGTATGGTTGTAGGGCATAATCTTCGGAAGTACTGATCCGATCCTGAAAATTCTTTCACTGACAGAAAGCGACACTATTCAGGAGCGACATATGCAATTTTTGTTATGATTGAACAAAAAAATCAGTTAAAAATAATAGTATTTGTAAATGAAGTCGAAGAAAAGCGAACGGTTAACGCCAAATGAAGTGGGCACGGGTCGGCTAGTAAACAATACATAATATATAAAATTTTAACAAAATAAAAACCGACTTCAAGGCTCGACTCGATTTCTCTTGGATGCCATCACCAGATCTTAGTGTCCTTATCATGGTACCTCTGTTAGGATATCTCCTTTCCATTAAAAAAAAAAATCATCAAAATCGGTTCATAAAGGACGAAGTTATCCGCGAAAAAACATAAAAAAAACATAGGTCGAATTGAGAACCTCCTCCTTTTTTGAAGTCGGTTAAAAAATGTACCCATTTCTAACTTGAACAATAAGCACCTATTTACTCCAATTTAACTATTAAACGACTCATTTCCCAACAAGTTATGGCATTTTATCAAATTTACATGTTAACCCTCAAATGCCGATGGTCAAACTCACCCCATGCGCTTGCATCGCGTGAGTGTAAACGGTTGACTTTAATTGGGGCGTGTTCGATTCCCGTGTCGGTATGTAAATTGTACAATTATTGTGTTTCCTGGATTTGTTTGATTTTAGGTTAGTTTGTAAACGTAATTTTTGATGTGTGATTTTAATATTGACTAGTTGTGTTCCGCGGTCTCGCACTCACCAGCGAAATACGACAGCATTCATGCTGTCATTTAAACTTGGTTTCTGCGAGAGGGTAGTACCGCCCCGGTCGAGCTAGCCCGTTCGTACTGAAATCAGCGTGGCTCGCAGTGTTTCGTTGGTGCGTGCGAGACCGGAGGCCCAAATAGTCTAGTCAACAAGTTCCATACTTGTTGACTAGACGCCATGGTGTGGGTCACCATGCTGCATTGTTGCATTGTCTGCATTCGCAATGAGTATGGTGATCACTACTCTTGGATTCTGCTTATGCTTTCCATCAGGCAGAGTAGAGTCATTATGGCGGGCCAATCATAAAAAAAAACTAAGTATATTTATCAACAGTCCCTTTTACAGGGTACACCTAGTTTGATATCAGATCGCGTGTGAGATATCTCAAGTTATTTTTAACTTAAATACCGCGGCGTCGGTAGACTCCAAAGTCATATAATTAAAACTTTTAAGTAAAAGCATTTTTCCTTTCGCTATCTGTACATGACATAAGTTACGTCATTGTGGCGGGTTCACACGGGCGCCCTAGACATTGACTCGTGGGAGCGGACGTGTGAACTGGCACTTATATTGTTACTTTGTAGGTTACTTTTGTTTGAGACGGAAAAAGTTATGTCAGATTGTTTGTTATCGATGAAAATATGCAGGCTTTTAAGTATCTACGATCTTATTATTATTAGAAACAAGTCATAAAGCAAATATATTTTCATTGATGTTGTTAAGTTTACATAATTTCCATTGCAAAGTTATACATAGTTATAAATATTAAAATATAAGAAAATGTATATGAAATGAAATCATTTATTCTGCAAATAGGTTAGGTACAAGAACACTTTTGCAAGTTAAACTGTTTTTGAGCAGATGAGTTCGGCCTTTCCTAACTGGACTACTCCTGAGAAGAAAGGACGAAACAAACTCAGGGATCATCGTCTCTTTTAAAGTCCAGACAATATTCTGAAATGCAGAAGACATTATTTTAATAAAAAAAGCGATAATAACAATTTGAGTCACAATTATAATAATCAGTAAAGATAATAATTTAAAAAATGCCTTATACCTTTTTAGCTAGCTGCTCGGACAGATTTCGTTCTGTAAACCTCCCGTGGACATTAAGGCTCATAAAAATATTAGCTGAATTAAGCATGCCATTCTCGAGTTATGCGCTTAGCAACATTCATTTTTATTTATTTAGATAGATTCACCAAGTGAGAAACCTTCATCATGAAATTTACATTACTAGTATTTATACGCAGGTTAAAGGTCAAAAGGAAAATCGCTACTATGTGCATTTCCATGTCTAAACCATCTTTGTTCCAAATTTTATCTAATTCAGTTCATTCATTCTGTCATGATTAAGTAACAGACAACCATTCATACCTTCGCGATACAGGGGGAAGACTTAAAGTTCGGTAACGTTCTCATGTCTTATGAGTTGTCTATGGAACGTGGTGAACTGTCTAGTTATGGCCTCTTTATTATAGAGCTATCATAGATAGAGTGGGGAAGGCATACGGCTGCCTGTAAGCGGAAACGTCCATGGGTTAAAAATAGAGAGAAGATCGCGGTACTCCATTTGTCTTTCTCTACTGACGCATGCGCAGTAAAGGACTAATAATGGTAATCCAATCACAACAATTAACCGTTTAATCGTTCTGCTATGCTGCTTTCCGCGCTAACTACGCATGCGTCAGTAGAGAAAGACAGATAGGTACCGCGTTCGTTCCTCTCTTTCTAACCGAGGGACGACTGGAGGGCTGGTTCCACTGCTCTATATATAATAACTCTATGCTCTTTTAACCATAAAATATGAAGAGCATAAGAAAGAAGAAAGCACGAAAATAATTAATTCTGACAAACACAAGACAACACATGGTTCAAATACAATACAAAAGAGTGACCCACTGGTAGTTATAGCGCCCTATGTAGTGTCAGAAAAGGCAGCATACGTATAAATCTATTTATACTAACATTATAAACGCGAAAGTTTGTAAGTATGGATGGATGGATGTTTGTTACTCTTTCACGCTAAAACTTCTAAACGGATTTGGATGAAACTTTACAGTAATGTAGCTTTTACATCAGAATAACACATAGGCTACTATTTGCCGCGATAACCGATAAACCGACATATACACGGGCGGAGCCGCGGGCAACAACTAGTACTCTATAATTTATTAATAATTAAATATTTAAGTATATCTTTATTATTATTAATATAAATTACGCATTATAAAGTATCCTATGTCCTTTCACAGGCTCTAGACTATATGTGAACCAAATTTCATATACATCGGTTCAGTAGTTTAACGTGAAATACAGACAAAGTTACTTTCGCATTTATAACATTAGTAAGGATGTATGTGAAGTCACAGGCTTAAGCTAGTAAAACATATATCTAGCTAAAACCACTCGTAAATAAAGAGAACCGCATTACAATACATAGTAAATGCCGATGTGAGTTAACCTTGACGAGCCTTTCTTGATAACTTTGTCGCTATTGTTGAAAACATACAAACTACGCATGATTCATTCTATAGGCAAAAGAGGTATTTACTATCGAGGTTTTATTTTAATCTGTTACTTATTACATAGTACCCTTTAGGCTCAAAATAAGCATAGTTTATAATACGTGATATAAAAGTTAGATTAATAATTATTTATGATGTGTTTGCTATTTTCAGGACAAGGTTTGCATAGAAGTGTTATATTTATAGTGTTATATTTTCTTAGTCCGCTTAGTCCTATGCACTGCGGCCCTGCGGGAAGTTGTGGCGGGCTTATATGCTAAAAGAAGTTTTACGATAATTTAGAAAATAATCATGAAAATAATTAGGAATGTACGAACTTACGAAGTTCGCCGGGTCAACCTGTGGCTCAAAATATTATAATTAAAAATGCATAATTTTCTATTAGTCTTTTACACGGTAGAAAAATTAGTAAGCTGACAATACTAACATTTAAACTTTAACCTTATCACGATTCTGATAAAGTCAGAAATAAGATAATTATGCACCTCCCCTTACTAACGGCAAATGGTGACCGTTTCTTATTGAATAACGTTCTAACCGACTCACTAAAGGTAAGGAGTTTTCGCGCCAATTTTTTTATATGTCTTTTGTCTTCCTTTCTTAACCGACTTCAAAAAAGGAGGAAGTTCTCAATTTAATTTTCTTGTATTTTTTTACGTTTGTTACCTCTGAACTTTCGACTGGGAGAACCGATTATGATGATTCTTTTTTTATTTGAAAGGTCGTGTTTCCTGTGTGGTCCCATTTTAATTTAGACTAGTTCTTGAAGTCGTTTTTTTTGTTAAAATTTTTGTTAAAATAGGAGTTTTTTTGCACATTTTCACTCATGAGTTGTCAATGATGACAAAAAAAACTCTAAACAGAAATATAAGTTGTAAGACCAGATAAAGTTTCCGACTTCAACGTGAAGATAACAGGTCTCTTTAATACAAACTTGTGAATATAGTTGTAAACATCCTTGCATTTGCATTGTGCATTGGCGGGAGAAGTGTGCAGAGTACAAGGAGTCCGTGTAAAAAAAACCTAATTTATTTATAAGCGACAATTTTGTCTTATTTTCATCTTTAAACTCATAACCTTAAAGTTTATATTCTTGTTCTTGTATACATTATATCTGAATCCCGGTAACGGCTGCAACGATTTTCATAAAATTTTGTTTGTAGGAGATTTCAGGGGCTAAATTGATCTAGCTTGAACTAGCTAAGATTTTTTTTTTTTTAAATTACCAAGAAAAAAGTACCTACAGTCGGTCCAGGTACTAACAACTTTATTTAGTCTTAAAACATCGGTTTTGTGTTATTTCAACTCTAAATATATAAACTTAAAGTTGAAAATGACTTAGAACCGCTGTTTAAAGTTAAATATCGTTATTGTTATACAAATTTCTTTATTCCGCATAACATTACAACTAGACAGTAATTAATTTTGGAGGAAAAATCTCTTGGTAATAAGTAAAGATCGTACAAGGTTCATTAACCTCAATTAATAGGTTATTTACAAGACAATGGAACAAAAACTTCGGCTAACGATTGAATAATTACGTGCGTGCAGTAAAAAATCTTTTTAATCTTTTCTTTGATGAAGAAAATTTTATTATCTGTGCTGTCGTTTGTAAATATACTGAGGCAGTACCTTGACGAATAATTTTCTATTTTTATTTGATTATGTAAAGGAAACAAACATATATAAGTCCAAAAAAATAATGTACAGTTAAACCACACGTAATCAAAAATATTTTTCTACAAAAAATGAACAAAATAAACGAATTTTAAATGCACAGGTTATGCACATATTATGCACATATTAATATTAACAATATGTCAAGGTAGTAGAGCCACGCTGATTTCAGCATGAACGGGTCGGGTCAACCGGAGTGATGCTACCCTTGCACAGAAAAAACCCGCATAGAAATCAGTGCAGTGGCTTTTGAGTTTATCGCGAACAGACAGACAGACGCGGCGGAGGACTTTGTTTTATAATATGTAGTGATAAAATTAAAACACATTTTCGTATTCAAATCAGTAATTTTTATACAAAAGTGCTATTAACTTTTAACTTTCCTTATCGTCCAATCCACCTTCAACAAAACATGGCCGTTAAAAACTGTAAAAAATTCAACAGATACTAGGGGTTGACTACCCTTAAGGAGTGTACGAGAGGGTGAATGCGCTAAGGTCGTTGGGCCACCTGCGCCGCGCAACCTGACATGCCGGCGCGTGCGCGGCAAAACACGTTACATTTAGAAGTGATTTATTGATAAATAATGCTGTTTTGATTCGGAATTTGGGTCAAAGATTCAATGTAAGTTAAAATGATAGTAAAGTAAGTGATAATACATAATTTTTTACTGATTTTTTGTTTGTAGGGTAACTAATAAGTAATCAGTTGTGAATTTGTGAATGTAATATGGGGAAATTAAAAGGTTTCCAAATTTAAAAGTTAGAATGTTGTTGTAATTTACTCTTATTAAAGAAAAAGTTTAAAAAAACTATAATTCGACTAAGTAAAAACTTATGATAAAATTTATGTCACTAAACTATTGATACCTCATTCTTAAAAACCGATTCAGTAGTTTAAACGCTACGGTTGGACACGCAAGCATACATAGACTGCCAAAAATATTACCCTGTCTTTTGGCTTCGCCGTGAGCGGGTAAAGATAATCTTAATGAAGACATGAAGAAGTCTTTTAAAATAAAGTTTTGTAACGTATTTGTTAGGCATACAGACTAAGATGGTCTCCCACAGTTATACATAATAAAGACATAAATGTGTACATTGGAAGAGTTCATAAAAAATAAACATATATCTTCTATAAAACCAAGAATAATTTGTCCACACCAATTACAGAGTAAAACAGACACATACTAACCACCATGTATTGTCTGTCGGTATGCAAATCACCAACGTTTCCCACATAAATTCAGCACCTGTTGTTGGCCATAAATATTTAAATTTTAAACAACGCGACAGCCCTAGCGTGGGGGACGGAAGGATAAAATTGTGATCATCGACTTTGACCGACCCTAATACAGGGCAGGGCACATAGCTCGGAGAACCGATGGCCGATGGGGCAGAAAGGTTCTTGAGTGGAGACCACGTGACGGCAAACGTAGCGTAGGAAGGCCTCCCGCAAGGTGGACGGACGACCTAGTTAAAATCGCAGGGACTCGTCGGATGCAGGCCGCTACCGACCGGTCGAAGTGAAAATCAATGGGGGAGGACTACGTTCAGCAGTGTACTTATTACGGCTGATATGATGATGACCCTAATACGGATACTTCATAGTAATAGACATAAGTTTGACGACCTTACGACGTGCAATATAAAGACCAAACTCTAATGAGACGGCTACCGGTTTGCTGTCAAGTATTACCGGGTTTCCAATCAAAAAGCATCCGTGTGGTGACATATCAAGAATACGGAGTATTACAACCCCTATTTATCCCATGGATATCGTAAGAGTCGACTAAATGACCAAATCACCTAGAACATCTACAGTACTGCAAAGCGAAGCGACGCAGTACATAACACGTCGGCTACCTTTTTTATGGGTCTGCCAAAATAACTCTACTTTGCCTAATGGAAAGCATGAGCCGAATCCAGGAGTAGTGGTCACCATACTCATTGTGAATGCAGCATAGTGACCCAAGCTATGGCGGCCTATTAAGATGCTTAGCTGCAACATTGGGCAGTTAAACAATTAGGTCAACAGCGCAGTCAAAATTTGTGTGTAAGAGGTTTTATATTAAAGCTAGCAGATCTTAATTTATAATTATTATGTCATCGCGTGACAGCCCTAAGTCTAAGCAGGTGGAATGACACGTGCGCTTCGTGATTTTTTGTCGCGCTAAATGTCATCGCCGGTCAACAGGTTCGGTTCGATTTACGTTATGCTTTGGCGGGAAACTTGGCATTTTAATTGAGGGTTGATAAATATTAACCTAAATGATCAGCCCATTTAGATTGCAGTAAAAGATGGAACAGACCAGAATTGACCACATAGAAGTGAATGTTTGGCGCCTCATGGTAAGCTGTTATCAGTACTAATTAATTGGGGTTTTTATGCGATACTGATTTTTTTTAAGATTATATAGATGCATTGATAGTATTAGCCTCTGCTTAGAAAGGAGGTTGTAGTTTATTATACCATGCTGGCCAGCAGTGGACTATTAAACGCTGTTCATCATGACATAAAATAGTATTAATAAAAGATTTCACTGCCTCGGTGGCGCAGTGGTAGTGTATGCGACTGCTGTGCTTGAGGTCTCGGGTTCGATTCCCGGGTCGGACCAAATCTTTGCATGATCTGCAAATATTTGTTTCAGAGTTAGGGTGTTTTATATGTATAATTTGTATGTATTTACAAAAATAAAAGTATATATGTATTTATATCAGGTGTCTAGTATCTATAACACAAGCTCTGCTTAGCTTGGGACTAGATGGCGTTATGCGTTAGATGTCTAAATATTTATTTAATTTATTTATTTATTAGATTATCAATAGTTTGACCCTTCGCGTCAGACGGACGTAAGTATATTTAATGTGTAATGTCTATGATTGACGTCAAATTGCTAATTTTGGTTTTTATAACATTGCTATCAATTGCATTGATCTATTCATCAGCAACCCATAACGTACCATTGCTGGAGTCGGGTCTCCTCTCAGGAGAGGGTTAAGTCTGTAATGCCAATTGCATTGATATTGCTTCCTTAATAGCCTAGTACCTAGCACTCAGTATTTTTTTTGATAAAGGTTTTAAGAATTAATACTAGGTAGATCGATTTGTTGCCCCCGATACTCCCTGCCTTCATTAAAATCGTTAGAGTCGTTTCCGAAATTCTGATTATATATACATACAAAAAGCTCGCTTAAAGGTATTAGATAGATAAAAAACTAGTAAATTGTCAAAAATTGATAAAACAGATCACAGAAATGAACTAAAAATACAAATAATTTCTAAAGTCTGTTACAATAACATAAAATATATTATAAACACATGTTCTAACGAAATTTTACTTTTTTTCTCTAATCCAGCACGTGGATACACCAATTATAAGGGGTGAGCTCATTTCCGATGACAATGATATCAAACTGAACATCCTGTATAATTATGTAACAGTTTTTTTTTAATTCGGATAGATCTTTTATTTTGTTGTAGGATAAAATTATTTTTAATGATTTCATATTGATAATGATGGGGAACAAAACTGCAACGAAATAACTTAATTTAGATGAATTACTTCTGCTATGACAATAAGGACTGTAAGTGAAGAATGTGTGGCGACCTCCACATACAGCATAACAAAAACAACATAACATACTACAGCGCCATCTACTGAAGATACATTGAACTACGGAGTAACGAAGGAAACTAAGAAAATTACCAATCCTGAATCGCGCTATAGAAGTTCTCGCAGCGATTAGCATATATACAAGATCCCAACATCAACCGTTGGGCCGCGGCGGCCCACCAGGCGTGATCACCTCGCCTGGTCGGAGGATCCTCCCTTTGTATAGTAGGGACATAGCACCTGTTCCTCCACAAATAACTTAAAATTCGTAGGTTCGATTCCCAACGAGGACAAATGTTATGTGATTAACACAATCATTTGTAATTTATCTATTACTTACTAAAATTTTCCCGCGCCTTCACCCGCGTGTATATCGGTTATCGCGGTAAAGAGTAGCCTATGTCCTTTCTCAAGAATCCAAGTATCTCCAAGCAAAATTTCATTGAAATCGGTGCCGCAGTTTAGCCATGAAAGCGAAAAAAACGAATTCTTTAATATAAGTTATGGAATCAGGCGTTACTTTGCGGAAATCCATGACATTAAATGCTATGAAATATATTTAGCTTTATTTCCGCGAGACAAATATCCAGGTCTGAGCGTTTGAGCTCGTCGAGCTCAAACGCTCGACGAGTCAGCATCTCCTGAGGATGCCCCGTGGAGGGGCGAAACACGTGTCGAGTATAGGTTTGGTTGCATGGCATGCTAATTATTTCTCACTTGTTTTGTATGTGTACATATGCATGATACCCATATGTGCATGTGAGTATGCATGACGGTGGGATTTGTGCCTTGCTTTCAGACCTGGATATTTGTCTCGCGGAATTAAAGCTAAATATATTTCATAGAATTCTTTAATTTCGAAATCTTTAGTTTCAAGACGGGCTGTCGGTTAACGACCTACGCATGCGAATAGCCCTTGTCGCACTAATAGGTCAACGCACTACAACTTGTCCATATGTTCAAACGACTTTGTTGCAAATTAGTCTTTCATTCTAATTACATTTACATTACACATTAATATATAATTTTAGTTTTATACTTTCAATAGATTGTTAGCCACACAATCTTTACTAAGATAAAATAGAAGTTATAGATCATATTAGTTATGACCGACTTTCCATGAAGAACACTTGAAATAGTCTGAAGGTAAACGGTCACCAGCACCTTCAATTACTCTTATTACCAAAGTTGTTGGAAATGTTAAATAGACCAGGTTAATTGGAGCCAGGCGTCTCCAATTTGACCTAAAAGGTATTGGGAAGAAATAAATTGAAATAGAACGCAAAAAAATCAAAGTAGGTAATTGTTTTAATTTGTATCCTTGCCAATATTATAAGTGTGAATGTGAGTTAGTTTGTTACGTTTTCAGGCCTAAATCTGTAAACCGATTTATAAAATCCTTTCATCAAATGACATCCAAAAGTAACATAGGCTACTTTTTACCGCCAAAACCTACATACACACGGACGGAGTCGAGGTCCAAAGTTAGTATGAGATATTTGTATTCTACTAAGTAATAACATGTTTGAAATTCTAAACGTCATCTAAACCTAAAAAAACTAGGAAATAATCATTAAGTACTTGCTAGTCTAAACACAAACTTATTGGAACACTTAGACTGCACAAAAATCAAGCAAAATTCAACCTTATGCCCAACACAGAGGGTCTATTGAATATTTTTTCGTACAACTTTTATAATTATGTTTACATAATACAGCTGATAGAACAAAAATACGATGTAAAATCAACCTTATCTCCATAAAAATAAGAGCGATACAAATGTTTTGATAATTGTTCTAAGTTGGATGGTTGCCAACCAGCTGATGGGAAATGCATGTTTTTTTAAAAATATTATTAGGGGTGTGTTTTTGTAGATGTAACGGAAGACTAGGGTTGACACCTGTTGTTACTTAGGGTTAAACGACCCCAAGAGGTTAAGAAACAGTGATAAATACTTTAAACGGTCAAGTGGCAGTTGTTAGACATTTGTTTAAGGACTTCTAACAAACAAGTTGATTAACTGTAAGTTATTTTGCCAATTTAGAGTAGAGATTCCTCGGCATAACACGCCTAAGTTGCGAATTATTAGTCCTGTATTCGATTCTCGGGTATTGTTTTTTTTTTCTCAACGTATTTAAGATTATTAACTTTTGTAAGACAACTCTCACAGTAACAACATAATATTCCTGTGTCGCTGGGGACTTTACAAACATACAAACAATAGATCTAATAACATCTAAATTCAAAATAACAATTTCTGAATCACGCAAAGTGTTTTCCTGTATAGGTTTCAATCCACTACAGTCAGCCCAGTAAAAAGCGACTAATTGATCGCTTAAACCAAAACGTCATCCGTACATTTATATACTGACTGATATAATGGGTACTTATATAAGTATATACTATTTTGGTTAATACATATATTTTATACATATAAAACATCCAAACTCCAAAATAAATACAGACGTTTGGTCGAGAACACGCACCTAACCTTAGCACAGCAGTCGCTACCACTGCGCTACCGAGGCAGGTAGTGGTTTAGAAGAATCATAAAACCGGTACCATAGCCTATATTCCCGATATAAACTGTGCCTGTCTATAAATTACAGCTATTGTCATAAGACACTTATCGACCATCTTGGCCGGTATTCGCAGAAACCTGTTTAAGACGAAGATGCTACGACAATTTAAGTAGGTTTTTTCAATTTATTCTTTTTATTAGGGACAAGGAGGCCTAATGATGCAGAAGCATCACGAGGCCGCCATAGTGTGGGTCACCATACTGCTTAACAGTTGTATTGTCTTGACCACCACTCTTGGATTCTACTTATGCTGTCCACCAGGCAGAGTAGAGTCACTTTGGGCAGGGTCAGAACCAATAAATGACCTTACTCATTACACACTTATTTATCCTTACTGGAAATCGAATCTACAACCTACTATTTAGGAAGTTACTCTACGTGGAAACTTATTTAAGTTTGCCTTTTGTGATATTTATCACATATATATATATATATATTACAAAAGGCATTGACACTTAACATAATAATAAAAGAAAGTTGCCTAGAGTGTCAGTCTGTCCTGGACATAATCTAGGCTAGGATTATCTAGGCTAACTGGCTGTTATACCCTGAGGGAGACGTCTTTATCTTAGTACTGTTTAGATTTCTAGGCTGTACATAGTTTTGATATGTAAATATTACATTATTTAGAATATAGGTCTACTTTTTACATAATAACTAGCTGATCCGGCAAACGTTGTGTTGCCATAAAAAAAAATTGTGGTTTAAAAAATAGATTGTTCATTCCTCTCGCCAATGCGGCGATCACCTTGTGACGTTTGCAATACCTATAGGCCCATGTTATAAGCATACAATCACTAAACAAGTTCACTAGCGAGAGCAATGAACGACGGCTGTGTCACCGTCTTATTATTCTAAACTAATGCATCAAGCACTTACTGGAGTTGCGTGATGTCCTTGATCTCGTCGGCCGCTGATGGGGTACTCCACTGCCGCGTCACACATACATGCTCCAGAATGCTGTACAATCTTCAAGGAATTCGAATTACAATACACTCTTATTAGCTATCGCGGATCGAGCCCCTTTGAACGAGACTACTAACACTCGCGAGTCCAACCCAGACCAATCATAGCGGTCACCGACGAAACACCGAGTCGTTGGAAAATTAGCTAAATATCAATTCAATTAACTTAAAACCGGCAGTCAATTACGAAGCTCCAGCTCAACCGATCCAAGCATCTCAAAGCACTATCTCAAACGTCAAAACGTCAAACAAGAAAAATGACAATCGAAAATGTTGCCATTACAATGACGTTAAATTTCTAACATAGATGTTGGTCAATTCTCAGACCTACCCGATATACGCACCAAATTTCATAAAATCCGTCCAGCCGTTTCAGAGGAGTATGGTTACTAACATTGTGACACGAGAATTTTATATATAAGATATTGTCAAAACGCATCTCACACAAGGCTGCGTAATCCCAAACTAGATATAACATACATCTATATTTCATACCTAGATAAATTACACCCAGACCCACCGTGGGAGAGCCACGCTTCGGCATGAATGGGCCGGCTCGACCGGAGTGATAGCACGGCATCACAGAAAACCGGTGTGAAATAGTGCTTGCGCTGTGTTTCACCGAGTGAGTGAGGATACCGGAGGCCCAAAAGCCTCCCCCTATCTCCCCCCCATCCCCCAAAGGCCGGTAACGCACTTGTGGCGCCTCTGGTGTTGCGGGTGTCCATGGGCGGCGGTAATCGCTTACCATCAGGCGATACGTCTGCTCGTTTGCCGGTCTATTCCATAAAAAAAAAAAAAGGCAGCGAAAATGTGTGTCTATATCAAACGATACAATATTTTAATACCTAGAATGAAAATTAAGCTCCATGTTATAACTATGCCTTTTACCATTACCATAATGCCTATTAGTCAATTTATTAAAGCTTATATCGATCTACCTCAATAGGAATAAAACCTTAAGGGGCCGACTCCATGGGCGAGAGAACCGCGGCGATATTATTGTTGTGCCACATATTTGTATACACTCAGCGATTCAGTTACAAGTCGCGACGATACGCTGAAGAAATAATTGTTAGTTCGAGGAGATGACGCGACAATAGAAACGCGGATCCATCGCGATTATATCGCCCGTGGAGTCGGCCCCTAAACTACAGAGAAAAGATTTATTGGAGAGTCTTGATAACATTGGTGATGCTTCCAGACCGCTGTCTGAAAGTAACTGCTAACTAACCAAGTTCCTATTTTGCCACATTAGTAGTAGTATAAAACCGTTAACAATAAAGTACGGGATTCTAGAAACTACAAATATTGGTTATCAAACCCCAATACCGGCAAATAGGAGCAATCTTGTCTAATAAGATACTGCAGCTGTAACCACAACCGCTTCCGTAGACGACCCTCGAATGACCAGTCTGAGTAATACAGAAGTTGTAGATTTTTACACCACGTAGATGATAAATAAGTACAAAACTTCTTACACTAGCCTAGCAAGCACTATTTCAAACCGGTTTTCTGTGAAGCCGTGGTATCACTCCGGTCGAGCCGGCCCATTCATGCCAAATCGTGGCTCTCCCACGGTAAAAATTCCAAATATCCAATGGATGAATATTATTGCTCTATCTATTTTAGCAACCATGATAACAGGAATTAACAAATCAACTAATATATTATATAACAAAATTAGGTTGTACAAATCTGTATGATATTTAGCACAGAAAGAGATTACTATGCAACACTAGCTACTTTTTATTCCAGAAGCAAGTGAAACCACAGATAAAAGCTAGTTTTAAAATTAGGATTTATTATTGAGATGTTACGATAACCCAAAATGCTGCTTACATTTTTTGCTAATAAAATTATTATTAACAAACGAAATATCAAAAACTAATATTGTATCTTGAAGGTAGCGGTTACAATTAGTGACGCAACTTTATCGACAAATTGTCTGAAGTTTTTTTATCGATGTTTAGGAACCAATTATATTACTTGAGTCATAGTTGAATGAAGATGTTTTGGTATTACTCAAGGTGGAATAAATAAAACGGTTCAGCAACTTTAAATTGGAACTGCTAGCATGGCTGAAAGTATCAAAACTATTAGATTTTGCTAAACATAGTTTAAAATATTACATTTTAAATTAAACACATATTTAAAAGTGTGGATTTTAGGTGGCAAAATGGCTTTGAGTTTCACAGAATGTATTTCTATGAAATTCAAAGTAATATTGAGAAATAATATTGTATATTTTTATATATTTTTATTCTTTTTAATTATTCCAGTTAACAATATTTTACTTACAATTTTTATATTATTTTATTTAATGAAATTTATGTTTTATTCACAATTAATATACTGCAAAGGTATTATAATTTTTATGAGTTTATTTCTGTAAAAAACAATACTTTTCATCGACTCATCGAATCGAATCATTGATTTTCCATCACTATTTGTAACCGCACAATTAGCGGTGTGTTTATCATTTCGATCCATTACTAGTTTCTATCTCACAAATAAATCCCACCTGCGTAGTAAGCCAGATGGTTCACTGGCCAAATTATATTCCGGGTTCATTACACTAGGTCTTATTATAAAGACGAACTTAGGAAATACTCATAAAATTATATCGAAATTTCACACATTTCTAACGATAATTTTGATATTTTAGTTTTTTTATAGGATAAGGGGCAAACATGTTAGTTGATGGTCCAGAATTGGAAGAATTAACATTACAAGATGCTTAACAATAAGGAATTATTGTAACATATTAATGTGGTCACGGATAAAAGATATGGAGTGTCACTATCTCTATTCCTCCGAGGGTGTTGTAAGAGACAACTAAGGGAGCAAGATGCGCAAAAAAATATCACTGGAAAGAGAAGGTAAACTAGATATAAAATGTGCACTGGCCCGTCTGGCCAGCGTGAAATAGAATACCAAGCTTCCTTTGCTTGGAGGGACCTATATCCAGCAGTGGCTTATGAAAGGCTATTGATGTGATCAACTAATATTAAAGGAACCGGATGCAGTTCAGACAACAATTATAAATATAATGTATTATAATAAAATGGGGTAAAGATATACGACACACATTAAACAAACAAATTCAACAGATCGAGATCGAAACAATAAAGATCAATGATCAATCGATCTACATAGAACATTTTACCGTCGCACGCGCACTCATTGTAACGTCTTCGCGCGCCGGATGTTCCGCCATTGCTCGCTCGACCGTTCCAAATTCAAAACGGAGCCGTTTCCGGTGTGACGTCAGCGACGCCATTTTGCCGTCGGCGTCTGCGCACCTCTGACTATTGTCGGTTTCATGGGAAATGGGGGCATGTAAAATTTTGTTTCCCGTAGGAAATTATTTGAGGAGTCGTTTGTTGATGAACCTTTTTTGTTATAACTTACTCTTCACTTAATTATTGTTTTTACTGTTGGTGTCTAAAGACCGGAATTTATCAAAATTAGAACGTTTTTATGGGGTTTTTGGACACTAGCATATTAATGTAATAATGTAATATTTTACGCCGATGTAATTGATCCTGAAGAAAGCCATTTTAATTAATTCAGCATATTAGTAATACTAAGAGTTATTCCTATCTATAGATACACATACTTATTTTTTATACTACAATTTTATTGCCATAGTAATCTTGAAGTTCTATAACATGTTGAAGTTGTATAACTATTTATTCTGAAATAAGTATCAATACTATTTTTCTTCCTCAATCATAAACTTCCGTCCTTCTAAGATATTCACGTGGCAACCGAAGCTGGCACGAACGAGATTGCTCTCCAGAGATCACGTACGTTATTGACATGCAAACGTTTTCAAGGACTGACCACTCGCACCATCACAAAACGAATTTACCAACAACAAATACTGGTAGCAAGTTTTATTTAAAATAATTAAGTTGGCTTCAACTTCAGAAACTCAAAAATAAGCCGGTTAAACTCAAAATTTTGTCTATCTGCCTTCCAAAGTAACTCTACTCTGCCTGATGGAAAACATAAGCAGAATCTGTGGTGGTGGTCACCATACCCATTGCGAATGAAGATTTATCTTTCAAGTTACTTTTGTTTCCTATTTCTATCAATATAACCACAATGTGGCACAATGATAATATAATTGTATCTCTTGTATTAATTTTGTCAGCGATTGAATTCACTTTTCATATTACTTCTTACAACAAGACATGTAGAATTGATAATTTTAATTATCAAATACCTACTTTAAAAAAGTTAGATGTGAAACGAGAAGGTTTCGTTTGCTCTCTTACAATATGCAATTTAAATACCAGTAATAATATTCAGACCAGGAAAACTTAAGCGAAGCTATTGTTATATTGGTACTCTCAGATTATTTTAAAAAGAAAATATTTTGTTAAGTAGTTGTCAGAATCTCTCTGAAAACGCCCTGAGGTAAAACCGGTTAGTTTAGAAGAATAAATATACTAGAATAATACAAGTGATAAAATACAAAATGTGTAATATGTTCCACAAAGTGCAATTAATCAATAGTATAAAAAAAAACCATCTGAAAACTTAAACTATTTCTAGGTAGGTACTTCAAGCCCACGATCCTTTTAGTTTAAAAAAGACTAAAAACTTGGTCTGATTTCGATTTACTAAAAATGATGTAACCGCAGATAAACACAAAAAAAAAACGATTAAATAGCGGAGACAATCGCAACCTTCGCACAGTGAACTAAACTTGACCTCAGTTAATCTAAGGTTGCTGGCAACCTCACAATCAAATTAGAACGGTCACAGGTTACCGATGAGTTTGAAATTATTTCTTAATTCAAGGTATTTTTGGATTGTAAGTAATTTGTTTAGATACACAAAATGTGCCGTGTTTAATTTTACCTATTTATAATAAATTAATCTATATATAAAGAAAAATATGTCAGCCTGATTTGCTGACTGATCGACCGAGGCACAGCTGAAGAAACTGCTGGATCTAGAAGCATGATATTTTGCTCAAATGTTCCTTAGGTGGCGTACATTTATAATTTGAAAGGATTTTAAAAAAATCCACCTTTAATAGTGCAAAGCGGGAGGTGAAAATTAATACGTAACTTCGTGATTTTTGGTTTTTGGATTCAAACTCACGATTAGTCACGATAAATACGATTTTACGATTCCTAATGTCGATTACCACGTGGAGGAAGTCACAGACAAAAGCCATCTATCATAAATACATCACAACATATCGTTATGTGTATCTTATATATTATTTACAAATTCTGACTACATATCTTACTGTTCTAAGACTTATGTTATTATTCTAAAAAAAGAAAAACCTGGGCTAAAGTGGATTATGTTTTAGGAGACAATGAATTTTCTGAGTATTAGTAATAAACAAAAGTAAATAAATTATGTTGAAGCATAATATTATTTTTCAAATATATTACGTAATGATAAAGTAATACTTCAAAAACAATTTTCTCAACGTAAACAATTATAAAAAAAAAATATGATCTAGGCTAACTCTAAGCTGAGCCCTAATAAAGTCAGGGTCACGCCCTACTCCGAATTAATGAGTGACCTTAATAATTATCTACAAAAAAAAATTTGACCATCACAGAGAATCCCTAGTATATCGACAAAAAATCGGAGGTCAGTTGACTAACGATTTTTTGTCGATATCGATTGTCGACAAGGTTACAACCTTATTGATTTTGTGCAATCATGCCCTGAAATCGTCTAAAGTAAATATTATAATTTTCTTTATATTTATTTCATCTTTGGAAAAACTAAAAAGACGCGCTGAGGTACGGCGAATGTCTACTTAATATTCTGGATTTGCTTTTAAAGTCCCTGTAGGCCCTACTCTTAGTCTTTTGGTGAATATTTCTTTAAACTTTGTAGTTAATATTGTAAATTAGATTATTTTGGAATAATTTTTGTTTTTTTTTTTTTATAATATTTGTATTTATATTTATTGTATTTATATGTATTCGACACTAGAATTATAACTGGCGTAATTATGTAAAGCAAATAATAGCCAGAACATCCAAAAATAGTCTCTAATTACTAATAAAGGTATACATTTTGTCATGCAAAAAGCACTCTTATTTCGTGTGATACAGAATACTTATTATATTAACTGATTTGCTATGAAATGGTAATTTGGTTGAAATCACGATTTTTATTGTAATACAAGTGCAATGCTGCCAATTACTTAAGTTATGAAATGTTTGGAGTTTGATAATTCTGGTGGTTTACTTATTGAAGAGTTGGAAGCATCAAAATAGATGTAATGAAAAGAATAGCTTAGTGTGAATTTTACTCTTTACTAGCTATTGACCGTGGCTTCACTAGCTCACTTATTACTTTGATAATAAAGAACATCTGTATATCTATTCCCTAAATCCTTTATTTTCCTATTATAGGGATGAAGTTTTCTTAGTGCGTGCTAAGAACATAAAAATCATCGTTTAATTTCTAGCCCCAAGGATTTAGGCTCTGCATTGATAAATCGGTCAGACTCTCCATTCAAGTTGACTTGACTTTTCAGTCAAGTCAACTTACGTATTAAATTTAGAAAATATGTATAAACTTCTTCAACCAATTGTAAATCTAATACCTACCTTTACATGAGCCATTCTTGTATATATATAAACTAAATCTCAGAAACGGCTGCAACGATTTTCATGTAATTTAGTATGCAGAGGGTTTCGGGGGTGATACATCGATCTAGCTAGGATTCATTATTAGAAAATTTACCAAAACTAATCGAACAAAGGTACGGTTATTCAGGTACTGTAACCTAAAATATAAATGATAAAAAGGTAGGTATTAGCAACTCTAGACCATTCACAAGATAATACCTCCTTTCCAAAGTAATATCTAATAAAATAGAACTACAAAGCTGACTCTATACCTTCAAGGCCAAAAGCTGCGGAGGGTAGCCAGGACTAGTCACCTGTGTATTTTTTATTTATCAAGTTTATTACAGAATCTACCAACCATGGCGTTTATCCCTAAAGAGGGACGGCAGCGAACCATGACTGAAGGTGTATGCTAAGGTATGAAGACGAAGTTAAAATAATAATAGCGGTAATGAATAAATGAATTTTAAAGGTTTTAATGTAACAGCAGGTCCTACAGACTGTACTGTTGATTTTTTAGGGACTGTTAATATGGTAGCTAGTGGCCCCGACTTAACTTTTTTTTTTATAGAATGGGTTCAAACCAGCAGACGCATCACCTGATGGTAAGCGACTACCGCCGCCCATGGACACCCGCAATACCAGAGGCGTCATAAGTGCGTTGCCGGCCTGAGTGGGATGAGGGAAGGGGTAGGGGAGGGGTTGGGGTATAGGCTCCGGTATCCTCACTCACTCGGTGAAACACAGCGCAAGTGTTATTTAACAGCGCATGTGTTGTTTTAATTTTCTGCGAGGCCGTGGTATCACTCCGGTCAAGCCCGCCTATTCATGCCGAAGCGTGGCTCTCCCACGGTATTGCTATTAAGTTTTGTTTAATACCATTAAGGTTTCGAATAAGCATAAAGTCATCCTGATGGTAATACATATCCTTAGCCTCTAGGCACTAGGAATGTAACACATGCACAAAATTATTTAAAGATGTAATCAAAAGAAAAAAATAATACTGGTAGCTACACATCTTACTGAATTTAGACTTATAACAAATGATCGTGCTTATCACACAATTATTTGTTCTAGGCGGGATTCAAACCCACAACTTCTGTTTCAGTAGTTAGGGTCACTAACCAGTAGACCGACCAATCGAAAATAGCACAGCAAAACTCAAAGCTCCATACAATTTAATCTAAAATGTATCAAGCTAAACCTTGTTTAACCCCCTTTGATAAATCATACTACCTATATTATAAACGCGAAAGTTTGTAAGTATGGATGGATGGATGGATGGATGTTTGTTACTCTTTCACGCAAATACTACTGAACGGATTTGGATAAAACTTTACAGTAATATAGCTTATACATCAGAATAACAGATAGGCTACTACTCGTATTTGCCGCGACAACCGACATATAGGCGGGCGGAGCCGCGGGCAACAACTGGTAAAGTTAATAAGATGAAACCACCCGAAAAAAAAACCTTCAAAAGTTTCCAACGCCTACACACTTTCACCAGCGCATTCATCCATTTCCAACACCCAGTTGCCTTCAATATTGTCTGGTCACTCTTCAGTGTAGCCAACCCAACCATCAAAGCAGTCGACGAAACTGTTTTGATGTTTCCTCTCCAGTGCAGCCAACTGAATTGTATCACAACCCGTTGGCCACTGCGTGGTCGAGTGGCCCCACGTGGACTGTGCTTCACTGGAGCATACAGGACAATTGTTTGATTCGCTCAATGACTGCTCATATCATTTTCGATGGAAATCATACAATACGTTTTTTTCTGCGCTAACCGAACATGGACCTACCCCAAAAAGTAGCAACGGTTATTGACTTTAAAGTTCATATTTCGACGTCTGTAATTTTGCTTGTTTGTCTTTAAGTGACGATGTTGCGTATATTTGTATTGACCACATTTTTTATGGAATTGTATGAATTGTTCTAAAAATTCACGACTTTCAAGACTGATGTTGCAAAATTTGATGCCGGAGGAGGAGTGGCCGATGCCCAGTAGTTGATTCTTTTTTTAAAGATAACTTCCGCATTCGGAATAAATTCTGTGTCATCAGAACATCCTGAGTTGGAACAACCTTTTGTGGATCACATAAAGTTGACCCATGTGGGGGTTTAACCCACAACACTCAGCGAGTTAATTATTCTGTTTTTTTTTAAATAAAAATGACTCGTTTTCAAATCTGAATAATAAAATATACATATATCTGGTATCTGAGACATCTGTCTATTTATCTTCACATATCATTATCATTACAAATAATCTATGAAGCAATCAATAATTCGCCATCTTGTTCATATCTGATTAGTGCTTGTAGAAGCATTAATGGATTTATATGTATGTACTACTTTGGTTGGTTACAATTGTGACACCTTTTCTTAATAAAACATAAACCAACATCATTTAAAGCGATAGATCCTTCAAAACACAGACATCATGATACATGAAAAGGTCAGCAAAGTTCTAACCGATGTTCCACTTTCCAATTCCAAAATAAGTACGGTTCAAGAGCATTGCCTTCTCAATGACTTCTGGTAAACCAGTAGCGTTGGTCGACTGGCCCCACGTGGCTCATGCTTCACTGAAGCATACAGTCATACACGAAGGATGCTTGTTTGTTTCGCACGTTGACTGCGCAGGCGCAGGCTGATCCAACGGTAGTCGCTGTCAATGGACGGCAGGTTGAATACTGATTTTGGTGATGTATGTACAATACTATTTTGTTGTACAGGTCAGATTTTAATTGAGCACTTTTTCAATTATTTTTTAGGCTTCTAATGGTAATTCTAATGGTAATTTGACTTCACGTTTGGCCTAGTGGTTTAACGGTCACCACGCCGTTTCCTACTTCGCCAAGTGTCGTGGGTTCAAATCCCACGTAGAACAACATTTTGTGTGATCCACGAATTGTTGTTCTTAGTCTGGGTGTTCTTTGTGTTCGTTTCATGTATGTTTGTAAAGTCCCCCGCGACACAGGATTTATTCCTAGTGCGGGAATGTTGATGTTGTTGAAAAGTTGTCTTTAAAAAAAAAACGACTAATTATAATCTTTGAATAACCATCATTTAAGTTGATCTAATTGTTATATTCAGGCAATTTGACCTAATGCCTCTGACTGTAATCATATATTGACGGTATAAGGTAAAATTCGGACCAAATGGGGAACTAAAATCATCATAGTTTTTTTTTTTCTTATGTAGTAGGCGGGCAAACGAGCAGACGTATCGCCTCATGGTAAGCGATTACCGCCGCCCATGGACACCTGCAACACCAGAAGCGTCACAAGTGCATTGCCGGCCTTTGGGGAATGGGGGGGGGGGGGGTAGGAGGCGGGGGATGGGGGAGATTGGAAGGGGTATGGGCCTCCGGTATCCTCACTCACTCAGTGAAACACAGCGCAAGCACTATTTTACACCGGTTTTCTGTGAGGCCGTGGTACCATTCCGGTCGAGCCGGCCCATTCATTACCATCGGGACGTCATATTTACGTCTAATTTGTACTAAAATCTCTCAACTTGAACAATAACAATTCAGAACTTTATCTTAAATCTTTTGTGACAACATTTTGAATTAAAGTCTCTATTAAAAGTTCTGATAATGGTTTTAAATTTAAAACCAGAAGTTGCTTTAGAAAACAATGCTTTTTTTCAATGACAATTACCTGGTTCAAAAATATTTAGTCTGACAGAAGTACATATAATAGATACAAAGTCGTTATCAGCTAAAATGGATATGGTAGCATTCCAGTAATTATCAAAGGATCAAAAATTAAATGTATCCCAATGACTATATACTGTTGCCAGAATAAACGATAAAATGCCGTGATTAACGTCATATCCGATAATAATAAAAAAAAACAACATAGCAGCCAGTCATTCATATAAAATCATTCGTGTGGAGTGATGACGGCGGTCGCGTCATGATCCTGGCGCAACGGCGCGATGTGCGCACGCGCCGTTTCGGTTGCCGCCGCGCCGTTGACAGAACTCACTCGAATGTAGCAATTGAGATTCGTCACTTTCGAAGTTATTGGTTTGTTATAGCAAAGTGTTATTGTTTTCTTCTTTGATTAGGTCATGTTTTCTATATGAGATACAGACATTGTAAGATTTAAGAATTTGGTCTATATTTAAAAGAGTACTAATGGAGTTTCTTGCCGGTTCTACGCATAGGAATGATATTTTAGAACGGAGCAACTAGAGTCATTTGTGTAACGTTTCGAAAGTGCTTGAGAAGGTCTGCTTGATATAAAACTATTTTTTTCTACATGTATCTTTATTTAATCATTAACTTTAGGCACAAAATGTACACTTGCGGACTTAATGTCAAAGGCATTCTCTATCAGTTGGGTTGTGCGGATATATTCTAAATTAGGTACATAACTGTCATGAAAAGGGTCTGCTATTTTGTCTCTGCTCGTTTAGAAGATATGGAAGTATCAAAACAGTATTCTAATAATATATTCTAACATAAAATATACTTTTTAATTTAAAATTACTTTAAAAAAAATTTTTTTGATGATGATTTGCGTATTGTTTGTTTAAGAATATTGTATATTTTTTTTCTAAAGAATTCATGTTTAATTTGAGTTTATTTTAAATTAAATAACATATAATGAATTCAATTTATTTATGAAAATAGCTTTAGGCATACGTTCGCATATTTCGCAAATATTTGAGAAAGATTTTTATTTCAATTGTATATACAAAAGAAAAAAATAATTAAGTTAGCTAATTTTCTGGTAATTGAATTTCGGCCGTTTTATGTCTTGTTTTATTTGAACGTAACTTGGAAGTTCGTTGTGACTATGACAGGTAAAAATGTTATATACTTACTTACCACTTTCCGACTACGGTAAAGCCAAAAGGAAGTGTGTTCCACCGTAGCGTTTAACCCGATACTGCTACTGACCCGATTATAATAAATGAGGTGTCAATTTAAACTACTGACCCGATTATAATGAATGAGGTGTCAATAAACTCCTAATAATAGCATATATAAATTTAATCAAAAAAATTTACATAGTTGGGTTCCAGTTTTTTTTTTAATTTTTTTCTGTTTATTTGATATATATTACAAATTTTTATCCAAATTTTAACTATCAACATAGCATTTACACTTAAAAATATAATCAAAACAGAATTACAATATTGAATCAAGATATTCTATAAATAGTTATTTAAGTATCAAAACAATGTATGTACTATAGATTGTCGATATTTGCTAGCCGGCGGCTGCGCGGGCGCCGGTCGCTCGATCGTTTTAGAAAGTGCTATCGTTCATTGTACCTGATAATCGTTTTTTATTTCTTTTTTCCGAAAACTGATGAAAGGTGTGACTGTCACTTGACGCAAGCTGACAGATTATTTTTGTATAAAAATTTGAATAATGATGAAAAAACTCGAATGATGATTTTAATAGCAAGACATATTTATTGTGTTTTTACGAAATACGTCTCAGAATATAGAGATTTGCAGGATTATTTAAATACATCATATTTGTAACTACATTTTTATATTCATATTGAATTACTAGTTAAATCAAGAGTTCTTTTAAAATAACTTTCGGAACCTGATCATTTCTAGGAACAAAAGACCAGAAAAATTAATGTTAAACTGTTACCATTATTCATAAATACAGTAAATATGTACAAAACAAACTATGTGTTCATCTAACGAGCTGACAGCTCACATAATGCCAAGTGCATTTTTTAAGTATTTCAATATTTTCGAACTTATGACATACAACGCCATCTGGCATCAAATTAAGCTGAGCTTATACTGACTGATAGAATATTAATTATTATTTTTTGCAAATATAAACTAAAATACGAAACAAATATTTGCAGATCAAACAAACATTTGTTCCGACCCGGGAATTGCACCCGAGACCTCATGCACAGCAGTCATGTTCGCTGCGTCAACGAGGCAGAGTTTATATAATAATTTCACCCATAGATATCTGCAACTTAAGAATCACAGAGTGTGTTGCCAGCCTTTGAATTCCCTTCCTTCTCCCGTTAAAGGAGAGATAGAGCTCTGGTGACCTTAGTGACTTTATAGGTCAAAATTTCCTTTCCAAGCAGAGGCCTATTTCCGGCTGTGGAATATTAAACCTTTAATATTTACGTTGCTCTTAACTCTCCCCAGTCGTGTTAGATAGCCGTCCCATTAGATTGTGCGAGAGAGGGAGCAGAGAGTGTACCTGTGTTGCGCACACATGTGTTCACTATAATATCTCCCGAGTCAGACTAGTCTCCGGTGGTTCAAGGTGGTTCATGAATCATGGAGCCCCATTCACGCTATTCAAATAGCGTTCCCCATTCAAATTACTTTTAATACATATTTTCCTTATAATTTTCAATTCAGTGTTTAGTAGCTTCCACTCAAAACATTTTCGTCTTCATATGTTACTAGTAAATAAAACAATTACGCTCGAGTCACACCAGTTATACCATGAGAACCTCACGTAACATAGACAAAGATACTTATGACCTAGAACCGGCCACAATGGATCTCACACTTGAAAAATATTTAAAAAAAAATGTTTTCACTTGCTTACTTATGTAAGCTTCGTATTTTGATGGTCAATAAGGTAAACTTATCTGAGATAATATTAAATACATATACATGTTCGATTATCATCAAGAACATTTATTGTAGGATTGTAGGATGAGCATGATAATTCGTTGTCTGAATTTAGATTGAGGAGGATAGAAAAGGAAAGAAAATTGAGGTATCTGTTTATAATTTCAAATTAACAGATTTATACTAAACGCATATGAAAGTATATCTCTGGTAATTACATCAAGAAATCTGTTTCAAATAAAAACTCTGTCTCTTTATTTGTTCCGGCTAATCTCCGGAACATCCAAACCGATTTTTACGGAACTTACACTGGCAGATAGCTGATGTTATAAGCAGTAACTCAGGCAACGTTTATTTTTGACTAGCTATGTTTAGTGGCGATACCCGCGGTTGCAGTTGTACAGGTACAACAAATACACGCGGGTAACACCGCGGAGCGCTAGTATATTATACTAGCGCCCCGCGATAAGTATGTTATCAGACTTATCAGTGACCACCGCAGTACAGACGAATTACCTGGAGTTTCAATAGGAGAAATTTAGTACCCAACATTATGATGAATACTGTGGCCTCCTGTAGTAACAGGAGCGCGCTAGCCGAAAACAATTTGCAGACAGATAACAAACTTTGTCTAAGTGATTCTATTGTGCACATAATTTGTTGGAGATCCTCGATAGTTAATAAATGCAATAAATAATTAATTGTAAGATATAACTAAACCATAACTTACTTAACATTACCTCTTATTGATAAACATTAAAAAATCCATATTCACATTCTTCTAACTTTTGTCAATTGAGAATGATATATTTTCAATTAAGTTTTAAAGACATTACGAAGTTCATTTATTAGTACGACTTGATTAGCACGGTGGGCCTAGTGGTGTAAGCGGTCGCCACGCCGCTTTCTACTGCACCAAGTGTTGTGGGTTCAAATCCCTTTGTGTGATAAATAAATTGTTGTTTTGAGTCTGGATGTTCTTTGTGTCCGTTTCATGTATTTTTGTAAAGCCCCCGCGACATCTTACTTATAATGCAGGGGACGTCTTTAAAAAAAAAACAACAAAAATCCTTCAAACTTAGAATCCCTTTCTTTTTCCAAGTTATTTTAAAATTCATTTTAAAATAAGTAAATATAACCATATTTAAGCTAATCTGGACTGACCTAAGAAAAACTGGCAACAACTATTGCTGGGATTTATTTTCTTTCATTTCATTTTAATCTAAACTTATAGTTCATTGATATTATTCATTCCGATACTTAATTTCTATTTAGCTTAGTAAGAACAACACGATATAAGTAAACAGTTATATCCTAAGTATTGGGAACCTATTTATCGGTAGAAGGAAACTGCTATAACTGATACCTAACCGTCGGCATTTAGGTACCAATGTATTATGTTACTTATTGAAATTTTTCATATTGGATTAAATCAATTGTGCTATTCCACCATGCTGTAATACTATATTGATTTATTAAACTTGACCATTACCTTACCCTACAACCTTTACATTACCTAATTGCACTTATTTTGACGCAGTATTTTTTTTTTCTAGGAATAAATCCTGTGTCGCGTGGGACTTTACAAACATACATGAAACGGACACAAAGAACACCCAGACTCAGAACAACAATTTGTGGATCACACAAAGTGTTGTCCTACGTGGGATTTGAACCCACGACACTTGGCGAAGTAGAAAACGGCGTGGTGACCGTTAAACCACTAGGTCAAACGTGCAGTCAGTATAATTATTCTTCTATAATATTTTATCATGGGCAATTTAACTGATCTTTTTTAACCATATTATCTATCACACACTTCAACTGCCTCGTTGGCGTAGTAGTAGCGTATGCGACTGCTGTGCTTGAGGTCTAGGGTTCGATTACCGTGTCGGACTAAATGTTTGCATGATCTGCAAATATTTGTTTCGGAGCTTGAGTGTTTTCTATGTATAATATGTAGATATGTATTTACAAAAAAAAAAGTATTTAATAATTAATAATTATAATAATTAAAAAATGTATTTATATTAGTTGTCTAGTACCCATAACACAAGCGCTGATTAGCTTGGGACTAGATGGCATTGTGTGTTAGATGTCCGAAATGTCCGAAATATTTATTTAACTATTCTACACATATAAATAAGTCAAAATCTAGAGTTTAACGTAAAAACAATACAACAATATATCACTCATTTTTCAACAGTGGAATTTTCCAGCACATTCCACAACTATTCAGTGAGTTTGACTCGCCAGAACCGGCTAACTTTTGTGCAATCGCTCGGTCAAGTAAAAAAGTACCAAAGTATTATAATGTTTACGTAAACCATTGCAAACTACTGTTACCTAAGTTATTCACTTACAAATATTCGGTAGATGAACTTATTTGATTTCTACAGTTTTTCATAATGAGTACCAAAGTACTGTGTACTTATTGTGAAAAACTGAGTTCTCTGTTACTCATAATGAAAAACAGTACTAAAATAATGATTTAAGATCTTGACACGGCCGTATTGTAAGATGATTTTTTTTTAACATCAACAGCCTTTAAAGAAATAGCTTTCTTCTTACGCCGAGTCTCTACCGAACAAAAGTCGGGAACTTTTGTGTTCAACACGTGTTGGCGACAAAAGTTTCTGTAATTTCCTTGGGTTGGTAACAAAAATTGTCAACAAATGTTGGGAACCGTGTTTCTGTTTTTGGCGGTAAACATCAAAAGAATAAGCTTGTTGCAGTTATTTACTAGCTCTGTGGAGACGCTTAGTTGGAATGTTTTTCAAATTGTTGACGACTCGGTGTAGACATAAAGGCGTGTCTCCTGCGGGTAAAAATAACAAAACACACTAACAAAACTTGTTAACTAAACATGTTAGCGAAAAGTCGGAGGGGACGGACTTTTAAACGAAAATCAAATACGATTACACGAAAAGCAAAAATCTTTTATCTACTCGACAAAATGACTTACAGTACACTTACTTACTTTTATAGTATAAATATGAATAATATAAGTATTAATGTTAGTTCAGTTCAGTTTCATTATACGAGAAGTATACGCTGGGATGTTTTCAGTCCGCTTTAGATAACATGTTTGATTGTTAAAATTAACAAAACAGTTAAGCCACGCCCATATTTTGATAAATATGTGATGTTTTGTGTTTAAAAACGTAAAACAGTGTCGCAGGAGACCCGGCTTAATATAAACAAAAGATGGCGATTTTATGAAGAGCTGCCAACAGTTGAAAACACTGAAATTGCCAACAATTTCGGTGAAAACGCGCCTTTAGAAAGGATATTTTGATCTAATATACCCTGGCCAAACGCCTTAACATAGCATTTGATCCAAGTTTTCTTTCTGCAGCGTGGTTTTTCTGCGCGCTTAGTCCGCTCTTACGATAATCACAAGGTAAACACTACCCCACTAGTATTTATCTTGTGATAGAACGTTTCAAAAGAATTAAAGGTTTTTAAAAATAGTCGTTTAAAGGTATTAGACAAGCCACAAAAAGATCACATTTTACATATACAAAAATATTAACTTGGTTTGTGTTACTTCAAATACTCAAAAAATTCTGTACCTATTGTGATCAAGTTTTGACACAAAATACAATATACGTTTTTAAGATTGTTTTTATCTAATTTGGTCTCCATCTCTCATTAATACAACCAAACTGTCACAGCGAATCTTTGACGGTACAGCACAATAATGTGTGATATAATATATATATACTAGCTAATCCGGCAAATGATGTCTTGCCATAAAAAAATGGGGTATAAAAAATAGAAGGTAGTAGAGCCACGCTGATTTCAGCACGAATGAGCCGGCTCGACCGGGGCGGTACTACCCTCGCACAGAAAATCAACGTAAAATGACCACGTTCGTGCTGTCGTGTTTCGTTGGTGAGTGCGAGACCGGAGGCCCAATTAGTCTAGTCAACAAGTACCATACTCGTTGACTAGACTAAAAGATGCAGCAGCATCACTAGGCCGCCATGGTGTGGGTCGCCATACTGCATTGTCTGCATTCGCAATGAGTATGGTGACCACCACTCTTGGATTCTGCTTATGCTTTCCATCAGGCAGAGTAGAGTCATTTTGGTGGGCCAAACATAAAAAAAAAAAAAAAGATGTTGGTCGATTCTTAGACCTACCCGATATGCACACCAAATTTCATAAAAATCGGTCCAGCCGTTTCAGAGGAGTATGGTAACGAACATTATGACACGGGAATTTTATATAAGATGAAAACCCTTAAAGAAAAGTCTAAATGTCAAATAGAATAGATATTCAGAGGTAATCATAATCATCGGAGATAATCGTGTAAAACTAGAAATATGGCTAAGGCAGACTATAAATATTTTATTTCTGAACTTTGTAAGTTTTATTGAATTTACAGAGATAAAATGGTTTTCATGAGTACTCATTAAGTGTCAAAGATAAATTCTTCTTCTTTTTTAATCTTAGAGCAACTGTTTTGTTCCTAAGTGTCATAGCGTAATGTTTCACAGCTTCCTCTAAAAAAAAAAGAAATCCGAATGATAGTTCTAAACGATATAGAGTTTTAAAGAAACGTAATGTTACAAGCGCACATATCTACCTCTCCAATTACAAGCATTTATAGGTAACCGCGGTTCCTTATAAATCATATATTTTAATGATAAAAAAATATATAGGGAGATCTATGCATGTATATGCACACTGAATATATAAATACAAATCTAAAAACAGTAGACTTATAAAAATACCTACACTTTAATCAACACAACTAAATTACTTTTAAACTAGAAACTTTTATAGTTTATAGAAATAAACTTTAAAGAAATATGACAAATACTTACGTATAATATTAGGTTATATTATATATAATTGATGCTAGTCTTGAAAGGCCGATGACCCCATTCAATCAAAAACCACATCCTTCCAAATCTAACAATATACATATATTTTAATTGAAAATCCTTGAATGTCATGTATGAAAATGAGTCAGATACCTACTGTGAAGTTTTTAACCAACAAGAATTTGACTAGATGTGTTATTAAATTATAATTATAAATAAATATTTTAGATTACTGGTTACCATTACAAATAGATTATGAAACTTATTTTTCAATGCGCGGCTATGCATGAAAGTCTTTGAAAGTCTCGGATTTTCCTTAATCTAATATGCATGTATTACACATGTACACCTTCCTCTTGAATCATTATATCTATTGCTGGAAACTGTATAGTGATACAGTTAGTAGTTTAAAAGATCTAAGCGAAGAGACAGAGGAATCGACTTCATTTTATTAACCGACTTCAAAATGGAGGAGGTTCTCAACTAGATTGGTATTTTTACCATGTAAAGAAGAAAATAGGTAAAATAAACGTTTTAAAACTTTAATAACGGTTATTTTTTAGACTTACATGGCTTATAAAGTCACTCTTTTAAATGAATACGTTTTCTAAAGACGATGTAATGTTTGAAGATTCTATTTTGAATTAAGATTTTAGAAACTTAAAACGAAAGAACGAAAAAATCTGTCAGTAAAACAGTTTTCACCTGTTTGAGACCACTTTGTATGTATCGAATCGGTGTGCTACAAATCTTGTACCGTTAATATTAGCAGCAAATTTTCTACCTGACGCTTAGAATTTCATTTACATATAACAAAGTCTAAAGAACTTAAAACTTAAGCCAAAAAACCAAGGAAACAACGTACCTGCCGCCGGAAAAACAGCAAATCAATTCACGTAACAACAAAAAAATATAAAACAATAAAAAAATATATATTTCTTTTTACAACGAACTTTCTACCACTGTACCACAAGCACTCACAGCACACTTATCTAGTTTTAAATATACTTTTTATCGTGTTATTGTCCAATGTACGTCCGCTCGCGGCTGTGGCCACGACTCAAATGCGGTTGAGTGGAACAAAATCGGCGCCGGCGCAGCCTGGCACTCACACATATGAAGCCTTATGTAAGGCGTCCTTATGTAAAATGGGCAGTATGTTATTTCGTGGACGGAAAATGATTATTAAGTCGGGATTTTCGTGATGACAGAGATTGTTAGTTTTGGTTAAAGGATGTTTCGTGTTGATTGTCTGTAGTTAGGCTTTGTATGTTTCGACTAGCGGTTTAATTATAATTGCCTTGTAGATACTTTTGTGTGTCCTTTAAGTAGGTAGGTATTACGAAACCTGTGTCAAGAGTTTTTAGTGTTAAAGTTTGTTTGTAAAATAAATTTTATAACAATTTTGTGATGAACTCATACCGAGTAATAAATTACTTATATTATTAAGTTTCTTGGACTATGATTACTCTCTGCTCGGGCTGGCTCTTGAATCTTTATATAGACGAATAGATAGTCTACCTTCGCTTCTTAAATCTACTGAAGTCTCAATTCTCTTTCTTATGCATTACTTGCGACTTACTTACTCTTACGACTAGCTTAATCAATAAGTTTTTTTTATGGAATATGTGGCAAACGAGCAGATGTATCGCATGACGCCCATGAACACCCGAGGCATCACAAGTGTGTTGCCGGCCTTTAGGTGATGGGGGGGGGGTTTGGGGTATCGGCCTCCGGTATCCTCACTCACTCGGTGAAACACAGCGCAAGCGCTATTTCACACCGGTTTTCTGTGTATCACACCGGTATAGATCCATCACCCTATTCCTTTTTCCTTAAACTAACAATCATGGAAAAGTCATGCTTTTCCACTAATATGCCAGCTTCATTGGAACCATACTAAAAGTACAGAAAATCAATGCCAAGTCTTGCCTTGCTTCTCTGTTAAAGTCTGAGGTCACTAGAGGCCAAAGCCCTTCCATATGATTCTAGAGGGACTCAAAGAATATGAACTCAATTCTAACTTATGTGTTACTGGTATCCATGGTTTACAAAAACCATCAGGTATACCTTCAGCTGATTTGCCTTTATCCTACTAATATTATAAACGCGAAAGTTTGTAAGTATGAATGGATGGATGGATGGATGTTTGTTACTCTTTCACGCAAAAACTACTAAACGGATTTGGATAAAACTTTACAGTAATATAGCTTATACATCAGAATAACACAGGCTACTATTTGCCGCGATACCCCACATATACGCGGGCGGAGCAGAGGGCAACAACTAGCATATTATAAGTGGTAGAGTTGCGACTGTTATACTTGAGGTCTCGGGGTCGATTCCCGGGTCCTACATAATGTTTGTTTCTGAGTTGGGGTGTTTTCTATGTTTAATGTGTCTATTTATTTAAAAACCCGGTTATATGTATTATCCTTTTAAGTACCCATAGTAAAAGATATTTTTAGTTTTGTATTAGTATGTGTGTAATGTTAGGGTATGTCATATGTCTGAATTATTATTAGTACGCTTACAAAAATTAAAAACGTAAAATTTTAACTACTAGTATTAACCAATTTAGACTGGCAACTCTGAGCGATGTTTTTTTTAATTGGCGCACTCAAGACAGGTTTTTAATTGGTGGGTATTAAACCTCTTTTAAGTTATTTTATTTTCAACCAGTACGTTTAGTTTTTTTTGTGGTTATTTCGTTTCGTTATACACTGATATATTACCTACTTGGCAACGTTACTATGATTATAAATAATGCGAATATGAGTTGAGATTATTTGTTGCGTACTGACCATTCGAACTATGATTATCGAATCTTCTGGAAAAGCCAAAAAAAGGTGTTTTTTTTAACGATTAAGCTCCTAAGGGTATTCAGTCTAAATTAAGACTACCTAACACAAAAAGATAATTCTAAGGCTAATAATTTTGAAGCTAATTACGTAGAAATCAAAAACTAGAAAACTAATAAGCATTATACATAATAATTCATTTGTCTTTCATTTATATACCTATTCTTCAAAGATATTTTTTGAAGCCTGCCAAAATGACTCTATTTTGCCTGATATAAAGAAGGACAGAATCCAAGAGTGGTGGTCACCATACTCATTGCGATTGCAGACCATGCAGTATGGTAACCCACACTATGGCGGCCTGCTTAAACACTTCTGCAAAATTGGTCCTCCGGTTTTCCGGTCCACCAACGATACACGACATCACGAATGCTGTCATTTTAAGGTTGGTTTTCTGAGAGAGGGTAATACGACCCTGGTCGAGCCGGCCCATTCATTACTATCTTGAAATTTTCACTATATTTGTAAATAAATACATAAAAAACACACAAAAACTTACATTGCAGTTCATAATACGACCAATTTTTTTTTTAAATAGTCAACTACCTCAAATGATAGCGACTCGCTCATGATATTCATTGAGAGCGGTTGTCACTTACCAACATACTTCGGGTTGGCAATAGTCACATTACTATAAACCCCAACGGGGTCATCCATTATAACATAACTTATTTCTACATTATTCTAAAGAAGTATAAATATCAAAAAAAACTAATTAAAAGAAACATACTTGGGAAAAAACTAAGGAAAAATAAAGTTGAATGTCTGTGCTCTATGCGCATATATTACCATAAACTAAATCTTTGTTAAGTTATAAAAAAAAACCGTTTCAAATCACTTCAAGCATGCGATTAGCCTTCTAACTTAACGAGACTTAATTAAGTTACGGTATTAAAAGATGGAAAAACATTACTTTTAAAGCACAACTTTTTTATTATCAGTTGAAGATTTAACCGACTTCAAAAAGGAGAAAGTATAAAATTTATTTTTAACCGACTTCAAAAAAGGAGGAGGTTATCAATTTGACTGTTTTTTCTATATGTTTGTTACCTCATAACTTTCGACCTGATGAACCGATTTTGATGATTCCTTTTTTATTTTTGGTCCAGATTGAAGTGGTTTTTTTTTGTTAACATTTGCGATTTCTTTTCTATTTAATAATTTAAAAAATTAACAACAAAAAACCGATTTTAATCTGGACCAAATTGAAATTGGACCACACGGAAAGCACCAGCTTTCAAATAAAAAAAGAATCATCAAAATCGGTTCACACCGTCGAAAGTTATGAGGTAACAAACATAAAAAAACAGTCGAATTGATAAGCTCCTCCTTTTTGAAGTCGGTTAAAAAGGACAACTCCTGTGTTAGGAATATACATCCTGTGTCGCGGAGGACTTTACAAACATACATGAAATGGACACAAATAACGGACGGACTCAGAACAACAATTTGGAGATCACACAAAGTGTTGTCCCATGTGGGATTTGAACCTACAACACTAGGCGCAGTAGGAAGCAGCGTAGTGACCCCTTGAACCACAAGGCCAATCGCACAGTCAATATTTATTCTTATTGGACTTATCTTCTATCTTTCTATCCATTCGTATTTTTTTTTTTGCGAATAATTTAGTGTAGGCGTCTGTCCATCAAGATATCTTGGGTTCGATACCCGGGTCAGAAATCCAGGACACTTTCTTGTTAGAGGATTAGGTCCTTTGGTTCTGAACTGAAATTTTCTATGTTATCTATCTGTAAAATAACTAGCAATTTAAAAAAGCTCCCAATTTACGAGGGGGACTTAAACTTCCAGTGTAATTTAAAATTTTGTGAGAAATAAATCTCCGATAGACGAATAACGAAGTGTTCCCCAGAAATGTTCGTGTTTCTATTTTAGATTCAGAATTCTAGTAAAACAGTATTATAGATTATTTGATTGGTTTTACAATAAAGGTACTTATCAACACGGTCCGCTTTCTTCGAGAAAGTGCACCGCGCGCGTTGAAGTCTCTTGTAAGAAAGTTTTATCGTTTCTTTATATCGCTTAATTTTATATTTAAATATGATCTTCAATTCTAATATATTGTTTAAAACCTTTTAAAAAGGATTTGCAAACCTTATGTTAAATATCACTTTGACCCTTTGTCATCTTATAGATGTGACAACCATATTTGTGCCCGTTAGAATAACAAAAGTAAAACTAAAAATTACAGTTTAATACACTTCTGTTTACCCTATAAGAATAACTATTCACCATTTATTCGATGGACAATCTTCTCCGCAGAGGATGTCTTAAAGCAAAAGAATCGGCCAACCAAATATAATCTTGGAATGCGCGGGAGTGGCCACACAATGGGCAACTGCCTCTTTGGTCTCGCGGTTGGCGTGTGCGACTGCTGATCATGAGGTCTCGGGTTCGATTCCCGGGTCGAAACCAAATGTTTGTATGATCTACAAATATTTGTTTCGGAGTTTGGGTGTTTTCTATGTATGATATGTATGTATTTACAAAAAAAAAGTATATATGTATTTGTATTAGTTGTCTAGTACCCATAACACAAGCCCTGCTTAGCTTGGGACTAGATGGCGTTGTGTGTTAGATGTCCGAAAAAAAAAAAAAAAAAGTATCATACCTTATATAGAATTACTTCTTGAAGCCTGTTGACGCCAGTAACTTTCTACTCTTCCGAAAGGGGCTTGGTTAGGCCACCCAGCCAACCTTTCCTCTACGCATGAAGAACCTTTATTAAGTGTAAATTCAAATACCGAAGTCTACAACCAATACCAATACCCCTTAGGGCCAAAAAGTCATGAGTAGGTATTTAATAAATAATACTTTTCATCACTCTAGTACTGTTCGAAATATCACACTCTTTTCTCTAAAAGATTATCAGAAACAAATAACAAGACATTCACTACTTGAAAAATAGAAAAAAAACTATAACGAATCTTCAACCCTCGTAGCACGTGCCACTAAAGTACCACCGCGGTACCCGATCCAAATCTTGCATAATTAGTGACAGGTGGGAACCGCTTCACTTGACTATTCAAAAACGAACAATAGTAACTGTCTAATACGGGGTGGAAAGGTCTTAAGTACAGTAGGGTAGTTTTTTTAACCCCTAACTAGTTTTATCGTGTCGGTAGCCTTGAAAGCTTTTAAGAATAAGGTAAGTTCGTTTTAAGTTATCCATTTCTTAATACACTTTATATTTAAGTTTGAATTAAGTTCTAGTAGAAAATATGTTTCAGTATGTATTTTTCCCGTTATTGCAACATTTTTTTTAATGGTAATTGGGGCAAACGAGCAGACGTATCGCCTGATGGTAAGCGATTACCGCCGCCCATGGACACCCGCAACACCAGAAGCGTCACAAGTGCGTTGCTGGCCTTTAGAGGATAGGGCGGGGAAGAGGGTTTGGGGTATGGGCCTCCGGTATCCTCACTTAATCGGTGAAACACAGCGCAAACGCTGTTTCACACCGGTTTTCTGTGAGGCCGTGGTATCACTCTGGTCGAGCCGGCCCATTCACGCGGAAGCGTGGCTCTCTGACGCACGACACAAATTTTTTGAGGTCGTAACTTAATTTATAAGTCTTAAGTCTAACCCTTTGTTAATCTGGATGTACACACTAACGATTATTGTGACTTGAAAAAATCTATTACTCAAAAAGTCAAGTAATTGCCTGAAATTTCAACTTCAACCACAACCTGATAAAGCCGTCAGAGAATTATCTCGTTCTGTATTACATTAGGTAGTGGAGCCACGCTGATTTCAGGACGAACGGGCCGGTTCGACCGGGGCGGTACTACCCTCGCACAGAAGATCAACGTAAAATGACAACATTCGTGCTGTGCAATCTTATGATTTTAACTGTAGCTTCAATTTAACGTTTGTGGCGACCTCCACATACAGCGCAACAGCAACATGCTACAGCGTCATCGTACAAAGATACACCGAACTACGGTGTGACGTCACGACACGGAGTACACAACAGTGCCAATCCTGAATCGCGCTGTGAGATTTCTCGCGCCAGTTAACATACATATATACAACTTCCCAACATCAACCGTTAGGGCAGTTGGCGCGCCAGGCATGATCACCTCGCCTGGTCGGAGGATCCTCCCTTTGAGTTGGAGGGACAAGATACCCGTTCCTCCACACGTTCATAAATATCACTTAGTGTCTTATTTGAATAAATTATTTTGAATTTAAATTGATGGATAGAATAGAATAAACAGATTATTAACTGTATCCAATATCATGATGTACTTTGAGGGAATTTGCATAATTTGTTAGTCTTAGGTTTAAGTAATTAGTTTAAAAAAAAAACATGGAACTACAATATCGTTTGTAAGGATATTGTAAGTAAGTAATAAATAAATAAGCAGCTCATGATCACATATGTACCTGCAACTCAAATTGGGTGTTTCTTTGAAGGCCTTTATTGAAGATAGACCTCTCAGTAAACATGAGTTTTCGGACTACTCTACCACGTTAGCCAGACGGGTGTAAGTGTAAATGAATGATAGTATAACTGGTCTTAAGTCTCATTATTTAATGTAAACTATCAGCTGTTTATCATCTGAAGGGGATCAAAGTACTTGATCGAATGCTAAGAATTTAATTTCGTTGTCAAGCGGCTTTTAACACATTTTAATAACTTTTACTTATAATAAATTAGTGGTTGCCCGCGGCTCCGCCCGCGTATATGTCGGTTATCGCTGCAAATAGTAGCCTATGTGTTATTCTGATGTATAAGCTATATTACGGTAAAGTTTCATCCAAATCCGTTCAGTAGTTTTTTCGTGAAAGAGTCACAAACATCCATCCATCCATACATCCATCCATCCATACATCCATTCATCCATCCATACTTACAAACAAGCGTTCTAATATTTTATTTTATGTTACAAGCGTTTATAATCTTAATATATATAAATCTCGTGTCACAATGTTTGTCCTCAATGGACTCCTAAACCACTTAACCGATTATAATAAAATTTGCACACCAAGTGCAGTTCGATCCAACTTGAGAGATAGGATAGTTTTTGTCCGCGACTGTACACTGCCTGTGGGAAGCTGAGACAGATATGTAAATATGGCGGTACGAAGTTCGCCGGGTCAGCTAGTATTAGTGTAGATTTAGATTTTTTACCCAATATAGTTATTGCCATATCGACAATATAAAAAAAAAATTCTTTGATGGAAGACTTTCAAGATAGTAGAGTGGGAGAGCCACGCTTCGGCATGAATGGGCCAGCTCGACCGGAGTGATACCACGGCCTCACAGAAAACCGGTGTGAAATAGTGCTTGCGCTGTGTTTCACCGAGTGAGTGAGGATACCGGAGGCCTATACCCCAACCCCTCCCCCTATCTCCCCCCCCCCCCATCCCCCAAAGTCCGGTAACGCACTTGTGACGGCTCTGGTGTTCCGGGTGTCCATGGGCGGCGGTAATCGCTTACCATCAGGCGATACGTCTGCTCGTTTTCCGGTGTATACCATAAAAAAAAAAAAAAAAAAAAAAATGCTGATTTCAGCACGAACAAGCCGGCTCGACTGGGATGATACTAACCTCTCACAGAAGACCAACCTAAAATCTCAGCATTTGTGATGTGGTGCTTCGTTTATGAGTGCGAGAGCGGAGGCCCAATGATGCAATTGTTGAATTGTCTGCATTCGCTATGAGTATGGTGACCACAACTCTTGGATTGTGCTCATGCTTTACATCAGGCAGAGCAGAGCAACTTTATATAAAAAAAGACTACTTTTAGACAAATTACACCCAAACAACAACTGATAGTGTTCAGCACTCAAATAATTGGTGACCCATCTGCTTATTGACCCATTATAAAATAAAAAAATGAATACTTGTTTTATTTAATACTAAAACTTCAAAGTCAGGTCTCCATTGTATAATTGGATTTAAAAATTCATAGAATTCACTCTAGAAATGAAATAATAAATAAATACCCAAACCACATCTAGTTCATCTAGTTTCAAACTAAGCAGAGCTTATTCTATAAAAGTTAGATTGACTATATTGACGTTAGATAAAAAAAAATACATGAGCTTGCAATATCTTAAGTATGACAATAAACAGACAGACAAATCTAACAGTAAGATTATCAAAGTACTTACCGATATTGCCCCATATCTTAGTTTGTAATTAAAACTAAAAACTCTCTCGACAAAAACCCACCGAGACAGGTGGATGTGTTGTCGTCTCGCTTCATCACTTTCAAAGGTATATACTGCTGTCTCTTTTCGCCAGAAGACCGAGTTGATGGATAAAGTGTAACGGACGATTGTCGTAACTGACTTTTGTTGGGTGTGGTTCTCAAACTTTTGGGGGAAATAAGTAAGAATTAATGTTACTCAATTTAGAGTGTTGCTTAATCTTAGATACTAACGGCTTTATTCAAAAACATAATTAGTGTTTAAGCAACGATTCAGAATTAGAGTTCAAAGTAACACTAAACCTCTGCTTAAAGTTAAATAACGCTTATAAATAAGGCCGTTACAATTTTGGCTAAAATATAACTTTAAAAAATTATTACATTTGCTTGTTGGTCTAGTGATTATTGAACCTGACTGCTAGCTGGTGCTCGTGCGTTTAATTCCAAGAAAAATATTAATAATGATATGATCATTTGTTCTATCTTTGGGTGACATTTATGTTTAAATTTATGAATAAAATGAAATGTAGTATTAGTAATATGATAGAATAAAACATTACTCTATCTACAGCCTGTTTACCATTGAGCAGGCCTTTTCTAGTTACGGATCAGACGGCCTAGACCTATGATGTGTAAAGTTTTTTTTTCAGTAATATTTGAATAAATTATAAAACTTTTTTTATTATAAAATAAAAATTGACATAAATATTATTGAGAAATACAAAGTAATAAGCCGAATAGTCGGCGCTCTTTGCCGACTAATCGTCAACTACGATAGTTGCCGGATAGTCGGCTTTACCGACTAGTCGGCACATCTCTAATTCAAACGTATAATTTCACGAATTGCCATTACGCTAAATAACAGTTGTATTTGTTTTAGCACGCTCGTACGTAAAACAAGCGTGTTAGTAGCATTTTCATCTATACAATACTCCATACAAATAAAAAACTTTTTAAAAAAAAAAACTTTCAAATACCATCCATCGAAAACTCCCTGCCGAAAATCACCAAAAAGTGCCAAATAAACTGGCTCCTCACAAACTGCCATGTGCCAATTCTTGTCTACACCCAATTCCCCATTCACTCAAATAGTAGTATTACTATGTGTGCTACGTACCCAAAATCTGCTTGAAGTCGGCGCCAAGTCAAACGTAATAGTAGATACCACACTCGCTATATTTCGAGACGACCATCAACGACGTCGCGTCAGCCCGCGCGTGTCTGCCCGCTTGGGTTGTTTTTGTGCTACACGAGGAGCAGCTATCGGGCAGCGGCAAGTGCGTTACCTCCTATTACATTTTGGCTTGGCGCCGACCCCAAACAGACCCCAGGCACCCAGCACACATAATAATACCACTATTTAAACGAATAAAGAATTGGCACATAGCAACCCATGAAGAGCCAGTCTACTCCACGCCCCTCAGTGTCTTCCGGCAGGGAACCTTCGCTGGATGGTTCCTGGAAGCCGGCTCCCATCTTTATAAAAAGTTTTTATTTTTTCCATTTTTAGTGCAAACAATCGTAGGTTATCAGTAAGTTCAACTATTTCATATAATTTCTGCTGATGCGAATAAATTTAGTGGTTTGAACACGTATTTAAACTGAGTATGCTCAGTTTACAAAATTATGTTGAGACGCAAGATTTCTGTTACCGAGAACGTGGTCTACGGGGCAATACGAATCGTGTCCAAGCATTAAAACTTTCGAGTAAATTTTACAATCATTAATTATTAACTATTGTTGAAATAATATTACATGATACGTCACGTCTATATATATAAAAATATAGGCAGAGAATTCCGTAATATGAACTAGCCTCAAGTGCTCAACTGGGCATTTTGAGAATCAAACATTGGTAAATAGGGGAACTTCGTAAATAAAAAATGTTGTGAATAAGAAAGACTTTGGAAGAAAAAAGCAATATCTCGGGCAAATCAGAGACAACTGCCTGTTCTCGCTACCTTCTCTCTTAAAAGACACAACTCGCTTTTGTTTTTTGTTATTAATTATCTTAATGCAATAAATTACATTTTATTATAACTTCGCAAATAGTTGAGTACCTCTGCATTCTAACAAAGTATAAAAACGAGATACTTTTTCAAAACTTCCTGACTTTTTTTAATTAAAACTTTATTATTCTAAGGTAGTTTTGAACAGTAACGAGAAGATGAGTATGCCATGATAAATTACCACCTCTTATAGCTTCTTGTAAAGTCACGCATTGCTTCCCATGATATCTTGAGATGAGAGTACGCTCTTTTGTTGAAGACTTAAGAGTTATATTGCATTGTTTTTCACACCATATATCATATCATCATCATCAACAGCCCTTATCAGTCTATTGCTGGACATAATAAAATAAACCTTGATAATCAAGGAAAACATGAAGAATGGAATACATATAAAGAAGCATCACTAGCCCACCATGGTGTGGGTTACCATGCTGCATTGTCTGCATTCGCAATGAGTATGGTGACCACCACTCTTGGATTCTGCTTATGCTTTCCATCAGGCAGAGTAGAGTCATTTTGGCAGGGCCAAACATTAAAAAAAAACTCTTTCTTTGTTTCATTTAAGTTTTCCTTACCTTTGCAGTGATGTTGGTCTGCGTAAAGAGAGTTAAGCCCAACCTAACCATGGCTAGACGGGTTCGTATCGTTTCTCACCATACATAAATTCTAATATTATTCAGCCCCCTTTATTGGCCTAATATTGGCTGGACAAAGTGACTTAGCGTTATGATGACTTTATTCCTATACACTTGTTATAATAGACCCCAAAGCGAAAACAACTACATACATTGCAAAAGCTGGTTGCACCCTACGAGATAGTTTAAAATAACGTACTACAGTATTGTACACCTTAAAAAGTACTACAAAAAAGTCCGCGACGGTATATGTCTATCTCTTAGGGATAACCCACAACAACCATTTTTTATTCCTTTCTTTTTACGAGAAATAATGGCTTATTTACGAAGTGATTTTAAGCAATACAGAATGAATCCTTATACAATTAAGTAAATTAAATACATTATGCATTTAATATAGATCAAAATGGCCCTTCACAGTATCTAATTTAAATGAATATATTCGAAGATATTACAGATTTAAAATGTACAAATCGTGTCGTCGGCGGGGGCATCTGAAATCCACCCGTGCGAAGCCGGGGCGGATCGCTAGTATGTTATAAAAAGATAACCTGTGTTACAGGTGAAAATATATAATGAATATATAAATATTCAACGTGTTCAAATTTTACCTCAAATGCAAATAATATAATCTATTAGGTATGTCACCAGTGAAGTAGAAGTAGCATAAAAAGTTTAAGTGAATGAGGCCATGGTTCATAGTTTTTTGTCAATTGTGAGATACACACATCAAAAGTGTCTAGGGATCAACATATGTGTCTAGGGATCAACATATATTTTTGCAATAACTTTTCTCCTGATTGATATTAATTAAAATTTTCTTTAAGGATTCATCAAATAAAGTGTTTTCGTTTGTCACAGTAACGATAAACCAAGTCACCTTTGCATTAATAAAGAAATTTGCCATTTTCCTAATAAAGGGATTTTTGACATTTGAACCACTAACATTAAAGTTCGAAAAAAAAACTGAAATAACAGTTTTCTTTAAAATTTTATTAGGTAGTGCGAGACCGGAGGCCCAAATAGTCTAGTCAACAAGTTCCATACTTGTTGACTAGACTAAAAGATGCAGCAGCATCACTAGGCCGCCATGGTGTGGGTCGCCATACTGCATTGTCTGCATTCGCAGTGAGTATGGTGACCACCACTCTTGGATTCTGCTTAGGCTTTCCATCAGGCAGAGTAGAGTCATTATGGCGGGCCATACATAAAAAAAAAAAAGGTAACTTAAACAATTAATAATCCGTGTTTCTACCGCGAACACTAACACAAGAACATCGGTTTGGCATACTCAAAATGAGTTCATCCAAATCACGCTGTGGAATGGCCGCCCATGTTCGTTGCAACAACAAAAAAAGGTCTTCTTGCGACTGGATACCCTCCATATTCGGCAGAGCTCTTCTCTGTAGCATATCCCATGCATGCTCAATCGGGTTCAAGTCTGGCGACTGAGCAGGCCAGGGCCAAAGCCACATCTCAATCTCAAGAAATCCGCACAAAAAATGCTTGATCTCTAGACACTTTTGATGTGTGTACTGTAGTTGCTTGACAACTGTTGGATAATTGAGATTACTTTGAACCTTTCTTTGTTGATGGGGTAGAAAGTTCCTACAGACTTATAGCTCCTAGGGGGTGCAGAAGCATTTTTCCTTTTTACCAGACTACGGTGAAGTCTGTGGTAAAGGGTTTTGGTAAGTTTGATAGTGAAGGTATGTTCGTATGTTTCACCGTAGCGTCTAAACTACTAAACCGACTTTATTTAATGAGGATTCAACAGATTCCTAATAATACAAGGGCTATATAAATTTTATAAGAAGTTTTACGTAGTCGAGTTTTATAAACTTTCTTTAAGACCCTAAAAAGTAACAAACGTGCAATCTTTGTGTATAAAGCTGTTCTCATAGTTTAAAATGGTTATACCTATCGATATAGTCAGATATCGTTCTAATTTATTTATATCAGTTTCTTCAATATCAGCCATGAATGTTAATTCTGTTTAGGCCCAAAAGGTAGATAGGGGTTGGGTATTGTCAATACACACACTATACACTATTAAAATATTAGCTTTTTAGTGATTTGTAAGTACTCAAGATAGTAGAGCCACGCTATGTGTATGTGCAAAGGAACATATCGAAGTTTACCAAAATCAGTGATGTTCATTCTGTAAATACTAGAAACAAACACAATCTTAGTGTTCACGTCACTCGTCTCCACAGAGTAGGCAACTCGTTCATGGGACAATGTATACGCTTTTATAATAAGGTCCCTATTGACATTAGAAATTTGCCCTTGCAGAAATGTAAGAATACCATTAAATCTAAGTTAGCCGCAAAGGGGTATTATACCATACTAGCAGAATATCTAAATGATAAAGCCGCCTGGGATTGAGCTACCCATTTAGCACATACTCTTCACACTTTTTCCTATGTATAACATTTCTTATTATTGTTGTGACGATAATTTATAATTTGAAACAGATTTATTTTTTTTACTTCATAGCTGTTAACATTTTCTTAAATTCATAATTTTACCAATTTATGATAGTTTTGACTCAAATTATAATTATCGCTCTATTTTTTTATTTGTAATAGAACGTATTTTGAATTTTGAGAAGATTGTATGGACTTTAAAAGAGACGATGATCCCAGAGTTTGTTTCGTCCTTTCTTCTCAGGCTAGTCCAGTTAGGAAAGGCCGAACTCATCTGCTCAAAAAAATCTTAATATGCAAAAGTGTACTTGTTGCCTAATTGCAGAATAAATGATTTCATTTCATTTCTGATTTCAGCTCTGTCGGGCCGGCTCGACCAGGGCGGGACTGCCCTCGCACAGAAAATCAACGTAAAATGACAACATTCGTGCTGTCGTGTTCCGTTGGTGGGTGCAAGACCGGAGGCCCAATGACGCGGAAGCATCACTAGGCCGCCATAATATGGGTCACCATGCTGCATTGTTGAATTGTCTGCATTCGCAATAAGTATGGTGACCACCACTCTTGGATTCTGCTTATGCTTTCCATCAGGCAGAGTAGAGTCATTTTGGCAGGCCAAAACATAAAAAAAACTTGGAAATTGAAGATGATTTCGAGTTTTACTTGACTTAAATAAAGTTCTTTTCCTCCATGTGATGATTATATTAAAAATATTTACCGAGTGTCCATTCATCTTATGGATGGATACTGCACGGTTGGCCTAGTGGTTTAGGCGGTCGCCACGCCGCTTGCCAATTCGCCAAGTGTTGTGGGTTCAAATCCTACAAAGTGTTGTCCCGACACTTTGTGTGATCCACAAATTGTTGTTCTGAGTCTGGGTGTTCCTTGTGTCCGTTTCATGCATGTCTGTAAAGTCCTCGTGACACAGGATGTATATTCCTAATTCGGGTGTTGTCTTTTAAAAAAAAAAGATGTCATAAGAAGCGACTAAGGGATCAGGCTACGTAGGACAACTTCAAAGAGAAGGCAAACTTAAATCAAATGCTATAAAAACCTTACAGTATGGATAACCTTAAATACAACAGTCAATTAGAATATTTTTTTTAGTTTAACTTGAATTCAGTGAAATCTATGCAGCACTATCAGCACTATAAATAAAAAAGCAAATGTAAAAAAAACGTAACCAATAAGAATTCATGACGCCATCGAAGCGCAGCATGGTGTGGTAGGTTGATAGAAGAAAGAAATTTGCTTAACGATATGAAAATGCAATAGAAACACATTAGCAATATATCTTTGTAAACAGTTTATAATTACTTATCTTGAACTCATTATCATCAGTACCAGGATGACCGATAAGCTTTGATTGGTATTTATCTTATACTAGCTGACCCACGCAAACTCGTTTGCGTCTCCTATTACCCGTAGCGTGATAATTTCCCCCCGTTTTTTAAACATTTTTCATTGGTGCTCCGCTCCTATTGATCGTAACGTGATGATATATAGCCTTCCTCGATAAATGTACTATCCAACACTGAAATAATTTTTAAATCGGACCAGTAGTTCCTGAGATTAGCGCGTTCAAACAAACTCTGCAGCTTTATAATATTAGTATAGATATATTAGGTCCTTACCTATGAAATTGCCTTTCTTCAGTACTGGTCATTTCAAATAAAAAAAAGTTTGTAATGGCTCTGTATTCTAAATTCAAATTAATTTTGTTTTAAAACCATGACATTCTATTTACAAACTCAGTCTTTTGGATTTTGATTAGCGTTGTATTTTCATTACATTTGAAAATTTTTCGTCATAATGGATACTTTAAAAATTCGTGTAATTATGGAATATGAGTTCCGTCGTGGCACCAACGCGACACAAACGGCACGTAACATCAAAAACGTTTACGGAGAGAACTGTACAAACGAACGCACAACCCGTTATTGGTTTTCCCGGTTCCGTTCTGGAAATTTTGACTTAAAAATTCAGCTCGTGGTCGTCCGCAGACTTTGGTTAACAATAATGAATTAAAGGCGAGTGTGGAAGCTGACGAAACTCAATCTAGAGCTGAGCTGAGCCAGGGCAACGTACGCGTCGAGACCTGCCTTGCGCTGCTTAACAGGCAAAGAAATGAAGGAATTTTGAAACGAATTGTTACGTGCGACGAAAAATGGATTCTGTTCGACAATCGAAAGCGCTCAGCAAGTAGGTTAGACCCTGGTTCAGCACCAAAGCAATTTTTATTTTAAAAATTAATATTAACACCTCGAATCTTTCTCCTAAAGAAGTGTGCAAGTCCAGTTCAACAAAAACTGGTAATAATAGATATAAAGTAAGAACAGTCGGTACAAGTGAAGTTTTTTGAGCGAGGGGAAGACGCGCCACAATTATACTACTTCCGCCCCAGGATGATAGGGCTGGGCCACGGGAGTGGTCAGTATCGATAACTATATTACTTTAAATTACAATCAAATGTCGAAATAAATTATTTTTGTATTGAAATGAGACTATATGAACCTCCTTGCTATGGAGTGGTCTGTATCCAGTAGTGGACAGTTGAAGGCTGTTCATGTGTTGTAAGACCATATGATACAAAGAATCAGACCTATAGCAATCAAGATAAGAGATTCTTGACACACCAAGAGTTTATGGTGCAACTTGAGTACCTGAATGAATACATTTTGTCATACCTACTTTGCAAATATCGAAGAATAATGTTAATCATTTTATTATCTGTTAATTTTTTTAGCTCAAAGCTGACTGACTAACCTAGTCAAGTGGTCAATGAACCCTGACAGTGGAGTCAGAGGCTGTGAGTGAGTGTTTAATTTTGTGTCTAGTTTCATATAATTTATACTCAGATCAAATAAGAAAAGGTAGATAACGCACCGCCTTGTAGCATTAGTTAGTGTGTAACGCGTGTGTTTACTTGGAACGACGCTACTTTTTTCTGCTTCAACAAGAACAAAGCGGAGCGTTTTCTACCTTTTTTTATTTGATCTTAGAACTTATATAATACAGTGAAATATATAATAATGCTTATCAGTAGACTGGTTTCTACAGTAAAAGCTCTACCTAATTTAGGATCTTATGGCCGCGTGTAAGGTGTAAAAAAAAACAAATATTTCTTCTGAAAATTAAAGATGTACTAAATATTGACTTTTTATAATAGTACGGTTTTTGTATGATAATCAATGAACTTGCTTAAATTGACTGCTACACTTCACATACTAAAATGCAATTCATCTGAAATATTAAATTATAACAACCTTATTACAAGTTATTTAGCTTTGAGCCGCGGTTTTTTTTTTGCTATTTTTAACTTTTGAAATAACGTTTATGAATATTGCTGTTAAGGTTTAAGAAAAACATGTTGAATGTTATCTTTTTAAATCTATAAAGTATAACCTTAATTTATGAAACATAATTAAGAAAATGTATTCTTCAAAAATATTAAATACTGAAGTGTTTCCTTGTCACTTACAAAGTTAATTTATGTACCAAGTGATAAAACAAGGGTATTTATAAACATTAGGCAACGGTCGGTTTTTAATCAAAATCATGCATATTACGTAGCTCTTACTGCGTAACATTATTATAGTCAGATTCAACTTTAGTCCAATGTTGAACATACACTTCTCTTTGAATAGAAGGTTTTTTAGTAAATTAGGAAATTATTCATGGAAGTTGATTTCGTGTCCCAAACACATCTAAAAATTCAAATTATATATCTTGTTTACATCTCGTTTGAAATCAGATGGCCGGGTATGATATGGATGAGGATATTATTATTATTATTTTCATCCAATAAATCAGCCAGTTGTACAAAATCGTCCTATTCGTCATCATTTTCCACTTTCTTAAGTTTATTTGGGGGTTAATGCTTAATATTACAAAGGGTTTTGAGACTATAATATTTATTGCCAGTTTGCCAGCCTATAGTCAAACTTTACCAGACGGCGATAGTAATATTTTAACAAGTAACCCATCCCTTGTTTACTCTCTATGTCTTCAAAAACATTCAAATAACCTAAAATTATATTATTTTATCGAATTCCAATTTGATTCACAAAATCAGTGTAATAAATCTATATGCACATACTTAATAACATTCCTTCAAGCAATCTTCACTTCAGCTTTACATAAGGGCCAATTAATAGTGACGCAACTTATCGATACCGGTACATCACTAGTTACCCGGCTGCGCGTGCGCCGGTGCGCGACGAAGAAAGTATAACCGCCGTACGTAACGGCCACGGAACGGAATTATAAGTTAAATGTTTTGTATGCCCTTATGGGGTAGGCAGAGGTAGGTTATGAAGAAATTAAAAAGAAATTGTTGATACGATGGTTGGTATCTGTATTTTCAATTGTCTTAAAAACAAACTCAGAATAAGGTTTGGCATTGTCTAGTTATAGATAACAGCTCTGCAAAGAAAATGAAAACTTGTCACCAATTCTAAACCAACCCATCTGGTCAGCGTGGTATAGTAAAGTAGTTACCGTGGGAGAGCCACGCTTTGGCTTGCATGGGCCGGCTCGACCGGAGTGACACCACGGTCTCATAGAAAACCGGTGTGAAACAGCGCTTGCACTGTGTTTCACCGAGTGAGTGAGGATACCGGAGGCTCATACTCCAACCCCTCCCCCATCGCCTTCCCCATACCTCAAAGGCCGGCAACGCACTTGTGACGCCTCTAGTGTTGCGGGTGTCCATAGGCGGCGGTGATCGCTTACCATCAGGCTATACGTCTGCTCGTTTGCCCCATATATTCTATAAAAAAAAAGTGGATTTAAACCAGTTTTCGAAGGAGAGGTAATTTTTCAGGATTAGACTATTTATGATTGTTGATGGTGGTTATTTCATTTCCACAAAACATGCAGTGTCTTAAAACATACATATAACATAGAGAATTGTCAAGAAATGCTAAACAAATGACTTAGTAAATTTATGATTGTCTTTGTGATTTGCCTGTGTGAAAATTGTGATTGATAAAAATCAATAATTCAAGAAGCCAAGAAATTGTCTTGCCAGCTTCTGGCTGGTTACCCTGATGATAGTTGGTTTGCGGATGACTCAGTAAGTTGCAATGTTAAAATACATATGTATATCTTTTTATATTCATCACTGATATTGTACAATGTGTTCTTTGTGGTGGAAATAAACATATTTTATTATTATTATTATTATTTATACCAAAAAACTGCTTATCAAATCTCTATTACTCGTTTTCATATCAGTTATAGCGCCAACTCGTATGTACCTTCGGTACATACACTTAAAGGTATCTTATATATAGCCAGCAGGTTCTTTAAGAAGCTAATGATAAATAACAGACAAACAAACACACATGTGAAGCTAATAAAAGCCTGTTAAAAATAAACACATAATAAATCCGACAGCTAGGTCCTTAAATTTTGAAAAAAGACTAGTTTATTTTGGTAATTATACTCACTCCACAAGTAAAATGAATTGAATGACACCTCCGCATATACCAGCCATAATCAATCAGCCATTGAGTCAAAAAAATATACATACATACATAATTACCTATACTCAAAAAACATAATTCTTCTTCAGTCGAGGAAAATAAAAATATTCCTAAACTTGTACCCACTGTTTATATATGTATACTATGTATTTATTCATCTATTATTAATTCTGTGGCTTACCTCGTCTATCGCGTTCTCAATTATTGCAGCCAATTATATCTTAATGCTGTATTTACCAAAAATAATATACATATAAATAAGTTAGTTAGGTTTTTTACTAACTCTTTGACGCAAGTCGGGTGACTGAAAACAATATTGTTTATCTAATGTATAAATTTCAATTATAATGAGGGTTTTTATGAAGATCCATGTTGTAATGTACCTAATTTTATTTGTTCATATTCAAATATTGATAACCTTGCGAAGCCAACACTGTCTGTTGGTGATTTACTTTGATATTTTAATACATCACGTTTTCATTTTAGCCATTTCGAGATTCGCATTTGAGACTTGTTAATTTATTAATATCTCTCGAATATAGTCTCTGAATAATTTAAAGTCTTCTCAGATATTAGTCATATATCATCATTGTCTTCCTAGCTTTTATTATTCCCAAAATTATTTGGGGTCGGCTACTAGTTCAACCGGTTTTTCCACGAAACGACTGGCATCCTCCGCAAACCTGAGGGTGAACTGAATTCGAAGTTTGAACTAGTTGTCAGTATATCTGAGGGCACTGACTTCCCAATAACGATTGCAATAGATGTTCATGACAACCGGTACCGACAGCTTAACGTGCTCTCCGAGGCACGGGCGGAAAATGCCTCCATCTTCCCTACGCCGGGCTGCTATTAAGAATTTCTTGTAAGAAAAACCCAACAGCAGTCAGACCCGGGAATCGAACCCGAGACCTCTTGATCGGCAGTCGCTTACGCTAACCATAGATCAATGAGATAGTATTTACACGCTTTTAAAAGAAACAAGTACTTTGACTTAACCAACCAAATAACTAAAAATGGTTATGTCGTTGCGCTGTATGCCGTGGAAGTGGGTGCGAGGGGTATACCAGCTAAATCCCTCTATAACCTGCTTAAAGACCTTGGATTGCCAAGAGCTTCAGTAAGCTCTTTCTTGAACGAATATCCAAAGCGGCATTGCTAGGCTCATTTCAAATATGGTTAGGTAGAGGGGGTAACACGGCGGACAGTGGAGGTGAGCGTTGACGCGTCGTAAGGAGTGCTCCTTAAACCTAAACCTGGGTCGCAATTCCCAGGCACTGTCGAAGTCGCATGTGTTGCCCCCATCTATCACGCGATGGACCCAGCACCCGCACGGTGAATCCATGGAACGCTAAGAAATAGGTCTCATATATATGAACAGCTTTTAATAGTTTACTGCTAGATAGACGGGCTTTCCTTCTTTGCAGTGCTGTTTGTTCGGCCTAGTTTGGTCCCTGAAGCTGAGTCTCCACCGAACAAAAGGTTGCAACTTTTGTGTTGGTGACAAAAGTTTCTGTAATTTCATTGTGTTGGCAACAAAAATTGTCAACAAATGTTGGAAACAATGTTTCTGTTTTTGGCGGTAATCATCAAAAGAATACGCTTCTTGCAAATATTTATTGGCTCTGTTAATAATAATTAATACGCTTAGTTGGAATGTTTTTCAAATTATTGACGACTCGGTGTAGACACAATGGAAACAAAAGTTGGCGATTTTCTGAAGAGTTGCAAACAGTTGGAAACACTGAAATTGCCAACAATTTTGGTGGATACGCGCCTTTAGGCAGCTCTTACGACACTCACGTGACGAATAGTGGTAGGGACACACCGTGTTCTTAATCCGTCACTATACGAAGGCAGTCATGACTGACTCCTTGGTCTAGCGGTTACCGTATGCGACTGCCAATCAAGTGTTCGCAGGTTCGATTCCCGGCCAAAAGTGTTGTTTCGTTTTCCTTACAAGACATGCTTAGTACGGAGAGTACGTTAAGCCGTCGTTTCCGGTTCTCCTGGACATCTATGACAATCGTTATTAGGAAGTCAGTGCCCTCAAATATACTGACCACTCGTAAAGCTTCGGATAGTCGACCCATAGAATTGTGAGAGAGAGGCAACAGAGAGTGTGTGTTGTGTTTACGCACATACTTGTGCACCAAAGTATCTCCTTGACAACGGAGTCATTTTACTCAACAAATACATATGTATACCAAAATTAAGTATTTTACTGCACACTCATACATATAAACTAAATTCAAACAGTCCATTAATAAAATTTTAAAAACTAAATATAAAACCATAAAGTTCTCGTTTATAAACCGGACTCATTAAAACAAAAGCCACTCATCATAATACCATCACATATAAAAGCGTCCTACTAAAAAATAAGTTATAAAAAAGCAATCATTTTTCCGAGAATAAAACCAACATACATACATATACCACTGGTTGGTATAGCACAGAAACGGAACAAATGAGTAATGTACAAACATAATTACATACTATGGGAGTAACAAAGACAGCAAATTTAAACCTTATAAGTTGAATAGAGATAGAAAGAGTCATCTGTTATGTGTCGTAAATGCGCGCACGAGTCGGCTTTTTATTTCACGCAAACATGCTCACGCGCACACACATTTAGATTTCTCTGTGTGAGTTACATATGTGGTGTATGTGTGTGTGTTTATGTATCTACTAACGGAAACTTCTAGTATTCGTGATTAATGCTTGACAATATGACTGATTACAATCTGTTGAGGCTACAATTAGTTTTTGATTTTTAATTTTGATAAAACCATGTTGTTTTTGATAAATTTGCAAAGTAGTCCATGGCCAGCAAAGTAGTTACAAATACCAAAACCTAGGTTATTAAGGTGACTATGTGGTGAGGAAATGATATTAGCGACAAAATTGACAGTATTGAAATATTTATCCATCCAGAGACCCGGCCCAGCTTCGCACGGAACTCTTTGAAATTCTCTAATTTCTCCTACTACAATGTGCATATATTACACATATAAACCTTATTCTTGAATCAGTCTTTATATTGTTGAAAACTGCATCAAAATTATTTGAGTAGCTTACAAGACCATTATAAATATTAGGTAAAGTGTCGACCGTTTAACAAAATTGATTTGATAGTCGGATGATCGAACTGGATGGACACATACATTTAGGAATCAGAGGCTTGTTTTCATTTTAATTCGAAACACCGATTAAACCACATCCTTTGTGGCTGAACAGTGATCAAAAACGTAGCTACCTATAACTAAATCTAAGTTTTGTGCCGTATTTTATTAATATAAATCACTCTATTACATCTCATTTTATACTCGTATATAGACTAGTGGTTGCCCGCGGCTCCGCCCGAGTGTATGTCAGTTATCGCGGCAAATAGTAGCCTATGCATTATTCTGACGTATAAGCTATATTACTGTAAAGTTTCATCCAAATCCGTTCAGTAGTTTTTGCGTGAAAGAGTAACAACAAGTTCCATACTTGTTGACTAGACTAAAAGATGCAGCAGCATCACTAGGCCGCCATGGTGTGGGTCGCCATACTGCATTGTCTACATTCGCATTGAGTATGGCGACCAATACTCTTGGATTCTCCTTATGCTTTCCATCAGGCAGAGTAGAGTCATTTTGGCGGGCCACCCATAAAAAAAAAAAAAAAAACATAAATCCATACTTACAAACTTTCGCGTTTATATAGACTAGTCGTCGCCAGATTTGTTAGTTTTCTTCTCCATATAAACTTTAGCTGTGCCAAATTTCTTACTCTTGACTTCGCATAATTTTCGTAAAAAGGCTTCAAAGTTTATGTTTCACGTAATCTATACTATTATATAAAGCTGAAGAGTTTGTTTGTTTGTTTGAACGCGCTAATCTCAGTAGCTGCTGGTCCGATTTGGATAGTACATTTATCGAGGAAGGCTATAGGCTATATATCATCATGCCACGACTAATAGGAGCGGAGCACCAATGAAAAATGATAAAAAACGGGGAAAATTATCATGCTACGGGCAATAGGAGACGCAAACGAGGTTGCGTGGGTCGGCTAGTAATATATACGAGTGGATGAAGTAGTACTCGTAGTTCAATGGTTTAAACATTAAAGTTTGACAGACAGAAAGACACACAGAGTTTCTTTAGTATTTTTATCTATATTTTTATATATTTAGTTTCTTTAGTAGTATAGAGACAAACAATTCAGGGCCCTGCCAAAATGACTCTACTCTGCCTGATGGAAACCATAAGCTGAATCCAGGAGTGAACCAAAACTTCACGCCATAGGTGAAAAATAACGAAAAATTGACACCAGATCCCTAAGGACCTACGTATGGAATTTTCACTGACTAAGCATAAAGGAAGGGTCATACTTTTGGCAGTCTATATACGTTAATATTTTCCACCGTAGCGTCTAAACTATTGAACCGATTTTAGTGATTAAGGTATCAACAGATTCGTAATAATGTCCCGGGCGACATAGGCATATAACTCTTACCTAGTCGAGTTATAGTTTCTTAAACTCTTCCTTGTATTAGTATGACTTTAAGATATTCTTTTCAAGTACGACTAAGATCTAAGTGTCCATTACGAAGCGTCCATTTGTCGGTAACAGGTGTAACTCACCACTTTTCTACCCTCCTTCGTCACCCTCCATGTAACTGCCGGTATTTCCGGGAGTTCAGTATTTGTACGACTAACAAGTCGTTAGGAATAAATTAATTTTGTAGTTACAAATATAATGATAGCTAGATAGACACTATTGCCCTCAGAAAAAGTATTTGACAATCTAACAAGAACAATTATAAGAAACTGTAACCGGACTACGTAAAATTGAGAAAACCTGTGTCACCCACTACGGGGGAACATAAAAATTTTAACAAAAAAAATCGACTTCAATCTGGACCAATTGAAATGGAACCACATGGCAAGCACCAGCTTTCAATTAAAAAAAGAATCATCAAAATCGCTTCACCCAGTCAATAGTTCTGAGGTAACAAAGATAAAAAAAAAACATTCGAATTGAGAACCTCCTAGTTTTTGGAGTCGGTTAATAAAATACTAGTTTTTGCTCGCGGCTCCGCCCGCGTGTTTGTCGGTTGTCGCGACAAATAGTAGCCTATTTGATATTCTGATGTATAAGCTATATTACTGTAAAGTTTCATCCAAATCCGTTAAGTAGTTTTTGCGTGAAAGAGTAACAAACATCCATCCATCCATCCATCCATACTTACAAATTTTCGCGTTTATAACATTAGTAGGATTACCATTCCTTTTCGCTTCGCCGAAGTCAGGTAAGACAAAAAAAATTTTGTTGTGTTTGGATGTTATTTATTAATCTATTGTATTTATTTACAAGTACGTTTATCAGCAGTAGGTATGGGTACTATAGTACCTACAGTTTTTGCCAACTTTGGGATCAAACGACTGCGTGAGACGTGTTAGGATATTATTATAATTATATTGAGAAACAGTATAACAAGCGATGTTATCGCAGTCTACAATCTCTTACAGACTAACAAGGAGGTATTGTTAGTTATTACTTTTAATTTTGAAATAAAATTAATAGCAACTTTTTGCATCTTCTTACCATTCTGAAAAACACATTCTCACATGTTATGTAGTCTTTCTAAACTGATACTATCTTCAAACCTCTAAGCAAAGGGTAGAGTAGGGTTGTGTAGGTGTTCATTGTTAGTGATAGTTATCTTCTAACAGCTGACACATCTGTTCACCCGGTGACGCAGTGGTAGCGTACGTGACTGCTGTGCTTGAGGTCTCGGGCTCGATTCCCGGATCGGACCAAATGTTTGTATGATCAAATATTTGTTTTGATGTTTGGGTGTTTTCTGTGTAAAATATGTACATATATGTATTTACAAAAAAAGTAAATATGTATTAATATCAGTTGTCTAGAACCCATAACACAAGCTCTGCTTAGCTTGGGACTGGGACTAGATGGTGTTGTGTGTTAGATGTACGAAATATTTATTTTTTATCATTTTGATGTATGGTTTTCCCATGGTAACTGTTTTAGGATGAACATCGTCAACCTATCTGTCTCAAATTATGGCTAATGTTAAGATGGTAATGGGAAATGTCAGAAATATATAGGTATTATAGCTTTACTACTCCTAGATATGAAACAAATGAACGAACTCATTAAACAAATATTTGTCCTGCACCTGAATCGACCTCACAATTTCTGGCTCAGCTTTCAGTATCATAATCCAATAGCCAAACAGGCTAATCAAAATAGAATTACCGAGTACTAAAACAGTTTAGTCAGCATTTGACTGCCTCGGTGGCGCAGTGGTAGCGTATGCGACTGCTGTGCTTGAGGTCTCGGGTTCGATTCCCGGGTCGGATAGAATGCTTGTATGATCTGCAAGTATTTGTTTCGAATTTTGAGTGTTTTCTATCTATACTTAAAAATGTAACAGGTCGAATTCTGTACATTAAAGATATTTAAAAAAAATTTTTGGAGGGCTCTCTATACTCGATACTGAACCCAAAACTGTAATTTTTTTCATTTTTGTTTGCCTGTCTGTTTGTCAATACAAACGTATGATCTGCAAATATTTGTTTCGGAGTTTGGATGTTTTCTATGTATAATATGTATGTATTTACAAAAAAAGTATTTATATCAGTTGTCCAGTACCCATAACACAAGCTCTGCTTTGCTTGGGACTAGATGGCGTTGTGTGTTAGATGTCCGAAATATTTATTTATTTTTATTTACTATATTTTTATTTATTACTAGCTGTTGCCCGCGGCTTTGCTCGCGTGGAAGTTGATTATATGTATTTATTTAAAACTGTGTAAGTATCTATGAATACTGTGTTCACGTTTTTAAACGTATTTATTTATAATCAATAGTCCATTAACATTGACTTTCACACACACTTTCGACCCTTATTTTAACCCCTTTAGGAATAGAATTCCCATAAATGCTGATATAAGTATTCATTTATTTGTAATCAAAAGCCTGAAGACAACGTTTCAGGCTACTAAATTAAAAAATGACGGACTTCCAGTCTAGCCTAGGGATAGAATATCCAGAAACGCTTAAATACGTATCTCATTATCATCAACGCAGTCCACTGCTGGACATAGGCATCTCCAATTGCACGCCACTTGGTTCGATCCTCAGCTTCTCTCATCCAGCTTCTGCCAGCCGTCCGATCATTATTCCACCTGGCCTGTGGACGTTCTACGCTACGTTTGCCGAGACGCGGTCACCACTCACGAACCCGTTTATCCCAACGGTTATCAGTTCTACGGCTAATATGGCCAGCCCACTGTCACTTCAGTTTGCTTATCCCGTGGACTATGTCAATGACCTTGGTTCTCTACCGGATCACCTCATTCTTGATGCGATCCCATAGAGAAACGTTGAGCTTTTGTGATGAGAAAAAATAATCATTATTATTATTATAGCCCTCTCCATAGCGACTTTGAACTTGTGGACCAGCCGTGTCGTGTCCACGTTTCGGCACAGTATGTCATGACAGGTAGGACGTATTGATTGAAGAGTTTCGTATTTAGGCACTGTGGGATTGATGATGAAAAGACCCGACAAAGTTTCCCAAACGCTGCCCAACCCGGCTGAATTCTCCTGTTCATCTCGTCCTCGAAGTTGTTTCTACTTAACTGCAAAGTCTGCCCGTAGTACCACACATATTTTTGAACAACTTCAAGAACGGCACCGTGAACCACAACCGGTTCCGGTAGAACATGTTCGTACATACGTATATACTCATTTTTAATCAGTAGCCATAATACAGTTGCATGTTTCTAACTTCAAGAATGACGGACTTCCAGAATAACCTATATACGAAATAACAACCCCTATTTAACCTCTTAGGGGTAGATTATCCAGAAACGCTTAAACACGTATCTACTATTTTTTAATCAGTAGCCCAAAAGTAAAGAACGACGAACTTCCTTACAAACTTTCAACCCCGATTTCACCCCCTTAGGGGTAGAATATTAAGAAACGTTTAAATACGTACCTATTCATTTTAAATCAGTAGCCCAAAAGTAAAGAATGACGAACATCCTTACAAACTTTCAACCCCGATTTCACCCCCTTAGGGGTAGATTATCCAGAAACGCTTAAACACGTATCTACTATTTTTTTATGAGTAGCTCAAAAGTAAAGAATGACGAACTCCCTTACAAACTTTCAACCCCGATTTCACCCCCTTAGGGGTAGAATATTAAGAAACGTTTAAATACGTATCTATTCATTTTAAATCAGTAGCCCAAAACTAAAGAATGACGAACATCCTTACAAACTTTCAACCCCGATTTCACCCCCTTAGGGGTAGAATATTAAGAAACGTTTCAATACGTATCTATTCATTTTAAATCAGTACCCCAAAAATAAAGTTTCACGTTTCCTACTTACAAAAGGACGAACTTCCATACAAACTTTCAACCCCTATTTCACCACCTTAGGGGTAGAATATTCAGAAACGTTGAAACACGTATCAATTCATTTTTAATCAGCAGCCAAAAAATAAAGTTTCATGTTTCTGACTTCAAAAATTACGAACTTCCAGACTGACCTATATACGAAATAACAACCCCTATTTCACCCCTTAGGGGTGGAATATCCAGAAACGCTTCAATACGTATCTACCCATTTTTAATCAGTAGCCCAAAACTACATTTTCATGTTTCTCACTTAAAAAATGACGGACTTCCTTACAAACTTTCAACCCTTATTTCACCCCTTTACGGGCATAATATCCAGAAACTCCTAAATACGTATCTAATCATTTTTATTAAGTAGATCAAAAATAAAGTATCATATTTCTTATTTAAAAAATTACGGACTTCCATACAAACTATCAACCCCTATTTCACCCCCTTAAGGGTAGAATATCCAGAAACGCTTACACGTATCTACTCTTTTTTAATCAGTAGCCCAAAAGTAAAGTTTCATGTTTCTTACTTAAAAAATGACGAACTTCCATACAAACTTTCAACCCCTATTTCACCCCCTTAGGGGTAGAATATCTAGAAACGCTGAAACACCTATCAATTCATTTTTAATCAGCAGCCTAAAAATAAAGTTTCATGTTTCTGACTTCAAAAATGACGAACTTCCAGACTGACCTATATAGGAAATAACAACCCCTATTTAACCCCTTAGGGGTAGAATATCCAGAAACGCTTAAATACGTATCTGCTCTTTTTTAATCAGTATCTTAAAAATAAAGTTTGTTGTTTCTTACTTAAAAAATGACAAACTTCCATACAAACTTCCAACCCTATTTCACCCCTTAGGGGTAGAATATTCAGAAACGCTGAAACACGTATCGATTCATTTTTAATCAGCAGCCTAAAAATAAAGTTTCATGTTTCTAACTTCAAAAATGACGGACTTCCAGACTGACCTATATACGAAATAACAACCCCTATTTAACCCCTTAGGGGTAGAATATCCAGAAACGCTTAAATACGTATCTGCTCTTTTTTAATCAGTACCTTAAAAATAAAGTTTGTTGTTTCTTACTTAAAAAATGACGAACTTCCATACAAACTTTCAACCCCTATTTCACCCCTTAGGGGTAGAATATTCAGAAACGCTGAAACACGTATCGATTCATTTTTAATCAGCAGCCTAAAAATAAAGTTTCATGTTTCTAACTTCAAAAATGACGGACTTCCAGACTGACCTATATACGAAATAACAACCCCTATTTAACCCCTTAGGGGTAGAATATCCAGAAACGCTTAAATACGTATCTGCTCTTTTTTAATCAGTACCTTAAAAATAAAGTTTGTTGTTTCTTACTTAAAAAATGACGAACTTCCATACAAACTTCCAACCCTATTTCACCCCTTAGGGGTAGAATATTCAGAAACTCTGAAACACGTATCGATTCATTTTTAATCAGCAGCCTAAAAATAAAGTTTCATGTTTCTAACTTCAAAAATGACGGACTTCCAGACTGACCTATATACGAAATAACAACCCCTATTTAACCCCTTAGGGGTAGAATATCCAGAAACGCTTAAATACGTATCTGCTCTTTTTTAATCAGTACCTTAAAAATAAAGTTTGTTGTTTCTTACTTAAAAAATGACGAACTTCCATACAAACTTTCAACCCCTATTTCACCCCCTTAGGGGTAGAATATTCAGAAACGCTGAAACACGTATCAATTCATTTTTAATCAGCAGCCTAATAATAAAGTTTCATGTTTCTAACTTAAAAGATGACGGACTTCCAGACTGACCTATATACGAAATAACAACCCCTATTTAACCCCTTAGGGGTAGAATATCCAGAAACGCTTAAATACGTATCTACTCTTTTTGAATCAGTAGCCCAAAAGTAAAGTTTCATGTTTCTTACTTCCAAAATGACGAACTTCCATACAAACTTTCAACCCCTATTTCACCCCCTTAGGGGTAGAATATCTAGAAACGCTGAAACACCTATCAATTCATTTTTAATCAGCAGCCTAAAAATAAAGTTTCATGTTTCTGACTTCAAAAATGACGAACTTCCAGACTGACCTATATAGGAAATAACAACCCCTATTTAACCCCTTAGGGGTAGAATATCCAGAAACGCTTAAATACGTATCTGCTCTTTTTTAATCAGTATCTTAAAAATAAAGTTTGTTGTTTCTTACTTAAAAAATGACAAACTTCCATACAAACTTCCAACCCTATTTCACCCCTTAGGGGTAGAATATTCAGAAACGCTGAAACACGTATCGATTCATTTTTAATCAGCAGCCTAAAAATAAAGTTTCATGTTTCTAACTTCAAAAATGACGGACTTCCAGACTGACCTATATACGAAATAACAACCCCTATTTAACCCCTTAGGGGTAGAATATCCAGAAACGCTTAAATACGTATCTGCTCTTTTTTAATCAGTACCTTAAAAATAAAGTTTGTTGTTTCTTACTTAAAAAATGACGAACTTCCATACAAACTTTCAACCCCTATTTCACCCCCTTAGGGGTAGAATATTCAGAAACGCTGAAACACGTATCAATTCATTTTTAATCAGCAGCCTAAACATAAAGTTTCATGTTTCTAACTTAAAAGATGACGGACTTCCAGACTGACCTATATACGATATAACAACCCCTATTTAACCCCTTAGGGGTAGAATATCCAGAAACGCTTAAATACGTATCTACTCTTTTTTAATCAGTAGCCCAAAAGTAAAGTTTCATGTTTCTTACTTCAAAAATGACGAACTTCCATACAAACTTTCAACCCCTATTTAACCCCCTTAGGGGTGGAATTTCAAAAAATCCTTTCTTAGTGCTCACTTATGTCATATAAAGAACCTACATGCAAAATTTCAGGATTGTAGCTTCAGCGGTTTGGGCTGTGCGTTGATCTCTGGGTATGTCAGTCAGTCAGTCACCTTACTCTTTTATATATATAGATTTACTCCAAATGTGACGTTAAATTCACACTTTACGGAAACTTACTAATATCATACGGATTACACATGCTACATCAGTGCTGAAGAAAAGAAATAATACAAAACAATAAATTGCACCAACAATCCTGTTCAACATCCTGTTACGATACCACACATAAAGATTTAATACTACTTTGGGTACAAGTTCCACGGTAACTGATTAATATTATACTGATTTATATAGTTAGATACTGACCATTTTGTGTCATTGATACTAACAATCCGCCCCAGCTTCGCACGAATTCTTTACAGAAACTATAATATAGCCTATGTGCGGCTTAATTTTTTCCGACGTCTTGAACAAATCCTATATATAAAGTTCTCGTGTCACAATGTTAGTTACCATACTCCTCTGAAACGGCTGGACCGATTTTTGGTGATGAAATTTGGTGTGCATATCGGGTAGGTCTGAGATTCGACCAAAATCTACTTTTTATACCTCAATTATTATTATTTTTGGGCAAAACAACGTTTGCCGGATCAGCTAGTATCGTTATATTTTAGCTAAAACACTCAAAAATTTAACAAATTATATACGAAAACCTTCCTCAAGAACCACTCTATGTATGAGTAAAGACCGCATAAAAATCCGTGTAGTAGCTTTTGAGTTTATCGCGAACAGGCAGACAGACGCGGCGGAGGACTGTGTTTCATAATATGAAGTGATGATTTACTACAATAGTGCTATAAAAAAACAATATACCAGTCCTCGAAAGGTAGTAGAGCCACGCTGATTTCAGCACGAACGGGCCGGCTCAACCGGGGCGGTACTACCCTCGCACAGAAGATCAACGTAAAATGACAGCATGCTGTCGTGTTTCGTTGGTGAGTGCGAGACCGGAGGCCCAATTAGTCTAGTCAACAAGTTCCATACTTGTTGACTATACTAAAAGATCCAGTAGCATCACTAGGCCGCCATGGTGTGGGTCGCCATGCTGCATTGTCTGCATTCGCAGTGAGCATGGTGACCACCACTCTTTGATTCTGCTTATGCTTTCCATCAGGCAGAGTAGAGTCATTTTGGCGGGCCAAACATAAAAAAAATAAAAATAAAACTACATCAACAAGCCTGTTTATACTGTTACGAAATCATTACGGTTAAGAAGTTAGAACTATAAGTTTAGTCAAGCAAAGTCGCAGGAAAACGCTAGTATTAATAGATGAGATCTTCTCATAAAGAAGGTAAATCACGAAGACAGCAGGTGTGTTGTTGACCCGACACGTGCGCGTTTATTTATCAATTACGATGGGAGATTTGAACTTCTCGCTCTGCCAGCCAACTGTGGCCAGACGGAACGGCTGCCCGCTACGTACACCCCAACTACATTGTGGATTTTGATTGTACGACCTTATTTTATGTATTTAACTTGTTGATAAATGATTTTATGCATGAAATGGTCGGATTACGTTCATCTAAAAACAAGAGACAAGTTATTGAAGTGCCTTCCCATCCGATAAAAGGGGTGACCTTCAGAAACCCCAGTCACACCATTTATTTATTTTAAACTTGCTTATAATAATATGTCGGTAATCGTTGTTAGCCTATATTTTTACTCAAGAATCATAATATCTCCATGCCAAATTTCATTGAAATCGGTGCAGCGGTTTAGTCGAGAAAGCGTTTTTTGAATCAATAATATTAGTATGGATATCAACAGTATCCATACTCTATATTCCCAGAAATTAATAGCTTAAATAAATAATATGTTATATGAACGCATGGTATATACAAACTATAAAAGATAACACTTGACGTTACAGTTCTAAGAAAAAATAATCACAAATTTAAACAAAAAAAAACCGACTTCAATCTGGAACAAATTTAAATGGGACCACACGGGAAGCACCAGCTTTCAAATAAAAAAGAATTATGTTTTTTTTTAATGTTTGTAGGTACAAACATTTAAAAAAACAGTCTAATTGAGAACCTCCTCCTTTTTTTGAAGTCGGTTAAAGATACAAAAAGTTGTAAAATTAACAGAAGGTACTTAAAACTATGTTACATAGAATAGGAATTAAATAAAGTAGGAAATATAAAATGGTAAATTGGAGAGGCCTATGTCCAGCAATGTACTGTAGCTGATGATGATGTCGATGATGAAAATGATTTAAAAATAGGCAAATAAATACTTATCACCGCTTTTCTGTAAAGCTTTGGTATCAGTCCGTACAAGTCGTCTCAAATTACCGTGGGAGAGCCACGCTTCGGCATGAATGGGCCGGCTCGACCCCCCCATCCCCAAAAGGCTGGCAACGCACTTGTGACGCTTCTGGTGTTGCATGTGTCCATGGGCGGCGGTAATCGCTTACCATCAGGCGATACGTCTGCTCGTTTGCCCGCCTATTCCATAAAAAAAAAAGAAAAAAAATTTGCCACGTATATTAGACTCAAATTATTTTTAAAGACCATATTAAACTAGTAACAATAACAATTTGTATTTCTACAAAATGTTTTATAATTATTATCTATTTCATGTTGAAATTTAAACAATGAAAAACTTTATTAGGTTTTTACACGAGGAAATTCCTGCTAATTCTAATTTAATTAAGCGATGATGTCAGTGTGAAAAGGTTTTTTATAAAATATAGACATCATGGTTCTCAGTATTTATACCTCATTCAAAAATAACTTCTATTAAGTTTACTACTAAGTTTCTTTTATGGAATATGCGGGCAACGAGCAGACGTATCGCCTGATGGTAAGCGATTACCGCCGCCCATGGACACCTGCAACACCAGAAGCGTCACAATTGTGTTGCCGGCCTTTTGGGAATGGGGGGGGGAGGTAGGGGATTGGGGCTATATATTACCCTCCGGTATCCTCACTCACTCGGTGAAACACAGCGCAAGCACTATTTCACACGAGTTTTCTGTGAGGCCGTGGTATCACTACGTTGGAGCTGGCCCATTCATGCCGACGCGTGGCTCTACCACGGTATTTAATCCTCATGTAAAATATATGAAAGAACGAAATCAATCCTCATGTAAAATAAAAGAAGGAAAGATTGATTTGAACCTCAACCGTAAGTTTCTTGTTTATAAATCCAAGTATTTATATTCAAACTCACGAGACTCGATTGTCTTTCGTTATCCGAACTACCAGCATTAGTTATATTTAACCTAACTTCACTATTGGGGAGTTTTCAAGTTTTCCTGCTCTTTGCAGTGATATTTCCATGTTTATTTTGCTCATTTAGTCGCTTCTAATATCAAAAAACAAATAAATATTTCAAACAGAGTTATTGGTAAAACAAAAAATACGGATCAATTCCACCAGCAGGTGTACGCGCCTCACAGCGCGCAAGTAAGGCACACTTAACGCAATTTTTTTATATTCTCTCCACAATTATTGTATATATGTGTGCGTATGTTTGCATGTGTTGTGAAGACGAGTCTGTGTGTGAACTATATGTGTTCCGGAGTTAACAGTTAGTATAATATACTAGTTAGTTACCGTGACTTTACTTGTTTTTGTTAAATAAATGAATATAATAACTTGTAAGATTTTATAATGGGCAGAAATTATTTTTTTTAGATTGTCTACTTAAAACCCTAAAGTAGTGGAGCCACGCTGCTTTCAGCACGAACGAGATGGCTTGAACGGGGCGGTACTACCCTCGCACAGAAGACCAACCTAAAACGACAGCATTCGTGCCGGTGTGAAATAGTGCTTGCGCTGTGTTTCACCGAGTGAGTGAGGATACCGAAAGCCCATACCCCAACCCGCAAAGGCCGGGCACGCACTTGTGACGCCTCTGGTGTTGCAGGTGTCCATGGGCGACGGTAATCGCTTACCATCAGGCGATACGTCTGCTCGTTTGCCCACCTATTACATAAACAAAAACATGGTGTAGGGTGGGGTGGTAGCAATGTTGCATTGTTTTCATTCGCAATGAGTATGGTGGCCGCCACTCTTGGATTCTGCTTATGCTTTCCATCAAGTGTCGTCATATAGAGTCACTTTGGTAGGCTCATACATTAAAAAACACTAAGAAGAGAAAAACACTTAGAAGGGAAAACCAATGTTAACAGTAGTGGATTAAAAACCTCCTAAGGAACGGTCTAAATCCAGCAGTAGACCATTAAAGGCTGTCGATGTAATGTGATTGGAATGAAATAAGAGCTGGCTGTCTGTGTATGAACTATCCAAACATCTTTCACCTTATACTATGTACGAAGAACGATCATATTTACCTACCAGGATTGATGTCAGAAGGTACCCAGGTAAACAAAAGTAAGCTCAAGTCAAATTGTAATACGACTTAGTAAGTAATCGTGGCTGTTACTGAACTACTGGTAGATCAATCTTCTCGGAAATAGCCAGTTCGAGTCGCTGATCTTCTATATTTCTTCCACCTTACATGGTTTATCACCCAGAGGAGGTTGTGACGAAATACTCGTATTATGTAATAATCTGGCTGCATTGCAAAAGAGTGAAGTAGATTTACCCTAAGAAAAAAACTTTTGGGAACCTAAACAAACATTGATTGCCTCTTGACCTGCAGACTGCATACAACTAATGCCTGCTTAATCTATCAGCTTCACTCCTTAATCTATACTAATATTACAAAATCAAAATCAACTCTGTCTGTCTATTTTTTACGCTTAACTAAACCACTGCATCGATTTCAATGAAATTTGTCATGAAGATACTTGGATTTTTGAGGAGAAAAACAGAGTACTCTTTACCGCAATAACGGAAAAACACGCAGATGAAGCCGTGGACTAATGCAGGCAGTAGTATGCGAATGGAAAAAAAAACTTACAGGAAAGGTAATACTTACATTAGCACCTTGTACCTATATATCGAAGCAGTATAAGGTGATATATATGGTTTTTCTGAACGAGATGTAGCAACCTGCCTTGTAAAACACTTGAATCATATAAAATACTGCCTTCGATCATCACTATGAGCTCGGCTTACGTTGCTCTCTTATCAGGGACCATTATGAACACCTTATATCTAACAACTTTGTAACATTATGATGTGCAATAAAAATATTAATAATAATACGTGTTTGAATGCTTTAAGCTTCTTGAAATCGCATAGCATCAGATGAACTATAAATATACCATTGTATTAATTAAATTTATAGGATTTTTCGCAGCTTTGGGAGATACTAGAATAGTGCCTTACATAGGCACTTTTGTTTCATGAGCCATGGTACGTTGCTGGGCTTTGGAGAGGCGTATAAAGTCTTTATTTGAAGGTTCTAAGATTTACTGGCTGTAGCTACAGCAGGTGACGATTTGTTCCATTAACTGGTTAAGTGAATGTTAAGTGGAAGCCGAATGATGCAGTAGCATCTCACTAGGCCGCCAAAGTGTGGGTTACCATGCTACATAGTTGCATTGTCTGCATTCGCAATGAGTATGGTGACCACCACTCTTTTATTCTGCTTATATGCTTTCCATTAGGTTGTGTAGAGTCATTTTGGGCCATAGATAAAAAAAAGTGCAGCGAAAAGTTTCTTAAAAAGTTCACAATGATGAAGTGCCAACTTGGCAATGCGGATATTTGTTTTGCTGCGTCCAACAATGGACAGAAAACCTTTAAATTAAGAATGTCTTTACGTTTCATCACCATCATCAGCCTTTTGCAGCCCACTGCTGGGTATACGCCTCTCCTATTACACGCCACTCTTTAAGTTTAAAATATCTAAAACAACAAACAAACACAAAAGCAAACTAGCAATTTTATATTTATATTCATTAGACATTGTTAAAATCTACTTTTAGAAATGGCAGACCTCATTATAACGTTCAAGTTGTTTTACATTTATATATTTCAAAACGAGAATGCAGTTATGAAATTATTGTTGATCTGATGGCTCCAGTGACGAACAATTAGATTATGTGTTAAACAATAGTGATAACTAAATAACAGTAGTTGATAAACATGTCCCAGGGATTCCATAAGACTCAGAAACTCGCACTGTGAACTTGATAAAAATACTTGGAGTGACTTTACAGGATCGAATGAGAAATGAGAAGATACGAACATGAACGAAGATTATTCAGATACCCTTAAGGAAGAGGAAGCTAAAATTCTAATGAACTGGTCGCTCACTGAAGTGGAGAAGATTGGACACATGCGGAAACTTATAAATAAAGATGGCAAATTATCGTCGGGTAAATGCAGCTTATATATGCGACAGGATGGAATGAGGACTTGAAGAAAGTCGCTGGCTGGCAGCGGATAGATGCGGACTGCCCAAGAGCGAGATAATTGGCGCTCCTTGGAAGAAGTTCCTTCAGCAGTCGACAGCTATTTGATATACCGCTTGGAAATGATGTTCATGGAAGTCATCGACGTAGTTTAATCTCAGCAGAAGATAAATATGATTCCAAAGTATATGTGTAGAGAGAAGAAAAACTTCTAACTAACTCTAAAACAACCAGTGCGGTATAGTAGGAAAAAACATATTTTCTTATGTCTAACTGACTGTTTAAGACTGTTGTGGAGGAAGGGCGGAAGCTGGGATTGGCTGGATGTGATTTTGGGGATCTCGGAATCGTGTATATATAATTATGTGTGTTTGTTATTGATGTGGGTGTTTTGAAATGTAAAAAGGTAGTAGGTGTAGTAAGAGGCTACTTAAGGAGCAAACAACGCAGGACAACAGGATTGCGACGTTTTAATCTTGAAAAAAAGCCTATACTAACCCGTCTGGCCAGCGTGGTAAAGTCCAAAGCCTTTTCTAAGTAGAGGTCTATGTTCATCAGTGAACTGTTCCAAGCCGTTGATTTGTTAATGTGATATATTAATCATACACAGAATGAAAATGCTCATGTTGATTTCAATCTTAGGCTTCCAAGCGGTTAGGCAATTTTTTTTCCCAATCCTATCTGTAACCTTTATCTAATCACTAGCAGCCGTTCGCGACTTCGTACGCGTGGAGTTAGTTATTTGCACTTTTTTTTATACTTAAATACCATTTAAAATCCTTCTGCCATTATTAATTTTACTTCAATAACATAGAACTTTCATACAAATTTCCAACCCCCGTTTTACCCCCTTAGGGGTAGAGTTTCGTAAAATCCTTTCTCAGCGGATGCTTACACCCTATAAGGAACCTACTTGCCAAATTTCAAGCTTATAGGTGTTGTAGTTTCTGAGATTTCGTGATTAATAAGTGAGTGGTATTTCGCTTTTATATATATAGATTAATCTTTATTTTGCACGATACCGGCAGGAGACAACTTTGTAGTATAGATACAATACAAAGTACACGCGCCGTTAGGCAGTGGTGATTGAAATACATATATTTAAATATAAGTTACTTATAAGTGGTGATCTGTTTTAAGAAAAGAAGAGACGTTAATAATTTTTAGAACTACTTCTTTTTAGTTCTTCTTCTGATATTCTACTTGGGGAATAGGTTCTTCTACACCATTCCGCGCTTTCAAAAAACTTTTTAACCCTCTACTGCATGTAAGCCCATAAATGGTATGGCGTTTTTTTTTGATATCGTATCATATATCGATGATCGTAGAGCAGTCAAATTTGAAATCTGTTCAAGATAACGTGAACAAACCGGCGTGTACTATGAACGAAGAATTGGAACAATTCATAGGTGTGGTTATTTTTATGCCTATTGTCAAATTACCTACAGCTTGAACGTACTGGAATAATAATATTGGTCAGTCTCAAGTGTATGAAACCATGACCTGTAACAGATGGGAAGCAATAAAAAGTGTTCTCCGTCAAATCTTGATACCCTGGTATCTTCCAAAAAAAGAGAAAAATCACAAAGAGGCACCAAAATCTTGTATCATTGTAGCATGCAAATTTTTTCCATGCTACAATGATAAAAGAAACTGTCCGGTTACATCACACGACTAATAATAATAAATATTACTTTTTTTATCTCAGACAATGTTCCTTTTCTACTTTGTTTTGTATTTTTTGTTTGATTGCATACAATACCATATATGTCCAAGCTTGTTTTTGTCTCAGTGCATACGAGCCCATATATGGTATCGCTTTTTTTTTCTAAATTAAACAACTTTTTAACATTTTTGCGATTTATTTGTGTTAATTAAACTTAAATAAAGCATCATCAAAAAAAAATGTTTTCATTCCCTAATAATTCATGCAGTAGAGGGTTAAGAGTTAAACAACTTTTTCCTGGCCTTCCAACGTGTGAGTGAAGTAACTGAGCCAAACCTTCCCCTACCCCTAAATTCTGGGACATTGATGCATATAAAGAAGTGTATTTATGTCTATTGACTTAACTTGATAGTAGGTCTAGCGTTTAGCGCATGCGATCAAGTTCGATGTTCGTTCGAGGGTTCGATTCCCGAGTCGGATCAGAAAGTGAAATTGAGTTTTTCTGATGACAGAAATGACTAATAAAAGCCCGTTTGAAACTTGGGACCTTAACCTTCGGGTCTCCAAGAGCACGTATAGCCATTGGTCCGTGGGCCGATAGCCATCCTATCGGATCCTGAGAGTGAAGAAGCAGTGACTACACCTGTCACACATTAATTTGTGCACTATAATATCTTCTGCGTTAGCGTAGTTGGCTGGTCTCCGCTCTCCGTTGACACTAGTCGCCGTGGCCGCCGTTTTCAGCATTTCTTGAGTTGCAGACATGAAGGAAATATAAAGAGGAGGTGGCTTAGCTAGGTTTCCCTATAAAATAACTCGCGATAGTTAAATGTAGTACATATTTGTTCCACGGTTGCCGATGTCATTAAGACTTATAACGCCATCTTTTAAAGGTAGTAGAGCCACGCTGATTTCAGCACGTACGGGTCGACCGGGGTAGTACTACCCTCGCACAGAAAATCAGCGTAAAATGACAGCGTTCGTGCTGTCGTGTTTCGTTGGTGAGTGCGAGACCGGAGGCCCAAATAGTCTAGTCAACAAGTTCCATACTTGTTGACTAGACTAAAAGGTGCAGAAGCATCACTAGGCCGCCATGGTGTGGGTCGCCATGCTGCATTGTCTGCATTCGCAGTGAGTATGGTGACCAACACTCTTGGATTCTGCTTATGCTTTCCATCAGGCAGAGTAGAGTCATTATGGCGGGCCATACATAAAAAAAAAAGATATTTTACTTGTATCGGATCTTGTATTCTAGGATATATATATCTTGGACTAGTTACATTACCGTTTTCTACTTTCTGTCACTCAAAAGAAAGGATACTACTAAATTTGATTACCTACTATAAGCAGGCGAACAGAACCTTGTTTACCAACTTAAGTATACTAGAACTAAGTATATCTACTAAGTTCTGTTCTAAATAAGTATACGTCATAATTTACCGTGGGAGAGCCACGCTTCGGCATGAATGGGCCGGCTCGACCGGAGTGATACCACGGCCTCACAGAAAGCCGGTGTGAAACAGTGCTTGCGCTGTGTTTCACCGTGTGAGTGAGGATACCGGAGGCCCATACCCCAATCCCCTACCCCTACCTCCCCCCCCCATCCCCAAAAGGCCAGCAACGCACTTGTGACGCTTCTGGTGTTGCAGGTGTCCATGGGCGGCGGCAATCGCTTACCATCAGGCGATACGTCTGCTCGTTTGCCCGCCTATTCCATAAAAAAAAAAAACTTTAACTAGTGGTTTGCAGAGTGGTCGAAATTTGAACATAATTCGTGTTTTATTTACCTTTAACTTTTTGCATTCCTCCTCCATATAAACTTTAATTGTGCCAAATTTCATACTCCTTCTTTCTTTAAATGGGGTACAAAGTTTGACTGCCTTGTTGGTCTCGCAGTTGGCGTGTGCGACTGCTGATCATGAGGTCTCAGGTTTAATTCCTGGGTCGGACCAAATGTTTGCATGATCTACAAATATATTCGGAGTTTGGGTGTTTTCTATGTATAATATGTATGTATTTATATCAGTTTTCTAGTACCCAGAACACAAACTCTGCTTAGCTTGGGACAAGATGGCGTTGTGTGTTAGATGTCCGAAATATTTATTATTTACCTTTTATGTTTGGCCCTGCCAAAACGACTCTACTCTGTAAAACTTGTTAATGTCTAATTATCTACCTTTTTTTATTTGATCTGAGTGACCCACACCATGGCGGGCTAGTGATGCTTTTGTATCATTGGCCCTCCGTTCTCGCACTCACCAACGAAACACGACAGCACGATCGCTATCATTTTACTTTGATTAGACGTAGAATACAAGAAGGTATTTTATTTAAATAACTTCTTGTATTTATATAAAAATATACTCCTTTTTATTTTTTTCACGCACGTCTATAAGTCTGAAATATATAATATGATATTGTTTTAATTATTACTATTATTAACCGAATGAAATAAAAAGGCCATCTATATTTATTAAAGTGTAAGATTTTAAAGTATCTACAAACTGTTTAAATTGTTTTCGAAACTTAAGTATAGAGTACGCTACTAGTACATAGTTTTCGTAATATTTTAGATTACAATGACACCAGTTGGTTCTAACATAACAAACTAGATGGCGTTATTTTCAAATTACCATTCATGTTTTGTTTTCGTCTCATTGCTCAGTACAGTAATAAAAAAATTACGAAGCATTCATTATTATTATTTTTTATATTTGCATAATTTCTGGGTTACTTCTTTAGTTATCGATTTTCTATAATCGTTACTAGTTCAAAAAATAGCTGTATCTACATACAAGCGTTAGGTATAGCAGAGACAAATTCGTTGTTGCTAAGAGGATGGTAATAAAAAAAACACAAAGCAGTCATGAGGACTGCCGACAGAAGTGAAAACTCGAAATTATAAACAAACAGTTGTTTAAGCTCATCTTTCTCGCTCGAGTACACTCGGCGGTCACACAAAATTTGCGTGCGGTGCGCCAAAAGAAGTTTTCACTTCAAAAATGATACAACCATTATTATATACAATTATGTTTATTTCTTTTCCAAATAACAAAGAATTAAGCTAAAGGTTCAAAACCGAGAGCCTTAAAACATTTTTTAATTGTCGACAATCGATAGCTATAAGAACTAAACCAACCATTCCCTCACTCAGGTTCGACTGAAGACGACTCACAATTGATTAACAAGAGAAGGGTAAGGACGGATCCAGGAGAGTCATGACCTCTCTGACCTGATCTGGTACGTATTACTTCAATTACGTAATCAAAAATACGGGTCTTGTCTTCGCGAAAAGTGAACTCCCTGGATCCATCCCGAAGTCGAAGAAAATAAAGTATCTAGGAATCAAGAAAGTATTAAATGGGGAAATTTAATTTTTTGCATATAAACAACACAGTTTTTTTTTAAATCCGCAGTGACTATTACAAGATCCAAAATGGCTTCCGTCCATTTCAATTCAACCGCCATTTTAAAATTAGTTGGAATTTGATTAGTCGGTTACATTTTCAATTGGACTAATTCAATTCAAAATTCATTCTTAATTCAAAAATAGAACTGTAATAGTGTGCGTTAAAATCATTATATTTCTAAAAAGAATGTTTTTGACATTTCCTATATTTGTGCGTTGATTCTGAATTTAGCTTATTTTGAATAGAATAGGCAACGGTCAAAAGCCATCTTCAGTTTATTCCAAGGTCCACTACATTAGACACTCTCTACACACGAAGTTCGCCATATTGGTCCGACAACACATACTTTCATTCATAATTCACAACAATAAGAATGGACGTACTCAGATATATTCATTATAAATTAATAAATCCCAAAATTATCAGGAAAAACAAGTTCAAATATTACAAAATAGTCCGGTCAATTTAGACATTCGAAGTTACCTAAATTCCCACCAAGCTGAAAATCGGTAAGATTGTTTAAAATATCATTAAAAACAAAATTTGAAAGTTCCCCATCTTTCCCCTGTAAGGAAAAATTTTTATTCAAGGTCAAAGGTCAAAAAAAATAGTTTTTCGCGATTTTCAGCAAAACGGTAAGTTTTATCATAAAAGTACCTTGAACAAAATTGTAGATCATAAAATTATCTAAAAAAATTATCAAAATTGTTTTTTCTACAAGCCTCCGTTTCTGAGATATAACGATTCAAAAAGTTTTTTTTTTGTTTTACAAAGACAACTACGACGACAACGTACTAGGAATAAATCCTGTGTCGCGGGGGACTTTACAAACATACATGAAACAGACACAAATAACACCCAGACTCAGAACAACAATTTGTGGATCACACAAAGCGTTGTCCTTCGTGAGATTTGAACCCACGACACTTGGCGAAGTAGGAAACGGCGTGGTGACCGTTAAACCACTAGGCCAAACGTGCAGTCGAAACAACTTTTATAACTTTTTGAATGGTTATATCTCAAAAACGGTGGCTCGTAAGAAAAAAAATATTTATACATTTTTTAGATAATTTTATGATCTACAATTTTGTACAAACTACTTTTATGATAAAACTTATCGTTTTGCTGAAAATCGCGTAAAACTAAATTTTTTGACCTTGAATAAAATTTTTCCTTACAGGGGAAAGATGGGGTACTTTCAAATTTTGTTTTTAAGGATATTTTAAACAATCTTACCGATTTTCAGCTTGGTGGGAATTTAGGTAACTTTACTCTTATTTTTTGTTCTAATTTGACCGGACTAAAACACACAGTAAGCAACTTGTAGGTAACTAACTGAATTCGCAAGTGTATCTGGTCTGGTCACAGAAAGCGGACTTAAAATTGATCCAATTTTATTCGCTTTATTTTGTGACCGGATTTGGCTATGTGATTTGCATAGTCACGATCAACGTGTTTTATATACAATACTGTTGTATCGATATAGATAGATGCATGAACATTTGATGAATTTCAGAAAAGTAAGCAACGTGTAGGTAACTAACTGAATTCGCAAGTGAGTCTGGTTTGGTCACAAAAAGCGAACTTAAAATCGACCCAATTTTTTTTCGTATTTTTTTGTGACCGGACATGACTATAGAATTCGCTTAGTTGCGATCAACTTGTTTTATCTAATAAAATACTGTTGTATCGATAGAGATGCATGAAAATTTCAAAAAAACAATAGATTAAACAACCTAAAAATAAATAAGTGATGTTTTTAGACACACCAGAGCACGTCCATACATTAAATAGATTTTTTATAAAGTACTTAAACAACACAGTCTTGAAAACACACAGTAAATATTATTATTATGTTGTGAATTGTTATTAAAATGACTGCATTTCTTAAAAGTGTTACTCATTCTCAATATCATGAGAAATACATTTTTAGGCGATGTTTTTGATTAACTCAAAAATAATTATTTAAATTAACAATTGAGTGATAAATTAACTTTAACATATCAATTTTATTATTCTTCGTTTACTCGCGGTATTTGAAATCAATGTTTGTCCTAAAAGTAACACTTTTAGAAATTAACGTCCGAATGTAAATAAAATTTTCCAGATTTCTCTTTATCATTATTTATAATATTAAAGTAAAGTAAACATGACATAAATATTAAAAGCAAAAAAATAAATAAATAATATTAATAGCTTCAAATAGGTATTAAAAGAATCAAAAAGTAGATACTACATGGCATTAATCGAAGTCAAAAAAAAAGTTTCAGTCAAAACATGTCAAATATTTTACTACTTATTATAGTTCATAATTAAATGCCCATACCAAATAAAAATAAAAAACAATTAGTTTTCACCATTTACAGTTTTACGGAAGCCAAAAAAATATTTTTGATGTCTTTGGTTTACTTTTTTTTTTTGACTTCGAGAAAACAAAATGTAATTAAAAAAAATTAAAGGTAAAACAGCCATAGAATCACAGGGATGTGGACAACATATTATTCGACGTATTATTACTATAATTATGATTAATTCACACTGTAAGATATGTCAGCACCTACATTTTAAGAACTTTTCCGGATTTTAAAATAATAATCACATTTTTTAACAAAAAAAAAACGACTTCAATCTGGACCAAATTTAAATGGGACCACACGGGAAGCAACAGCTTTCAAAAAAAAAGAATCATCAAAATCGGTTCACCCAGTCGAAAGTTATGAGGTAACAAAAAAAAACAAGTCTAATTGAGAACCTCCTCCTTTTTTGAAGTCGGTTAAAAATGTATTCAAATGAGCTGAATAATAACTAATACAGCCTGTGGCGTGGGTGGTGTACTGTATAAAGTGGCTAGTCGAAATGCTTGCATTTCTTAGTTTTAAACACACTTTCATTACACTATTTTCACTCGCAAAATAGCGTCAGACAAATTACAATTAATGTAATATTTGATTATTTTTTTTATGTAATTTTTAGATCATTTGCAATTTTTTTAAAATGAACTCGTCCTAATATCGCAATCCTAATAATATGTGGTTTTTATTTATCAAATTCGATTGATGTTTAATATCTTTTTCTGATCTTTATATAAATGTTGTCTTGCAGTGTGAATTGTTGCAAGTCATAAATAAGTAAGATTTCGTTTTTTTACACAATCATCGACGATACAGGAAAAAAAGATATTTTAAAATATTTATTTTCATCTCGATCTTCTAAAATACTTACAATATTACCAAATTTTTATTGAATAGTACACATTTCTCATTATACTTTATAGAAATTGTGGCAATATTTTGGAAGAAACATTTTTTTTACACATAGAATTCGGTTTCGTAAAATCTACGATCATAATAAAAAAAAATAGTTTATAACCATGCTTTTTAAAGTGTTTTGAAAAAGTAATTTTGGATTCAATGGTCCGTTAATTCTGAGGCACCATGCGAGAACCCGACATATTTTTAAGAACATTTTAAATAACGCTTACGTCTACTAATTAATAAGTAGACTATTTATAGGAATTATTAAAAAGTAATAGGAAGAAAATATCCTCCTTTATTAATTTGAATAGACCGTATAAGCAATATAAACTTCAGTAAATTGAAGTCAATTTCAAAATTTTACTTTTTAAAAACATTTTTATAATATTATGTTGTTTTATAAATTTTATCATTTTTTTAAGTAATCGAAGTCAAGTAATTTCATGTGTCTTCGTTAATCATTTCATTGATAATCTTAAAATACGATTTTCAAAAAAAAAGCATGGTGAAAAAAATACATTATTTACATTTAAAAATCATGCATTCAATGCAATAAAATTTACTTAAAACCTACTTATCGTCTTATGACTATTATTAACATATAATTAAATAAACCACTAAGTAACCACATAAATTCATCTATCTATTATAACATTATACTTGCTAATGCATCATAAGACTGATCTATGATAGGATCTATCTCTACAAGACATGAATACGTGTAATAAATATAAATATTTCGTCGCGTGTCCCACATTATTTATCACGCAGTGAAAACACAATGAAAATTTGAGCGATCAATTGAAAATTGAAAATATTTTTGCAATTAAAACCTTAAATATGAACAAAATTGCAAAATAATAATTATAAGACAAAATTTGAGATAAATAATTAATACTTAGGTAATTAATAAATTATCTACAATGGTATCTGATAAAAAAAAATTGGAATACAATACTTAACATTTTTTATTATCAGATCACATTCCCACTTGCAAAATGTTGTAAGTACCAAGTAATATAATTTCAAAACAATCATTTAGGTTTCTGTTTTCACGGCATGACAAATTCTGTGACCAAACATGTCAGACGTTTCAAATGTGTGACAATAACGGGTCACACCTATTTTACTCTAACATTTACGCCTCACTAACACAGAGCAACGATTAAATGGAAATAACCGATATTGAAGGCACTAGATGTCTAGTGAATAATTACAAATTTTAACAAAAAAAAACCGACTTCAAACGGGACCATTCGGGAAGCACCAGTTTTCAAATAAAAAAGAATCATCAAAATCGGTTCACCCAGTCGAAAGTTATGAGGTAACAAACATTTTTAAAAAACCAGTCGAATTGAGAACCTCCTCCTTTTTTTGAGGTCGGTTAAAAATGGACTAAAAGAGAATTAAAATTAAAGGTGGGACCTCAAGTGATATGTTCACAATTCAAGTCATTTTAAGGCCCTAATCTGAACATTTTAGGTAACACTAATAAATTAGAAATGAATATACTAGAATTGATTAATATTTTTACTCCTGATGCTAACATATATGTCTAAAAACAATAAAAAATCAAACATGAATGTTTAGACAGAATCTAAGATAATACCTAACCTAAATATAAATAAAAAGAGACAAATTTAATTATAAAAAAATCACATTGACTTATGACTAGAAATTTCTCACTTTTCGTTTTTTTCCAAAGTTGTAAACATTCAATGTGAACTATATTACCCCTTGCACTCGCCCCTTGCGTATATCTATATTATTAATATATTAAATATCTTGCAGACTAGATTTTAAAACACTATATAATAAGTACTTTCTAAAACTTAGGACCGCCAGAAATGACTTCAACCATGAACAAAATTTATCATAAATTCCTCATACCGGTATATCTATAATAACTGCCTAATATTGATATGACTCGAATAACTATTGACTATTTTGAAATTTGAAACTATTTGTCTTTTCTAAAAACACCTCTCAATACAAGATAACCCACTGACGATAACCATTTTAACGTAATTTACCTCGTTGTTACAATAAGCGAGATACACCGCAATCCGTTCACCATTAATATTTTAAAACCTTAGTTAATACTGTTTTATTTCTAATACGGATAAAATAAACTACACGGAGAGGACGCGAAAGAACTTTACGTTCCGTTAGAGATGAAGAGCACAATCTTAAAATTTCCAAAAACTCTTACGTCACAATCCAGAAATGCATTCCATTTCACCGTTTCATCCATTTCAGAGCGCATTTCGAGAATCTGAACTTGGAATGGGGCATCTCGAAAGTCTTTGAAAAATGGAATGGAACAAGAAATGGAGTATTCCATTTTCATAATCACAGTGTAAACTCTGTGTTCGTTCTCAATCCATATACAAATCTGATATCTTTTAATGTTAGGCAGTATCGTGTTAGATTTAGAACATTAAAATTACACAGATTCATAATACTAATAATTGTTGTTTGAGTATGACCATGAAGGTCTTTTTGCTAGTTTTTTCAACTAGAATTTGGAGTCCTTGAGTGTATCACTCGCGTGTGTTATACATAGCTCTCCATATGGCTAGTGGACGGTCCCTAGAATGACGCTTCCACTAAATAAGTCCCGTCCATCGCAACACCAGTTTGGTTTCCTTGCACTGTGCTCCCGGCAGGAATGTATTTTCCACACGCTTGCTGCGAACAGAAAATCGCACTTTAATATTGGTTATTAAATTTAAGTTAAGACATCGACTTTTACACTCCATCAAAATACTTTCTAGCTTTGTTTCACAAACACATACCTACATTATTTAATAGACGATAAATTTCCTACTTCAGCAAATTTATACCGTAAGAGAACTGGCAGTTTTCTATACGTACTTTTCTAACGTCTCTCCAATACCTTGAATACAAACAAAAAGACACGTATTAACTAATCTATAAAAAATAATTTAAATTACTTTTCAATCTAAAAACTACTTTTAAATGTTTAATAAACATTAAAAACTGTCAATTCTCTACATAAACGACTACATATATATATGAATACACAGTTACGTCCATATTAATAAAATTCACGATTACAGATATAGATAAACTCCGACCTAATCTATCTACATCACATAGTACAGAAGCTTTACAACGATAACAAGCGATCCTGGAAAATCTGCTGAAACGAAAACAGACCAATTAAAAGAATAAAAACTTGAAAAATAAATTTAAAAAATATATTTTCTGTGATAGTTTGCTAGCAGTGATGTAGTGTATGAGTTGTGTGCCAAAACATGCCAATTTACCAAACAAAAATTATTGCTTCATATGTAGACCCAATGTGTTTTGTAAAATGTATTAAATTATGTTATTTATCACCATAAAAATGAATTAATAATATACAATACGATCAGTCTGATACGAATTTCATCTTAAATAAAAACTTTATTGAATTTAAAAATATAAAGTATTTTTAATATAAAGATTAAAATAAATATTTTGTCATTTTGACTTGTAAAGCGTTTGACTTGGTAAATCAAAATGACTAGGTAAGTCAAAGTCAACTTATTTCTTTTTTATGGTGAACGTGGTTAATGTTTTGAGTATTTTAATGTAGGTTCCACTACGATGTTTTTTGTTCGGTTTTGTTTTTCAGGGATGTCATGACAGTACGATCGTTAGGAATATGAAGACCTGACTTCCAACTTAGAAACCACTTTAACTTGACCTTTGGTAATATACAATTTGAGAAAATATACAACTCTCTCAATTTTACGAGGTCTTTTAACACTAGTTTTCGTTTGCCAATTAAAATAATGTACTAATAGAAATGTGTGCAGTGTGTTGGCATTTGCTAAAACCGTAAAAATCTGTATTGATTCAACACTTAATAATAAAATATAAAACAGAAATGACATCCTCTTAGTATACATATTTACAACACTTGGATCTACGACACTCGATATCCTCGATAATAAATAGGGAAAAAATAAAGCAAAATTTGATAAAAGACACATTGATATACAATTTATACATAGATATAATTTGATAGGAAAAAAATATATTTGAACAACACCGTAGCACCATAGCGCAAGCCCAACAATGAAACATACATACAAAGAATAGAATAAGTTTGTAAAGCAAACAGTATTTGGCAGCCAACACCCTGCAGACATTTAAAGCCTCATTGATTTTATATTTATTTTTTCGATATACATATTCGTTACCACACAGCGAGTTTTTATATGTCTCTTTTGATTTAAAAAAAAATAGGCACTAAGTACAAGGGGTTAAATCGTAAAGTTACATAAACAGCTATTTCGTTTGATCTCAATTAATTGTAAAGATTTTTAGCCAATTAGAATTCTGTTTAAAAAACCTGAAATAATATGGAAGGATGATTGAATAACCTGCAATATTATTTTAAGTATGTACATATTTTTTTGTATTTAATTTCTTCATATTTTTTACTGATAGCATGTTATTTAAATAATTAAATAATTTATGTAAGTAAAATTACTTTTAAGAACAAAAACCAGAACAATAATATATTTTAATAATGAAAAGTTAAATAGAAGTGCACGTAACGTGCTAACAATAATTTTGAATAATAACTTGAAATGATTTTTTTTTTCAAAATTTTGTATCCTTTTTCCAATGTTTAGCTTTTTAAATGAAAAGTGTATCTCAAGTGAGATACACTTTTCATTTGAAACTTCTATTTAACTTTTCATTATTAAAATATATTATTGTTCTGGTTTTTGTTCTTAAAAGTAATTTTACTTACTGGAATTATTTAATTATTTAAATAACATGCTATCAGTAAAAAATATGAAGAAATTAAATACAAAAAAATATGTATATACTTAAAATAATATTGCAGGTGATTAAACCAAAAGAAAATCAATGTCAAATGTTATATCAACATCGCTGTATGTTAACGCTAATACACGTACTGGTAGGGGGTCTTCGCTGGGCGCGGCGGACACAGAAGTGTCAGACGGCCTCGAAGTCGATGTGTAACGCCTGCTGCCTTTTCGTCCTTTCCTACTTGAGTCTAATAGCAGGACCTGTTAGCCAATTCGAGACTGAGCTTCGATATTCAAACAAAATATGACGACACGAGAAATTTTATTTCAGATTTAAAATCATCGCAAGAGGTCGAAGTCATTTCATATATATTTGAAATACTAATTTTAACTTTAATAAAAAAATATTATTAAATTTAATTTAAGAAATATATACTTATTTTTTTAAATATCTGTATTAAAGTTTTGCTTAATAAATAAAAAGAAATAAAGTATTAATTAATCGACCTCCGGCGAAAGTTTTATTACTTGCACAAAAGCAACTTATCATAATTCACTTTTTGTGTATTTTTGTGATAGTATAGATATAGTATGAACATTCACATAAACCTTGTAATAGTGTATAGAGTACAAACATAGATAATAAATAAATAAAAACTAAATTAATAAAGATTTGCAAAATATTCAAAAATAAATATTTTTAATATATTTCTTAATTAAACATGTTAATGTAGGTATATGTATATACATAAATAATAATCTAAATTATTTTTAAGATCAGATTACTTTATAGATTTTTTTATTTTCTTATTTTGCTTTCTGTACGACAATAAAAATACAATGAAAATGGCGGTCGATTTAAAGATATTATAAATACTTAATCGGATTAAGCAAGTCTGGAAACGTGTTTAAGTATCCCTATATTATTTAATATTAAAAATATTAATAAAAAATATAACATTTTTTATATTTATAATATTCCATATATATTTTTATAATAAATACACAGGAGGCAAAGCCAGGTATTTATCGATGGGATTGAAGTATTTCAAGCTTCTTGCGGATCACATCTAGCATTGTCACAATTCTAGCCAAATTTTGCGATTCAAGCCACAACACAATATCCCGAAACATATTTCTAAAATGTGCTATACTCGTATAGGCCATCATAGAAATGTAGTCTTTATTAACACTAGCAGATGGATTGAATTTGTAGTCATTGTTATCAGTAGAGTACGAAGTAGATATATGCAAGAAGGTTACATATTTCTAGACGTGTAGTGTCTTTATTCTTGTTTTATGCCAGTCAACTAGAACTAAAAAGTGCTGTAATCGAAAAGCATAACGTACACAGAAAACATCATGGTCTTTCGAGCCGAAGATAATGGTATTTTTTTCGTTTTTTTTGTGTAAAGACAACTCCAACAAATACTTAAAAAAGAATTACCAGTTCTTAGAAAATTTACGCTTTATGCCATAAATATATACAAACAAGGCATAAGGCCTTTATTCAAAAGGGGTTTGTAAAGGCTATTTCAAACCTACAATTTATTTTTATATTTCTGTTCTACTTACATAATTTATAAGAATATAGATTGATTTGGTGCCTGAAAAAGTAATTATTCTATACAATATATTTTTATGTTATTTTTTGAATATTAGAATCATCGGTAAATGATAACATTGATACAAAAATACATCCATCTAAGTGTCCCGGGTTCGACAACGACAGTGTTTTCTGGCATTAGCTATAAAAGTACCTCGTTTCGAGGGCACCTGGAATGCCCTAAGGGACTGATGCAGCGCACCGAGCGACGGCGCTTCTGTCACCAACAAGTTATACATATATACCTAATATCATATATCAATTTTAACGAAAACAACAATAATAATGACCTGACCTTGACCTTGACCTTTGAGGTTTGTAAGCTAAGAATATTTTGTGGTATATTACGCAGCACTGTCTAGTCCTTAAATTAAATATGGATACTATTGCATCAAAATACTTATTAACAAAATAAAGTGTACATCTAGGTACATTAAAAAAAAACCGCCTCTTTGAGCTCATATTATCTTCAAGGTATATTAAATTTTGGTTCTAGATAGCACTGTTCAATATAAACCAGACTATTACTCACTACTCAAACACCTTATTAACCAAACCTGATAACCACATAAACGCAATAATACAAAACTAAAAACATCCAATAATCAAAAGAAACCTATAATCTGTAAAATCTACAAAAATGAAATAATTATATCAGTCAACAGTCATCAACTATTAATCTAAACATGCTTTAAATAATTTTTTACGTTGATAAAAATAATTATCACAAAATTTTAACAAAGAAAAACCTGATTTCAAGAACTGGATCGAATTGAAATAGGACAGGGGAAGCACCAACTTCCAAATAAAAAAAGAATGATCAAAATAAAATTACCCAGTCGAAAGTTATGAGGTAACAAACATAAAAACATCCGTCCATTTGAGAACCTCCTCGTTTTTTTGAAGTCGGTGAAAAACACAGAATAAATTATTGTACTCGTCACACAATTATTTTTTGTTCTGGGTGGGAATTGAACCCACGTACCCATTTTTCTTGTGCGGAAATCCCCGTATTCCACTTACTGGTGGCTATGTTGGACTCGAACCGACTAAAAACCGCACACCGTCTCAGGTACTAGAAACCGGAGACCAAGGTTCACCCTCGAAAGGAAATCTCTGGAAATCCCAGGACCCCTGGCTAAATAGTGTGGGTCACCACTAGGGGAATTACCACACTAGTTATTCTTACAATATTAAAACTTACGAGTTATTCCTCCTAATAAACCGCCCAGTTATTTCTGTTTAACTTGTTCCAACGCTCGGTTTTAAGAAAAACTTTTAGTTTCAGATAGGTTATATATTTAGAATGTTGTGATATGTGTAACCGCCTAAGTGCCATAAGTGTCTTTCTTTATAAATAAACATAGTTACACTCTAATATATTTACATAAAAATATATTCTATATAGGTAAAGTTTGTTTTTTTGGATTCTATTAGCAGAAAGTACAAACGCAATCCCAGTACCTATTAAGCTTTCGCTGTCCAATTACTTGTCAGTGGGATCTGTCTCATCTATCTTAATAGACAAACTGTTAAAATTATCTATTGACGCTATGTTTAAAAAAATCAAAATAATATACTCCCAAGCAACAGTTATATTTTGATTCATATTATAGGTAACCAGTTAAAGGCTCTTGATAGGACATGTCTCATAAGAAGTAGACAGTTAAGATTACCATACAGTGTGTACCAAAGCTCTTGAGCTCTTTTCACTATACGAGCTAAATATCGAGCAGACTGAAAATTTTCACGGAGAGCATATGACTGTGTTGTCATAAACTCACACACAAAAGTGATAAACTTTATACGATGGTACGGAACCATGTTTGCTCAAGTGTGAGTCACGCTAACATTTTTGTCACTTTAGTCACATTTAGTCACATTTTTGAGATTTAACAGTGCTACTAGTAAGGTTCATAACAAACTAACCCGGCCCGACTTCACATGAAAGTCTTTGTAATTCTCGGATTTCCTCTACACAAGTAAACTTTCCATGAATCACACTATTGATGAAAATTGCATTCAAATCCGTTGAGTAGGTTAAAAGATCTAAACGAACAGACACTGGAAGCGACTTCAGTTTATAGTATGCAAAGAAGCAAGTCACAGTAATATCATTTAATTTGACTTCCACCGCATTATAAGTTTTTCAATAGAATGTATACAAGTACAGTACTTTTTTTCCTTTTTTTTTATGTTTGACCCTATCAAAATCACTCTACTCTGCCTGATGGAAAGCATAAGCAGAATCCAAGAGTGGTGGTCACCATACTCACTGCCAATGCAAACAATGCAACAATGCAGCATGGTGACCCACACAATGGCGGGCTAGTGATGCTTCTGCATCATTGGACCTACGGTCTCGCACTCACCAACGAAACACGACAGCGTGAAGGCTGTCATTTTACGTTGATTTTATGTGCGAGGGTAGTACCGCCCCGGTCGAGCCGGCCCGTTCGTGCTGAAATCAGCGTGGCTCTACTACCTTGTGAATTTCTTTTAGTGAGTCTTTTTCCTGGGTTGGGGTTTGCTTTAAATCTACTACGATACTGCTAATCTTCGATATTTTAAGTGGAGCGACTGCTATCATACCTCCACAACTCAAGCACAAGGTGATATCGAAGTTCTAAAGTTTACAAGATCTACTAGAAAGTTAAATTTCTCTTTTTTCCTCTCTTACCAATATCTTTCTCATTTATTTATTTACTCATTACAAACGCGTTTATAAACCATCATCATCATCAATAACCCATAACGTCCCACTGCTAGGCTCGAGTCTCCTCTCAGGAGAGGGTTAAGGCCATACATCCCCACGTTGGCCAAGTGCGGGTTGGGGACTGGCAAGACAACGCTGTGGGTACGTTTTCTTGCCGTTGGATGTTTTTAAGCCACCCAAAGGCCTCCAACTAAGCTTCACGACTGTTATCCTCTGATAACAACCGGGACCGACTGCTTAATGTGACCTCCGAATCACGGAGACGCTCATGGTAACATGCCACTAACGGTCACCCATCCAGGTACTGACCGTGCCGTCATTGCTTGCCCTCGGTGATTGTTTCTAATCACCGAGTGCAACTGGGCTATGAGCGCCTCGCGCGCCATATAAACCATACCTTAATACAAATTAAGTACAAGAAACAACAGATTACCAAGAGACTAGTGCAGTAAGATTGCAGTTTAGTTTGTATGCTGTGTTTCATCAAATAAAGTCTTTGGTCTCTCGTGATAGGTATACCTACCTACATCTTGGTCCTCTAAAATCGTCTAGAAAGTCTACCATCCAGTCTTTTAAGCCGCAATTCTATTCGAAACTACACAGCTGTACGCCAGTACCTGATACTTCTGTGGGCAGCATCCGCAGCGCGCACAGCACGCAAGAAGAGCTGGCGCGCGGCCGGAGTGGGCAGGAGACGCGAGTGGAGAAGGAGACCCAGCTCTCTTCGCTGCCCCGTTGAATGGGTTCTCCATTTCGACGAATTCACGATCCTGAGGATTTGTGCGGTTGGTATTCGGTATAGCTACATTTTAATTTGAAATTAAAAGTTCTAACTTAAATGGAGAGTAACTAAAAAACTAAAAAAAAAAAGCAGAATAGAAAAGAAAGCGCAGAGCAGATTAAGGAAATATTTTTTATGATATGGTATAAATACATAATTACATATGTGCCAAATATAAGTATGGAATGAAACTTCATGAAACCCGTTTCCCAATAACCACCATTGAAGGAATTGAATTAGTACGCAACTCAAACAAGTCAGACACTCAAAAGTTGAAATAGTACAGAACTATTAAAATTATTAGCAAAAATAACATAACTAATAGAAATAATTACAAGTTTTAACAAAAAAAAAACCGACTTCAATCTGGATCAATAATTTAATAAATAAATTAAATAGGACCATTCGGGAAGCACCAGCTTTCAAATAAAAAAAGAATCGTCAAAATCGGTTCACACAGTCCAAAGTTATGAGGTAACAAACATAAAAAAAAAAAAGCAGTCGAATTGAGAACTTCCTCCTTTTTGAAGTCGGTTGAAAATAACCGAAACCATAAGAGAGAGCAAGTTGAAAAAAAAAAACAGGCAATACCTAGATTAACTTAACACAAACCAAATGTATCTATAAAAATCGACAGAACAGAACTCAACAATAAACAACTACAGATAATTTTACATACAATTAGTAGACGAGATCAAAGATCATTAAAAAAAAATGAGTATATTGAAATTTTTTTAAATTCGATCCTTTTGTTAATGCAATACGAAGATAAGGAAAGAGACAGGTCCCCTGCAACTCACGAGACAAATGTATTATCGTTCTTTGAGATGAGATGAGAATGATTACATTTATAACTAATACCCGTTAAAATAACGTCGACTGGCACCCGAGTTGTCTATATAACTTTATGGCTACATTTTACGATCATGCATACTGAATACTCGAAAATATCAACACTTCCCCACATTAGAAATATATTCTGTATCGTGGGGAACTTCACAAACGTTTAAGAAACTGACACAAAGAATTGTGGCGCCTGTATAGAAAAAGTTTGTTGATCACACAATGTGTTGTTCCTATGTCGGAGTATTGGATCGGATCCATTACAACAGTAGGAAGCGGCGAGATAACCATTTAAATGATAAATATTTTTGTTTTGTAAATAAATCTTTTTTTTTGCACGTCGGACTTTACCGCTAGAAGACGCCGTCATTTCCTAAGGCCACGTGCAGATGATGAGCGCTCAATGCGCGTTTTGATAACGGGCGTTTACAACTGCATGTCATTTCATTCTAGGAGTACACATACTAACGCGCGTTTCTAGAATGAAATTACATGTAGTTGTAAACGCGCGTTGAGCGCTCATCATCTGAACGTGGCCTAAGACTTACTCTGGGAAGGAATGCCAAATAAAACCACAGAGGTGTCTTTTTTTAAGTCCGTAAACATTGATTTAAATACGCGAGTACAGTCCAATATCTGGTTTTGTATTTTGAAGATGAGACCATAGTGATGTGTCTAGCTGTCCATACAGTCGGCATACGAGCCATCGTGTTACCTAACCGGTATTAGTCAAGATAACATAACTATGCAATAAATGTGGAAAAATATATGTAACATAATATAAAATAAAAATGAAATACCTATTTTTTATGTGTGGGCCTGATAAAGTGACTTTACTATGTTTGATAGAAAGCATGAACAGAATCGAAGAGAAGTGGTCAGTATACTCATTAATGCAAACAATGCAGCATGGTGTCCAACACTATGGCTACTTATTGAGATGCTGCTGCATCATTGGGCCCTTAAAATAAATAAGAAGTTTACTATCACATTACTAACTTAACTCACCGTTGTGCGCTCCAAGCATCTGAGAAGATGGTGATGTTGCAACTCGAAAATGTCTTCATCCCGCCCTGCATCATCTAACTCTACGCCAGACTCTTGAGCAGCTAGCCTGGCTTCAGCCGCTTTCTTCTTTGACACGAATGCTGCACCGGAGGAGGCTTTGGCGATACGGATACGGGCCAGACGAGCTTTCTGGAATTTTGTAGTGAAATTATAATGTAATAATTTAGACAAAAATATATGTATACCTATATAATATTAGGTACTTTATTACGGAATAATATGTAGCAAAATTGAAAAAAAAACTTCGTTTAAAAAAACCGACTTAAAAACTAAAAAGTATAAAATAACTTAATAAAGATTTAATTAAATGCAAACCTTTAATATTGATGAATCACTATTATTTGTATGTGCTGCCTAGTCATAGGTTTGAAATCGGTGCCAAGCCAACATGTGATAGTAGGTACCACACTTACTGTCTATATTATAGATGTGTCTAAATACATTTATACAGTAACCTAATTATATAAGCCATATATATAGCCCTAGGCCATATATGTCGAACCTACTTACTTCGGCTTAGTAGTCAAGCTAGGTATAACTACAAAAATAAACCAAATAAACTGAGGAATCCTCGTTATGTTGATTCAATAAACCATAAATATAATTTAATTTAAAAATATCTACATTAAAAATAATGTCATACCCTTTGTGCTTTTCTTTTATCAGCGCGTTGATTTTGATGATAGATTCTTGAGAAGTTGGAGACGATGACAGGCACTGGGAGGGCGATCACAAGCACTCCAGAGAGGGAACATACACCTCCGACTATCTTGCCCGCAATCGTGCCGGGCACCATGTCACCGTATCTGGAAGAGGAGAAAATTTATATGTTACCATGGACCAACTCTGTGTATGTTCTTTTTTGTGGTATAGTGGGGCTTAATGCCACACAGATCAATCGATCACCATCTTGAAATCTATTTATAAAAATAGTTTTTAAACCAAATGAACATCAGTGTTAATACAATAAAAAAAAACAAAAACAATAACCGACTTCAAGGTTCGACTCGATTTCTCTTGGATGCCATTATCAGATCTTAGTGTCATTATCATGGTACCACCGTTGGGATATCTTCTTTCCTCATCAAGAATCATCAAAATCGGTTCATAAACGACGAAGTTATGCGCGAACACACATAAAAACAAAAAAAACATATATACGGTCGAAATGAGAACCTCCTCCTTTTTTGAAGTCGGGTAAAAAAATACAGTTTTTAACCTCGAAAATTCTAATTTTTTAAATAGGTCAAATCAGACGTAAGAAATCAACATTAAACATGTTGTTTTAGAACAACAGAAACCATTTAAAAACCACAATCCGATAACCGTTTAAAAACCAATCAATCAACAAAGTTTTCTCTCAAAAATAACCGCCTGACGTCATAAAGCAGTTCCAAATAATTTTATGCTAAAAGCTCATGGTGAAATACTTACACAACTTGCGTTTGTTTTGTTGTTTCGAATATTACTACATAATAACAATAATTTCTGAGGAAATTACGGAAAGCTTATGCATTAGTGTAAAATCTTTCTTGAAAGTAATTTATTTCCAATTTTATAGGCCGCCGTAGTATGGGTTGCATGCTGCATTGTTTACATTCGCAATGAGTGTGGTGGCCACCACGCTTGAATTCTGCTCATGATTTCTATCAAACAGAGTAGAGTCCGTTTGGCAGGCTCAAACATAAAAATAAATACATAAGGAGCGATCGAGTACACGAATCACTAGATAGTGAATAACTGCTAATACTAAAGTGCACCTGATTCTCATAAGACATAATATATGTACCATACATTATGTCTTATGAGAATACATACATATTCAATACTTTTTCAAGGTAGTAGAGCCACACTGATTTCAGCACGGTTGGGCCGGCTAGACCGGGGCGATATTACCCTCGCACAGAAGATCAACGTAAAATGACAGCAGCAGTGCTGGCGTGTTTCGTTGGTGAGTGCGAGACCGGAGGCCCAATGATGCAGAAGCACCACTAGGCCGCCATGGTGTGGGTTACCATGCTGCATTGTTGCATTGTCTGCATTCGCAATGAGTATGGTGACCACCACTCTTGGATTCCGCTTTGGCTTTCCATCAAGCAGGGTAGAGTCATTTTGGAAGGCCAATACATAAAACAAATACCTTCTAAAGAATTAGGAGGAATTATACTAATTATTTTGTTCGAAAACTCTCAAAACAAAACTAAAAATCACTATAAACGAATTTTGTCTGTCAAACGTTCTAAATGTCAAAGATCGACTCAAATTAGATATATCACACTAAAATAGACGTTATCTAAATACATTTAAAAAAGGATTTTAGAAGTCGCTTCACTAAAATAAAAAAAATGTAGACAATTTCAGAGAACTTTAAAATTAGTAACGCTATAATAGTATTAACATCAATATCTGATTATTTGCATAAATCATAATTAGAATGAAAATATGCAGCACCTTTTGATTAGTCTACGTTTCAATCGAATTAAAAAAGAAAAGATTATACGATTTATTAAAAAAAAAATTGCACAGTTCAACCGAATTATAATAAGCGAGTAATTATTTCGTTAATATCAAGCCATATGGAAACGATATCTATCACTCAGTGACCATCAATCAACGTCTACAACACTGCAGTTCACTCCGCTTGGCACTCCTCTCATACCTTTCCTCAATCATTAACCGCTAATGATTTACGAGTCACTGGAAAGTTCGTCTATCTTTCTATTTCGATATCTGTATTATTGTTGAATTATATTGTTATTTTGTGGGGCCTGTTGGTTAACTGTAACGGCTAGTAGTCCAGAAAGCGTGGAGATCCAGAGTTGCGTGTATGTGTGTGTAATAGTACACATTCATACTATAACTCTGTCTGTATGTCTGTCTGTTTCGCTTTCACAACTAAACTACTATAACGATTTCGATGAAATTTACAATGGAAATCCTTTGATTCCCGAGGAAGGATATAGGATACTATTTAAAGCGATAATCGTCAAACACTGTTACACACAAAACATAATCTAAATAAGTATATTAAACAAAACAGGGAACAAAAACTTTATTCCCTTTTTTACGAAAGTATGCGACTGAGGAGTATGAAATTTGGCACAGTTAAAGTTTATATTGAGGAGAAGAGCCGAAAGCTAAAAAACTGTGGAGAAACGGGTGTGTCAAGTCCCCCCAACATAAAGGGAGGATCCTCCGACCAGGCAAGGTGTTCATGCCTGGCGGGCTACTGCCAACGGTTGGTGTTGGGATGTTGTATATTTGATAATCGGCGCGAGAACTTCTATTGCCCGATTCAGGATTGGTAGTTACTCCGTGTTGTACGTTACTTCGTAATTCAGTGTTGTAATTCACTTCGGTAGATGGCGCTGTCATATGTTTTTGTTGCCGCTGTACGTGGAAGTCAGCACAAAACTAAAAAAAAAAAAATATGCTCGACTTTTTTATCGTGGGAGAGCCACGCTTCGGCATGAATGGGCCGGCTCGACCGGAGTGATACCACGGCCTCACAGAAAACTGGTGTGAAACAGCGCTTTCGCTGTGTTTCACGGAATGAAATGAATGTTTCAATGAATGAAGACACCGGAGGCCCATACCCCAAAGGCCGACAACACACTTCAGACGCCTCTAGTGTTGCGGGTGTCCATGGGCAGCGGTAATCGCTTATTATCAGGCGAGACGCCTGCTCGTTTGCCCCCAATTCTATATATATACTTTCACACATCTAACAAAAGGCAGTCTGATTCCAGAATGATAAAAAAATACATACAAACAGAGCCTGTGCTATAGCAACTAAACTGCTGATAGACATACTTATATGTACGATTCTAAATCTATACCTATACTAATATTATAAACGCGAAAGTTTCTAAGTATGGATGGATGGATGGATGGATTGATTGATGGATGAATGGATGGGTGAATGGATGGATGGATGGATGGGTGGATGTTTGTTACTCTTTCACGCAAAAACTACTGAACGGATTTGGATGGAACTTTACAGTAATATAGCTTGTACATCAGAATAGCACATATGCTACTATTTGCCGCGATATACGACCGACATATACGCGGGCGGAGCCGCGGGCAACCACTAGTACATACATAATACTGTAGACAAGCCATATCTAGACACTGGACAAATTATCATACTCATCTCTCAATTATCAGTCTCTGGTCAAAATCGGACTCACAACCTCTGGCTAACCAGGCTAAGCCACTAACCATTAAACCAAAACACCCATAAACAGGTAGTAATAAACTAATGAATGAAGTGTTAAACGTAAAAATGACCTTCACTGTAACATCTTAGGGTTAAGTGTGTGCCTCGACGTCCGTATGTTTTTCACACCTGCTACGGAACACATTAACCCGTCAACGGCTGCTTCATCGTCAAATGAAATACGGGGGAACTATTTACAAATGAATAGTGGTAGAAAGAATAACTTTTGAGAGATTTTTGAATTAAAGAAAAATACACGAAAATAGCTACATAACCTCAGACAACGCATTATTTCATGTTAAGTGGCTATCTCCATTCTCCATCCATGGATTTGCAACTCAAGAATCACGAGTGTATTCCCGCTTTTTGAGTCCTTCTTTTTTTGAGAGCAAGAAAAAGGAGAAAAAAGAGAGAGAATAAAAACATAATTTTAAACATAAATTCATGCTCATATCTTTGAAGAAATAGGAAAAGGTGTATTAAATGCTCATATTTAAAATAGATGAATAAAGTTATTCATTATCAATCAATATAGTATTTAAATTTGATGTGATTTGATGTAACAAAAATAATAATAAGAAACAATAACATAATGACTCTACTCTGCCTGATGGAAAGCATAAGCAGAATCCAAGAGTGGTGGTCACCATACTCACTGCGAATGCAGACAATGCAACTATGCAGCATGGTGACCCACACTATGGCGGCCTAGTTCTTCTTCATTGGCTTCTTCATCATTGGGCCTCCGGTCTCGCACTCAACGAAACACGACAGCACGAATGCTGTCATTTTACGTTGATCTTCTGTGCGAGGGCTATATTAGAAAATTAATAGCAAACCTATTTTAACAACCCTTCTAAAATGTATTATAGAAACTAGATATAATTGGTTATGACGGCATAACATATAGTTAGTCATTCGTTATCTTACCCTTAGGGCTAAAATGTCTAAAACCCCTTGTATTATAGCTATATTGCTATTGCTAATAGCTAAATTGCGCTAGCTACGTAACTGTCAAATTATTTTTAATTGCCGCGCGGTATCAAGACGAATGGCTAAAGTTAGACGAACAATATCGAGAACTTCTCCCGCGCTTTATACAAAATGGCCGCCGATGTCAGTAACGATTGGTTAATTGCAATACTTCCAGGAGTTACTTGGATTATTATATAAACCTATTGGCCTGGTTGATTTTAAATTCGATAAACAATTTTATTCATGGTAGAACAACGTTTAGTTTTCACAATTCTTTTTGGAAAATGAATTTCTAAAGATTCTATATCCGTAATTTACATATTTCTATTTAGGTTTAAGATATAGATCACAGGTAGAGCCACGCTGATTTCAGCACGGTTGGGCCGGCTCGACCGGGGCGGTACTAATAACGTCAACGACCTGTTGTTCAATAATGCATACAAAATCTATAATAGCGCAATTTAACAACATGAGATGAATTTTACATGTTTAATATACATTTTCCAGGCTTGAATGTCATGCTCACATGTCAGATGGGTAGTAATTGTTTTTTTAATTTTAAAACCTGTCAAAGTGATTCTACTCTACTTGATGGAAAGCATAAGTAGAATCCAAGAGTGAGGGCCACCTTGTAACTTCAGACAATGCAGCATGGTGACCAGATGGTGACCTAGTTAGATATTATGTCACGCTCCGCTTAAAGATCCCAGGATCATTGTTTGTGATGGTGGTTGGAACCTACTAGTGTAGGGCGTTCAGCAGCATCCAATAACTGCACAATTGACAACCAATAATAAATCAGTAGAGTCAAGTATCCTCAAGTATTTGAACACCAATTGATGTTCCAACTGCCAACTGTCTCGATAGATGGCGTTAGTAGCAGATTAGATCGCGCTATATTCCGCCTCCCGGCGTAAGTATATAAGGACGTGCATTTTAATAAATATCATCGAGCAACTACCTTCGGATGTAACATTGTTTAGTGCACACGATACCGGGGCGCGAAAACAATACCAATTCTCCAAAGCTTGTTACAATCGTGACTGTGCACGCCTACGCGGACCGTTCTCAGCGTCCTCTATACAGGTTTGTAATGTCAACTTATTTACAATAAAACCCGCATATTGGAAAGAGCTTCGTCTATCATTGTCTTACACATATGTATATTTATAACGATATGTTAGAACATTTATCTATACTCTAACTATTATTATTATGAAGCTAAGAGTTTGTGTGTTTGTTTGTTTGAACGCACTAATCTCAGGTAAAGAGGTCAAACAAATTGCAAAAAATAGAGAGTTGTACCGACAAGGGCATGACCCTTTAATCGAGAGAGATATATGTAGTTACGATAACTATCTAATCTATGAATGAATGAATGAGTGAATCAACTTATTCACATCCACTGCCGGACGAAGGTCTCCTCAAAGAGGCGCCACCTATCTCAGGTTTGCACAGTCCGCATCCGTCCGCTGCCAGTAGTGAAAGTATAAATATTCGGTCACTACGGTCGGTGCGGTAATAGTCCGGTCAATATAGACATTTGAAATAACAAAAATTCCCACAGAGCCAAATATTGGTGGAGAGCTGGGGTTTATCATTATAAATAAAGTTTTAAAAATCCTCATCGATCCCATGTGTGCTACAAAAGTTATTCGGGGTCAAAGTTCAAAATTTGAGGTTTTTTGGATTTTTTCGAAAGCGGTAAGTTTTATCAAAAAAAAACTTAAACACAGTTGTAGATCTTAAAATTCTCTACAAAAATGGTATTTATGTTTTTTCCTAAGAGTTACTATTCCTGAGATATCGCGACTCTAAGAGTCACATTATACATGATTTACATGCACACATTTCCACGCCACCTGTGAGGTAGTGTACTAAGGTCAGTCTTGCTCAAGTATCCAGTTGAGTACAATAGAGGAAAATTCCTGTGATTTTAATGAAGACACCAATGACTCAGCTGCATTTAAACAACTTATGAACATCCAGCAAGAAGAGAAAGAAGAAGAAATCGAAGAACACATGACTGTTGAAGTTGACTTTCAAGATCTGATTAAAATATCTAAAGAAATCGCAACAATAGTTAACCCAATAATCAATTGCAATATCAATAAAAAGGTAATATCTAAAACTTGACGGGTATTGTAAAATTGTCATGACAGTTAGTGGCCTACAGGGGAAATCACTAAAAAAAAGGGGCCGGTACACTACCTCACAGGTGGCGTGGAAATGTGTGCATATCATGTATAATGTGACTCTTAGAGTCGCGATATCTCAGGAAAGGTAACTCTTAAGGAAAATCATGAAAACCATTTTTGTAGAGAATTTTAAGATCTACAACTTAGTCTAAGTTTTTTTTTTTAAAAACTTACCGTTTTCGAGAAAAATCCAAAAAACCTCAAATTTTGACCTTTGACCGCGAATAACTTTTGTAGCAGACATGGGATCGATGAGGATTTTTAAAACTTTATTTATAATGATAAACCCCAGCTCTCCACCAATATTTGGCTCTGTGGGAATTTTTGTTATTTGACTACTATTGTTATGTCTAAATTGACCGGACTATAAACCAAATTTGTCCAATCGCGGTCTCCACTCTAGCACATTTCAGCTCCAGAAACCGATACACTGCATATATAAATTTTTACTCTATAAATACAAATAAATATGTAACACTAAAAAGAAGTATCTCTGATTAAATTAAATTGCAAAGTTACGAACACGTGCGAAATACTTACCCATAAATTTCCATTTCGCATCTGCGTAGGCTAAAGTTGCCCTTCCGTATTTAGCTCTAAATGAACCCTATTTCAGTCAAGTTAAAGTTCATTTTCATTAGTGGTGCCACTTCCTTCATCTCGATAGTTTGTTTATTACAGTCGGTTTTTCAGTCGGAAGCATTTTAATTACATTCTCTGCTTATACCCGTTTTTTTATGGTGGCATTACTGTCAGACTGATTGGCACTTGACATAATGAGTATGGTTTGAACTGTTTAGAGGAAATTGTTCTTATGTATTTCATCACGTTTGCGCCAATTTTATCTTACAGGTAATTAGGATGAAAAAACAGAATTTAAAACTAAGCTTTATAAACAACAATATAAATATGTGATAAAATTAGGAGAGTTTCGTGGGAGAGCCACGTAGCCGTGGGGAGCCACGCTTCGGCATGAATGGGCTGGCTCGACCGAAGTGATACCACGGCCTCATAGAAAACCGGTGTGGAATAGTGCTTGCGCTGTGTTTCACCGAGTGATTGAGGATACCGGAGGCCCATATCCCAACCCCTTTCCCTATCTTCCCCTTCCCCTGTGACGCCTCTGGTGTTGCGGGTGTCCATGGGTGGCGGTGATCGCTTACCATCAGGCGATACGTCTGCTCGTTTGCCCGCCTATTCCATAAAAATAAAATAAAATAAAAACATTGGGATTGGAATTGACCTTGGGAGAGCCATGCTTGGTAAATATGAGTTGGTTCGAATATGATGGCAGGGTTCTAGATAAACGGTTTTAAGCAAATTCTTCATTGGTTTTAACCCAATGAGTGAATCATTGACTACTTCTTTACTCAAAAGGTGGTCCTGTATTTATCTCTTATTTTGCAAGTGATCTCCCAAAGATCTCCTTTCCACTCAGAATATCAAAAAGAGGAGGATTCTGTCTTCAGTAATCTCACTTTCCCGGTTAAAAGCAACTAAAAAAATTATTAAGACCGGTTTTCGGAGGGATCGTGGCATCCTTCCAATCAAGCCGGTTCATTTATGCCAAAACATGGCTTTAAAGACAATTGAACTGAAAATCAAACCTCTAACTATCCTTGACATATTTTGTATTACCTACGTCTTTGTAAAATTAATCTCACATTCTATAGTCACTTTGACTAAAACGGCAAACCAGAGACATTGACCTTAAATATAGTCATGTGAAGTGTCTACGCTTTGTCGTGTTTTTAGAGCTGATGTTGAGGATATAAATATGAGATAAATACTAACATACATTACACTCTTTTCTAGATAGTCTGGTAAAAAAGAGCTGTAAAAAAACTACAATTTGTTTAGTATAATAAAAAATAAGTAAAAACTAAAACCCAACTACGATGAAAAACGACGCTGAAAAAGTATGAAATAAGTTTCAAAAGCCGTATAATAATATATATATTTTTGAAATGTACAAGTAATGCCCTTTCCAATGATACCAATCACGGTATATTTATCTCAAATTTATTTTTTAATACAGTACTTTATGTCGGCTAGAGGGCGCCACATTAGATTCAGTGACACGTCATATAGCCTATAACCATCGGACGATCAAGACGCTTCTAAAGATTCCTCATTTGTCCAGTTCTAATAAGCAGTTATGGAGCTATGAGGGAACAGATGAACATACATACATATATACATAGCCTGTCAAAATCATAACCCTCCTTTGGCTTTGCCGTAGTCGGGTAAAAATTGTAGTAATTGTAAAGATATACAAGACTAACAGCTTCCTATTCTGAGAATATTAATGTTTAGTTGTGAGAACTCACTTTTTATCTTGCTCACCTCGTTCTAATGATGGCTAGAGTGGTATTGATAAACCTGTTGTTTATATTATAGAGTTTATAGTAATGGGTGACGTAAATGGAAGAGAAGTGGAGTATTAGTTCGAAATTTTCTTACATTTATAGTTGTTTATTAAAGCTTAGCTGTTTGATTGGTAGCTCTGGAACTATTAGACAAATTTAGAGAATTAATATTAGTATTTGGAACAGTTTATATATAAATTCGCGTTGTGACGAATATAGGACACATAACTGCGAATTCGCAACGCATCGCAAATATCTGCGAGCTCGCACGAATGTACCGCAAGAACTTCACGCCGCATTGCATCGCAGTTATTTGTGGAAGTCCTAAGTGTACGAAATGTAACCACTACTATTCATCCCGTGGGCATCAGGTACGTACGGTAAATAGGAAAAAACTTGAAATATACTCTTAACAACTTGCCTGGCTAGTGACGTTTAGGCCAAAATCTACTTTCTACGAAAGAGCCCATAACCAGCAGTGAACTATTGAATGTAATGATACTGATGAAAAAGACAAACTCGAGGCCACCTGATGATAAGTAAATCCAACGCTCATGGACACCTTTAACTCAAATTATAAATGTGTTGCCGTCTATGAATCCTGTTCCCAGAACCAGGAGGAAGAGGAGTTTGGGTTATTCAGTGTAAGCGAAATCTAATGCCGGTGTTCTGTGATGCCGTGGTATCACTGCAGTCGATATCTATGATGATGATTATAGTCTCTCATTAAATCTTCTACAAGTATTTAGCTTTTAGGTGGTTGGTATAGGACGTAATCCTTTCTAGCATTTGTAGTCAAGGATATGGAATACATTTCATGCATTGACTGCCTCGTTGGTTGGACTGCGGTTGGCGTAAGCGACTGCTGATCATGAGGTCTCGGGTTCGATTCCTGGGTCGGACCAAATGTTTGTATGATCTACTGATGTTTGTTTCGGAGTTTGGGTGTTTTCTATGTATAATATGTATGTATTTACAAAAAAAAAAGTATATATGTATTTGTATCAGTTGTCTAGTACCCATAACACAAGCTCTGCTTAGCTTGGGACTAGATGGCGTTGTGTGTTAATGTCCGAAATATTTATTATTTATTTATTTATTCCACGGTGAATCTTAACACCGAGTTTTAATTTTTATCCTTATAATACAGCGCCATCTAATGACTTTAAAAGAAGTGAACTAATTTGAAACTATATAGGTATACATAATATAGTTTTTATAAATCAGTAGTAGTTAAGTTATTTGCATTTGTAGACGGTCTATATTTATGATTTTATCCAAGAATATGTGTTTGTGTGTGATTCTCACTAACTCCGTGTGTTTGATTCCAGACAACAGACTCAATAATCTATTCATTCAAAGATGTCAGTAACCGGCAGATGTTCACTAAACAAGTAACAGTGCAATGAGCCGGGACTGAGAGTAAACGCATCTCAATTCATCAGCTTCCCTATATTTCGATTTGCAGTTTCAGTACAAACACTTTGATGTATGCGGCGTTTTGTCGTGAGTTTTGTTTGTGTTGGCGGACGTTGAGAGATTGAATCGGGTGATTAGCAGTTAATTTTAACGCATACATTGGGCATGAGCTAAATGAAATTATGGTAGCATTTAAAGTTTGAAATTGGTAGTGTTTTTTACTGACTTTGAAGCGAGTGAACTTTCAAAGACAGCTGATTTTTGTAAGAGTAGAAATTATCAATTTGGTTAGATTACTTTTATTTCTTAGATCTCAATCTATACTAGTATTATAAAGCTGAAGAGTTTGTTTGTTTGTTTGAACGCGCTAATCTCAGGAACCGTTAGGCCGATTTGAAAATTCTTGCAGTATTAGATAGCTCATTTATCGAAGAAGGCTATAGGCTATATATTATCACGCTAACTAATAGGAGCGGAGCACCAATGAAGAATGTTTCAAAAACGGGGGGAAATTATCACGCTACGGGTAATAGGTGACGCAAACGATGTTGCATGGGTCCGCTAGTATTTAATATATAGGATGGTATATTTGCTTACTTCAGTTAAAAGGAAAATAAATAAATTCCTTTTGATGGAAAATTACGGAACAACAAGTATAATTTATTGCAATTCGTCATGACGTTAGTACTTTGAAGTCGATGATAATTAATTTATTTAATATTAAATAACTAGATAAATTAGATATGGTTTGATTTAAAGACTTGTCTGATGTTAGATTTATCTTCCCATCACTGCAGTCGATGCCGTCTGTTCATATTAAGAAGCCCAATGATGTAGAAGCATCACTAGGCCGCCATGGTGTTGGTCACCATGCTGCATTGTTGCATTCGCAATGAGCATGGTGACCACCACTCTCGGATTCTACTTATGCTTTCCATCAGAGTAGAGTCATTTTGTCAGACCCATACATAAAAAAAGATAAATAAGATTTGTATTAAGATTTTTTTATAACGAATGTCACTACCCGCTATTCTTTGTATAGATTTCGTAAGACGTGACTGGGAGAGCATACTACGCAGTATATCATCACTGCAAAGAGATGGAAATTTTGTAACAAACACTATACCAACCCGTTGGGCCAGAGTGGTATACTTGGTAGGGCAAAACCTCTTTTATAAAGAGAGACTTAAGTGCAACAGTGGCATATTAAAAGCTTCTGATGATGATGATAAAATGAGAAAAAAAATATTTATTTGTAAATAACCCGAATGCTACTTTTTTTTTTAATAAAACATATCCATACTAATACATATTATAAAGCTAAAGAGTTTGTTTGTTTGTTTGAACGCGTTTTTTTCAGTGTTGGATAGTACATTTATCGAGAAAGGATATAAGGCTATATATTATCAACACGCTAAGACCTATAGAAGCGGAGCACCAATGAAGAATGTTACAAAAACGGGGGAAAATATTACGCTACGGGCAACAGGAGACGTAAACGAGGTTGCGTGGTTCAGCTAGTAAGTTATGTATATATATATATTCGTAATCACCGTTAAATAAAATATATTTTGATACCACACTCGATGTATTTTAAACCTAAAATTTGTTTAAGATTATTTTTGAGGCCAAATATCCTTAATTCTGTTTTATTTTTTATTTTGATGTAACCAGTGTCACTCTCACGACTAAGACGAATATATTGACACCACTCACATAAAAATAAGACAAACCGTTTAGGCTCTAGGCCGTGCCAAAGAATCTACATACATACATACACGCGAAAAACACAACTCTCCTTCTTTCGCAGTCGGGTAAAAAAGATTAAAACGAGCATATCAAGAATTGACATCGCGTACTAAACTCTAAAATAGAGCAGTATTTTCTTCATCAAAGCAAAAATAAACTTTAATTCTTTTATCCACGAGAATGAAACTTTTATGCGCCATTGTAAAATTTATTGCTATTTATTAGTTTGGGCTCAGCGGCCAAAGACAATACTATTAATTTGACGTTTGTCCGATATGTTCCCTGTTTATTTGACGTACATTATAAATCTAGTTGCGGAGTAAATTTAGCGATTTCTTTTTTATCGTCGTCATCTTTTTACACGACTGCGAAAGGAAGGTTATGTTTTTCGAGTGTATGTAGGTATGTATGTATGTGTGTATGTATGTATATTTCGTTGACACGCCCTAGAGCCTAAACGGTTTGTCGCATGTTTGTCGTATTTTTATGTGAGTGGTGTCAATAGATTTGTCTTAGTAGTGAGACTGGGTGACACTGGGTATATGAAAATTTAAAAAAAAAGGATTTCTGGCGCCAAAAAGTACCTAATCTAAAAAAAAACGATGTTTTCAAAATACATCGAGTGTGGTATCAAAATAAATAATTTTTAACGGTGATTACGAAAATATATATAACTTACTTAAAACTTATATGTGTTATTTAAAAAAATAATAATAAAGATGGCAGATGTTTACGCAGTCGGTTTTACTTGTTATAGACTATTTCATTTCCACTCTGTTAAATAACACTTGTGTTAAGCAATGCTTTTCTTTGAGTATGTGTGGGTGCCAGTGGACAGCTTCACATTCTAATTCGGAAGAGGGGCAATGCTCTTAACCATTGACAAAAGCATGTACTGTAATTATTATGAATTAGTAATCGTTAACAGCCTTTTAAATATTTCTTCGACAGCGTTAGGCGAACGGCCAGCAATTAAAGAAATTAGTCAAAACCGTTTGCAATATTACATATTGCGCCGATCACAAGCATAATTGGGAAGAGGCCAAAAAGTTAATGATAGTGATGACTTATGTGTTAAAATAATAACAGGCACATAAATTCAAAACCTCTCACTAAACCTGCAAAATTGCTCAATTGGAGTATCAGGGATTTTTTTATACGTTATACCTAGTTTCCCAGCCAGAGGTACACGAGACGTGGTGCTGTTTTTGTCGATTCGGCTCCGGAATCCCACACAACTCCACCCTACAGGCTGGCTTGTCTACAGCTACAGCTAACTTACTGTCTTAATATTCTATGCCCTGCGATGAGACAGTAAGCATCTACAGTATTACATCACCATTTCGATCTTAACCTTTGACTTGATCTTACTTCATCGTGACGATTATCTTCATCTCATCAGCGACAGCGCGTCGCCGGGCTTGCTTTTCACAGCCACGGGTGGATATCCAAACCAAATCCAGTAGGTTGGTTAAGTAAGGTTATACAAGTATTCTGACAATTCATCCAGCGAAGGTAGAAAAATAAAAAAATAACGAAATTCTAATTGCGAATCTACGCTTCGGGGATTCCCCTTAAATTTATAAACAGTATGTTTCTTCAATGTCAAGGGAATATTCTGTACTCATTTTGTTATTTTATGCCGGAATCTGGACAAGACGAAATTGATTTTAGCTTAGAAAACAAATTGGTATCAGAATACGTGACAAGTTGAGGCAATATAAGAAAATTCTGAAATATTCTAGAGCATACAGAAATACTGAAAAAAAAAAGAATATTTAATATGTGGGATACGTGGTGTATGTATACTTTGACTTGAAAAAATTGTGAGAAACTGTGTTACATACAGCACCTAATTCTACGAGTGGTAGACTCTAAAGTTCTTATTGCTAAATTGATCATTATAAATACCTTTAATATGTTTTATATATTCTTAGTTTTACATTAAAAAAAATGGTTTCTATTTCTTTTCTTTTTTATATCCTTATTATATACCAATAAATTTATCAGAAAAGGGCTTTTCCTTTCATGTGAACCTCCACATGTCATCGTGGAGTTGATGTATCGAGATATCAGATTCAAATCGACTATACCACATGGTATTCATTGATTTTATGGTTTGATTTCTTACAATAAATTGGCAGATAAAAAAAAACCATATAATCTTTTCTTTCGTTACGTAATCAAGACCACACACAAATTATTGGCGGCAAATACCACAGATAAAACAACAAGTTACGTTTCTCAGTTACTGTTGCTAGTGAAGTGGCAATGTTTTATAATCGAATGTAAAATACATTGTTTATTATTGCCAATCGCTCCCGTATTTATGACCGAAACGTTTTGAGGCCGAGTTTAATAATAATTCACAAGCTAGGGGCGATACAATCTGATATGCGGTTCTAATCGATTGAAACGACGTAAAAATATCGATTTCTTTTTATCAATTTATTAATATGCACATTAAATCAGTGTCTTATAATGGTTAATCGTTAGAATTGAAAGTAATTTGCTCCAAATATATTACTGTTAAACGTAGCGTAAGACGTCCACGGGCCAGGTGGAGTGATGATTTGCGCAAGACGGCTGGCAGAAGCTGGATGCGAGTAGCCGAGGATCGAACTAAGTGGCGTGCAATTGGAGAGGCCTATGTCCAGCAGTGGACTGCAATAGGCTGGTGATGTATGATGATGATATTACAGTTAAAATACATTTAGATTCATAGTGAACATATATATCTAGATCGTCTAATGCCGCTCTCCATATCTTCATTAAAAATAATATCAAGTACGTTTTAGAATTTTTATAACACTTAATAATAACAATAATTATTTTAAGACGTAGCTATCAGAAGCTCTTTTTGTCAGTTCGTTTGTATGTCACTAAAAAATAACTATTCATTCATGTACAAACAATTTTCTGAAATTATTATTCGGCCTTTAGTATATAACTATAAAATAAGCCCGCCATATTGTCTAATCTTGTATTCATTGAAATTGAAATGTCATCCTTGAGCGCGCGCGAAATTTGATTATGGAACGTCAGCTGCGTTTGACGTCATAGACTTGTGCAATGACACGGGGCCGAATTACGACGCGCCGTAATTAAAGATGGCGATTAGATAGCTAACATATTTACTGGCAGTTTGTATAACGTAAATGTAATTAGATCGAGGTATTTCTTGATTCTGAAGATGAAAGGATAGGCTTGGCAATACCACAATTAAAGTATGGAAATCAAACATTACGATCATATCTCAAACCTGTACTTACTAATTAATATCTCAAACCTGTATCAAAGGAAGATACCAAGATGTCCATAGTTATTTCCAAAACACATATATGTGCTATTAGACAAACAGATTTAAAGCTAATGCTAAATTAACTTGTTTAAGCAAACTACCTGAAGTTTTGACGAGGGTTCAGCGTGGATCAAAACCTCTTTGATTAATGAACATCTATGCGTGAAGACAGATAATATATATTCATACACATTCTATTGTTACATGTATAGTCTGTGGTAGGGATACGAAATTTGAATATGCATAGCGCAGATTCCACATGTAATTGAATAGTCATCGTAGACCCATATCAAGATTTTTAGTTAAAGAGAAATGAGCTTTAAGAGCTTGGATTGAAGGTCTAAATCGTTTTGTTAGTTGTTTGACATGTGTCTTTAGAAAATTGAATGAATTTCGCGCATGTGAGTTTCTTGCATCTGCGAATTCGCATTTGCGCGTGGGAAAGGCAGTTTTACTTGTGATTTACTTTCTTATGAACATTAAATTGTGAATGTGATCGTTGAATTTAAGTTTTTAAATAAATATTTTATTAAATACTTGTTATTTACTACGATAATAAAAAAAAACATTGTTGTAATAACTTACAAGTCCTACAATTGACGCGAATGTTTTATTCTGGAATATAATTTAAGATTGTATACTATTTCAAGAGGCTCTCTCAATACTGTGTTAATAATAAGTTATACCTCTTAGTCTGCCAAATTGTCACTTCATATCGTTTACAAAAAATAAATCTCCAATTACATTTCCATACACTTTGAATAACACAAATCTTACTAAAAACGATTGCACTCGAGACCTGGGTGTACTACTCAATTCTAAATTACACTTGGATATTTATATCGGTAACATTATTGGTTAAACCTTTCAGATGTATGGTTTCGTCATGCGCTCATGTAAAGATTTTGAAAAGCCTGCTACTTTCCTATTCCTATACAAAGCATTAGTCCGTTCACAGTTAGAGTATGCTGTACCTATTTGGTGCCCCTTTTATGCATAATACAAACAGAGGATTGAAATGGTTCAGAAAAAAATCTTCGTACTACATATTACAAGTGTTTTCATTCCAGGATTCCTTATGCAAATCTTCTAAAACATTTTAAGCTCTTGAGCTTGGAGTGCAGGCGTACTTTACTCATGGTAATGATGCTGTCCGGCATATGCCACATAAGTATAATTGTACGAAATTGTCAAATATGCTCTGTTAAGTGGTACCAAGAACTGTTATTCGGAGGGAGGTACGAATATTCTACGCGGAAAGTGTAGAACTAATGCCGGAGAGCGTGCACCTCTTCGCCGATTGTTGATAACGTACAACTCGCATTGATGAATCTATATCTATATTTATAATCTATATACTTATAATAAAAATGTAACAGGTCCAATTCTGTACATTAAAGATATTTGGATTTTTTTTTGGAGGGCTCTCTATAGTCGATACTGAAGCTAAAACTGTATTTTTTTTGTTTTTTGTCTGTCTGTCTGTCTGTCCCTCTGTCTGTCTGTCTGTCTGTATCTTGGCCGCGCATCATGCCGGAACTACTGAATGGATTCAAATGAAACTTGGCATGATTTGAGATCATACTACGAGGTAGGACATAGCATACTTTTTATCCCGAAATTCAGAACGGTTTCCTGGAGAGAGGGGATGAAAGTCAAAATATGTACTTAGTTGTAATTCAATAACACATTGTCCGATTTTATTCATTCTTTTTTGCTAGAAAGAAAAAAAAAAGATAACGGGAAAAGTATTTTTTTTGTCCGCGACTGTACACTGCCTGTGGGAAGCTGAGACAGATATGTCAATATGGCGGTACGAAGTTCGCCGGGTCAGCTAGGGCATATAATTCGCTCTCACTAAGACTAAATTTACAAAAGTAGCTTCTGAATCTCTTTCTGTTCAATGAAATTGTTTAAAAAAATATCTCTTCCCCCCCCCCCCTCTTATTCTTTTTTATATAATGCTCGTCCGTTACCTTACCTAATCCAGCTATTACCTCGTGGACATTAGTGTGGGTTATACGTTAGAAACACAATCTGTTAGATATTTGTAAAGGCTAATATGTACAACTGTTTTTTGTACCAAATAGAGCCAAATAGAGGAGGAACGGGTGATCGTGGCCCTACAACCTACAACACCGTGGGAGAGCCACGCTTCAGCATGAATGGGCCGGCTCGACCGGAATGATACCACGGCCTCACAGAAAACCGGTGTGAAACAGTGCTTGCCCTGTGTTTCACCGAGTGAGTGAGGATACCGGAGGCCCATACCCCAATCCCTTACCCCTACCTCCCCCCCATCCCCAAAAGGCTGGCAACGCATTTGTGACGCTTCTGGTGTTGCAGGTGTCCATGGGCGGCGGCAATCACTTACCATCAGGCGATACGTATGCTCGTTTGCCCACCTATTCCATAAAAAAAAAAACAACACAAAGGGAGGATCCTCCGGCCAGGCGAGGTGATCGTTCCTGGCGGGCCACTGCCCAACGGTTGATGTTGGGATGTTGTATATTATGTTAATGCGCGCGAGACCTTCTATTGCGCGATTCAGGATTGGTAGTTACTCCGTGTTGTGCGTTACTTCGTAGTTCAGTGTATCTTCGGTTGATGGCGCTGTCATATGTTTTAGTTGCCGCTGTATGTGGAAGTCGCCACATTAACAAATAAATAAAAATAAAAAAAGTTACTGCAAAAAACAAATGGTTTAATCTGTACAAGATAACATTATTAAGGTTTGATGGTTAAAAAAACCTACTGCTAGGGCAGTGGTCGTGAATTCGATTCCTATAAATGTGAGAATTTGTTTTGTATTTCAGTGTTATTTATCTATTAAATATACAACGGTAACAACGCGGGTTGCAGCTTGTACATAACAAGCTGCAATCCGCGTTGTTACCTACGGTTGTCGTTGTGGGGCGCAGCTAACTGAAAATTAAAGTATCTTGAATTACTTCTTGTAACATAAGCTATCTCATCTGCCAGTGAAAGTCCCACTAAAATCGTTCCAGCCATTCCAGAGAATAGCCAAAACATTACTTAAGCTATACATATAAAGATGTATGTCAAGTTATTAATGAAACCTCGACCACAGCGCCACCTCAGTCGTATAGACCCATCGATTAAAAGCTTGTAGACTACCATCATTGTTACACAAAAACCTCAAAGGTAGTAGTTACATAGTTAGGGTAACAAACACGAACTTTCTTTGTGATACACTATTAGTACATTAGTGAACTACCCGTATGAATAAGCAATTCTGGAGTTTGAATGGAGATCTATTGTTGTGGGGTGGATGTGGGATTGGTACGACAATATTATAGTTAAAGCTAAAAAATACTAGCACCCATTTGAGTCATGCTCATTGTCGTTGTAAAGGTAGGTAAAACCATGGTATAACAATTTACTTCGCCAGGTATGGCATTCCGAGATACAGTGACGAGTCAGAGAGATCGAGATGACGTCATCATCACTATCGCTGGTTGTGGTTGGTCAATGATATTATATAATATCATTGTGGTTGGTTCATTTTGTGTTATTTTGCTTTAAAGTGGTAACTATATAGTGACGTCACTTGTGTCGCTTTTGGAATGCGAGACCTTGTTTTATTAGATCATGGATGAAACTATCTTTGAAACGTGTTTTTGCGGTAAATTAAAGCAAAATTTGAGCAAAATTTGTCAATCGGTGTAGAACTTCCATTCGTTTTTGAAAAGACAACAACCGCACTATGAATATATCCTGTGTCACGGGAACTTTACAAACATACACGAAACGGACAAAAAGAACGACCAGACTCAGGACAACAATTTGTGGATAACACAAAGTGTTGTCCCATCAGGGGTTTAAACCCACAACACTTGGCGAAGTAGGAAGCGGCGTGGCGACCGCTTAAGCACTAGGCCAACCGTGCAGTCAAGCACTCTTTGAGTTTTTCAAGTGTAATGTGTATCTATAGGTACTAATATTATAAAGCTGAAGAGTTTGTATGTCTGGTTGAACGCGCTAATATCAGGCAGTACGGTTCCGATTTGAAAAATGATTTCGCTGTTAGAAAATCCAGTTATTGTGGAAGGTTATTTATCATCATGTTGCAACCAGAAGAAGCAGAGTATCAATGAAATCTGTTGCAAAAATGGGGGAAAATTATTCCCTTTGAGAGTTTTCATTGCGTGCGCTGCGAAAACGGTTCATGTTTCACAAAAACAATGTGTGAAGGAATTGTTCCTTTTTAAAAGATCTAAAAAAGTCCGCGACAGCATAATTATGTTTATCTTTTGAGGTTGGCCCACTGTAAGGTCACGTTCAGATGATGAGCGCTCAACGCGCGTTTTGCTAACGCGCGTTAACAACTACATACATTTATTTATTTATTACTTATTCGAACACTCTATTATATTATCTCTATTATACCAGAACGCTCTTCATCTGAACGTGGCCTAACTGTTTTTATGGTAACCAAATTTGTTCACGCTTTATAACGCGATTTGTATTGCGACTTGCTAAGACCTTGAATATGATTAAAAAAACTTACGATATTTAGTATTCATTCAAAATAAAAACAATATACTAATCATAATTCTATCACTTATTATTTCGCTATTGTTATTTACAGTTAACTCTAATTAATTAACACTGATAGTTTAGGGATATATCTTATTTTTATTAGAACCATTCTCGTCACACTCTAACTCTTGATTTAAAGTCTTTAACAACACATCTAAAAAAAACACCAATCAAATTGAGAACCTCCTCCTTTTGGAAGTCGGTTAAAAATCAAAGCAAGTCTTTAAATTTAATTACCATTATAAATATAAACTAAATATATGGCATTTTTATTATAGACACACTTACATAAAAAACACAAAAATTAAAAAATGATTTAATGTCACATTATTTTAAATTCATTTTAAAATATTAAACCAATTAATTTTAGACATCATCGTAAATTTTTCCCGTTGCAACACAGCTTTTGAACTTTACGCTGGCAATATTTGTATATGCATTTGATCTCACTTTGATCTGCGATATATTTTTATATCTGGCTTAAATATTCGGACACCATGCTTGCAGTAAGATAATACAGATGAGCAGGCATGTTTGTATCTACAGGTTTTGATACATCTGTTACTTGTAGATGTAAAGCAGTAAGTGTACATCACTCATGAAATATTATTCTAGGTATTTTTAAATGCAATTAATTACTTGTTTGGACTTGTTTTTAAATTTAAATAAAATAAATTTTAATAACATCTCGTTAAAGTTTCTCGGTATTAAAGTACCTAACTTTATACTTTGTTGAATTCCTTTATATGAACAGGCCTATGTTTAACAATAGAATGCTAAACTCTGTTGAAGAAATTATATTAACCGTTTCTGAACGAAACATTTAATCATTTATCTGAACTCTTGATATGTTCAAAATATGGCTGTGTCTGAAGCCGGATCTTCACCAAAGAAAACTTGTCAATTTTTGTGTTGTCAACACGTGTTGGTGACAAAAGTTTCTGCAAAACCGAGTCTCCACCGAACAAAAATTTGCAAATTTTGTGTTGTCAACCTTTTTTTTGTTTTGTCAAATTTTCAAACATGCTGACATTCCATATTTAAACTTCGCGTGCGTTCCACGATGACATTTCAATTTCTATCAATTTAAAGATTGAGAAATATGTAGACGCCATTTTGAATACAGAACTTTTTTTGTACATAATCATAGTTTGGAACTGATATGACAAAGAGTTCTTTTTTGATGACTAACAGTCAATTCATCAATCAAAGTCCGTGGTCGGATTTTTCAAAGAAACTCGTTTCTAATATCGAGTGGCTGTTTGGGAAAAACTAAACGGAGTCGGCTGTACTGAGCGTCGATGTGGCCAAGATTAATGGCGACACTAACGAATTGGGTGTAATGAAGCCTTTTTCTCGAAACTTGTACGATTATATATCAAAAAACTAAATTACAAAATAATCTGTACCGAGACTATAAATAAATATACCTCAAGTATTATATTTCCTGATACTTGCATTTTTTTTCTCGTTTCATCTGCAAAGTGACGAATTAAGAATTCAGAGTGTCACCACCACTGTTTAATCCATAGGTCGTAAGAGGTGACCAAAGGAGCTAAACTAGAGACTAAGACAACTGCGCAGGTCAATATCATTGTAAAGAGAACAAAAACTTGAAATAAACCCTATAACGACCATAGAGTTATTATAGATAAAGCAGGGAAGCCAGGCCTCCAGCCATCCCTCGGTTAGAAAGAGAGAGACGATCGCGGTACCTATCTGTCACTCTCTACTTGCGCATGCGCAGTCAGCGCGGCAAAGCAGATAATTGTCGTGATCGGATTACCATTATCCTTTCTCTTTCTAACCGTTGGACGTTTCCAGTTACAGGGACCCATATGTCTGCCCCACTCTATCCATAATAACTCTATGCATAAAACATCCGAAACTTTAAGTCGTCATGACAGTAATTTAAAAAAAGAATAAGTCTTACTCAAAACTAAAAGTCAGTTTAATATCTTTGGTAAAATACTATTTCGTTTTGTTTTAACCTCTTTTGTATGTACATTATTTATGGTTTGTTTTCCGTTGCGGTTTAAAATGTTTGTTTTCACTGAGCTTCATTGTTGGCGCAATGCTAACGGAATCATGTGATATTTTGACTAGAGAAAAATATGAAGGTGTTAAAAGTAGTTCGTTTGGAATTATACCAGATTTAAAGCTTACTACAACAGTATTATTGAATTGTCGTATACTTCTTTTGTTGTTTGACGTCATAAAGTTCTGAATGATAAATAAATGAGTATTTATGAGTGCTATAAAAATGGAAGTCATTCTCAATTTCTTTTTATTATTTTTGATTTAATGTTGTTTTGGAATTGTTGTTTTGAAACACTTGAGTTATAATATGATAATGATGTGTGGCCTTTAAGCTAAGATGATCTGTATTTAAATGGATCAAATATGTTTATCATGCAATATATTAAAATTTAAGAAGATGAAAAAAGGGAAAATAGTTTTCATAATTTCATCTTGTTTCATTTTTTATTACTTTTTGTTCTATGTTATATGATAAATTTGTATTGCTTTGCTATATGAAAGCGGATTTCCCAACACAGGCATTACTTGCTTAAAGGGAAGCTCCAAACACAAAACTTTTAATATAAACTTATCAAGCAGTAAAGTATTTTGTATAATAAGAATAAAAAACATCTTTATTGTACACAAGAATAATAACAAGGTTAAGTTAAACTAGGAAAGTATAAGTGGTAAGGGGGGGGGTCACAGGGGACGTGACCCCCCCCCCCCAAAATCTGCTACAAGAACCTGATTTTCTTATTCTTATCAGTTTCCATAATTGTTCAATCGAGATACGAAATCAAAGGATAGGAACTATTTGAGAGAGTTATCTCTGGCCGTATCAGCGAGCACCTGTCGCGAGTGGGCCCTGATCTATCGGACTGCCAATTTGGATTCCAACGGGGACGCTCGACAGTAGATGCTAATATATAGGTGTGTTCGCTCCCTGTCGGGGTCGGCAATCCGATCGGGGTGGTGGTGTTGGTAGTTAGCCTTGATATCGTTAATGCTTTCGGCACCCTTCAATGGGGCGCGATTAGGGAGGTCCTTGAATATCACGAGGTGCCGACTTACCTGGGTACCATAGAGGTCTATCAGCGCGACAGGACAGTGAAGTTTGTCGATCGGAACGAAGTGGAAAATTTAAGGAAGGTGTGTTGTGGGGTTCCCTAGGGCTCTGTATTGGGCCCATTGTTATGGAAAATAGTATACGATGCGGGCCTTCGCACTAGCCTGACTTCGGGCATCAGTGTCACCTCCTATGCAGACGATACCCTAATACTGGCTAGAGGGTCACGCTTCGGGGAGGTGCTTCTGCTCGCAAGGGGTGGCTTGTGTCGTGGATAAGATTCATGAGCTGGGCCTGAGGGTGGCGCCTCAGACAACGGAGGCGATATGGTTCCATGGCCTACGTAAGCGCCAGGAACCACCCAGCTCATACCTCCGGGTCAGTACATGAAGTACCTCATCATGGACAATCGGTAGAGCTTTGAAAAGCATTTCGGGCGACTAGTCCCCAGTACGAGGAGTAGCAGGGGTGCCACATTGTCTGCCCAACCTCGGGGGACCGCAGGAAGAAGTTCGCTGCCTCTCTGTGCTTGGGCGTGCGTATTGGCGTCGTGCGATCCATGGTCCTCTATGGGGCACCGGCGGGATCTTCCCGCTGTAATGCTCAACTCGGGAGTCTGGAGCGGTTGATGGCCATAGGGATCGTACGAGGCCACCGTACGATCTCGTACGAGGCGGCGACAATCCTGGCACGATATCCACCCTTCGACATTCTAGCCGACATGAGCATAATGATTAAATGCTATGAAATATATTTAGCTTTAATTCCGCGAGACAAATATCTAGGTCTGAAAGCAGGGCACAAATCCCACCGTCATGCATACTCACATGCATATATGGGTATCATGCATATGCACACATACAAAACAATATATAATAATAATATTTGTCTCGCGGAATTAAAGCTAAATATATTTCATAGCATTTAATGTCATGGATTTCCGCAAAGTAACGCCTGATTCCATAACTTATGAACACAATGGTCTGCGACGAAATTCGATCTGTCGGTCGGAATGACGAAGAGATAGCGCCGTATCATGAGCCCGGAATGCATGGTCAGAACACACATAAGCAAGCCCTACGAGCTTGGCGGGCACTGTCGGAGCCTTTCTGCCGAGCTTCGAAGCTTGCATAGAGAGAACCAACTTATCACCTACCGATTCACTTAGATGCTCACCGAAGTCACCGAAGCAACCGTGCGGCATTGATCGCGGCAATACTAGCGAGTAGTGTGAAGACGTTATGCTCCAGAAGGAGTCTGAAGAGCGGGATCGGGAAATGGCCGATCCCGCTCGAAAGAGGCAACGAAGGATGCGCGATAAAGGCCGCTTGCTCCCCAAGCGTCGGTTAAGGGTCGTTGTGGCCACATGCAGGAGAGATGTGGCCACTGGAAACGACCCGACACCTCGGTGCGGCCGGGGGTGTCGTCTCAGGTGGGTCGGTGTTCCGACTCTCTTACTGTGTAGAGCGGTGAGAGGTACGACAGCGACATGTCCCGGGTTTGAATCTGGTTACCCCGGGATGTACCTCAGCGATGGGGTAAGGCAGGGGGAACTCCAGAAGCCGCTGATGCGGCTCTTGACTGCAGATGTAGGCCGCCGCCGGGGTTTAGTGGTTAGACCGATTTGTCGGGAGTTCCATACACGCCCTTTGTCCCCCAACGGAGCTAGATCCTCTAAATATTCATCCAGAGATTCTCACAGGTGTCTCAAATATTATGATCCCAATAGATTTTCCAATAAAAACAAAAGATATCCATTTGTTTTTATTGTGTGAAATAAAATTGTGTATTGTGCAATAAAGTCTAATTTACTCGACTTATTTCATTAGTGACCCCCCCCAAAACTTCAGGCTGGAACCGCGCCTGAGTGGTGGCCTTACATATTATGTAAATACAAAATTTAATAGTCAATTTATTAAGCATTGCAGTTGGCATGAGTTTTATTATCAAAATCCCTTGAGATTACAATTCTATGCCAACTTACTTGATATTTTCCAATATTATTTGTTCAAAACTTTATTATAAGTTTAATGTAACCCGCAATGCAGCTTGAAGTGCGGTCTACTTTGTCAATCTGGATTGGAATGCTGTCTTTTGAAATTGTTGTTTCGAAACTGTAATATATTATTAAAGTTATAAGATAGTTCGACAGAAAATCGATTTTTGAATTTGAGTTTTGAATTTAGAACGTAAACAACGTGTCGTACAACGGGGTAATCTTGGTATTTTTCATGGTATAACAACATACTTAGCCGGGTATGGCATTCCGGGACACAGTGACGAGACAGAGAAACCGACATGACGTCACCATCGCTATCGCCGGTTCTGGTTGGTTCATTTCGTGTTATGTTGCTATACCTAAAGTGGTAACTAGATAGTGACGTCACACCGTGTGGCTCTCGGAATGTGAGACCTTGTTTTCTTAAACCATTGTATTTTTAAAGTACAACTAGGTGACCCACACGTATTCTTTCTTTCCTGCTTCGCTCCAATGGTCTAACAATAATGTTAACTATCCTATCTTAGGCACGTCAGCAAAATAAACGTTTAGAAAAAACGTGAAAAACAAAAAACGTGAAAAAAATCAAACATATAGTGATGGTGACACTGTATTCCTAACCCGTCACCACATGGATAAAATAATAATATTTTTTATGGGAATTAACGCGATCACTTATTTATAGGTATTACTTACCTCTAATTTGCCTGACGTTTCGACCAGGTTGCACTGGCCATGGTCACAGTCAGCCTTTAAATAAGTGATCGGGTTAATTCCCGTAAAAATAATTATTATTATATCATGGAACGCGAAAATTTAAAAGTTAGTACCTACCACACGGATAACTTTCAAAGTTAAAACCTAATCAATACAAATAAATAAATCGAAGTATATTTTTACCCGACTGCGAAAGGAGGGTTATGTTTTTCGAGCGTATGTATGTATGTATATTTCTTTGGCACGCCCTAGAGTCTAAACGGCTTGTCGTATTTGTATGTGAGTGGTATCAATAGATTCGTCTTAGTCGTGATTGTGACACTGGGTACATCAAAATTAAAAAAAAAAAAGTTTGTATTTTTGGCGCCAAAAATTAATAAAAAAAATGTTTTCAAAATACATCGAGTGTGGTATCAAAAAAAAGATTTTTTTATGGTGATTACGAATATATCTAAAACTTATACGTGTTTATTGTTAAATATTGACGCAGTCGGGGTTTTTATTTCTAATAATTTGTACTTGTTGTAATTTCAAATTAACAGCTCTTCAATAAATGCATATGAAAGTGTTACAGTAATTAGACATAAATTAACCATTTTTATTTATTTTGTCTGTGTCGATTTGTTTGTTTGCGCCGACAAATCTCTGGAACGGCTACACCGATTTTGACAAAACTTTCATTAGTAGATAGCTGATTATATAGAAAAGCAGCTAAAAAGTAAATTAGGCTACTTTTTAAACTAGTTTCGGCCCACGGCGTTACTCGCGGTTGTTGTTGTAAAGCTCCAACGATAAATATGCGGGTAATATCGTATATTTATGATGCTTAACGTCTGTGTTTACCTAAAATGCATTGAAATGCATCACAAACTGTGAACACGTTTATTACAATAATAAATATAGGTTTTGTTAGTAAATAAATATGTCTGCAAGTGTTCCTTTGTGTGTTTGTTAGTAATAAAAGCTGTGTTGAAATCGAAAAACCATTAGGATGAAGTAACGACAAACAATAAACGCGTTATGAGGACATGGTGTATGATTATTTGCTAATATTGCTGCCTCGGTGGCGCAAGTGGTAGTGTAAGCGACTGCTGTGCTTGAGGTCTCGGCTTCGATTCCCGGGTGGTACCAAATGTTTGTATGATCTGCAAATATTTGTTTCGGAGTTTGGGTGTTTTCTGTGTATAATATGTATGTACATATTTACAAAAAAGAGTTTATGTATTTATATCAGTTGTCTAGTAGCCATAACACAAGCTCTGCTTAGCTTGGGACTAGATGGCGTTGTGTGTTAGATGTCCAAACTATTTATTTATTTATTGGTTTATTTTTTTTAAAGAAAAATCTCGCATTAGGCATATACATCTTTTATCGCGGGGGTTTACAAACATACATAAAACGGACACAAAGATCACCTAGACTCAGAACAACAATTTGTGGATCACTGCTCCGAACGACGAATCAATTAATCGAGCAACGACGAGCTGCTCCGAAATCTATCTTGTCATGTATCTATCATATCTTTATAATGCCACACTCATCGCATGTGCGCCCCGTACGTAAGTATACAGGTTCAAAGAAATAAAGATACTGTGAACAAATCAACCCGTTCATTGACGAAGACACTTATTAGGAATAGTTTAAACCTTTTATAGTATGCTGTGTAACGAAACCATATCGCTACTTAAAAAAGTGATCAACGCCATCTAGTGACGATGTTGGCACTAATTTAATAGTTTAGTATTTTTCATTCACAATATTATACATACTGCACAAATAAATAAATAAATAAATAATTACAATTGCTTAAGTTGATAAAAATGCTATGCAATAGCTTTACCACGGCGGCCCCCGAGGGCCACACGTCTTTTTTTATCTATGAGCCTGACTCTACTCTGTCTAATGGAAAGCTTGAACAGAATCCAAGAGTAATGGACACGATACTCATTGCAAATTCCGACAATACAACTTGGTGACCCGTACAACGCTCGAACGAAAACGCGACAGGACGAATGCTGTCTCCTTAGGTTGGGTTTCAGTGAGTGGGTAGTACCGCCTCCGTCGAGCCGGCCCTTTCGTACTTAAATCAGCGTGGCTCTACTACCTTGAGTGCATCTTCAGTAAGCTATACACGTTAAGGTGTACCTGCATATATGTATACAGCCGTCAGGTAAGTTTAAACTGAGTAGAGGACATACTGGTTTACCTGTAAAGTTCAACTGTACAGGCAAACCTATCAGGTTTACCCTGACTTGTATTGCTACGTTGTGTTAAGAAGAAACTTTACGTCCACTATGATACCGGGTCCATTAAACGGAGCGTGGGAAGCATCTTACTAGACCGCCATAGTGTCGGTCACCATGCTGCATTGTCCACGTTTTTTCAATGAGGATGGTGACCACCATTTTTGGATTCTACTTAAGCTTTCCATAAGGCAGAATATAGTCATTTAGGTAGGCTAATATAAAAAAATAGTGGTTGGTCTTATCTGAATGTTTTAGATAATTTCATTATATTTTTATTTGTACAAATAACCTAAAAAGTCAAAAAAATGTGCATTTATTTATTTTGTGTTTATTTTCAACTTTTTGAGTTCTGATTGATACCTTTAAATGTAAAGAGATCAAACCAGACTAATATAATCATATTAGTCATGTAAGTATAAAAATTAAAAGCAGAAAACTTTAAACCATACCTAAGCCAATCATTCCGAGAGTTTAATTTCCTGAGAACTGTCAAAACATCTCTGTCATTCGTTCGCGTACGATGTCGTTCTTCTGTACATTTATCGGTCTTTTTGGGTCACGGCTATTCAAAGAGGGAGTTAGCACTATTCGTAATAGTAGTTACGTATCTAGGTTGACTGTTTTGCTTTTACGGAGTTTGCAAGTTGCAAAATGGGGGATCGTTGCGTCAGCGAAATGGAAGGAAACGAATTACTTTGAGACTATTATTACTTTAAGTTCAGTTTAAGTTAAGTTAAGGTACTATTTTAAGCTTGGGATTTTCGAAATGGCATATTTTTGTTATATATTACACAAAGCGGTGCCTTCAACCTCGCTTGTTGTATAAAGAAATGGAGTTGTTTGTGTTTTTGCTCATGTGATGGCTTGACATACACAACGATACCCTTTTTTTTTGTGCGGAAATCCCCTCGGATACCACCACTGGTGGTTATGTCGGAATCGAACCGACTAAAAACCGCACACCGTCTCGGGTACTAGAAGCCAGGGAACCAGGTGCACCCCCGGAAGGAAATCCCTGGAACCCCGTCGTACATCGGGCCACCTACGGTTTGTAGATGGCCCTCTCCTGTGTAGGGAACCCTGATGCTCTCTTTTCTACCCAGAAAAGGAGCGCGAGCACACTGAGCCACCCCGGCCTGCTTCTGCTAGGGTGGCTGGTGGCCTCACCTGTCACCTCCAGGCTTGCGCTTGTGGAGGACGGAGATCATTTTGCGATCACCGCCGCACGAGTCGCCTGCGGTGCCTGGCCCGTTCCCGAGCCTGGCGGACCGGGAGAGTTCTAATCTACGGTCGGGTATCTACGGTCTGGCCATCGCAGTGGTGGCACTCAGGCGTTGGCTCCTTGCGGATCAGACACAGGATACGCAACAATACCCTAAAACTTTTACACACAATTGTTTGATCTTTTTTTTTTTTTTTTTTTTTTTTTTTTTTTTTTTTTTTTTTATGTTTGGCCCGCCAAAATGACTCTACTCTGCCTGATGGAAAGCATAAGCAGAATCCAAGAGTGGTGGTCAGCATGCTCACTGCGAATGCAGACAATGCAGCATGGCGACCCACACCATGGCGGCCTAGTGATGCTACTGCATCGTTTAGTCTAGTCAACAAGTATGGAACTTGTTGACTAGACTATTTGGGCCTCCGGTCTCGCACTCACCAACGAAACACGACAGCACACTGTCGATCTCAATCTAGACTTTCACTAAAACTATTTACATATTTCTAAAAACAGTTTCTTGACGTTTCGCTTCTCTAAGGACACGTCCCAACTATTACTTGGCACAATACGTTGCCAAATGGCGCTAATATTCTTCTTCCTTCTTGTCAAGTATGCGTTGCATGCGCGAGAGTGAGTACACATTTTAATTATTTTAAACAACGTGTTAATGGTTGTTAGTTTAATGCTTAGCCTTATCATTTTATAACTACTAAAAAGCTATCGAAGCTGCAACACATATCGATATAAATAAAAATGATTCGCCAAAGGTGTTGCTGAACGCAAAAGTCGAGAACCGCTTGAACAGTTCGGTTATGTTTTTTTTGTTAACACATTCGCTGCGTTACGGCAAGTATTTTGCCGTATTTGACAGTCAGCCATTGCGGCAACTCGTTGTCCTTGTTTTGCACGCGGTGCGGGGGTGATCTAACTATGTCCCCGTGCGTTTAGAAAAGAGATGGTGATCTTTTTAATATTTTTGCTTTTAATATAATAATATTGTGCATTAATAATGTACGGTGAAATAGTTGCCGTAACGCATAGCAGGCAATATAGATACCGGCAGTATTTGTCTCGTACCGCACTAGTAGAAAATTTTGATAGATTGCTGATGCAGCAAATGTGTTAAAGTTTATGAAAGGTCCAAGATGAGAAGGAGAGAAAAAGAATCAAATTTGTTGTCGTTTTTTTTCGATTTGACTATGACTGGCCAATAACTTTTGTCAGAACGAAATCTGTCGGGGTTGCTGGTTACCGATAAATTATTCAGAGATACAGAACAAATGACCATGTTTATCACACGATTCTATTTAGACCTGTCCTCATAATAGAACAGCCCAATAAAGTTGACTCAATTCTTTGAAGTTCCTAGATTATAGTTATTCTTTTTTAGGATTACGTGGTTTACGTATCGGAACCCTTATGGTTTCGTAATGTCGATCCGTCTTCCCAAACGGTTTGTGCTATAAAGATACAAAGTTTGGATATGTATGTATATCTATCGCGTCGACAAAGTGCTACAATAAAATCACGAATTTGACGTCCCCCCCCCCCCCCCCCTTACACCTAAAGTGGGGATGATTTTTTCTAATTCATGGAGGAGAAAAGGGACATTGAGAAGACGTAGAAGGTAAACAAGTAAATATATAGTCGTCTAGAAAAATTTAACTTTTCTTTCACTACCTTATAAATTGAATCGAAACTTCGTAAGAGAATTCCGCAGTGTAAACCATTTTCATTGGAACAAATAATATTTTTAGATCTAAAAACTTGTGAAGTCAAATAAAGATCTAGGTTATTCCGTCCATTTGAAGGCGGTACCTGGACAAATTTACGACAGAATTTAGTTTGGATTGCGTTATGAAAGTAGATAAAGTCCTTTATATTTTGCGTTGGGAATAAAAGATTCAAAAGGAATCCAAAAAGTCTTACTTATGTATTTATTTATTAATGTTATGGAAACTTACAGCAATACCATGTACATGATAGTAGTAGCAACAATACACCATAAACTAATCTCTACAGATACGAGCTAAATATTTTGAAAGTACAAAAGTGCTTAAATATTCATAAGTTATACAAATAAATAAAATTGGAGTGTATTTTTGTAATATTAAAATAACCGCTTTTTACTAAATGCATATTGCACAACGGACGGAGGGACAGACAATGCAATTAACCTGATCTGCTTGTTTTGTGAAAAACTTGTTTTATTGAAGTTTTTTTCATTCATTTATTTGTGGATGGGCCTGCCAAAGTTTCTTTACTCTGCCTGGTGGAAAGCATAAGCAGAATCCAAGAGTGATGGTCACCATACTCTTTGCGAATGCAGCAGTGAAACAATTCAGGATAGTCACCCACACCACGGCGGCCAAGTGATGCTTTTGCATTTTTGAGAGATTTATTTGGAGTTCATTATAAAATGTTAACGTAAAGACGAAACTTCACCGAAAGACTTTCGTCCTTAAAAGCCCAAAAATGTCCTGTCCTTATCAGACCCACTTATATCGAGATTAACAAGGAACAAAGTAAATCCATAAATTTATTACCAACACCCGCAATATTCAAGCTCATAATTTGTTAGCGACATAAATCTGGGACGCCATTTTTGTCACCGTAATAACTAAGAAGAAATGCTAACTCGCTTTTTTTATTAATTTATTGCCTTACAAGGTTTAGACTGTAGTTTTGCTTGCTTTCGTTATTTTTTTATGTAATAATTCGACCTCTCGAGGGTATAACTTTTCTTTCTGAGATAAGTTTCTGAATATAATTAGAAGTATTAGAGCCATGCAGTGTTCAGTGAAACCGGGGCGGTACTACCCACTTACAGAAGACTAACCTGTAATAACAGCAGTCGTACTACCGTGTTTCGTTTGTGAGTGCAAGACCAGAGGCCCAATGATGCAAAAGCATCTCAATAATAAGCCATGATGTGAGTCACCATGTTACATGTTTTTTTTATGTATGGCCCGCCAAAATGACTTTACTTTGCCTGGTGAAAAGCTTAAGTAGAATCCAAGAATGGTGGTCACCATCCTCATTGAAAAAACGTGGACAATGCAGCATGACGACCAACACCATGGCGGCCAACACCATGGCGGCCTAGTGATGCTTCTGCATCTTTTAGTCTAGTCAACAAGTATGGAACTTATTGACTAGACTACTTGGGCCTCCGGTCTCGCACTCACCAACGAAACACGACAGCACAAACGCTGTCATTTTACGTTGATTTTCTGTGAGATGGTAGTACCGCCCCGGTTGAGCCGGCCCAACCGTCCTGAAATCAGCGTGGCTCTACTACTTATGTCTTGTCTGCATTTGTAATGAGTATGGTGACCACTACTCTTCAATTCTTTTCAGGCTTTCTATCAGGCAGAGTAGAGTCAGTTTGGCAGGCCCATAATATAAAACTAGCTTTTGATCGCGGCTCCGTCCGCGTATATGTCCTTCCTCAGAAGTAAAGTATGTCCTTCCTCAGGCATCAAAGTATTTTCATGCCAAATTTCATTGAAATCGGTGCAGTGGTTTAGCCTTGAAAGTGACACAGACAGACAGAGTTACTTTCGCATTATAATATTATTAGTTACTGCCTCAGTGGCAGTGGACTGCTGTGCGTGAGGTCACGGGTTCGATTCCCGAGTCGGATCAAATGTTTGTATGACTTGCAAATATTTGTTTCGGAGTTTGGGTGTTTTCTATGTATACTATGTATGTATTTACAAATTAAAGTATGTATATATGTATTTAAATCAGTTGTCTAGTACACATAAAACAAACTCTGCTTAGCTTGGGACTAGATGGCGTTGTGTTAGATGTCCGAAAATTATTGATTTATTAGTATGGATAATCTTTTCTCTACCATAGAGTGAGGTAGTTTTTGTAACTCTTCTGTGGTACGTCACCACACCGAATAAAATAATTAAGTGAATTTTGAATTTCTTGTGATTCTAACTGTGATTGCTTTATCATTTACATTAATATTTCTTTCTTTCTTTTATAAGACAACTCCCGCACTAGGAACAAATCCTGTGTCGCGGGGGACTTTACAAACATACATGAAACGGACACAAAGAACACCCAGACTCAGAACAACAATTTGTGGATCACACAAAGTGTTGTACTATGTGGGATTTGAACCCACGACACTTGGCGAAGTAGGAAACAGCGTGGTGACCGTTAAACCACTAGGCCAAACGTGCAGTCACTAGGCAAAGGAGAAGATAAATAAGCTGAACCCATATGGCGGTATCTTGTATATCATTGTTTAATGATAATTTGTTATGTTCATTTTTAACCGACTGCAAAAAAGGAGGACGTTCTCAATTCGACCGTATATATGTTTTTTTGTGTGTGTTCGCGGATTATTTCATCTTTTATGAACCGATTTTGATGATTCTTTTTTTAATGCAAAGAAGATATATCAACGGTGGTACCATGATAAGGACACTAATATCTGATGATGGCATCCAAGAGAAATCGAGTCGAACCTTGAAGTCGGTTTTTGTTAAAATTTCAAATAGACTTTGTTTTAATAAGAGAGAAGGAATATTCGAGACTTTAGTCTAGTCTGAAATAAATTTAAAATTCTTACAGATATGTACAAATCATACAGCAAAATACTCTGAAGTTATAGAGATGGTGAGATGAGATCATTATGATGATGAATATTAAAAAACTGAAATAAGAATCTAGTCAGCTTTTCTGAAATAAAGTCAATATCATTCCAGCCCAACCCAGTCTACAAATTATAGCCTAAATGTACACTCCCTAGACGTCTAGTCAAACCATCACAAAGAAAAAGTTGTAGTCGTAGCATGACTCGGCATTTTTGCGGACCGTGTACGATGCTACGGAATCGTAGCACATTATTTGTAGAGCCCTCTACGATGTATGGTAAAGATTTTTTTTGCAATTCTTTTCAACTGTATTTTTGATGGTGCTTATCTTATTGCTCAACAGTTAGGGTTCGCTTAGCTGTCAATCACTACTAACAACCAAATCAACTACCTAGTCTATTGTTTTAAACTTTCATGGTCAGAAACATTAAAATAGAAATCTACGGGATTGCTACCATGTACCTTTTTGTTTGTGAGTATCCGATATTTCGGCGCTGTTGCAAGCGCAATGATCACGGAGTAACTGAAGATCTTGCGGGTGGGATGTTATTGGGAGACATATCGGTCTACCCTCTTTCGCAGTCTTTTACTACGATCGCCCCCGGTACCACTGTTCACTAACTCACTATTCACTCGTAATTGTTCTCGACACACAACACTAACAGTATCTGGTCGCGAAACTATGTTTTGTTGATTACGCCGGTTTTTGCACATTCGAATCACGGGATTCCAGACATTTGACAGTTTGAACCCATCCTCACGATTGAAATTTTTGTGTTTATTAATTTCAATTGCTTCCCTGACCAATCTAGGTATGTAGTGGCGTTCTGTCGTAATTATCTGTGGGTTGTGAAACTCAATCCAGTGATTTGGGCCCGAGTCAATCAAATACTACCTAGTCATTCTCCAGAATCTATATATATAAAAATGAATGTTTGTCTGGATGTCCTTTATAGAATCGTAAACTATGCATTTGATCATGTCATGATCTTCAGTAAAAGTGTTGTGCATGAGCCCACAAAGGTTTCTGAGTTGGTTGGCCGACATACTGGTTGACATTTCTGCCTGCCTCGTTGGTCTCGCGGATGGCGTGTGCGACTGCTGATCATGAGGTCTCGGGTTCGATTCCCGGGTGGGACCAAATGTTTGTATGATCTACAAATATTTGTTACGGAGTTTGGGTGTTTTCTATGTATAATATGTATGTATTTACAAAATAAAGTATATATGTATTTATATCAGTTGTCTAGTACCCTTAACACAAGCTCTGCTTAACTTTGGACTAGGTGACGTTGTGTGTTAGATGGCTGGGCTGATTTAGCTGATTTTGGTTTTGAAATGTTTGTCGTAGTCCAGGGAATGTTTAAGCGGTGAACAATGAATAACTTGAAAATCCAAATGTCATGTATGTGGAGGAACGGGTGTCATGTCCCTCCAACACAAAGGGAGGATCCTCCGACCAGGCGAGGTGATCATGCCTGGCGGGCCAACTGCCCAACGGTTGATTTTGGGATGTTGTATGTATAGAAGAAGATATATCAACAGTGGTACCATGATAAGGACACTAAGATCTGATGATGGCATCCAAGAGAAATCGAGTCGAAACTTGAAGTCGGTTTTTGTTATATGTTAATGTTTTAGTTACTGGCGCGCGAACTTTCACTGCGCGATTCAGGATTGGTAGTTTCTTAGTTGGCTTCGTTACTCCGTAGTTCAGTGTAACTTCGGTAGATGGCGCTGTAGCATATTTCTGTTGCGCTGTATGTGGAAGTCGCCACAATGTGAACACAGTGAAAAACGGGCACAGCTAGTAATATTATACATTCGAAAGTGATTATGTCTGTCTGTCATCATCATCATAATTTCAATGAAATTTCGCATGAAGATACTTTGCTTCATGAGTAAGGATATAAACAACTCTTTATCGCGATAAGCGACTTACAAGCGGGCGGAGCCGCGGGTAAAAACTAGTTTGTAATAACTTAACCTGTGTACTGGTCACACTGATTTCTTTGAAATATTTTAACTGCAAGTAGTTACTTAAAGGTTTCATCCTATTGTAGGGAAACCTTTTAAATACATAACATACATTGTTTACATCTCATTTGTAAATGGTTTACATAAACCCGTGGGAGAGCCACGCTTCGGCATGAATGGGCTGGCTCGACCGGAGTGATACCACGGCCTCACAGAAAACCGGTGTAAAATAGTGCTTGCGCTGTGTTTCACCGAGTGTGTGAGGATACCGGAGGCCCATACCCCAATCCCTTACCCCTACCTAGCCCCCCCCTCCCCAAAAGGCCGGCAACGCACTTGTGACGCTTTTGGTGGGCAGCGGTAATCGCTTACCATCAGGCGATACATCTGCTCGTTTGCCCGCCTATTCCATAAAAAAAAAAACGCTGTTACAACCACATTCACATGAATCACGATTTCCTAAAGACTTATTTACTCAAAATCAAGAGATTGAAATAATAATAAATATTTTCGGACATCTGGCCGACAACGCCATGTAGTCCCAAACTAAACAGAGCTTGTACTATGACAGTCAGATTGACTGATAGAATCACACTAATATATAAAGGCGAAAGTTTGTGTGTATGTTAACATACTCTAAAACAATCGAATCTAAGATCTCAAATATAGCCGTCGCATACACTACCTCTGCGCCACTGAGGCAATCAAATTTAACTATGAACAGTATGAATTTAGCTAGATCGTATGGACAGTGCTAGTAATTTAGTTAATAGTTTAGTTAAAGATAAAAATTCATTTGCCTTAACGTGTGAACAATTTGGTGTTACAAATAAATGGTGTCAACATAATTGTTCTATAGTAGTACATGTAAATTATTAACACATATGGACCAAAACGAATTTTTCGCCAAGGTCTATTTAAAATTGATCTATGTATTTAAAATTATAATCTATCCTAAAGTAATCCGCTTGCGATAACATCTGGTATAATTTTTTTCATAGAGTTATTTTTGTCGTTCAAAACATGTAGGGTTGTCAACTACACACATCAAAAGTGTCTAGGGATCAAGCATTTTTATGCGGATTTCTTGAGATTGAGATGTGGCTTTGGCCCTGGCCTGCTCAGTCGCCAGACTTGAACCCGATTGAGCATGCATGGGATATGCTACAGAGAAGAGCTCTGCCGAATATGGAGGGTATCCAGTCGCAAGAAGACCTTTTTTTGTTGTTGCAACGAACATGGGCGGCCATTCCACAGCGTGATTTGGATGAACTCATTTTGAGTATGCCAAACCGATGTTCTTGTGTTGTTAGTGTTCGCGGTAGAAACACGGATTATTAATTGTTTAAGTTACCAAATAAAATTTTAAAGAAAACTGTTATTTCAGTCTTTTTTCGAACTTTAATATTAGTGGTTCAAATGTCAAAAATCCTTTTATTAGGAAAATGGCAAATTTCTTTATTAATGCAAAGGTGACTTGGTTTATCGTTACTGTGACAAACGAAAACACTTTATTTGATGAATCCTTAAAGAAAATTTTAATTAATATCAATCAGGAGAAAAGTTATTGCAAAAATATATGTTGATCCCTAGACACATATGTTGATCCCTAGACACTTTTGATGTGTGTATATTCCTATATTGTTAGGTTCATGAGAGAGTTTCTTAAAAAAAAAGATAACTTAACAATCTTACCGATCATCATTGCAACCACCTCACCGTTCGAAATCCAATGAGCGAATCCCCGACAAAAAACTGTCCACGCTATTTATAGCCTTGCGGCGGGTAGTTGTCATAATTCGCAGAAATTCGGCTAACAATATATAGAAGGCGTTGCCAATTAACACTTCAACCTTAATTGACAATACAATCACACGCACAGGCAAAAAAACAGAAGGTCACGCAATATCTTATCTTGCAATCAACTTCCGTAATAAAGTAAGTCAAATAATTAAAAAAAAAAAAAAAAAAAAAATTAGCCAAATTTTGATATATTTTTTTTATGGAATATGAGGGCAAGCGAGTGGGATGGGGGAAGGGGTTGGAGAGTAGGCCTCCGGTATCCTCACTCACTCGGTGAAACACAGCGCAAGCACTATTTCACGCCGGTTTTCTGTGAGGCCGTGGTATCACTCCGGTTGAGCCGGCCCATTCATGCCGAAGCGTGGCTCTCCCACGGTAGAAATTGAATAATTAAAAAATGATGAAGATTTTCAATATGAATAACTCCTGCGTTGTGGGAGATTTACATGAAACGGACACAAATAATAGGTCTTGGAAGCTCTCCCTCATCCGCCATACTCACCAGACCTTGCACCTACCGACTATTACTTTTTCCAAAATTTAGACAACTTTTTAGTGGGTAAAAATTCAATTCCCAAGAGGCAGTACAAAATGCCTTTGAAGAGTTTGTTGCCTCCCGTCCAGCTGATTTTTACAAGAAGGGCATCAATAAACTGCCAATGCGTTGGCAAAGATGCGTCGATTGCATGGGTGATTACTTCGTATAACAGAAATTAAAAAGTTTGAAAAAATAAGTACTTTCACTTATTGCATACAAAACGGCAATTTCATAGGTAAAGACCTATTAGCATACAGACTCAGTTTCTTTTTTTATATTTTTTTTATGTTTGGCCCTGCCAAAATGACTCTACTCTGCCTGATGGAAAGAATAAGCAGAATCCAAGAGTGGTGGTCACCATACTGCGAATGCAGACAATGCAGCATGGTGACCCACACCATGGCGGGCTAGTGATGCTTCTGCATTATTGGGCCTCCGGTCTCGCACTCACCAACGAAACACGACAGCACGATCGCTGTCATTTTACGTTGATTGCGATTGACATTGATTTCTGGATTACACCATGTGGGGATTGGACTCACAACACTAGAAGCAGTAGGAAAATGAGAGGTAATCGCTTGAACCACTATACAATTCAGACAATCTATCTAAACTTATAATAAAAATGTAACAGGTCCAATTCTGTACATTGAAGATATTTTGACATTTTTTTTGGAGGGCTCTCTATAATCGATACTGAAACCAAAACTGTATTTTTTTTTCATTTTTGTCTGTCTGTCTGTATCTTGGCCGCGCATCACGCTTAAACTACTGAATGGATTCAAATGAAACTTGACACGATTTGAGTTCATACTACGAGGTAGGACATAATATACTGTATCCCAAAATTCAGCACGGTTTCCTGGAGAGAGGCGATGAAAGTCAAAATATGTACTTAGTTGTAATTCAATAATGCATAGTCCGATTTCATTCATTTTTTTTGCTAGAAAGAAAAAAGTAAAAGATAACGGGTAAAGTGTTTTTTTGTCCGTGACTGTACTGCCTATGGGAAGCTGAGACAGATATGTAAAAAAATATGGCGGTACGAAGTTCGCCGTGTCAGCTAGTCCAAGTATAATATTATTTTGAAGACACGTGTAAATGTAGTGACAAGGATTATAAAGGGTTAGCTTCGATGGTTTGATCACGTAGAGAGGATGATAGAAGACTCACGAAAGTTTTTTCTTTACGTTTTTTAGCCTCCAAAATAACTTTTCTGTGCCTGATGGAAAGCATGAGCAGAATCCAAGAGTGGTGGTCACTATCCTCAATACGAATGTGGACAATGCAGCATGGTGACCCACAATATGGCGGCCTAGTGAGTGTGTGAGTGAATGCCTTTTCACACCCCACTGCACAACTCGTGCGCTGGTAGTGAGTTCCAGGGATTGACTGCTCTGCACGATGCGATGAGTTCGAAAGCGTATGTCAACCATTTTATAGATCGAATGTGTGTAGAAGTGTCAGAAGAGGTCGTCCACGGCGAACATTTAGCGACCAAATAGGTGATATTCTGAAGAAGGGCCGTGTGAACCACCACGAGCATGCATGCAGCGATTGATGAATGTGGACGAAGCAAACAAGGTGTCAGGACCATAGTAAGTGGAGATCAATTGTCTCTGCCTACTCACTGTGAGAAATACACGTGTCTATCTTTAATAGTACCAAAAAATAAAAATTTGATAGCCCTAGTATTTTTACGACATTCTTTTAATATTATAAACATCAAAGACCCTTTGATCGAGCAATTATGATATTTTAATTTACGCAAATGTTGGCTTTTGGCTTCAAAATATATTTTTTTTATATAGAGAATGTATTATTACGAGTTTATTTGATCTTAATTGAGTTTATTTAGAGTAATTAGAAAATACTAGTGGTAGCCCAGAAGTCAAAATTGGCAAAAAATGGCAACATGCTTATCTTGAGTTTTTTTTTACGTTTGGTCCTGCCAAAATGACTCTACTATGCCTGATGGAAAGTAAGCAGAATCCAAGAGTGGTGGTCACCATACTGCGAATGCAGACAATGCAACATGGCGACCCACACCATGGCGGGCTAGTGATGCTATTGCATCATTGGGCCCCCGGTCTCGCACTCACCAACGAAACACGACAGCACGATCGCTGTCATTTTAGGTAGATTTTCTGTGCAAGGGTAGTACCACTCCGGTCGAGCCGGCCCGTTCGTGCTGAAATCAGCGTGGCTCTACAACCTTACTACCTTGTTATTTGCTAATATACACAGAGTATAAAATTATTCGGTGTTTAACGTCACTTTTGAATATATTTATCGGTAATCCAGATAAACTGTTAAGGATGTTCTAGTGGTCGCTCAGTGGTCAAAATTCGACTATTAACTCAACTCAACTCAAACTCTCTTTATTTCATAAAAATTTTTAAATTGTTTGAAATCGTCTTTTATGTAGACTCTAAAGTCATAGATCAACACACACAATAGCAACAATCTCTGTTTTGTCAAATAGCAAGCAAATAAGCTTAATAAAAATTAAACTCATACAAAATCTATTACGAGTATTTGCCTGTGCCGATCTACAACCGCCCATTTCCAAGGAGTTGAGCCTTATGAGAAGAAAGGGCAAACAAACTCATGGCCACTCTTTTGCAAATTACAGATAGATGGCATTATTACATGTACCACAACATTGTTTTGATGTGTGCCAGTATGTCCGTTATTAAGTACTAAAAGGTAAAAGGACAATGAAGAGAAAACAAGATTAAGAAAAAAAAATCGAATAAAAGAGAAAATGAAATGTAGCATAAAAAATAGAAAAAAAAAATAATAATAAAAAACACACTAGCCAACACCACATTTTTCCTTAAGAAATAGCCCGCGTTAATTAATCCCAAGCATTTTGATCTTCTATATAATCCAAAATTGAATAGTAGGCCTTCTTACACAATCCACGTTTTATTGCGGATTTAAATTTGTTAATACTTAAATCTTGAATATTATTTGGGATTTTATTATAAAATCGGACACATTGACCTCGAAAAGACTTGTTTATCTTTTGGAGCCTAGTGGCGGGTACTACAAGTTTATTTTTATTCCTGGTATTTAAAGAATGTACATCACTTCTTTTCAAAAAGCTATCTTTGTTTTTCTGAACATACATTACATTTTCATAGATATATTGACTTGCCACTGTCATTATGTTTATTTCTTTAAATTTCTGCCTTAATGAACAACGATTGCCTAAATTATAGAGTGCTCGAATCGCTCTCTTTTGCAGTACAAAAATAGTTTGAATGTCGGCAGCATTCCCCCACAGTAGAATACCGTACGACATTATGCTATGAAAATAACTGAAGTAAACAAGTCGTGCTGTATCAACATCAGTCAACTCTCGAATTTTTCTTACTGCGTATGCTGCTGAGCTGAGTCTACTCGATAATTTATCAATATGTGGGCCCCACTGTAGCTTAGAGTCTAGTGTTATACCCAAAAATGTCGTAGTGTCCACAAGATCTAACCCGACATCCTTAATTACCACTGTAGTTTTCACTGGCTTGACGTTTGGCATTGTGAAACGTATGCACTTAGTTTTTTGTTCATTTAAAAGCAGATTGTTGATGTCAAACCAATGAACCACTCTCGAAATGGCGCTGTTTACGTCTGTGAAATTAGTAAGTGTCCGTTTTAGTCTAAATAATAGTGATGTATCATCTGCAAACAACACAATCTCGAGACTGTCCTTGACAACGTGAGGTAAGTCGTTAATATATACTAAAAATAAGAAAGGGCCGAGAATAGAACCCTGCGGAACGCCCATTTCTACCACAGAGCCTGGAGAACGCTCACCATTAATATCAACTCGCTGAATTCTATTATACAGATATGAAGCCAGAAGTTCCAGTGCTTTATTTCTGATACCATAGTGCTGTAATTTCCTGATCAGCGTTTCATGCACAACACAATCAAATGCTTTAGATAAATCGCAAAAGATGCCTAGAGAATCGTGGGCATCCTCCCAGGCATCAAATATATGTTTTACTAGCTCAACACTGGCATCAGTTGTGGAGCGACCCCTTGTAAAACCAAATTGTCTATTGTGTAATAAATTATTATTATTAAAGAAGCTTTGCAATTGATCATACATAATTTTTTCAAAAATTTTGCTAAATACTGGTAGTACTGAGATAGGTCTAAAGTTAGTTGGGTCAGATGTACTACCAGATTTGAATAACGGAATAATTCTACTAGACTTCATAAGATCAGGAAATACACCACTATCAACACATTGATTAAATGTAAAAGACAATTGATTAGCCACTACAGATATAATTGTCTTAGTAATTAATACAGAGTTTCCCCATAGATCGGTTGTTTTTTTAACGTTAATAGTGTTAAAGGCTTTAATAATTTCAAAGGGGGAAACATATTGGAACTTAAATTCACTATCAACCCTACTAACATTCTCTTTTAAAATTGATTCTGCAAGGCATGGTGAGGAGTTCAAAGATTTAGTAGTTGATACAGGAATGTTAGTAAAAAAATTCTCAAATGCAGCAGCAACCTCAGCATTTGATGTGATAAATTTATTGTTTATATTTAAATTAAATTCATTGTCACGGTATTGATTTTTACCAGTTTCACTATTAATAATTTTCCATGTGGTTTTTATCTTATCATCGCTACCTTTAATCTTTGAACTTATAAAACGGGACTTAGCCAATTTACAAAGTTTCCTAAACAGCTTCGAGTATTCTTTAACATAATTATGAAACTGTTCACTTTTATTATAATTTCTCTCATCGTATAGCTCGTATAACCTTTTCCTACTTTTGAGTAAGCCAGGGGTAGCCCATTCACTAAATGTGGCGTTACCTTTAACCACTATCGTTTTAGGTGTAAAAATGGTGTTAAATGTTGAAGAAAAAGTTTCAAAAAAACTATTATAATAAGTGTTAGGGTTACTCTCTACACAAAGTACTGAACTATTAAAAACATCTTTAAGTTTATCCTTAAAGTTTCCACAACGCTTAGCGGTTTTAGGTATCACCACAATTCTTTTTTCTGCCACCTTTTCATACCTATCACAGAAAGATACTAATTGACCACAGTGGTCAGAATCTAATTCATTGATTATTTTCTTGTCCTTAATTACAATGTCTGTGAATATATTGTCCAAACATGTGGCAGTGGTTGCAGTGATTCGTGTAGGCTCCAAAAACAAGTTCTTCAGATTGTATGATTGAAAAAGTGCCTTGAACTTGGTAACTATATTTGAATTTTCCAATAGGTTAATATTAAAGTCACCACAGATGATGACCTTCTTTTTTGATCTTGTTACTTTAACTAATACTTCGTCCATAACACGTTCAAAACAATCATACACGGCTGAAGGAGGTCTGTATACACATAATACTATGAAACCTTTTAGTTCTATACAGGCTATTTCTGTAGTTCGCTCAACTGATAAACTAACAATGTCATGGCGCTCTTTAAACTTAAGTTGCTTAATAATGAGTATCATAGTGCCACCATGTATTGCTGTACTTCTGCTGAACGAGCTGCCTACCTGGTGGTAATCAAAATTGAACATGAACTGATCCCGTTTAAGCCAGTGTTCAGTGATACAAAAAATATCAATCGCATTGCAGTTCATGAACAGTTCCACCTCTAAGTCTTTGCCCATCATTCCTCTAATGTTTTGATGCACCAAATTGACATTATTTATCTTATTATTTTTAATAAATTTACTATGATTGATCTTTTTATTGGTGTTCAAATTAATAGTGCAAGAGGTAGTCTCTATTGTCTTATCAGTAAATTTAAATTATTTGAAATGTCAATCTCATTAGATAACTTATTAGGTATGTCATTTAAATTATTATAAATGTCTAAAGAAATATCTGCCAACGAATTGGCAAAGTCACTATGGGTAGTCTCAATTTGCTCAATAGAAGCAATAGTTTTAGCCAAGTTCTTGGCTGTAATCGAAAAATAATATGATAGCGAAATTGCTATCTGTCTCTTATAATAATTAGAAAGGTAATATCTACCTTTTGTCAATGAAATATTATTACTAACAAGCTTGTTAGTGTCGATTAGATGTAGTTTGTTATAATAAGGTCCATTTATTTGGCAAGTTAAATTGTGCATCATTATATTTAAATTATGTCTAATATTTTTTTCTTCCTGCGACAACCCTTTACTAAGAGGAAGTGTAAACAATACAATTTTATTTACTTCTAACTTTAACATTGATTCAAAATACCCTAAGAATTTCCTTTTGTTTACATTTCCTCTGTTCCCAACAAAAATGACTAATGAAGTATTTGCATTAAATTCTGATTTGGAATTAAACACTCTTTCCATAATATGATTTAAAGATGATTGAGGCATGCAATAGTTGCTGACTGAATGTCCCAAATGTGTATTTAACATTAAGGGACCCATGCCCTTTCCAATTTCATCACTAAACATTGCTATTTTATAATTATTGTACAGTTTGTTGTTTTGTATAGGGGAATCCTTGATCTCAGGTACAAAAGTTGTGTTAGATTGTGGTGGCAGCGAGGAAGGTGCATGTGCTGTCCTGGGGCTGTCTATAGAATGCACTGAATCACTACAATTACAGGAGTTAACCAACCTGCCAATAGCCAGCACCTGCTCCCTGCTCTGCTTTTGAGATATTTCATACTTATATGTAATGTTAGTAAGTTGATCTTCAAGACGGTCTATCTCACTTTGTAATTCTCTTGTATCTTTTATATATTGACTCGACATGTTGTCTAGTTCAATTGAGTACATAGACACCTGATCAATCAAATGAAGTCTCTGTCTGTTAAGTGACATGCTATTAATAAAAAATTTATGCTTGTGAATTAATTTCCTTGTTTTTGTTATAATTTTTTTAAATTTAAGGTATTTTTTTAATTTTTTCAAGCTACATTGAACAATTCTGCTAGATTTGCTAGTACTAGTGTCATCCTCACCTGTGAGATCTATTACTATGGAAGGATGGAGACTATCAACTACAGCCTGATCCAGCCCGGGGGCAACCAACTCCTCGAACAAGCTTTGGTTGGACACCACTAACTTGTTGTGGTTATGAGCATCAACTCTTGATAGTTCTTCTTCTGCATGGTGTAGTTGGAGTTCTAGCTTCTTAATCCTATTCAGGGCTTGCTCATACTCATCCCTACATGAATCAAAGCTGTCAACAAGGAGCTGGAGCTTGTTCCGGTCATCAACAGACGCTGTATATTGACCGTGTAACAGAGACATTTCTTTTCTGAGTTTCTCATTCTCGTTTAATATCTCAAGGAGTTTCCTTTCATTGTCATCCCTTTCTCCAATGAGTTGATCACACCTCTCCTTAGTTGCCTTCAATTCGCTCAAAGTCAGTTGAAGCTTGGACTCCAATTGACGAGCTAAGGCATTGCGTGTCTGAACCATGGTGGATTTGCGAAAAGGCAAACCTTGACTAGATTATCACCGAGGAGAGTTGACACCACACAGTGGAGGGTAAGTTGAGTAGTGTCAGTATGGGCTTATTATGAATAAGCTACACTTTACCTATATTGTATTGAATAAAATAATAAATAAATCAAGTAACGATACCTGTAAAGCGATGACAATAAATCCTAAACACAATTTTAAAACACTTATAGTTTTTCGTGACTTACCGGTAACCTTACCGTCACCTGCAAATTATGTTTATTTTACTAAAGTTACACTTATAAACTATCCCTATTTTTATTTATGTAAGTATTATTTATTTGCTTAGTGAGAAATTGGTATTGAAAGAATATTTTACACAAAATATACTATTTAAATTAAAAAAATATACGGGAGCAATTCAAATCAGCTGTTTACCGCGGGAGTTGCCACAAGACAATTATTCGTTTTTGTAGCATTCTGCACTTTTCCTCCACATAAACTTTAACTGTGCCAGATTTATTCATACTCCTCTGTTCGCATAATTTTAATAAAAAGGGATACCAAGTTATTACTTCACGCACATATAATACATCTATATATGTGTAAGTGAAGTAAAAACTTTTTTTATGAAATTGTAGGCAAACGAGCAGGGATATATATAATACGCCTGTTAGTAAGCGATTATCGCCGCCCATGGACACCCGCAACACCAGAGACGTCACAAGTGGATTTCCATCCTTTTAAGAAGGAGTACGCTCTTTTCTTTTGAAGGCTCGAACGTCGTATTGCCACAGAATAACTAATAGTACTTACGTACAGAAGTTCCACTGTCGAACAAAAGTCAAGTTTAGGCATAATTTTTTTTCAACTCTGCCACCTCGCAAGCGAAATTAAATCTTGTCGTGTGACCCGAGTGTTCAATTTCGTTAAAGACCGCTCGATTTACATCAAGAACCCAGGATGCCCACTTGCTGTCGATTAGGTAAATTTAGAATAAATAATAAAGATAGCACCTTTAGTAACAAAGTAAGTAAAAACGTTTTAACAAACATGATAATCTTGGCTACTACTGGTCCTGTCCAGTACTACCTGTCGTCCTAGTCGTCGTATAATTTGATTTTTTATTTAATTTATATATTTTTATTTTAGTTATTTATTACACAGAGAAAAACAAACTGAATTACAATCTTTGTCCCCCAAAACCTGGTTGATGGTTTGACTGGGAGATCGAGTCTCCGTACAATTAAGAACTTATAAAATAGTTTTACTAATGAAAACTAACAATTTGGAAATCAATACTTAGAACTTTTAATTAAGAAATTATTTTTAAGCTTTTAAAGGTAGGTACAAAAATTTATTATATTGAATCTAATGAATACTTTTTTAGTTTCTTTCTAAAAGTATTTTAATTTGGTTCCTCCCTGATGTCCGTCAGCAGACGACATTAGATTGTAAGGATTTTTTAGAGTTTTGTCACCATAATAATTATGCGTTCTTCGCACAATTACCTAATTGCCGTCACTAAGCGAGACATTTTTGTAATGTATTAATACATGTCTGTCTTAACATAGTTTTTAAACAACTAAGTCATTTAATAATTTTATTGCTAAGTAACTACAAACATAATAATTAGTTCGTTTCGTAGTCATTTTTCGCAGTAAGTACACGTAATATTCAACTTGTTTACGCACAACACGACGCGGCTAGCGTGCGCGCCGAGTGGCAACCATTGCCTAGTAGTCCTTCCCGGGAGGCGCTCGTCGGAACATAACTAAAGTGAGAAGTGAAACCCCCTGGTATTGCTCCGCTAATACCGCAGGCGATAGTTCATTCTACATTTTTGTTGTACGAGGCTAACATAACATTAATTTCTAATTTTTAATTTTCTAAATTATGTTACTTTTGTAACAGTAACATTTTGCTGTACTATCATATTGTAATATATATTATAATATATCAAAAGATTTCATTCAAAGTTTAATGCAGTTTTAAAAAACAGATTACTTCTTGCAAATAAAATGTGTAAGTAATAAATAATTATAACTCCAACTTGTCTTTTTATCTAGTCATTTCAAATTAACAGCTTTTTACTTAAATCATGTAAAATTATGTACGGTACAATTTTTTTTTTTTTTCATTCTTATCTGTCTGTTTGTTCAGACCAATCTCCGGAACGGCCGAACCGATTTTAACGGTACTTTCACTGGCAGATAGCTGATGATGTAAGGAGTAATTTAGGCTACTTTTGTTAGACTAACTTCGCCCCACTGGGTAGCATCGCGGGGCTCAGCTAGTTAATATATACATAAGTATGTTTGTTAGTAATCCGATTACATAGCACAATGTATACCTGATTTGGGAAATAAACGACTGCCTCTGTAGCGCGGTGCGTATGCGACTGCTGTCCTTGAGGTCTCGGGTTCGATTCGGGTTTGTGTGTTTTCTATGTATAATATGTATGTATTTACAAAAAAACGTATAAATGTATTTATATTAGTTGTCTAGTACCCATAACACAGGCTCTGCTTAGCTTGGGACTAGATGGCGTTGTGTGTGAGATTTCCGAAATATTTATTTATTTAAAAAAATATGTAAGATCCATATAGTTGTAACATAACAAAAAAATGGGTTATGCAGGTAAACCTTTTAAGTTATAAGTTGAAGATAAAACAAAGTTCTCAGAATAACTTAACAAGTTTTACTTAAGTTCTCATAACTTCATTTGTTCGTACAAAAGTTGATTAGGGCTGCCACACATAACTACGATGCGATGCGATGCGACGCCGAATTCGTGCGGCAAAGTTTTGGTTCATGTGGCCATACTTTCGACCACAAAGAGATGTCCTAATGAGATTTTTGTATGAAATTGATGATGAAAAATAGAATAAAAATAATAAATAAAAATAATATAAATGATTTATGGATACAGATAAATAAGAAAATACTTTTGTAATGTTTTAAAAGAAAAAAAATGGTTTTACAAATATTTTGCTTATAAATATTCTTCAGTAATTAAACCAAAATAAAATAACATCTCAGATCCTGCAATTTATGCGTAGCGTATAGTTACCTAGTTAGGTAACTTTTTTTTTCTTTTAAAAAAGACAACTCCCGCACTAGGAATAAATCCTGTGTCGCGGGGGACTTTACAAACATACTTCAAACGGACACAAAGAACATCCAGACTCAGAACAACAATTTGTGGATCACACAAAGTGTTGTCTTACGTGGGATTTGAACCCAAGACACTTGGCGAAGTAGGAAACGGCGTGGTGACCGTTAAACCACTAGGTCAAACGTGCAGTCAACTTTACACTACATATGTATGTGTATAAAATAATAATACATATTTAGGATATCTACCACACAACGCTATTTAGTAAAGGTAAAGTAAAGAAAAGAAAGAAAATAGTGCCGTTTAGTAAAGTCTCAGAGTGGACCAAAAATGTTGTCAACAAGTGTGACGTAACATCGCACGAATGCACGATGCGAATTACATCGGACGTTCTTGCGGTTCGAGCTCGCATGAACGTACGAGCTCAGGTATTTACGATGCGTTGCCTGTTTGTAACGATTTCACGGCTAAACCACTGCACCGATTTCTATGAAATTTAGTATGGAGATATTTTGGTTCTTAACGCCGATAACCCACATACAAACGGGCAACAGCTAGTTTCCTATTAAAAATATAACAGTGAACATACATACATTCACGCCCCAATTTTTTTCTTTTATAGAATTGGGGGCAAACGAGCAGACGCATCGCCTCATGGTAAGCGATTACCGCCGCCCATGGACACCCGCAACACCAAAGGCATCACAAGTGCGTTGCCGGCCTTTGGGGGATAGGGAAGGGGATGGGGGAAGGGGATGGGGGAAGGGGATGGGGGACGGGAATGGGGGAAGGGGATGGGGGAAGGGGATGGGGGAAGGGGATGGAGGAAGGGAATGGGGGCAGGGGATGGGGAAGGGGATGGGGGAAGGGGATGGAGGAAGGGAATGGGGGAAGGGGATGGGGACGGGGATGGGGGAAGGGGATGGGGGGAGAGGATAGGGGGAGGCGTTGGGATATGGGCCTCCGGTATCCTCACTCACTCGGTGAAACACAGCGCAAGCGGCTTTTTCGCACCGATTTTCTGTGAGGCTGTGGTATCACTCCGGTCGAGCCGGCCCATGCATGCTGAAGCGTGGCTCTCAGACGGTAATCATATAGGGTAATCTCGTATAGGGTAGGTAGAGATGATAGAATATTATACAATGCTGCCGATCTGATAAGAGCCCTATAAATTCACGACGGATCTGTTGGTCTAGTGTGAATGATTCTGACTGCTAAACTTAAGATCGTGAGTTTGTTATCCACCTAGAACAAATAATAAGGTAGATGGCTATATCGTAAATATACCTACCTGTCTCCTTTATTAAAACGAATATTCCAAACATCTCGGAAAATATAATTATTATAGCTTTTCACTTCCATCACAAATTTAAATCAAATAAATATATAAATATATTGCTCAATTGAGTAGTCTAAAACAGTGACGTCACAACTTTGTATTTAGTACATTTTTCACATAATCATTTTGACAGATGACAAAAAGGAAGTAACTTGACTAAGGAGTCATCTACCCTATTGTGTGGTGCTGGTGGTGCACAATCATTACTTTGTATATTATTTTTTTTATCAGCATCTTCAGCCTGTTGTAGTCCACACCTGGACAAGGGCATCTCTAATTTTTTCTCTAAGAATTTGAAACTGCTTACGAAAGGAATATAATTTAACTAGTTGCTGCCAGCGGCTCCGCCCGAGTGTATGTCGATTATCGCGGCAAATAGTAGCCTATGTGTTATTTTGATGTATAAGACATATTACTGTAAAGTTTCATCCAAATCCGTTCAGTAGTTTTTGCGTGAAAGAGTAACAAACATCCATCCATTCATACTTACAAACTTTCGCGTTTATAATATTAGTAGGATTAAAATACGAGGGCGCATTATGTAGCATATAAATTTCCTTTAAAGTTAAATACTGTTTTGTTATTTATTCTGGCTTCCTTTAAATTTTAAAATCGTTCCCCTTTTAAAACGCACATTAGTATGTACCCAAAGAATCGCTAATAATAATTTTGTACAACTCTGTCTAGAAAGTTCTGCAGCTGTGCGTGGTTCGGGAACCGAAGTTTTCCGAACTTTCACGAAGTTTTCCGAAGATTCACACATCAAGGAGTTTGGAAAGGAAATGACGGCTCCGTAGAGTTACAGTACGAATGGTAAACGGTTATACAGGGTGTAATTTTGTAATGCCACCTGAAGAGACAGTACTCTTAATGCTGTGGGTAGAAAAATTTACTCAAAGAAAACATTCCCTTATTTTTTAAAAGAAAGAAAACTTTATATTCAAAGATTTCCGAAAAGTCACTTACCTCTCATTTGATCAAGTTTGTTAAGGAGATTTCATCCTTATAATTGACCCTAACGATCGATGCAATAAAATTACAGGGTGTAATTTTTACAGATTTTAGTCGGTTCCATTCTCGGGTATCGCAAGGTTCTTTGAGTAAAATTTTCTATCTACAGTATACGAGTACTTTCCCTTCAGGGGGCATTACAAAATTCCACCCTGTATATTATACACTAGCTTTGGGCCGCGATTTCACCCGTGTGAATGTCAGTTATCGTGGTAATAGTAGGGTATGTCCTTTCTCAACAATCAAAGGATCTTTATTGTAAATTTCATCCAAATCGGTTTAGCAGTTGAGGCGTGAAATCTTAACAGACAGACAGGCAGAGTTAATTTCCAATTTATAATATTGGCATGGATTTAAGGTGTAGAAGAGCAATGTTTAAGAAGTCCTTGCAGTGTTCTGGTGTCCATGGGCGAGGATAGTCACTTACCATCAAGTCATTCGTCTCTTTGTTTGTCCCACGAAACATGAAAATAAATTCATTTCAAGATTTCATTACAGAAATTGTGAGAGCCTCTCACAAATATATTAATGTTAGCGTGATGGTTTATAGACTTTAACCTTCTGCAATGCAAAGGTATCTCCATCCAGTCTCCATCAGTGAAATAAATTCTTAATTAAAACTAAAAATTTCTGAGATTGAGAGGTTCAACCAAACAAACTGTTCAGGTTTATCAACGCTTAATTAAGCTTTGTCAATTCCAATTTACATCACTACATAGTATAAGGCCATGTTCAGATGACGAGCGCTCAACGCGCGTTTTGCTAACGCGCGTTAACAACTCCATGTAAAAACGCGCGTTGGCATGTGTACTCCTAGAACAAATTACATGTAGTTGTAAACGCGCGTTAGGAAAACGCGCGTTGAACGCTCGTCATTTGAACATGGGCTAAAACTACGCAACGGATTTTGATGCGGTTTTTTTTAATAGATAGAGTGATTCAAGAGGAAGGTTTTATATAGTATGGAAACACTGTTACTTTTCGAGGTTTTTAATGTGATGTAGAAAATAAACACATTTTTTGTGCTTACATTGCAAACGCTAGTTGCACCCTACGGGATAGATCAAAATAATGTACTACAGTATTGTACACCTTAAAAAGGTCTACAAAAAAGTCCGCGACGGTATATGTCTATCTCTTAGGAATAACCCACAATAAACATTTTTTATTCCTTTCTTTTTACGAGAAATAATGGCTTATTTACGAAGCGATATTAAGCAATACAGAATGAATCCTTAAACAATTAAGTAAATTAAATACATTGTGCATTTAATATAGATGAAAATGACACTTTACTGTATCTAATTTAAATGAATATATTCGAAGATATTACAGATTTAAAATGCACGAATCGTGTCGTGGACGCGGCGGTTGCATCTAAACTCCACCTGTGCGAAGCCGGGGCGGGTCGCTAGTTTAAATATAAAACAAAGAAAATATTTACACACAAGCGTCAAAAAATTCCCCTACTGGTTGCGTTCCCAAAGCACTGGCAGCATTATCATATTGAAAACCAAGCGTAGGGGGCAAACGAGCTGAGCAATCGCCTGATGATAAGCGATTACCGCCGCCCATGGAGAACCGCAACACCAGAGGCGTCACAAGTGCTTTGGCGGCCTTTGGGGGATGAGGATGGGTCAATCACTCGGTGAAACACAGCACAGGCACTGTTTCACACCGGGTTTCTTTGAGGCCGTGGTTTCACTCAGATCGAGCCAGCCCATGCATGCCGAAGCGTGGTTCTCCCACGGTAAACGGTACGGTTAAACACGGTAGTAGTTTAATATTGTGTTTTCAGCTTTACAATGTTCGTAAAAATAGCTATAATATATTGTCAGTCACGGTTTAGCTCTTTTTGTTTGAACTATTGACTACCACATATCCAGTTGAATCTTCACATTTTACATCCCTCATTAAGTATCTATTACTCCTTAAAACCATAAACAAAAATGCTTAAATATCAAATTCAGTTTTAACCCAAAGACTCTATACAGAAAAGGAACCTTTTCATTAACTGAAATGCTGTAATTAATAACGTTTCTCATTAATTATGCCCCGTTTCACCCCCGCTTAGGGGTGTAATGAGTTGATCCCTTATAGAACTTAAACATTATTCTGCTTAATGTATGTTATATGAAATGAAGATTTAGGTCACATGTTAGAATCAATCGTATATTTGACTATATTAAGAAAATAAATATTAATGAAATCATAGATAGATTTTTATTGACATAATAAGTAACTGGATGACCGAGCTTGCTAGCTAATTTTTAACATGCTTTAACTAGCTTGACCTGTATGTATGTATGTAACGGAATCTTTTAACTTCATTTTCACCTACTTCTAGGAGTCTGATTAAATTGAAAATTTGCCCATGGGTCAAGGGTCGATGACAATACAATAATTTGAAAAAAAAGTAAAAAAAAAAAGTCTTATTTCTGAAAATATTTCAATAATGTCGCCCACTCTTATTTACATTAAAATTAGTTTCTACTTTTTAGTTTGGTTTATTTATAAAAGCGTGTGTGTTTAGTTTTTTAAAACTATTTTTATTTATAAATTTTCTAAAAATGAATCCTATTTAAATCGATGTATCGCCCCCGAAACTTTCGGCCTACTAAATTTCATGAAAATCGTTGGATCAGTTTCCGAGATTCAGTTTTTTTTTTTTTTTTTTGTTTTTTTTTATGGAATAGGCGGGCAAACGAGCAGACGTATCGCCTGATGGTAAGCGATTACCGCCGCCCATGGACACATGCAACACCAGAAGCGTCACAAGTGCGTTGCCGGCCTTTTGGGGATGGGGGGGGGAGGTAGGGGTAGGGGATTGGGGTATGGGCCTCCGGTATCCTCACTCACTCGGTGAAACACAGCGCAAGCACTATTTCACACCGGTTTTCTGTGAGGCCGTGGTATCACTCCGGTCGAGCCGGCCCATTCATGCCGAAGCGTGGCTCTCCCACGGTTTGCCCAGATTATAATATAAGATATAAGAATTGCTCGTTTAAAGGTATGAGCCAGAATAACCTTACACATCTCACACATGAACGTTTTAAGTAAGTTTTAAGTAAGTACATCTATACTTATAATAAAAATGTAACAGGTCCATTAAAGATATTTTGAAAATTATTTTTGGAGGGCTCTCTATAATCGATACTGAAAGTAAAACTGTAATTTTTTTCATTATTGTCTGTCTGTCTGTCTGTCTGTATCTTGGCCGCGCATCACGCTGAAACTACTGAATGGATTCAAATGAAACTTGGCATGATTTGGGTTCATATTCGAGGCAGGACATGGGATACTTTTTAACCCGAAATTCAGCACAGTTTATTGGAGAGAGGGGATGAAAGTCATGTACTTAGTTGTAATTCAATAACACATACTCCGATTTCTTTCATTATTTTTTTGCTAGAAAGAAAAAAAAAAAAAGATAACGGGTTTTTTTTTGTCCGCGACTGTACACTGCCTGTGGGAAGCTGAGACAGATATATAAAAAATTGTAAAAAGGTGTGATGCTGAAAGTTTTCCTGTGTCGCGGAGGACTTTACAAACATACAGGAAACGGATACAAGCAACACCCAGACTCAGAACAATAATTTGTGAATCACACAAAGTGGGATTTGAACACACAACACAAAGTGGCATGGCGATCGCTTAAACCACTAGGCCAACCGTATTATACTTGACCCCATTTACGATTTATATCTATATATATAAAAGAGTAAGGTGACTGACTGACTGACTGACTGACTGACTGACATACCCAGAGATCAACGCACAGCCCAAACCGTTAAAGCTAGAATCCTGAAATTTTGCATGTAGGTTCTTTATATAACGTAAGTGAGCACTAAGAAAGGATTTTTTGAAATTCCACCCCTAAGGGGGTGAAATAGGGGTTGAAAGTTTGTATGGAAGTCCGTCATTTTTTAAGTTACAAACATAAAACCTTTCCGTTTAAGCTACTGATTAAAAATTAGTAAACACGTATTTCAGCGTTTCTAAATATTCCACCCCTAAGGGGGTGAAATAGGGGTTGTAAGTTTGTATGGAAGTCCGTCATTTTTTAAATAAGAAATATGGAACTCTATTTTTGGGCTACTGAATAAAAATGATTAGATACGTATTTAAGAGTTTCTGTTTATTCTACCCCTAAGGGGGTGAAATAGGGGTTGAAAGTTTGTATGGAAGTTCGTAATTTTTTAAGTTAGAATCATAAAACTTTATTTTTGGGCTATTGATAAAAAAAAGAAGATACGTATTTAAGCGTTTCTGGATATTTTACCCCTAAGGGGGTGAAATAGGGGTTGAAAGTTTGTTTGGAAGTCCGTCATTTTTAAAGTTAAAAACATAAAACTTTACTTTTGAGCTACTGATAAAAAATGAGTAAATACGTATTTAAGCTTTTCTAAATATTCTACCCCTAAGGGGTGAAATAGGGGTTGTGATTTTGTACATAGGTTAGTCTGGAAGTCCGACATTTTTGAAGTTAGAAACATGAAGCTTTATTTTTGGGCTACTGATTAAAAATTATTAGATACGTATTTAAGAGTTTCTGTATATTCTACCCCTAAGGGGGTGAAATAGGGGTTGAAAGTTTGTATGGAAGTTCGTCATTTTTTAAGTTAGAATCATAAAACTTTACTTTTGAGCTACTGATTAAAAATGAGTAAACACGTATTTAAGCTTTTCTAAATACTCTAGCCCTAAGGGGTGAAATAGGGGTTGTGATTTTGTACATAGGTTAGTCTGGAAGTCCGACATTTTTGAAATTAGAAACATGAAACTTTATTTTTGGGCTACTGATTAAAAAGGAATAGATACGTATTTAAGCGTTTCTGAATATTATACCCCTAAGGGGGTGAAATAGGGGTTGAAAATTTGTATGAAAGTTCGTCAATTTTAAAGTTAGATTCATAAAACTTTAGCTTTGGACTACTGATACAAAATTAATAGATACGTATTTAAGCGTTTCTGGATATTCTACCCTGAAGGGGGTGAAATAGGAGTTGAAAGTTTGTACGAAAGTCCGTAATTTTTTAAATAAGAAATATGGAACTTTATTTTTGGGCTACAAAATAAAAATGATTAGATACGTATTTAGGAATTTCTGGATATTATGCCCCTAAAGGGGTGAAATAGGGGTTGAAAGTTTGTAAGGAAGTACGTCATTTTTTAAGTGAGAAACATGAAAATTTCTGTTTTGGCTGATTAAAAATGAGTAGATACGAATTTCAGCGTTTCTGGATATTCCACCCCTGAGGGGTTGAAATTTCGTATATAGGTTAGTCTGGAAATCCGTCATTCTTAAAGTTAGAAACATGCAACTTTAATTTTAAGCTACTGATTAAAAATGAGTAGATACGTATGTACGAACATGTCCTACCGGAACCAGTTGTGGTACACGGTGCTGTTCTCGAAGTTGTTCAAAAATATATGTGGTATCTCGGCAGGGTTCGAGGATATATATCAATGGATATATATTAAGATATATATCCGATTTATATCTGATATATATCAAACTGGTTTCGTTGATATATATCAATGCTAGCTGAAATTAGATTGGATTTCGGATCCTTCTCATGATGATAGCGGATGATATGATTCAAAATGTCGTTTATGTCCTATAATCCAGTCCAGACTCAGAATCGAAAGGTGACCTACCTTTATCTTCAAACTAAAGCACTACGAGTATTATGAATACTACATTTTTTGATGATTTTATAATTTATTTGATAATAATTTACAATTTATTACGAATGACTGATGACTGATTTGGTAACTAAAAAAAACTAAAAAGTATAAAATAACTTAATTTGTATGTGTTACCTATTCATAGGTTTGAAGTCAGTGCCAAGCCAAATGTAATATTAGGCACCACACTTTATTTATGTCTACAGAATATGAAGGCATGCAGACAATTGCTCTTAACTTCATTGCAGGCGCTCACGTAAATTTGAGGGTTTCTTTCGATTTCCTTGGGATCCCATCATCAGATCCTGATATGGTGGCCATGGGACCACATGGGGAGCATACCCTTTCGAATACAAAAAGAATTTTCAAAATCGGTCCACAATTGACGGAGAAATCGATGTACATACATAAAAAAATAAAAAATAAACCGATGAAATTGAGAACCTCCTCCTTTTGGAAGTCGGTTAAAGACTTATGATTATATTATAAAGATATTATTAATATTTGTAATATTTTAAAACATTAAAATCAAATTCGTTCTTTTTTTTATAATTTTGGTATGTTTACAATTTTGGTATGGTACATATGCAAATAGTATTCATAAAATATAATACAATACAATGATAATATGGCTTACAAAATTGATATATATCAAACTTGATATAATATATCGGATATATATCATAAATATCCGATATTTTGATATTTATTATAAATATCGGATATTTTCGAACCCTGTACCTCGGACAGACTTTGCAGTTAAGTAGAAACTACTTCGAGGACGAGGAGCACAGGAGAATTCAGCCGGGTTGGGCAGCGTTTGGGAAACTTCGTCGGGTCTTTTCATCATCAATCCCACAGTGCCTAAATACGAAAGTCTTCAATCAGTACGTCCTACCTGTCATGACATACGGTGCCGAAACGTGGACACGGCTGGTTCATAAGTTTAAAGTCGCTCAGCGTGCTATGGAGAGTGCTATGCTCAACGTTTCTCTATCTAAGGGATTGCATCAGGAATGAGGTGATCCGGCAGAGAACCAAGGTCATTGACATAGCCCACAGGATAAGCCAGCTGAAGTGACAGTGGGCTGGCCATATTAGCCGTAGAACCGATAACCGTTGGGGTAAACGGGTTCTTGAGTGGAGACCGCGTCCCGGCAAACGTAGTGTAGAACGTCCTCAGGCCAGGTGGAATAATGATCTGCCCAAGACGGATGGCAGGAGCTGGATGAGAGAAGCTGAGGATCGAACCAAGTGCACAGTGGCGTGCAATTCGAGATGCCTATGTCCAGCAGCGGACTGCGATGATGATGATGAGATACGTATTTAAGCGTTTCGGGATATTCTATCCCTAGGTTAGACTGGAAGTCCGTCATTTTTTAATTTGGTAGCCTGAAACTTTGTCTTCAGGCTTTTGATTACAAATAAATGAATACATATATCAGCACAATGGGAATTCTATTCCTAAAGGGGTTAAAAGAGGGGCGAAAGTGTGTATGAAAGTCGACTTTAATGGACTATTGATTATAAATAAATAAATACGTTTAAAAGCATGAATAAATTATTCATAGATACTTAAACAGTTTTAATTAAATACATATAATCAACTTCTACGTGAGCAAAGACGCGGGCTACAGCTATACTAATATATAAAGGCGAAAGTTTGTGTGTATGTTTGTTACTTCTTCACGCAAAAACTACTGAACGGATTTGGATGAAACTTTATAGTAATATAGCTTATACATCAACATAACAGAGGCTACTATTTGCCGCGATAACCGACATACACGCGGGCGAAGCTGCGGGCAACAGCTAGTATTACATAAGGCACTTGTTTCGTAAGGCCTACTTATATTTATGATAGGTCAAGTATCCACCGCTGAAGAGGGAGGACGGTTTTATGTAACAAGTAAACAGAAGCTAAGTGAGGGCGATATTAGTTACAAAGTTTTTTCTTAGAACAGAAAAAGAGCCAATGTTTACAGTACTTAAGAATAAATATCGCGAAGTTGGAATATTCATTTCACAACTGGGAGAGATTTTTTGTCTATGTTTAGCAAAATATTTGTAAATTAAGACTTTGTAATAGTCAATTTAGCTTGTAGATTAATTTTGCATATGAATTCCTAAAATGTCTTTCAATAACTCGTGTCGAATATAGGAAGAGAATAGGAATTATCGCGATTAAAAAGGTAATTTCAACCTTAACATGTACAGAATAAGAGTGGGTTTTGTCTGTTATTGTCGTTGTTTTAAAAATATGTAGATTTTTCACCAAATTTAACATATTTTTAATATGAAACAAACAGGAAAGAACCTTTTCATTAATAAATTAACTTAATAATCCAAGAGATGGAAAAAACAAACCTACAATCTGTTATATCTCTTTGGGTCCAGACACGAAGCCTGCTGAATAATGATTAAGGCACTGATTCTCAAACTTTTATTGCACTTGGGGTCATTAAGCGAGACGAGAGTAGAATTAAGTAAAATTGAAATGTGATATTTATTAATTATTTGTGACAACTACTAGTATCTGAGCTGAGTTTTGAAAAACGCTTCACCACATAATGAATTAATGAGTACTACAATAAGATGAGATAATGCTTGTTGATCTCGTATATTGGTAAATGTAGTACTAGCTTCTGAAGTAGTCCTGCCTTCCTGCTACAAACGTGCGTTCTTTTTCGTAGTTTCAAAATTATTACCCTTCCGTACGGAAGATTAAAACGTTATTGATGAAAATCGAAGCTTAATCAAACATACACTACTTAATAGACATATTTTTTAAATAAAACGTTTATATTGACAGCCTTGTCCCAGCTGATTTAGCTAAACTGTATTAGCATCGTATTAGGAGGAGTTTATTACAAGAAAAGACATTAATGTACACTACATTGTTGTAAGCGATAAATGCCAAGTCAATAAATGACATCATCATTTATAAAGTTCAATTTGGCGTATAATACTGTCGCACTCTATCAATGTACATTATGAATGTATCACCTCAACACTGAGTAATTAGAAGTATAGTTTAGGCAAGCATTAGTATAATCATAGAAGATTAATTATTTATAGAGGGTGTTGTCGCATTTTGAATGTCCCCTCGGCGCTTTTAAGGAAAAAAAGCGGCCAAGTGCGAGTCGGACTCGCCCATGAAGGGTTCCGAGGCAGCAAGTAACATAATATAAAAGTTCTTGTAGTTCGTTGTAACTTTGATCGATGTTTTAATTATAGTGTTTTTTTGCGGTTTACCATTTATGACGTATTAAAAAAAAACTACTAGATCTCGTTCAAACCAATTTTCGTTGGAAGTTTGCATGGTAATGTACATCATATTTTTTTTAGTTTTATCATTTTCTTATTTTAGAAGTTACAGGGGGGGGGGGGACACATTTTACCACTTTGGAAGTGTCTCTCTCGCAAACTATTCAGTTTAGAAAAAAAATATATTAGAAACCTCAATATCATTTTTGAAGACCTATCTATAGATGGGTATGGGTTTGATGAAAAAAATTTTTTTGAGTTTCAGTTCTTAGTATGGGGACCCCCAAAATTTATTGTTTTTTTTTTCATTTTTGCGTAAAAATCTTAATGCGGTTCATAGAATACATCTACTTACCAAGTTTCAAGAGTATAGCTCTTATAGTTTCGGAATTAAGTGTTGTGACATACGGACGGACAGACAGACAGACGAACCTATAAGGGTTCCGTTTTTTGCCTTTGGCACGGAACCCTAAAAATTATCCTCCCTCCGGTTACCTCACTTACTTGGTAAAACACAATAAAGGAATATTTTAATATTGAACTTTCATAAAGCCGGTCACACCGGTCGAGTTGATTTATATATGCCAAATCACGGGTCCCCTATGTATATATATATTATTATATATATATGTAATCCTATTGCGCAAATGACTTCTGCAAATGAAAACATAAACAGGTATTGCAGTTTGTAGAGTTCAGTTACTTTTCCACTCAAAATGAAGAAGAAGACCGGATTAATGATTAAAATTAAGTAACAAGTTTGAAAAAGTGTAACCCGACTACGTCAAAACTCTTGACAAATTTATATAGCATATATCACCCGGGATATTATTATGAATCTATTGAAACCTCATTTAATAAAATCGGTGTAAGCGCCATGCGCCACGATGGAACATTTGTCGAATTTGACGAAAGAGTTTTGCCGTAGACCGTAGTCGATTAAAAAAGAATTCTCAAACCATTGACAAAAAATATTCCCGCCTTAAAACTTTTAAAGAGCTTGACCTCATTAGGACTTACACACACTTCGTTTCATTTATATTTATTTGACTTCCTTCCGACCGACTAGGTATCAATCGCAGTGAGCGAAATTAAATATGGCGTCTTGCCAAATTCCCGCGCATTTAATACAAGCTTGTTAATTAATTTTCAAGAGCAAATGTTTTGTGTTTTATGTATTTTTTGATATTCAAGATATGTAATACTGCTCGTGTGATTTACGACATGCTAAACAGGATTTTTATGCGTGTTTGTAATAAACTGTCATTGTTTAGATATTATTATGATATAATGTTTAGATTATTTTGTAAATATTTATTGAAAACTATTAGTTTGTTGATAAGTGTGTTTGATTATGATTCATTATGGTTCTGCGTTATTTCTGGTTATATTTGGTTTTAATGTCTTTTACTTTTGGAAGTATTAGGATGCTTTGCTGCAATCACAATAAAGAAAATTTTGGCATTTGTTAAGTAAATATAGTTTGTATAGAACTACTATTGATGTTTTCGAAAACATTTTGTCTTGTACACTAATTCTCTTCTATAAGAAACATATTGCCTGATAAGAAATGCAAAATAAAAAACGTTAGCTGACTCAACAGAAGAGTTGTCCGATTTTTGTGTTTTAGTAAGTATTTATAGTTAAAAAGCTTTACAACACAAATATTTTTAACTAAACACATATATGATGACATTAATATTAAACCCTGTTACAGAAAACCTTAAAAGTAACTTAGGAAACATATTTTTACAACATATCTGCCCATCCCCTCGAGGATACACAGTCATAATTATAGAAACGAAAATAAAAATGATATGCTTAATAGCAAGTTAAACATGGCCGCCTGCCAAAACTCTTATGGTATATCATAGACATGTGGTTCAAAATAAACTAATGTATTTTATGACTACATTATATAATGTATATATAATAGTACCAGATGAATATACATGTTTATCTATGACTAGCTGACTCACGCAACTTAGTCTACGGCAACATCTTTCATTCATAGCCTTCCTCGCTAATGGTTTATCCAACACAACAAGCATTTTACAATTCGAATCAGGCGTTTCTGTGATTAGCTGATTATATTGTTTGTTTGTTTGTTTAAAAAAAGACAAATCCCGCATTGGGAATACACATCCTGTGTCGCGGGAGACTTTACAAACATACATGAAACCGAAAAAATCCCATATAAGGAGTAACTTGGACTTCTTCGTTTAGACTAGCTGCCACCATCACAACAACCGTGGCTAACACCACAGGGCTCAACTAGTATGTATTATAAAGCTGAAGAGTAATGAAATCGTTAGTATCTTAAATTAAATTGTAAAAGTATCAAAGACTTCAATAGATAAAATTTTAACAAAATAAAATCCGACTTCAAGGTTCGACTCGATTTCTTTTGGATGCCATCATCAGATCTTAGTGTCCTTATCATGGTACCACCGTTGCAATATTTCCTTTCCATTAAAAAAAGAATCATTAAAATCGGTTCATAAACGACGAAGTTATCCGCGAACACACATAAAAAAACATATATACGGTCGAATTGAGAACCTCCTCCTTTTTTGAAGTTGGTTAAAAATAAATGGACATAAAGAATAAAAAATCTTATCTATCTTATAAATCTTACGAACAACTTATAAAAATACAATTCTAATTTTTCTTTAGAAGCTTTTCCTGATGCTTGAATGACTGTAGTACGTTGAGTGTTGACGAAAAATAAACACGATCGGTCTCCTCGATAGAACCCGAATACAGAAAACGAAACCTATGGATCAATTTAATGCTATATATAAGCATGTAAACGTAGCATTTAAACTATGAAATGACACGGAAATAACGTTTTCCGTTGCGTGATCCACGATAAGTTTCACTTCTTGTTTGATATACTGAAGTTAAGGTGACCCCCTTAATTGACCCCTTTACGGTGTTATAGTAAATAAGGGGGTCATTGTTACTTCTTTATGTTAAACTTGTCATGGATATGGCTTTGGTGTAAAATATTCGGGCAATTTGTATTTGTCAAACATACTTTTTCTTCAAATGCGTTTCTATACAAATAAGTAAAATTGAAATGTCTGTTTGTAAAATAAAATTAACAGTTTTTGACTGACACACACACATGATACAACTAATTTTTGAAAATTCCACCCCTAATGCTGTAAAATAAGGGATGAACAGTAACACAGAAATTCATAATTTTCAAAGAGTTTTTCAGCGTTCGTGCTGTCGTTTTTCATAGGTGGGTGCTAGACCAGATGCACAATGATGCAGAAGCAGCACTAGGCCGCTATAGTGTGGGTCACCACGCTGCATTGTTGCATTGTCTGCATTCGCAATGAGTATGGTGACCACCACTCTTCTGTTTATGCTTTCGATCAGGCAGAGTAGAGTCCTTTTGGCAGGGCCATACATGAAAAAAAGTTAAAGACACGTAATAATCACGCGAGTAAAACCGCGGACAATAGTTAGTTTTCGATATAGCTAATCATATGATCCAACGACTCAATATTTGCGCACAAAGTCAAGTATTTATTCGTCGGACAGTCATTAGGGTCTCGTTACACTATACCGCGTACGTTAGCGCGTAAACATCTGTTTATTATTGTAACAACATGATCTATTACTGTTTGGGATGAATCATCTGGTGTATAGATGCACTGGCGTTTGGATATAAATCATCCTAAAATACTCTTGGGGAGATGGTGTTTAATGAAATGTGAATTATGTAGTCCTTTAAAGAGGATGCTTTATTGCCATTAGAGCCGTGTTTTGGCACGTGGACTTGATTGGAATAACACTACGGTCTTACAGAAAAATACTTACGTTATTATTCTGTACTTTGTGTAATCCACAAATTGTTGTTCTAAGTCTGGGTGTTCTTTGTGTCCGTTTCATGTATGTTTGTAAAGTCCCCTGCGACACAGGGGATATATCCCTAATGCTTGTTGTCTTTTTTGAAAGAAAATAAATTATAGTTTAAAAAACTAAAAACACGCTTTAATAGCAATCGAACTAAAAAGTACAAAATAATTTTAATGTAAAAAGCGTGGGGCGACATTATTGAAATATTTTTAGAAAGCACCCTATTCGCTATTAAAAGGTGTTTATTAGTTATTTAAACTATAATTTATTTTCTACTCTTTAGTTTGGTAAAAAACTAAAAAAAACAAATAGTTTTTTTTGTAAAAAAAAATAGTTTTAAAAAACTAAAAAAACACGCTTTAGTAAAAAAATTTTTTTTTTTTTTAACTATTTGTTTTTTTTTTCTCATTATGGTATTGTCATCGGTCCTGTGAAAATTTTCAAGTTAATCGAACTCCTAGATAATGTGAAAATGAAGTTAAAAGATGTAGTTACATACATACATACGTACATACATACAGGTCAAGCTAATAAAAGCGTGTTAAAAAAAAATCTTTAGATGGCGGTCACCACTTACCATCAGGTAATCCATCTGCTCATTTTCCCCCTAGGTATACCGTAAAATAAAGATCATATATTATTACACCTTTAAAAACAAGATAAATGATCCTGTTGCTTATTATGATCTTCAGACGTTTTTTGCTCCATTTAATTACCAAACGCAACTGTTGCTACACTTAAATTAATCACTCACATATAATTTATTACGGTTTCAAGTTATATACTGAAACCGCTGAAACCTTTGGAGAAAAAACATTTATTATTACAAAGTACAAATATTGTCTAAAAGTCTTGGACTAGCTTGAAAACTAAATGTTAACTTGTTAGCAAGCGCTTACTGATACTGTAAACAATTTGAAAACTGATTTTATGACTTGTCGTCTGGTATTAATTTACAACTTTATAGACTTTTGTACATCGGAGTTAAAGCGCAGGATATTCTCTACCAAAGAAGCTTTAGGTATTGTAGAAATCATGTGAGGTGGACGCACATAGGTTACATAACTAATCTACTAAAATAAACACTACACACCATTTTTTAACGGTTGTGAAAAAATGGTGTGTAGTGTTTATTTGTGTAGATTAGTGCAGCAGTATATTAATGCAGTAGTGAGCAAATGGATTACCTGATGGTGAAGTGGTGACCGCCATCCAAAGATATCTTTTTTAACACGCTTTTATTGGCTTGACCTGTATGTATGTAACAAAATCTTTTAACTTCATTTTCACCTACTTCTAGGAGTTCGATTAACTTGAAAATTTTCACAGGGGTCAAGGGCCGATGACAATACAATAATGTGAAAAAAAAAAACAAAAAAGTTTTTTTCCTCAAAAGTTACCTACTAAGTTCAGTTTCCCCTCAGGGTTACGGAGGTCATATGCCAGTCACTCCGTGGAAAACTGATATTTAGGTAAAACCGGGTGACCTAGTAGCCGATCCCAAATAATCTTGAGAATAATAAAGGTTAGGAAGATATATATATCAAGAATAAATCGACGTCTGTAAGTACCATTAAATGTAAATATAGAATTTCAAGGAGTCTCATATAAACGATTTTAGGCTGGTTTACTGTGAACCGTTAACATTGTCACTTTATGAGTTTGGCCGTCATATTGGCAAAACCGTAAACCATGAAAGCAAATAAAAACCAAAAATATACACGAACCTGTTTCATTACCATTGTAAATCCTTTAAGTTAGCGTCACCTGAAATGGTGGTGGTAGTTTTTTTCTTCACTTCAAAAAAGGAGGAGGTTCTCAATTCGACAACATACATGAAACGGACGCACAGAACATCCAGACTCGGGACAACTATTTGTGGATCACACAAAGTGTGGCACCGCGTGGGATTTGAACCCACGACACTTGGCGCAGTAGGAAGCGGCGTGGCAACCGCTTAAACCACTAGGCCAACCGTGCAGTCAGTGTATCTCATATCGTATCTCAATAGTCACAAGTAAATTGATATATAACTTCACGTATGGCACGTATGATAGTGGTTTAAGCGGTCGCCATGCCGCTTCCCACTTCGTCTAGTATTGTGGGTTCTAATCCTACATGGGAAAACACTTTGTGTGATCCACAAGTTGTTGTTCTAAATCTGGGTGTTCTTTGTGTCCGTTTCATGTATGTTTGTAAAGTCCCCCGCAACACAGGATTTATTCCTAGTGCGGGAGTTGTCTTTTAAAAAAAGAAAAGAAAGAATATCGTGAGACTCCTCTTAATTAGGAGCAAAGGGTTGAGAAACCGGTTCATATTGTTAACGTCGGGTAAAAAATGTATTACAGCGCCATCTAGTAAAAGTTAACGGCACTAGTTAATAACAACCACTCCTACATCTTGCAATGAAAATACTACTACAGATATATAAATAATATAAACTCATATTTTTATTTCAAACAGCCTAAATTACGCCACTTCTGTCACCGATTCTCGACAGTACTTAAAACTTTAAGTGGAATACTTAAATTTGAGTATACGATGAGCTAACGATCGATCAACTCCTTAAAATATGCTGATCATGTCGAAGTTGGCTTTTAGATGTCAAGAGGAGACTTTGAGGGTTTAAAGCGGTGAAAAGAAGGGTCTGATCGGTGCGTAAAGTGGATATATTCTATAATGCTGAGTAATCGCTTATTGAGTTTTTAATTACTTATCAATAAATAAATAAATAGAAATTGGTGCAGTACTTTTGCTATGAAGGTGTAAGACACAGTTACTTTCGAGTTCATAATACATTTAGTATTGATGATGTACACAAAGCTAGGAAGCTGTTGGAGATGATCATGCATAGGCATGTGTAATTGGGAAAACGTAACATTTATTACATACAAGCTGTTGCCCGCGGCTCCGCCCGCGTGTATGTCGGTTATCGCTGCAAATAGTAGCCTATATGTTATTCTTATGTATAAGCTATGTGGAGGAACGGGTGATCGTGTTCCTCCACAAAAAGGAAGGATTCTCCGACCAGGCGAGGTTATCATGCCTGGCAGGCCAACTGCCCCTACGGTTGATGTTGGGAAGTTGTATATTACTTTTTTTTTATGTATTGACCGCCAAAATGACTCTACTCTGCCTGATGGAAAGCATAAGCAGAATCCAAGAGTGGCGGTCACCATACTCATTGCGAATGCAGACAATGCAGTATGGCGACCCACACAATGGCGGCCTAGTGATGCTGCTGCATCTTTGCAGTCTAGTCAACAAGTATGGAACTTGTTGACTAGACTATTTGGGCCTCCGGTCTCGCACTCACCAACGAAACACGACAGCACGAACGCTGTCATTTTACGTTGATTTTCTGTGCGAGGGTGGTACCGCCCCGGTCGAGCCGGCCCATTCATGCTGAAATTAGCGTGGCTCTACTACCTTGTATCTACTTAATACTAATCGGCGCGCGAACTTTCACTGCGCGATTCAGGAGGTCGATGACGCTGTAGCATGTTGCTGTTGTGGAGGTCGCCACAGCTATATTACTGTAAAGTTTCATGCAAAACAAATCCGTTCTGTAGTTTTTTACTTTATAATATTACCTTCGCGTTTATAATATTAGTAGGAAGTAGGATTATGTTTGTATTCCTCCGAGCCTTGTTCCTAAATTCAGTTTAGGTCGACTTTAAGTCTACTGCAATATGGCGCAACTTCGAACGTCGTGCGTTGGCATTACTAGTACTCACTTATCATGCCGACAAAGTGCACATATACATACGTTCATGCTAAATTATGCAGAGATGTAGTGAGAACATACGAAAACCTCTACCGTGGGAGGGCCACGCTTCGGCATGAATGGGCTGGCTCGACCGGAGGGATACCACGGCCTCACAGAAAACCGGTGTGAAATAGTGCCTGCGCTGTGTTTCACCGAGTGAGTGAGGATACTTGAGAACGCACTTGTGACGCTTTTGGCTTTGGAAGTGTCCATGGGCGGCGGTAATCGCCTACCATCAGGCGATACGTCTGCTCGTTTGTTCGCCTATTCCATGAAAAAAAGGCGGACATCACGAAACTATGAGAACCCTAAAATAAGCTTTTAAAATTATTTCTCTTTCATCTAGTACCTGCTAAATGTCTCCATCATCAAATTATTACACGTCATCAATCGAGAAAATCTGATCTAATTATCGACAATAATGCATCTACCCAAACCGAAATACTTCTAAAAATATGTATAACTGTAAGTAAAAACAACAAAATTCTCAAACAAACTTTAGCGATAAGGGAGATACTTCCTTCTTCCGTGGCATTTAAACATAAAATCTTCAGAACGACTCTCATAAAAACTATAAAACTTGGGGTGCACACAAAGCCCTCCCCCTGCCCAATCGGGTAGAAAGATGGTTTTGTTCCTCTCAGCTCCCTTAGATATTATCTTTTGTATTTGTTTAAGCAGTATTTTAAATATATCAAACTAGTTTTTGCCCACGGCTCCGCCCGCGTACATGTCGGTTATCGCTGCAAATAATAGCCTATGTGTTATTCTGATGTATAAGCTATATTACTGTAAAGTTTCATCCAAATCCGTTCAGTAGTTTTTGCGTGAAGGAGTAACGAACATCCATCCATTCATCCATACTTACAAACTTTCGCGTTTATAATATAAAAAAATACATAAGTATAAATTAAAAATAATATTATTAGAGTAGATATTAAGTAATCGTAATTCTTCGAGCTCTACCATGTTTCTTTACTGTTTAATTTCACTTGCATAAATGAAAATTGGTAAGAAATGCAGTTCATAGTCGTGTTTTTGTATTAAAACATATGTACATCAATATATTACTCGTAATAGTAATATATTGCTTCGTATCCCTTTTTAGGAAAATTGTGCGACCGAAAGAGGTGAATTTTGGCACAAATAAAGTTCATATGAATGAGGAGTACAGAAAGCTAAAAAACGTGTACGTCTCGGGTCGCTCTACAGAAGTGATAACTTAAACTAATGTAAGTTGAACTATTTAATAATGAAATCGTTTAACTTGAGAAAAGCTTAAGCCGAATCTCCACAGAACAGAAGCTGTCAACATTTGTTTTGTCAACACGTGTTGGTAATAAAAGTTTCTGTAAAGCCGAATCTCCACCGAACAAAAGTTGGCAACTTTTGTGTGTCAAATTTCGTTGGAGACGCGCCTTTAGGTTGACAGCTAGCGCTTTGGGTTAGAGTGAGAGACGAGGAGCCTGCCTACCGCTGCCGTATTCGTGAGAGAAAGGGAAGCCAGACAGACTGGTGCCGTAACGTGTTACGTAATGAAGCGGCTTACAGTCCCATAAGAAGTTATCACTTCAAAAAATAAAAGAAATCACTAGTATTCTTATTCTTGCGCTAACACACAAAATCAAGAATGCTTGTTTTACTAGTTGTTGCCCGCGGCTCCGCCTGCGTGTATGTCGGTTATCGCGGCAAATAGTAACCTGTGTGTTATTCTGATGTATAAGCTATATTACTGTAAAGTTTCATCCAAATCAAATCAAATCAAAATCATTTATTCATCTAAGACACCAAGTGACACTCATGAACGTCAAATCCGTTAAGTAGTTTTTGCGTGAAAGAATCAAATCAAATCAAAATCATTTATTCATCTAAGACACCAAGTGACACTTATGAACGTCAAATTGAAGCTATAGTTAAAAATCATAGATCGACACAAACAGAGGCCACAGCATGTGCTGTATTGTCGAGGTAAGTTAGGCGAAAACACCAAAATCTACTGCCTGCCTGTGTCGATCCATAACTTCCAGTTTCCAAAATGCGTAGAGCTCATGAGAAGAATACTGGCAAAGAAACTCATGGCTACTCTTTTTCAAAATCTGATTTTCAGGTACAATAGTGTTAGTATTACATGTAAGGTAAACAGTATGCAAGCTGTTGCCACCTGAAATTCCTTTTATTAAAAAGCTCCAAAATCTAACGCGCAAACAAACAAAAAACACTCAGTGATAACGTTGAAGGTTTGAGTCTATTAAACATAGAACAAAATAGAAACAAGGTGCACATCCACTTACATTCAGTTGCAAAATCTACTGTTGAAAATAATTCGTGACTGGATTAAGAGGCTAGGGTTGCAGTTGAACGAACCAGAATAATAGTATTGTCTAAAGAATCGCTGACTAGGCCGACCAGTCACCCCAAGCAGCACCCGTTCACGAGTATGACGCATGGACCAGCCATCATCTCCTTCGCCATATCAGAGGGAAGGAAACGACCCGCCCCACGACGACACCGCAAGCAATGACATTTTAGTGAGCATGACAAACCATAGTCTAGATACTGATAAAAATCACTACTAATTAAATTACCATGATAATCGCCACGCATTACTTTCAACTAACAATGGTTTGTTAATATTTAGCTTTATTAAAAGACAAAGAAGTTTGTGTGTATCTATTTAAATTCTAATGACACCTTAAGCCCATGACTGTTTGTCGTTTAGATAATCGTTGATCGTATAGTAGGCTTTCCTAATAAGGTGATTTTTTACAGTTAGCTTGAATTTATTTACAGGAAGGTCGATTACATGTATAGGAATTTTATTATAAAAACGTACACCAAGACCTTCGAACGAGTTGTGTATCTTATGTAATCGATGATAGGTACCAATGAGTTTAGATTTGTTTCTAGTATTAATATTGTGTACATCACTGTTTTTCTTATAGTCATTAATGTTGTGTCTAACAAACATAATATTAGCAAATATATACTGTGATGCAACAGTTAAAATACCTATATCTTTAAACAACTCTCGAAGAGAGACTCTAGCACCTAAATTGTACATTGAGCGGATGGCTCGTTTTTGTAGAATAAAAATCGTTTCAATATCAGCCGCCTTGCCCCAAAGTAGTATACCATAGGACATGACGCTATGAAAGTAGCTAAAATAAACTAACCTAGCTGTGTCCGTATCAGTGAGCTGACGTACCTTCCATACTGCATAAGCTGCCGAACTAAGTCTACCCGCAAGGCTATCTATCTGGGCTCCCCATTGAAGTTTACTATCTAATGTAATTCCTAAGAATACTGTTGAGTCTACAATACTTATGATTTCATTATTTATAGTTAGATTAGTGCCTAGTTGTTTTACATTTGGCATAGTAAATCTCACACACTTTGTTTTATTTGAATTCAGTAGGAGATTATTCGTTGTAAACCAATTCAATACATCATTTAGTGCCCTATTCACATCGTCAAAAACTGTTTTCTTACGATCGACTTTAAAAATAAGTGACGTATCATCAGCAAATAGAACTATATCACAGAGGTCTTTTAAATAATATGGTAAGTCATTTACATATATGAGAAAAAGTAGAGGACCCAGTATGGAGCCCTGCGGAACGCCCATAGTAACAGGTAATCCAGATGACCTCGCACCATTGACATCTACATGTTGAATTCTATCTTTCAAGTAGGAAACGATTAGTTCCAAAGCAATACCATTAACACCATAATGCCTAAGTTTAAGAAAAAGCGTGTTATGTTCTACACAGTCAAAAGCTTTTGAAAGATCGCAAAATACACCTATCGCATCTTGCGAATTCTCCCATGCACTAAATATATGTCTCAAAAGAGTTGCACCCGCATCAATTGTTGAACGACCCTTTGTAAAGCCATATTGTTCTTTGTGAAATAAATTATTTAGATTAAAATGGCTTTCTAGTTGTTGCAAAATGACTTTTTCAAAAATTTTACTAATAGCCGGTAAGATTGAGATTGGCCTAAAGTTACTTGGTTCGGTTGTACAACCCTTCTTGAATAAAGGTATTACTTTACTATACTTCATCAGGTTAGGAAAAACCCCAGAATCAACACATCGATTGAATGTTATTGCTAGAAATGGTGCTATATCAATTATAATAGTTTCTATTAATTTAACTGAAATCCCCCATAAGTCCCCTGTTTTCTTAGAGTTAAGAGACTTAAACGTTTTTATAATATCTGTGGGGTTTATGTATTCAAATTTAAATAGATTCTTACATTCATTTACATTGGCCCTTAACAACAGTTCAGACCCGGACGCACAAGAATTCAAGGTACTCGTTGTGCTAACTGGTACACTTGTGAAAAAGGTATTAAAAGATTCAGCTATGTCTAAATTGTTTGTTATAAACCTATTATTGATATTTAATTTTAAATCATTATCTCGAGGTTTACAACGTCCCGTTTCATTATTAATAATGTTCCATGTAGCTGTTATTTTATTATTTGAAGACTTAATTTTATCACTTATATACAAAGACTTCGCCACACCACAGGCTCTCCTAAAAATCCTTGAGTAATTTTTTACATATTCATGAAATTTTGGGTCAAAATTACCCTTTTTCACAGCATACAAATCATACAGCCTTTCCCTACTTTTGTATATTCCTGTTGTCGCCCAATCACAGAACGTCATTTTGGGCCGTTGCATTATTGTTTTTGTCTTAAATATACTGGTAAATTCGATTTCTATCATGTTGAATAGGTAGCCGTAAAGCTTATCCGGATCCCTTTGAGTCCAATCTAAATTGGAAACCTTATCCTTAATGTTATTACTAAAATTTAATAATCGGTTACTAGTAATGGGCCTGCATATGGTTTTGTTTACTTTATTTTCTCTCATACAAGGCAATGTAACAAATTGCCCACAGTGATCAGATGTTAAATCACTTAAAATTGACCTATTTAAATATTCCCCATTGCAAAAGATGTTATCTAAGCAAGTTGCCGAGTGAGAAGTAATTCTTGTGGGCTCAGAAAATAAGTGATTCAAGTCAAATGATTCAATAGGATTCAAAGAGTTACAAACATCCATCCATCCATCCATACTTACAAACTTTCGCGTTTATAATATTAGTAAGATTATGTGAAAAATATTCTTTGCATCTTTTTCAGACAAATATGATGAGTATGTTAAGTATACTTATTTAAAAAAATAAAAAAGCTGTGCTGAAAGTAACAAATTTACTACCAATCTACCAACACATCTACTAAATTCTAATAACAGTAAATTCCAAATGATTACATCATCGAAGACCCGACAATAGTTCCCAAACTAAATCAAAATATTTCAGGAAATCGAATCAAAATTCCTTTCAAAATTACAGAGAATAAACACCAGGGCTGAACTAAGTGACTATTGTTCTGTGGGGGTGAAACCACCCTTACGAAACTTCTTAGCGGGGGTTGTAATTAATTACACCCCTGTCGCAACAACCTGGGTGTTCTTATCCTTGAAAATTTTACTCAAATGTGTAGTTGTAATGTGGATCGATGTGGAGGCGATAAGAACACTGTATTGTTGTGTTTGACCTATATTTATATTGACTAATTATGTTTTTACGAGTTGTCGGTATGCAGAGAAAGAAACGAGCTAAAAATAGGTACAAATCCCAAACCATTCATCAAATTAAATTAAAAAGAATTTTAAAAACAAGCTTTTACTAAAATGCCTCGAGACGAATCAAACTAGTCCAAACTCGATGATGTTGCGACGCTTCCTTACAGAGTTCCTATGGCTACCTTCCAGCTCCGTCATCAGATCAGCTCCATGTCATTATAATATTGTATTGTCACGCATTATACATATGCTTGCAAAATTTCAGCAAAATCGGTTGAAAATATCTGCTTCAAAATTGAGTTGCAAGATTCCACCCGAACATACATACATACATACATTGCAAGTTAATAAAAACAATAAAAAGCTTGTAACATTTGAGTAAAAAATGCACGGCAGGTGGTTTAAGCGGTCGCCACGCCGCTTTCTACTGAGATGCGAATTTGTGTGATCCACAAATTGTTGTCCTGAGTCTAGGTGTTCTTTGTGTCCGTTTCATGTATGTTTGTAAAGTTTCCCGCGACACAGGGTGTATTTTCCTAAGACGGGATTTGACTTTTAATTAAAAAAATAGGCGTTATCGTTGCTATGAACATCTATGGCAGTCGTAATAACGACTATATATGTATATATATGTGGGCACTGACTTCCCTATTGGGAATATATATACTCACAACCAGTTCAACCTTCAAATTCAGCTCACCTACAGGGTTGAGGAACTCCTATGCCTGTCTCCCGTGGAAAAACTGATATCCAGGTTAAACTGGTTGGACTAGTAGCCGATCCCAAATAATATTGGGAAATATTTCGTATGCAGGTGGTTACCTGCATGACTGCTTCATGAAAATTATTAAAGTCGTTTCTTAGATTCAGAATAATTATATATATACAAGAATTGCTCGTTTAATAATCTAAGGATAAAAAACCCCCGACATAATAACCTGAGTTCCCTTTAAAAAGTAAATAACTTTTAAACGACTCAACCGATTTTCATAAAACATGTCTAAGAACACTCGCACGTAACTCACCTTTCATACAAAAAAAACTAAATTGAAATCGCTTCATCGGTTCGCGAGCTACGGTGCCACAGACAGACAGACAGACAGACAAACAGACAGACAGACACGTCTAACTTATAACACCCCTCTTTTTGCATCAGGGGTTAAAAAGGTATTAGATTACAGAATAATACTAATAATCGCTTTATTGTACACCAGATTACTTAACAAAAGTAACTTAAAGCCCGAAGGCAATCTCTTACAGGCAACCATGGGATGGAAAGAAAGACGTGGAAAGTATATGGTAGTGCCTCGTGTGTTAAAATTTGATTGAAAAAGAAGTATATATACATATTATATAAGGTAATAGTAACATCTAGTGTTGATGATTAAATAAATACGTAGAAATATTGATGAATAGGTATGCCATATAACTCCAGTGGAATTTGAGACCCAATTCAGAGCAAGGTTGGTTACGAGTCTTTGAGGTCTTCCAGGTAATACGCCTTCACTAGTCTCTTGAACGCAGCTAATGTCTGCGCACGTCTTATTGTTACTGGTAGGGCGTTCCACAACCGAACTGCTTAGACAGTGAAGAAGTGATCGAGGACTTTTGTACTATGTCCAGGCATTCTCAATTTCAGGTTCTCTGACGATGTCAACAATTTGGAGTGTGTGTCATGTAGAAAGGTGAATGTTTGGTTGTAACTGTTTACGCGGTTGTTAACGCGGAATTAAAGCTAAATATATTTCATAGCATTTATTGCTACTACAGATTATGCTAACATAAGCCTAACTTAAAAATAGACGGAAATTAAAAATGCAATATTCTGTCAACATAACTTCGGAGGTCAGCACTCGTTTTACTCGAGTGCCTTCTAGTCCTCACTTTGGAGTCGAGGCAGGTGGCACTTTGAGCGCTGACCTAAATACGCTCCTAACTTAATTGGTGAGTCTATTCCCGGTTCTGTCTGATGTTATTTTTGCACTGTTAATGGCCAGATCGATTGAGGCAGTGCAGATGAAAACGATGTAATCTTGGATTTAGTTTATATACTACCTAATTATTACAAGTATTGTAAATGTTAAAACCACAAAACTTTTTTTAACCGACTTCAAAAAAAGGAGGAGGTTCTCAATTCGTCTGTTTTTTTTATGTTTGTTACCTCATAACTTTCGACTGGGTGAACCGATTTAGATGATTCTTTGTTTACTTGAAAGCTGGTGCTTCCCATGTGGTCCCATTTCAATTTTGTCTAGTTGTGACATGTCGTCCATGAGAAAACCATATAAGTCTTCAATTTGCATTAAGTATGTGCACGACAAATTGACAAATAACTCAATATCACGCCAACCGATTTCGATGATTCTTTTTTATTTGAAAGCTGGTGCTTTCCGTGTGGTCCCATTTAAATTTGGTCCAGATTGAAGTCGTTTTTTTTTTGTTAAAATTTGTAATTATTATTTGATATAGAACCATCCTAAGTGACTCTACTCTGCCTGATGGAACGAATGACTACAATCAAAGAGTGGTGGACACCACACTTATTACGAATGCAGCGTGATGATCCACAACATGGCGGCCTAGTGAGGTACTTTTTCACGACGCGCTTAAAGGACCTGGGACCTTAGTGAGAGAGAAACACGGCGAACCGTTTAGTTCGAGAGCGTTTGTATACCAGGTGAGTTCCAAGGCCAGCACGTGTTGTCGTGTAGAGGAATCTGCCTGATGGAACGAATGAGTACAATCAAAGAGTGGTGGACACCACACTTATTACGAATGCAGCGTGATGATCCACAACATGGCGGAATAGTGAGGTACTTTTTCATGACGCGCTTAAAGGACCTGGGACCTTAGTGAGAGGGAAACACGGCGAACCGTTTAAATCGAGAGCGTTTGTATACAAGGTAAGTTCCAAAGCCAGCACGTGTTGTCGTGTAGAGGAATCTGCCTGATGGAACGAATGAGTACAATCAAAGAGTGGTGGACACCACACTTATTACGAATGCAGCGTGATGATCCACAACATGGCGGCCTAGTGAGGTACTTTTTCATGACGCGCTTAAAGGACCTGGGACCTTAGTGAGAGGGAAACACGGCGAACCGTTTAGATCGAGAGCGTTTGTATACCAGGTGAGTTCCAAGGCCAGCACGTGTTGTCATGTAGAGGAATCTGCCTGATGGAACGAATGAGTAAAATCAAAAAGTGGTGGACACCACACTTATTACGAATGCAGCGTGATGATCCACAACATGGCGGCCTAGTGAGGTACTTTTTCACGACGCGATTAAAGGACCTTATCTTAGTAAGAGGGAAACACGGCGAACCGTTTAGATCTAGAGCGTTTGTCTACCAATCTAAAGCAGTAAGTTCCAAGGCCAGCACGTATTGTCGTGGAGGGAAGGAGAAGGTATGACCTGTGGGAAGAGCTTCTCAGAACACTCTCTAAAGGCGATATCTCTTCTAAATCAGATTTGATAATATCCTTACAAAGGCTGCTAAGAAAAAATCTCCGCGTAAGTTGACCTCATAATATGTAATTTAGAAAAGTTACAACTTGTATGGAGGAGTGAGTGCAGTAACCTAAAAAAATTAACTATGGACTAGTTTAAATCATCAACAACCCATAACGTCCCACTGCTGGGCTTCGGGTCTCCTCTCAGGAGAGGGTTAAGGCCATACGTACCCACGCTGGCCAAGTGCGGGTTGGGGAGTGGCAAGACAACGCTGTGGCTACGTAATCTTGCCGTTGGATGTTTTTAAGCCGCCTAAAGGCCTCCAACTAAGCTTCACCATGGTCCCGGTTGTTATCATATGATAACAACCGTGACCTCCGAATCACGGAGATGCTCATGGTAACATGCCACTAGCGGTCACCCATCCAGGTACTGACCGCGCCGTCGTTGCTTACCCTCGGTGATTGTTTCTAATCACCGAGTGCAACTGGGCTATGTGCGCCTCAGTTTAAATAAATATATCAAACGACAAAATATTTAAAGCACGATTCTCCACGATTAAAAATCTGTTACATAATATTTAAATTAGGACACATTTGACACTTTACATAGTTCTATTTATACTTATAATAAAATGTAACAGGTCCAATTCTGTACATTAAAGATATTTTGAATTTTTTTTTGAGGGCTCTCTATAATCGATACTGAAGCCAAAACTGTATATTTTTTCATTTTTGTCTGTCTGTCTGTATCTTGACCGCCATTACGCTGAAACTACTGAATGGATTCAATTAAAACTTGGCATAATTTGAGTTCATGCTACGAGGTAGGACATGGGATACTTTTTATCCCGAAATTCAGCACGGTTTCTTGGAGAGAGGGGATGAAAGTCAAAATATGTACTTAGTTGTAATTCAATAACACATAGTCTGATTTCGTTCATTCTTTTTTTGCTAGAAAGAAAAAAATAAAAGATAACGGGAAAAGTTTCTTTTTTGTCCGCGACTGTACACTGCCTGTGGGAAGCTGATACAGATATATAAATATGGCGGTACGAAGTTCGCCGGGTCAGCTAGTTATATAATAAGAACAAAGAATCAATATACAAACTATAAAATTACTACACATAAGTTTTAAATTTGTTTCATGGACTTTTGTTATCCGACCACAAACAAATAAGTTTTCCCTTAATTGTACCTCAATGTAATTTAGTTATTGTAGCTACAGGTAGGGCTTCTTTTGAAGTACAGAAGCCTTGCAGAAGTATACAAATAAGTACACAACAATATGATTTGAATCGTGTTTATGTTATAATGGAATACGTATGTTAATACGTGGAGATTTCTTTGTGTGTAGCTTAAAACAGTTTACCAAGTTTTAGATGAATGTAAAATCATTAGGTACATATTATAAAACAAAATCCTTCGCCGCGTCTGTACTTATGTCTGTCTGTGCGCGATAAACTCAAAAGCTACTGCACGAATTTTAAAGCGGTTTTACCAATAGATAGAGTGATGAATTTATAAAATTTTTGATTATATTGACTGAAATATAACGATATTTGTTGAAGAAGTCGGAAACAATTAAGCCGCAGACCTTCTTATATTAGATTTTCCGTAAAGAATCTGTGCGAAGCCGGGGCCGATTGCTAGTTTGGAATATTTATGACTTAATAAGAGAAGAAGTATAAAAATATAATAAAAATAGCAACATGAGGTATCATCATCATCAGCTTACTACAGTCCACCGCTGGACATAGGTCTATCACATTGCACGCAACTCTATTTGTGGATGGCAGTTGGAAATACAAGTAAGGAATATGTTTATTTCTACTGTAAAGTTAACAGTTAGAATTGCCACCTGGCGGCTCGCAACTAAGATTTTTTTACAAATTTTTTATATAAACCTAGATCGTTGGATAGCTGATGAAACGTAGATATTTTTAAGTACATCTGCCGAACAGGCCTCATAATATTTTTTTAGATATCCATTGAAGAAAAATAAATGTTCTAAATTTTTAAATATTTTTTTAGTTTTAATCGTCTACAACAACTTATTTATTCATTTTACGTATAATATAGGTCATAAAGCATCTTATTTTACACGTATAATCAAATAATAGTAATAATACGACTTACACGTTTCAAAATATCTGAGCTGACAGTCGAAAATCGGGTTTTTTTTGTAAAAACAATTAAATTCAAATATCTCATTAACGGTTAGAATTAGGATAGGGTGTTTCATAGTGAAATCAGTCAGAAACAATGTAAACTACACGCCCTTAACCGGAATAGGTCGACTTAAGCAGTAACCCTGATTATAAACAACTGTTTAACTGCCTCGTTGGTCTCGCGGTTGGCGTGTACGACTGCTGATCATGAGGTCGCGGGTTGGATTCCCGAGTCGGACTAAATATTTGTATGATCTACAAATATTTGTTTCGGAGTTTGGGTGTATTCTATGTATAATATGTATGTATTTACAAAGGAAAAAGTATATATGTATTTGTATTAGTTGTCTTAGTACCTATAACACAAGCTCTGCTTAGCTTGGGACTGGATGGCGTTGTGTGTTAGATGTCCGAAATATTTATTTATTATTATTTATTTATTAATATGATCGACAGTTTTTATCGAATTTTTATACACTTGTGAAAAATCAATGCGTTCTTTAATGTTAATGTCAATATAGATATTGACTATTTTGAAATTTTGGTCTCAATTTAAAGAAAGACACGATTAAAGGTAAGATATAAACACTCTATTAACTTACTTACAAGAAGCTTAAGAATGATATCTCTGTGTTCTTTGTGTACGTACCTGAAACAACAACACATCAAGAAATTAACAATAATTTTAAGCGAAATAGCCTAAAAACGAACTTTGTCTAAGTACAAGCTAAAATTAATCGCGTAATCATACGCCAAAAATGCCTTACATCATTATGGAAAGGAGCTGAAGTCAAAGTCAAAAAGATTTTATTTTACAGGCACTTATGAATAGTCAATATTTTAAAAAAAAACATTGTTTAAAAAACCGACTTCAAAAACTAAAAAGTATAAAATTACTTTATTTGTATGTTCTACCTATTCATAGGTTTGAAGTCGGTGCCAAGCCAGATGTAATAGTAGGTACCACACTCGCTATATTTCGAGACGAACGTCAACGACGTCACCGACGCTTCGGTTGTTTTGTTCTACGCGAAGAGCAGCTATCCCGCTCAAGGTCACGCGCGGCGAGTGCGGTACCAACTATTACATTTTGGCTTGGCACCGACTTCAAACCTATGAATAGGTAGCACATACAAATTCAGTTGGTTTGTACTTTTTAGTTTTTGAAGTCGGTTTTTTTTAAACGATGTTTTTTTTACGATTTTTAGTCTTTCTCAAGTCTCTCATCATCATTTCACCTAAATAACTTGAAAGAATACGACTAAAGGTAACATACATACTGTATAGAATCGAAAGGATTTCAGGTATTTTTTGGTAACAATATCTCAAATGGACTATCTTCTATATAGGTTACTATAATTCAAGTGATTTGAGGTAAACTGACAATATCGTTAGGACCCGTTATTTAATATGAAATTAAATGATGTCTACAGAATATGAAGGCATGCAGACAATTGCTCTTATCTTTATTGCAGGCGCTCACATAAATTTGAGGGTTTCCTTCAATTTCCTTGGAATCCCATCATCAGATCCTGATATGGTGGCAATGGGACCAAATGGGGAGCATACCCTTTCGAATACAATCTGAATTCGAATTTTCGAAATCGGTTCATATTTGACGGAGTAATCAGTGTACATACATAAAAAAACGATGAAATTGAGAACCTTCCTTCCTTTTGGAAGTCGTTTAAAAATTGAGTGATTAGTCGCCACTCTTAAACTGCTAGACCGATATTAATCAAACATAGCTAAAAACCACCGCAAGGAAACTGACTTTCAAATAACAAAACCGCATTGAAATCAGTCCATCCATTTGAGAGCTACGATGCCGCAGACACACACACAGACAGAAACTTTTTGCGTCGGGGGTTAAAAATATGTCTTGTGTATTGTTTTATAGTACAGGTAATGAATAAGCAGGTGTTTTACCTAATGTTAAGCCATTACCGTAAAAAAAAAACTTGCAACGCTAAACATACAATTGTTTACTTTTCACCATCACACATAACACTGGTTTCCTTATTTGCCGCTGCAGTTATGAAAAATTTATATTATTTTAGTAATTAAAACTGTTTGCAAAAAACGTGCTTGAAATCACAAAGTCTACTTTTAATTAATTAAAATGTAAACCATTAAAATATTTAATAATACGTGTGTACGAGGCGCCTCAGATGTATTCATTTTCTCCCCCACTTCACAAAGGGGTGGTAAGGGGTCTCTCGGCTACCCTTAAAAGGCAACCTTTTCTGAATGACGGGGAATTGGAATGGAGTTCTTGTGGACCTTTTCAGTAATAGGAAATATCATAAGTATTTATGTTAAACGCGGTTCAAGTGTTTGAAACTCGAAAGACACTCTTTAAGGGGAAAAGTCACACTTTATGGGGTCAAGCTTTAATCTATTTGAATAAGGCTACAATCTTTGCTTCGATTAGTTAAGCGTCATGGGTTTGCTTAGTTATAATTGTATCTGCTAGTAGCAGGGGCGTTCTAGAATTAAAATCACTTGTACTTATTCCACTATATTATTCTTGTTTACACCTGACCGGTTTCGCCTTATGGCATCATCAAAGGGTACAAAATAGTGGAATAAGTACAAGTGATTTTAATTCTAGAATGTATTATATCAAGTGTCGACAATCGAGTATAAATTAGCAGGGGCGTCTATACCTGTAGTGCAGGGTATGCAGTGCTTACTAAAGGAAGGACGCTAGAGATGATGATAATGATTGCGCACAGGCGTCTCACGGGCTAGAGACGCTTCTGGCTAGTACCTTGAAATCTTTGTCTCTTAAGAAATTAGTGGTACTATACTCTGTCCATTTCTTTATTTTCTTTTTGACAGTTCAAGAAATTTTGAAATTAGTGACGCCCTCACCCATTACCGATTCGATTTGAAACGAATAGCGATTTTATTTATGAAGAACTTTCAATCTATTTAATTAAATATTTTTTGTTGAAATATTAATTATTCCTTCATTAGTTTTTTATATTATGTAAGAAATAAACAAAAATATAAATAATAAATCAGTATATTAGATGAATGAACAGAGTTATTGTTCTTTACTCTTGGTTTGATCCTAAATTCCAAGATTTCGACTTAATTCCTTGCAAAAATTCAATCTTGGAGTCATAGATACTATTTTTATTTCCTTTTTTTATTAAATTTACAGAAAAAATACTTACATGAAGTCAAATTATTTTTATTATATGATCGATTTATCGTATTTCAAGTACTGTTTTATAGTCTGTAGTTGTTTGTTATGCACAGACCACTTCACTAAAGTACCGTCACCGTCAATAAAGTACGACATTACTGTAGTACATAATTCCGAAAAAAAAAATGGTACTTTATAGGCGTGAGCTGTCAAAAAGAAAATAAACGAATGGACAACGTATAGGAATAAATATTAATTCAGTGGCTTTAGCATTTAGACAATCACATTTAAGTTTAATTCTTCATCTTCCTAACCATCATTATTCCCAAGATTTGGGGTCGGCTACTAGTTCAACCGGTTTTACCTGAATTTCAGTTTTTACACGGAGCGACTGGCAACGGACCTTCGCAACCCTGAGGGTGAACTAAATTCGAAGGTTGAACTAGTTGGAAGATTGTTATATTTGAGGGCACTGACTCCCCAATAACGATTGCCATAGATGTTCATGACAACCGGGACCGACGGCTTAACGTGCTCTCCGAGGCACGGGTGGGTAACCCCGCCATCTTCCATACTCCGGGCTGCTATTAAGAATTTCTTGTAAGAAAACCCAACAGTAGTCCGACCAGGGAATCGAACCCGAGACCTCTTGATCCGCAGTCGCTTACGCTAACCACTAGACCAACGAATTAGAGTATTATATTATTTTTCCAGTCTTTTGAATAAAAAGTTGTATTTTTTTAGCATTAGAAGGTGTAGTTCACATTCTGCCGACCATAACTTTCAGATTGCTCACATAATTCGGAAAGCGCTTATACGCTTTTTCGTTACCAAAGTACATGAATTAAAACAACTAAACTTATGTATTTCTTTTAAAAAAACTACTTCTGCACTACGAATTCACTTCACGGAAGACTTTACAGACATTTATGAAACAGGCACAAAAATCACCTAGACTCAGAACGACAACATGTTCAAGGTTGTAGGTACTATATATTCAAGATAGTAGAGCCACGCTGAGTTCAACACAAACAGGCTGGCTCGATCGGGGCGGTACTACCCTCACACAGAAGATCAACCTAAAGTGACAGCATTCATACTGTCGTGTTTCATTGATGAGTGCGAGACTGGACGCCCCATTTGCAATGAGTATAGTGGCCATGTGGATTGGACAAGGCGTCTCCTGTCACTTTGGGAGCAGCCGACGATAATGAGATTATCGAGATGGGCTGCAAGCGCTCAAGAATCCGCCACCAAAAGATAAAAGATTACCTTAGGGTAACGTCCGCCTTTTCTTGGTCTAGAGAACTGCAAAAGCTGAGTTCCCTTTTTAAAAAAATGTGAATCACACAAAGTGTTGTACCACGTAGAAATCTAACTCAGAACACACAGCGCAGCAGAAAGCGGTAAACTGTCGCTTGAAACACTACACCGAACAATTATGTAGATACATTATATATATGTATATGTGTAATACAAAAATACCACACCTGTTATTGTGTATAATAACTTCAAGGGTACATGGGATAAGTGGTCGGTACCTCGGGGGTATTTAGTTAGGGTACACGTATTATAGCGATGTAAACTAACTCAGCGTAACTAGAAGCTCGAGGCTGGCATCCAATTATAACACGTTAACAGGGACGTGGAGTTAACGTGAGATGTCCCTGGCTAGCTAGACGGTATTAAATTAACTTGATTGATATCATGCAAGTGGATATTACGTGCCATTCATACAAATTTTATAAAAACAAAGACAACGCCCGAATTCGGAATATATATATATATATCCTGTGTCGCGGGCGACTTTACAAACATACATAAAACGGACACAAATAAGACCCAGACTCAGAACAACAATTTGTGGACCCACAACACTTGGCGCAGTAGAAAACGGCGTGGCGACCGCTTGAACCACTAAGCCAACTGTGTAGTCTCATATAGAAAGTAACTTAGTTCGTCTGTCTATCTGTCTGTCTGTAACGCTTTCGCGGCTAAATAGCTTTACAGATATTGATGATTTCCTTATATAGATAGATTGGACCCTGAAGAAGGACAAGCATTTTTTTGTAACGATAACCGAAATACACGCGGGCAGATCTGTGGGCAAATGCTAGTACAATATAAATTAACAATGTCGGAAGCAAACAAGTATCGATAGTAAGCGAAGTATCAATAGACCGAAATGCGATGCGAATCCGACCAGTCACAAATTTACGGGAATTAACGCGATCACTTATTCAAAGATATTAAATACCTCTGATTTACCTGACGTTTCGACAAGGTTGCACTGGCCGTGGTCGCAGGCTGACTGTCCGACAACGTCAGGCAAAATAATAATTATTATAAACTTTCTTTATTCAATAGAAGATCCAAAACAATACAAATAAAATGTTGTTTACCTTCACCATTTCAAAATCTATCAAGTAGGTCAATGTCTGGACGCGCGTCACGCAGCCCAAGGTTCTATACCTGGATGATGTATTAATAACATATATCGTAATATACCTACTAAGTCATCGATACCAAATCGTTACAATTCATCATCATTTTTTTCATCAACAACCCATAACGTCCCACTGCTGGGCTCGGGTCTCCTCTCAGAAGAGGGTTAAGGCCATACGTCCCCACGCTGGCCAAGTGCGGGTTGGGGACTTGGCGTTGGATGTTTTTAAGCCGCCCAAAGGCCTCCAACTAAGCTTCACGACTGTTATCCTACGATAACAGCCGGGACCGACTACTTAACGTGACCTCCGAATCACGGAGACGCTCATGATATCATGCCACCAGCGGTCACCCATCCAGATACTGACCGCGCCGTCGTTGCTTAGCTTCAGTGATTGTTTCTAATCACCGAGTGCAACTGGGCTATGAGCGCCTACGTTACAATAATCTAATCAAAATTCTTATCTTATTACTATCATTCCAAAGTAAGGGTTAACATTTGTTCATGAATCAAGCCAGGATAGGCGAACAGAATTCGATACAATTTTGTGCAGATATAGATTATAAAGTTGGTAATAGTTTAAATTGAGACAATTCATTTTAAGTTCGGTAACCTCTCTCACTTTGTGAAAAGCAAGAGAAGAATTGCTTAATGCTGGATTTCTGACAGGTTATGGTAGAATTCCGATAAAGCCGGTTCATTTGGATCAATCAATAAATGAATGTAATGAAATTTTTATTTTTGCAATTAGGTTACAGGAACACTTTTGCAAGTCAAAGGAACTATTTTTGAACAGAATATTTTGGCCTTTTTGAACTGGACTAGCTCTGAGAAGAATTGACGAAACAAACTCAGGGATCATCGTCTCCTTTAAAGTTCAGACAATCTTCTTAGAGAATCTAGTTCTCGCAAAGAACATTCTATCGGTAAATTAAAAAGCGATGAATATAATTTGAGTCACAACTATCATGATTTGGTATAAATATAAAAAAACAACACCTATAATTAAAGGTGCAATAGTATCAAATTATAAATTTCGACACATCAGTCATTAAAAATAAGTGTTGCAAAAATTATGTCTCCTGCGGCTAAAAATAACAAAACAAACTAACTAAACTTGCTAACTAAACATGTTAGCGAAAAGTCGCAGGAGACGGAATTTTAAACGAACATCAAACACATTACACGAAAAGCAAAAATCTTTTATCTACTCGACAAAATGACTTATAGTACACTTACTTACTTACTTTTATAGTATAAATAAATATGAATAATATAGGTATTAATGTTAGTTTAGTTCAGTTTCATTATACGAGAAGTATACGCTCCGATATTTTCAGTCCGCTTTGGATAATATGTTTGCTTGTTAAAATTAACAAAACAGCGATACTGTTTTATATTTTTAAACACCAAACGTCAAATATTTATCAAAATATGGGCGTGGCCTAACTGTTTTGTTAATTTTAAAGCCGGGTCTCCTTCGACACTGTTTTATGTTTTTAAACACCAAACATCACATATTTATCGAAATATGGGCGTGGCCTAACTGTTTTGTTATTTTTTAAGAAGCAAACGCGTTATCAGAAGCTTACGGAAAACATTCCCATGTTCGCCTGCAAGGGGGGGAGAGGGCAATTTCATTTGCTAACATAGGGTTCTGCATTTACCACATAACATTCTCCATTTTAGTCGTTGCGGAGGTAAAGATTAATCGTTTTGATTTACAAATCGGATGTTATCGACTTGCTAACCAGTGATCAATTTCGTTTTAATTAAGTAGCTGATACTTATTCATACATTTTTTATTTAATTATTTTATGCTTCTCGTATAATGAAACTGAATTGAACTTATATTAACACTAGTATTATTCATATTTATACTATAAAGGACAATTTAAATAATATTAAAAGGTTGTGGAGGGAACGGGTGTTATGTCCCTCCAACACAAAGGGAGGATCCTCAGACCAGGTGAGGTGATCATGCCTGGCGGGCCTACTGCCCAATGGTTGATGTTGGGATGTTGTATATATCACAATCGGCTCGAGAACTTTCACTGCGCGATTCAGGATTGGTAGTTTCTTAGTTTCCTTCGTTACTCCGTAGTTCAGTGTAACTTCGGTAGATGGCACTGTATTATATTTCTGTTGCGCTGTATGTGGAAATCGCCACAAGGTTACCTAACATCAGCACTATGAGCCATTAAATTATTTCCAAAATGAAATAACTATTTTGTTAGTCATTTCGGATCTGTAACGACATTTGTTTTTTATGTCATGTTCTATTATGGAATGATTTTCCAATCCGTCAATCAAAAACAAAAAGCGGCCAAGTGCGAGTCGGACTCGCCTATAAAGGGTTCCGTAGCAGCAAGAAACATATTTTTTTTTTTTTTAAATGAGTTGATTGAAAGAAAGACAAATTGCGGTTTCGATGTATGACGTATTAAAAAAAAACTACTTATAAGATCTCGTTCAAACAAATTTTCGGTGGAAGTTTGCATGGCAATTTACATCATATTTTATTTTAGTTTTATCATTCTCTCATTTTAGAAGTTACAGGGGGGACATGTTTTACCACTTTGGCAGTGTCTCTCGCGCAAACTATTTAGTTTAGTATAAAAATGATATTAGAAACCTCAATATCATTTTTAAAGACCTATACATAGATACCCTGTAGGCATGGGCTTGATGAAAAAAAAAATTGTTGAGTTTCAGTTCTAAGTATGGGGAACCCCCAAAAATTTATTGTTTTATTGTAGAAAATCTTAATGCGGTTCACAGAATACATCTACTTACCAAGTTTCAACATTATAGTTCTTATAGTTTCCAAAAAATGTGGCTGTGACATACGGACGGACAGACAGACAGACATGACGAATCCATAAGGGTTTCGTTTTTTGCCATTTGGCTACAGAACTCTAAAAAGGTCACCATTAGGCCTCGGTTAGAATAGTACTCAATGCTTTGAAGTATCGATACTTCCGTTTCGATACTTTTATGAGTACGATACTTTTTATTCGATGCTACTCATGAGTACAGTATCGATACTTTCTAATCGACACCGTATCCCTATGTTTGATGTTCGTGTGTGACGTTTGTTTAAAGTCGCAAAAGACGGCAATGGTCTGCTAACATGGTTTGCAAAAACATTTCTTTAGTTTCTTTTGTTATTTTTGGGAGCAGGAGACAGGCCTTAACAAGCAAACATGTTATCCAAAGCGGACTGAAAACATCCCAGCGTATACTTCTCGTATAATGAAACTGAACTGAACTAACATTAATACCTATATTATTGATGTTTATACTATAAAAGTAAGTAAGTAAGTGTATTATAAGTCATTTTGTCGAGTAGATAAAAGATTTTTGCATGTTCGTTTAAAAGTCCGTCTCCTGCAACTTTTCACTAACATGTTTAGTTAACAAGTTTTGTTAATTTGTTTTGTTAATTTTAGCCGCAGGAGACACGCCTTTTTAAATTTTGGAATGAAATTTATAAAAATAAATATTAGACTGAATAGAACGATCCTTTACCTAAAATGCATTGTAAAAAACACAAGTTTCCCCTCCAGTTTTCCTCGTTAAAATATTATTTTTTACAATGAGTGCCGCGTACGTTTCCCGATTTGAAGCTGTGTTTCTCTGTACACATCCGATAGGCCCAAAATGTCCCGCGATTAGGCCGCCCATTATATGAAAAAGTCCAAGGCCTTCGTGAGCAAGTGAGTGAAGAGATATTCACAAACAAAATCCGTCGATGTCTTACCAGATCGTGAAAAATTGAAAAAGACGTCTGTTGCAGAGGATAAACGTATTGTGCAGCTGTTTGCCAGGAATCCTTTATTATCACTTCGCTCTGGGCAAGAAAAGTTGAAGAAAAAGGGTTTAATGATATTATTTGACACTATCAAAAGGCGTTTAGTTGTAAATGGCGTGAAATATCGAAGCAATGTGAAGAGAACTCTCCTTTCTGAAACGCAAATTGAAAAGGCTGCATTGGGCGTGCGTAAACAAAGACCATGATTGGGACAAGATATTTTTTTCTGATGAAGCTTCATTTTGGGCAACCTGTTACTCGACTCGAGCTTGGACTACGGCTGACAATAGACTGATGGTACGCTAAAATACCCTTTAAAGGTGCATGTTTGGGGATGCTTCTCAAAAAAGGGTATCGGAAATTTGCACTTGTTTACCGGTACTTTGGATGCTGAGAAGATGACGAAAATTTACGAAAAAGCATTATTGCCGTCGGCTAAAAAGATGTTTCCACACCAAAATGATTTCTGGATTCTGCAAGAAGATAATGATCCTAAACACTGAAGTCGGCTCTGCACCACTTGGAACGCGGAACGTGGTATTACCGTTTTGGATTAGCCCTCACAGTCCCCTGATGCCAATCCAATTGAAAATGTTTGGGCGTGGTTGAAGCTTAAACTAAGGGCAAAAAATGTTGTGACCGTCGCTAACCTCACTCGTGAACTGAAGTTCGCGTGGAGGTCTTTACCTCGCAGCTATGCTGAAAAATTGGCGGAAAGTAAGCCGCGAAGATGCCAAGCGATTATGGATAATAATGGAGATTGGACACCGTATTAATATAAAGCATCAAACAGCAATAAAAGACTTATTTGATTACAATTTATCGTTTAATATTTCTAAGATTTTCATTAAATTTTACCGGTCACGCTCTTTTCGCACAATATATATCGAGAAAGAACTTCAATATAGAATTATAGATATATTATATATATACATATATAGAAATTCAATATGTACACCACGTACATATTGAATTTACTTTTCCAAGATTATTATAAGTAGGACGTACTTTTTCTATTTACAAGAACGCATCTATAAATACCGTCTGTTTAAATATTAACTTGGGTTCTGCGGTCCTTATCCACCGCCCGCAGTAAAACATTAGATAAGTCTAACACCTCCCCTGGATATTCTTAAACGTCAAGTTATTACTGTTTAGTACGCTATTCCCCTGGATAACAATTTAATGAAATGTCACTACAAAGAGCAGTATATTGTCACTTAACAAGGTTCTTTCTCGATATATATTGTCTTTTTATGGAATACGAGGGTAATGGAAAGATGTTTCACCTGGTGGTAAGTGACAACCTACTGTCTGTTTATACCTGAAACTTAAAAGGCAAGTCGCGTCCTTTGATTCAACCATCTACAGCCTGACCTGGTTTAACTTTTCAATTTTTTAAATCTTTTCGGTTTTCCCCTTTAATGTATTATATACTAGTTGTTGCCCGCGGCTCCGCCCGCGTGTATATCAGTTATCGCGGCAAATAGTAGCCTATGTGTTATTCTGATGTATAAGCTATATTACTGTAAAGTTTCATCCAATTCCGTTCAGTAGTTTTCGCGTGAAAGAGTAACAAACATCCATCCATCCATCCATCCTTCTTACAAACTTTCACGTTTATAATATTAGTATAGATATAGATGTGTTTAGAAATATAAAGTATGTTTATCACCAGTCTGATTCCACCAACAGCTGTGCACGAGGTCTCAGGTTCGATTTCTGGGTCGACCTGAATGCGTGTGTGATCTTTTTTTTATGTATGGGCCTGCCAAAATGACTCTAGTCTACCTGATGGAAAGTATAAGTAGAATCCAAGAGTGGTGGTCACCATATTCACTGCGAATGCAGACAATGCAACAATGCAGATGCTTCCGCATCATTGGGCCTCCGGATCTACAAATATTTGATTCCAAATTTGAGTGTTTATATTTCTAAATGTATCTATTGGATTGTAAAACTAAAAAGAAACTAGTATATTATTATTTTATCAGTCAGTTTTCGCAGTACAAGCTCTGCTTAGTTCCAAACTACATTTCATTGTATGTTAAATGTCTGAAATATTTATTGTAAAATTATTATTTTTATTACTGAATAGGTTCTACCTCATTTTAAATCAGAAGGACGTGTGTGAGATCTGAAAAATATTAGTGTTATTAGAGATTAGGTGTATCAATTTAAACAGTATAGAATTCCTTTTTGCCGGCATTTTAACTAAATTTTTGATTATTATATGAATATTTATTGGAATATACCATCAAAACCAACCACGTCCCAATTACCAGATGGATGGCTCACCTGCCCATCGGTGCGGACAAATATAAACAAACCGGACATTGAACTGCGATCTTTGCGAACAATATGCTTTATTGATCGCTTTGATCTTTAAACGAACTGGAAACTATAAAAAAGTATTTAACTAAGCAGTGTTGTAATTGGTTAAGATATGTTAGTTGCGTTAAGGAGTAGTAGGACCACATCGTAGTGAACCTACTTTTTGCACTTGTCATCAAGAATTCGTGTAAATGTTACCGTCAGATTGTCAAAACCGTTAGATTGTAATCTATCTCGCGAGATTGCAAACAGTCGAAAGATAGTGAAATCGTAACGACGACGTCATGCGCTGATTGGTTGAACAGCATTATTATGTCCCGCGCCGACATATTTGTTTCTTAATTCGTCTTTGTGGCCAAATGTTATGTATTTTTGTCATTGTGATTTTGAAAATAACGCATAGCTTTAGCATTAGTGATATAAAATTGTTGTGACAGTAAATGTAATTTGTGATTAATCAAAGAAGTTCTAACCTAGCTCTATGGCCATTGAACGGCCTACTGTAAAACCAACCAATCAGGGACAGTTGACAATTTGACGTGCATAAGCAGTATATCATAGTTGACAATCTATCGATAGTTTGCAATCTTGCTAGGAAGATTATAATCTAACGGTTTTTACAATCTTACGGTGACATATATAATCCAAGTGGTTAGAAATCCCTTAAAAGTAACAAATTTAACACATGAAAGCTCTTTTAACCGACTTCAAAAAGGAGGAGGTTACTAATTCGACTGTTTTTTTTATGTTGTTACCTCATAATTTTCGATTGGGTGAACCGATGTTGATGATTCTATTTTTTAAAAGCTGTTGCTTCCCGTGTGATCTTCGACTTGGTCCAGTTCTTGAAGTCGTTTTTCTTTTTAAAATTTGTGATTATTTAAATTACAACTACTGAACTTTTCTCTAAAATATATGTGAAAGTAGCTTGGTCTGACTGTCTGTCCGTTACGTTTTCACGGCTAAACCGATCCTAATGTAATTCGGCATGAACATACTTTGATTCTTGAGGAAGGACATAAGATACTTTTTAATGTGATAACGGCTCAGCTCGCATGTATGTCACATGCGAGCTGAGCCGCGAGCGAAAGCTAGTCTATGATATCTATACATCTTGTAAATAAAGAAAGCATAATTCTTTCTATACATCTATACAAATAAATGAAATTGGAGTGTCTGTTTGTAATATTAAAATAACCGCTTTTTACTAAATGCAGATGTATGTATACACGGTACTTAAACCAAAATATTTTCTGTCTGTCTGTAAGTTTATTCCGGCTAATCTCTGGAACGACTGGACCGATTTTGACGGGACTTTCACTGGCAGATAGTTGATTATGAGGAGTAACTTTACCACCACTTTTTTAGACTAGCTTTGCCCCGCGGTGACACCCACGATTGAAAAGATACAACAATAACCGCGGGTAACACCGCGGGACTCAGCTAGTATATCATAGAACCATATCTGCGTAATACATTTTCAGACTACCGCGTGTAAAATTTACCAAGTTTCCATTACGACTGTGTCTACTTATTTACGATCTTGTTGCTGTAAACAACCAAGCAGTAGAAATATCAGCTGCAATCTCGATAACTGTCCTTGTATTGTCAAATTTCTAATCAATACACTCGTTAAATATTAAACGGCAGTAACCATTCCCCTGGATCGCTGCCAGATCTTCACCTCTGTGGGGTGACCATGAGATGTTGTTTACTAAGATGAAACAATAGAAAATCTTTTTTAATAACCTTTTGTTTCAAGTTCAAACAGTTTGTTAATTGTAATAAGATTTGTTTTCGTTTTCTTTGTAACAGAAATCGGCGGGGTGTCGAATGTCTGTTTGGTGAATTTGATGTTTATTTTGTAACCAATATAAGTTGGAATGTTATTTAATCGACGTTTGACTCATAATAGATTAAAATATAACATGCTCATATTATGCTTTCTTTATTTACAAGTAAACTATACAAATAAATATAAATTGAAGCGTCTGTTTGTAATTTCGAATTAACAGCTTGTCACTAAATTTCTATGAACGTGTATACGGCACAAGAAAACTGATGTAACAGTTTTCTTTTTTTATATTTTTCTGTATGTTTCGGCTAATCTATGAAACGGCTGCACCGATTTTGACAAGACTTGACAGTTGATGTAGTAGTGTAGTTGTAAATATACAACAAACCCGCGTTTGTTATATCGCGCTACGCAGCTAGTGTTAAGTATTAATAATATGATGAAGCTTCTTCTTTCTTGAGAGGCCTTTGTTCAGCTGTGTATAGCGATAGGCTGACGATGAAGACATATTCCTCTTTAGTATACATATAGTATACATCTACACTAATATTATAAAGCTGAAGAGTTTATTTGTTTGTTTGAAGCGCTAATCTCAGGAACCGCTGGTCAGATTTGAAAAATTATTTCAGTGTTGGATATTAGGTACATTTATCGAGGAAGGCTACAGGTTACATATCATCACGCTACGACCAATAGGAGCGGAACACCAATGAAGAATGTTTCAAAAAGGGGGAAAATTATCACGCTACGGGCAAAAGGAGACGCAAACGAGGTTGCGTGGATCAGCTAATAGTATATTTATAGTACACAATTAATGAGATTTTTATGAAACCTAATAATAACTACACAGATTTTACACACGGCCATCTGACTCCGAACTAACACATAACCTGCACTATATGACAATAAGAAATAATCTTTAACAACAGTTTTATTTTTATATAGTCAAAACATATCATCAACTTTTAGTCAAAATATTTCAACAACATACTTTGAACAAAAGAAAAAATGAAAAATATACTGTAAAGCTTTAGTTTGCGTAAATGAAAAACTATTTTTGTATACATTTGCCTCGGTGGCGTAGTGGTAGCGTATGCGACTGCTGTGCTTGAGGTCTCGGGTTCGATTCCTGGGTCGGACCAAATGTTTGTATGATCTGCAAATATTTGTTTCGGAGTTTGGGTGTTTTCTATGTATAATATGTAATTATAAGTAAACAAAAAAAGTATATAGGTATGTATTTATATCAGTTGTCTAGTACCCATAATACAAGCTATGCTTAGCTTGGGACTAGATGGCGTTGTGTGTTAGATGTCCAAAATGACCAAACCGAAACCCATAAATACTTTCATTTAAATTACGTATTTTTTATTTTTTGTTATTTTTTTAAGTGCTGTTGTAACGCATACTGGGTACAGCTAGTTTACTAGAAAATAGTCTATAAAAAAATTACTACCAACAGTTTTATTCATAGCATGGCGTGGGAACAAAAGAAATGTTTAACCTTCGTAAGTTGTGTGAATATTTTTAATTTGTTTATTTCTTGTGAAACAATCAAGGTACGTTTTATACCTAGTTACAAAATAGCTAAATTAACTTTGAGTCAAGGTCAAATCGCATCATACTTACTAATAATAGGTATTTACCTATGAAATTGCCGTTTTGTATGCAATAAGTGAAAGTACTTATTTTTTCAAACTTTTTTATTTCTGTTATTCGAAGTAATCACCCATGCAATCGACGCATCTTTGCCAACGCATTGGCAGTTTATTGATGCCTTCTTGTAAAAATCAGCTGGACGGGAGGCAACAAACTCTTTAAAGGTATTTTGTACTGCCTCTCGGGAATTGAATTTTTTACCCACTAAAAAGTTGTCTAAATTTTGGAAAAAGTAATAGTCGGTAGGTGCAAGGTCTGGTGAGTATGGCGGATGAGGGAGAGCTTCCAACCCTAGCTCTTACAGCTTGGAGACTGTCTGTTGCGCAGTATGGGGTAGCGCGTTGTCGTGAAGGAGCAGTGGGGACGACCGATTGACCAAAGCTGGTTGCAGATGTGCAAGCTTCTCCATCAATCTCTCCAGTTCTTCACAGTACACATCTGCATTAATGCTCATGCCATTTTGTAAAAAGCTGTGGTGAATCACACCCGCACTAGACCACCAAACAGTGACCATCATCTTTTTGGAGGTCATTTTTGGTTTAGGGCATTGCTTTGGTGCTGAACCAGGGTCTAACCAACTTGCTGAGACCTTGCACCTACCGACTATTACTTTTTCCAAAATTTAGACAACTTTTTAGTGGGTAACGAATTCAATTCCCGAGAGGCAGTACAAAATGCCTTTGAAGAGTTTGTTGCCTCCCGTCCAGCTGATTTTTACAAGAAGGGCATCAATAAACTGCCAATGCGTTGCCAAAGATGCGTCGATTGCATGGGTGATTACTTCGAATAACAGAAATAAAAAAGTTTGAAAAAATAAGTACTTTTAGTTACTGCATACAAAACGGCAATTTCATAGGTAAAGACCTAATATTATAAAGGTGAAATTTTGTGAGTTTGTATGTTTGGTACTTCTTCACGCGCAAACTATTGGACCGATTTTGATAAAATTTCGTATGTAGGCAGAGCTGACACTCTGGATTAACACATAGGCTACTAGTTTCCGTAAAAAACAATATACACGCGGGCGGAGCCGTGAGCAACAGCTAGTAATAAATACATACCAAAATAATTTAAATTAAGCACAGTTTTTTTTTTGTGATAACCTAGCAGACGTCACTTGAATCGCAAGAGTCACAGAATCTTCGCAGTCTTTCTTCTGAAAATCCGGTTCTCCGGTGACCTCAATCACTCGGTAGAAGCAACTAAGGAATGACTGAACATCCATTTACTATGGTCGCAGCTTGTGCCTGTATGTGTTGGAGCATATGGCTAGCCCGCGAGTGAAATACCGTACTATTCTTGTTACTAAGAAATGCCACAGCACGTTCTCACAGAATGTAGAAGTGTGACAGATAACGTGTAGACATCCTCCAATCAATCAAGATCACTCACAGCAACATGTAGCGATATGAAACAGCTGCTAAGATTATGGGATGATCTAGGATGATTGGAGTAAGAAGATGACAAACCCACGAACTATGGCCCAATCAAAAGGCTAAGTGCGGAAACAGCCCGAGAAAATCAAACCAATTGTTGTTACTAATACTACTAATGACCACGTTCTAAAACAAATTTGTTGTCCCTACAAATCTGAATCTATGGTCACCCTACAGGTGCTATGTAAACAATGTCTGAATCATAGATTGTAGACGAAAAAAATTGTAAACATTGGCACAAGTTCGGTGCCGTGATGCGACATTTCTCAGATTAATATCAACAGTCTAGTCTAAACGCTAATATTATATGTCATTGATTCTATAAATATAGCATGAATTTTGTTTAGTCTTTCTGGTCCTTTACACACTGTGCAAAAGATTTGCAGCATACTTTTTGTTTTTTTAGCACGAAATATTATAGAAGAAAAATGATTTATTCTGACACACACAGGATTATACATGGTTATATACAGAATTAAGGGAATAATAATAATAAAACTTTATTTCTCTCACAGGAAGGTACAATTTTGGTTCCATGAGATGTAGGTAAATACTAAACAGCTTCTAAAAAAATTCCTTGTGAGAGCTGAAGTCCATACTAGGCTCGAAGCCTGTGTGACAGAATCTCCAGGCCCACCCTACGGCCGACAGAATATTTTATTTTATTTTATTTTATTAAATAGGCTCATCAAAATAATACATAAACAAAAGATAAAATGCAACTGCACCTCCAAAGAAAAGAAAAGAATGGAACACAAGCAATTATAGTGCCCTGTGCAGTACCATAAAAGGTACCAATTGCTGTAACCTGAGTGTCTGGTATTACGATCGGGCCCGTGCCTGATGTCGTCGGTCTTTCCGTGTCCGATAGTGTATTTTTGAAGTAGATATATCGACACTAATATTATAAATTCGAAAGTAACTCTGTCTGTCTGTCGCACTTTCACGGCTGAACTGGTACACAATAAAATTTGGCACTGAGCCATTTTCATTCTTGACGAAGGATAGGATAACCTAAACAAACGCGAGCAGAGCCGCGGGCAAAAGCTAGTATTTAAAAAAATATGATATATACATATATAAAACAAGTAAAATAAATATATTTTAGGAGAATAAAATTAACCGAACTATCAGCCAATTTTATACCTTCTCAGATTACGGCTCGGCGACAAACCAAATACTGTCATATTTAATCTGTGCACAAACTGTGTTGAACCTTTACGTCCCTTGTTGATGACAAAGGAAGAGGAACAGCGGGAATAACTTTATTATATGTTTTTTTTTTACTTTCACTCCATGATTGACTCCATAATTATTCAGACTTATGGGAATAAGCTTACGCGATGACGTAACATAGACTGTGACAAGGCCAACATGGTTGACACGTTATGCAACTCAAAGGTGTGGAGTATTTACTATGTGGCAATAATATAAGATGCCTAGACTGAATTATATACATTGAAATAATTAATAAAGTCTCGGTTTGAATATTCTAAATACATTACAATTTTTAGCCAAAACATAAATATATAATTTAAGTGTTTTTGCACAATGTAGTTACTAATTTCACTTGAGTACCTTGTACTTTCAAATTATGAGAATCTATCTTTCTAGATCATTCTTTGTTTTCCATAAATTATAAGTTTTTCCAAAACATTACCAGCAATCAATTTGTTGCAAATGATTCGCCATCTATATTCCTTTCCTAGATATAATTTATAATGTGACCTGCATTTTTTTAAGTCTGGACACGTGACTCTACTCTGCCTGATGAAAAGTATGAGTAGAATCCAAGAGTGGGGGCCACAATACTTATTGCAAATGAAGGTAATGCATCATGGCTTACATATGGTGGCCTGAGATGCTTTTTTACACCCCGCTTAAATGACGCGGTATAGCGGGAGGGAAACACATCATAATGAACATAATAAAGCTTGCACATTAAACGCGCGTGGTTGATTCGTGAAACACTTTCAGCCGCTACTGTGGTACTTATTTCGGCGTTTACTACATTTATATCTTGTGATAATAGCCACCTTAATTTTAGACCACCATTTTGTTTATGAGCCACGTGACACTTATGGATTACACGTTAACCCTAACCTAAAATAACCTTTGAAAATGACGGACTTACAGACAATAGTCAATCCTTATTTTAGAAACGACTTTGATTTAATTTAACAAACATAAAAAATACAATCGAATTCATAACCCTCTCCTTTTACCTAACTGCACCAAAAGCAGGATTATTTCCTTATACGCCTGATCTCTCGGTCATTGAATAGCCATCCCATCGGATTATGAGACTAAGAGGGCAAAGAATGGACCTATGTTTGCGCACACACTGGTGCACTATAGTATCTCCGGCGTATTTGGCTGGTCACCGTGGAGACTGGCTGACGCGGTCTAAATCTTCTACGAGTATATTTCATTAACACGCTGTATAGCCTGAACGCCCTGATGGATCTTAGCGTTTAAGGTGTGTTCACACTTGTCTCAGCTCTCAAAATAACACTAGTTATTTCACACTTCTCTGTCTTTCTGCTCTACTGTGCCCAACAGGGTCCATAATTGTTACTTAACATTACTTTTTAGAAACTATAAAACTACATTATGGAAACAATAAAGTAGAGTATTTGAAATCGCTGGTTTATAAATATGTTAACAAATTTTCACGTATTTAGTATATTTTAATGTTCCGTACCAAAAGGTTAAAACGGGACCCTATTACTAAGACTCCGCTGTCAGTCTGTCTGTCTGTCCGTCTGTCAACTGTGATAGTTAGAAAGTTGAAATTTTAACAGATGCTGTATTTGTGTTGGTGTTGTAACAACAAATACTAAATAAGTAAAATTAGCGGCCAAGTGCGAGTCGGCGCATGAAGGGTTCCGTAGCAACAAGTAACATAATATAAAAGTTCTTGTAACTTGTTGTAACTTTGATGTATGACGTATTAAAAATATAAAAAAAACTTACTACATCTCGTTCAAACCAATTTTCGGTAGAAGTTTGCATGGTAATGTACATCATATTTTTTTTTTAGTTTTCCATTCTCTTATTTAGAAGTTACAGGGGGGGACATACATTTTACCTCTTTGAAGTGTCTCTCATGCAAACTATTCAGTTTAGTAGAAAATGATATTAGAAACCTCAATATCACTTTTGAAGATCTATCCATAACCCCACGCGTATAGGTTCGATGAAAAAAACATTTTTGAGTTTCAGTTCTAAGTATGGGAACCCCATTTTTTTTTTGTGTGAAAATCTTAATGCGGTTCACAGAATACATCTACTTACCAAGTTTCAACAGTACAGTTCTTATAGTTTCGGAAAAAATCGGCTGTGGCATAGGGACGTACAGACAGACAGACAGACATGACGAATCTATAAGGGTTCCATTTTTAGCCTTTGGCACGGAACCCTAAAAACAGAATTAAAAAATATTTTCACATACAAAAAACGTGATTTTTTGCTCGTTTTTTCTTGATATTGATAATATCAACAGATAGACGCTTGAAATGTATAGTTAATGGTACGGAACCCTTCCTGCGTGAGTCCGACTTACACTTGACCTGTTTATTTAAAATCACTTTGAGGAGTTGGTTTTTACGTTGACAAAACACAACAATCTTAAAGCAGCAACACGTGTCAACGTCGTACAGTCAAATTGCATCGCATCATTGTGGTTACCAAAATGGACTTAATAACACTTAAATTTTAATTCGCAGATTTTATATGCTCCTTAAATTTCTGTACTTACGTCAAGACTCCGAAATATGTTTGGTAGCTGTTTATTTTCAGATTTCTCGATACGTATAGCTGAGTGATTCGAGGTTTTAGTTTGGTGTTTAAAATTAACTTCATAAAATTTTGTACATATAACAATACTAGTTGTTGCGCGCGGCTCCGCCCGCGTTGTTGTTTGTAATCGCAGCAAAGAGTAGCCTATGTCCTTCCTCAAGAATCAAAGTATCTCCATGCCAAATTTCATTGAAATCGGTTCAGCGGTTTGACCGTGAAAGCAGGACAGACAGACAGATAGAGTTACTTTCGCATTTATAATTAATACCTATGAAACCTTTTTCTTCGGTCTTTACCTATGAAATTGCCGTTTTGTATGCTATAGTTGAAAGTACGTATTTTTTCAAACTTTTTTATTTCTGTTATTCGAAGTAATCATCCATGCAATCGACGCATCTTTGCCAACGCATTGGCAGTTTATTGATGCCCTTCTTGTAAAAATCAGCTGGATGGGAGGCAACAAACTCTTCAAAGGCATTTTGTACTGCCTCTCGGGAATTGAATTTTTTACCCACTAAAAAGTTGTCTAAATTTTGGAAAAAGTAATAGTCGGTAGGTGCAAGGTCTGTTGAGTATGGCGGATGAGGGAGAGCTTCCAACTCCAGCTCTTGCAGCTTGGAGACTGTCTGTTGCGCAGTATGGGGTCGCGCGTTGTCGTGAAGGAGCAGTGGGGACGACCGATTGACCAAAGCTGGTTGCAGATGTGCAAGCTTCTCCATCATTATCTCCAGTTCTTCACAGTACACATCTGCATTAATGCTCATGCCGTTTTGTAAAAAGCTGTGGTGAATCACACCCGCACTAGACCACCAAACAGTGACCATTACCTTTTTAGGGGTCATTTTTGGTTTAGGGCATTGTTTTGGTGCTGAACCAGGGTCTAACCAACTTGCTGAGTGCTTTCTATTGTCGAACAGAATCCATTTTTCGTCGCACGTAATAATTCGTTTCAAAATTCCTTCATTTCTTTGTCTGTTGAGCTGGCGATCGTTAAGGTTGTGGGGCACCCATCTATCAAGCTTTTTTACCTTGCCAATTTGTCGCAAATGGATCAATATTGTTTTGATCCTTACATTAAAATCTACTGCTAGCTCAGCTGTAGATTGAGTTTCGTCAGCTTCCACAATCGCTTTTAATTCATTATTGTTAACCAAAGTCTCCGGACGACCACGAGCTTCATTTTTCAAGTCAAAATTACCAGAACGGAACCGGGAAAACCAATAACGGGTTGTGCGTTCGTTTGTACAGTTCTCTCCGTAAACGTTTTTGATGTTACGTGCCGTTTGTGTCGTGTTGGTGCCACGACGGAACTCATATTCCACAATTACACGAATTTTTAAAGTATCCATTATGACGAAAAATGTTCAAATCTTTGATTATTTATATGTCTAGATAGAGCATCGCGATACAAAAGAACAAAATTAAATGACACAACTTTTCGATATTTGTGTGCGTGACAGGTACGTCTTACACTCGCCTCATGTCATTCTAAATTTCCTAGTGTGAGTGCGTAAATGATACTAGTTGTTGACTATTTTTTGTGAAAATGGGGAAACAATTATAATAGTGTTGAATAACTTTTCTATCTAGAAAAATATGCTAGGAAAACAAAATGTGATACAACCTAATAATATGTCTCGTGTTTTTTTTATTATTTATTATCATTAGCAGTGGACTGTTAAAGGCTGTTCGTGATGATTAAAAATAATGTCGTACTAGATATTAATTTTGGTCTGGTATTGTAAAAGCAGTACTTAACGATTTTTTAACCTTTTAAAATATGTAAGATATATAATTAGCCCATCTAATTGTCTTTTTGACCAACATTAAAAAAGAAGAAAGGTAAGAAAAAAATTGTTTACATTACTTTTTAATGGACCGGTTTAATTATTTTTAACCGACTTCAAAAAAAGGAGGAGGTTCTCAATTCGACTGTATTTTTTTTTTAATGTTTGTTACCTCATTACTTTCGACTGGGTGAACTGATTTTGATGATTCTTTTTTTATTTGAAAGCTGGTGCTTCCCATGTGGTCCCATTTCAATTTGGACCTGTTCTGAGATGTCATCCATGAGAAAACCATATAAGTCTTCAATTTGCATTAAGTATGTGCGCGACAAATTAACGAATAACTCAATATTCCCGTATGGTCCCATTTAAATTTGGTCCCGATTGAAGTCGGGTTTTTTTTTGTTAAAATTTGTGATTATTTTGTGTTACATTTAGGACATCTTCAAGATAGCTCAGTATTAATATTATGGAGATTAGACCTTGGGCTTTCAATTTGTTTTATTAGATTTACAATTAGCTATTTTTTTTATCTGAATGAGATCTGACGAGTAGTTTTTAAGTTAAATTTTTCAATACTTATCTGTTGATAAGAACATTCGAAGATATACTTGTTTTGAAATAATAAAAACTGGACTTGAAAAATGCATGACTGCACGGTTGGTCTAGTGGTTTAAGTTGTCGCCACGCCGCTTTCTATTGCGCCAGGTGTTGTGGGTTCAAATCCTAAATAGGACAACACTTTGTGTGATCCACAAATTGTAGTTCTGAGTCTGGGTGTTTTTTGTGATTCGTAGTTCGTAATGTGGGAGTTGTTTTTTTTAAAACAGAGAGGAGCTCATCTAGTAAGTATACCTAAAAACCCTTAAACGATGCCCATAGTGACATTTTACAAAAACGGTGCGGCGGCCATTTTTGATTCAAAAAATGACATGAAATTAATACTCAGCATACCTAAAAACACCTTACACGATACCCATAGTGACATTTTACAAAAACGGTGCGGCGGCCATATTTGATTCAAAAAATGATGAAATTAATACTCAACATACCTAAAAACACCTTACACGATACCCATAGTGTCATTTTACAAAAATGATGCGGTGGCCATATTGAATTATAAAAATGAATTGAAATTCTTAGCGTATCTATTATCTACCATGAAGTATTTTATACAACACAACTCCGACTGCCACATTTTATGAGGGAGTTCTGACTTCATAAACTAGCAACACCCAAAATGGCGACTACAATAATTATTTATTTTAGAAATTATTTAATGGCTTTGTTTGCTGTAACAGATACATATCAATGGTACTTAACGATAATAGGTAACTTTCTTTGTTAATTTAGATCGTACTCTGTAATTTCTACACACTTATATCGCACAATTCGCCATTTTTATCAACACAAAAATGACAGCAACATGTGTGTATCCACTGACAGTACATTTGGTACTAAACGCGGAAAAACATTTAGGCGTTAGTGTTAGAGCCTATTTTTTCGTGTGTTTTTACAGCTTTGACAGTCCATCTAGACATATTAATAATTTAAGGTTCAAATGTAATGAAAATACAACGCTAATCAGAAAACAAAAGACAGAGTTTGTAAATAGAATGTCATGGTTTTAAAACAAAATTAATTTGAATTTAGAATACAGAGCCATTACAAACTTTTTTTTATTTGAAATGACCAGTACTGAAGAACGGCAATTTCATAGGTAAGGACCTAATATAAGTATGGATGTGCCTACATTTACAGTTTATATAAATAGTTACGCCACAGCGTCACTTTGCATTGTCTGCATTCACAGTGTGCATGGTGACCACCACTCTTGAATTTTACTCATGCTTTCCATCAGGCAGAGTAGAGTCACTTGTGCAGTTAATAAAAAAAAAGTTGGTTGTTTGTAAAGTCGTTTTTTTTTATGGAATAGGCGGGCAAACTAGCAGACGTATCGCCTGATGGTAAGCGATTACCGCCGCCCATGGAAACCTGCAACACTAGAGGCGTCCCAAGTGCGTTGCCGGCCTTTAAGGGGTTAGGGGGGGGATAGGGGTAGAGGTTGGGGTGTGGGCCTCAGGTATCCTCACTCACTCGGTGAAATACAGCGCAAGCACTATTTCACACCGGTTTTCTGTGAGGCCGTGGTATCACTCCGGCCCATTCATGCCGAAGCGTGGCTCTCCCACGGTAAGTAAAGATCATACAGTGTTGTCCCCTGTGTTGTTCGAATCCCTACTACTCACTAAATTATCCACATAGTTTTTGACTTTTCAAACTTGTTTTATACTTTTTCAGCGTCGTTTTTTGTCGTAGTTGGGTTTTAGTTTTTACTTTTTTTATTTAAAATCTTTTGGTGCCGTTACTAATATAATATATATATTTGAAATGTACGAGTAACGCCCTTTCCAATGGTACCAAACACGGCATATTTATCTCAAATTATTTTTTTAATACAGTACTTTATATCGGCTAGAGGGCGCCACCTTAAATTTAGTGACACGTCATATAGCATATAACCAGCGGATGATCAAGACGCTTCTAACGATACCTCATTTGTCCAGTTTTAATAAGTAGTTAAGGAGCTATGAGGGAACATACATACATACATAGCCTGTCAAAATCATAACCCTCCTTTGGCTTTGCCGTAGTCGGGTAAAAATAGACGAACCTCCAGACTATCTCTAGCACTTATTATTCATACCAGGAGCTGACTAATACCATAAAAAAAGTAGGTTAAAAGGCCAACTAGCATATAAAATATTGGCAACATTCATTACTGCCTATGTTCGCAACACAGCTACATGTGTATACTACAACCCCTTATACAGCAGACATAGTCATCAATCATGGCGAATCCATCAGCGGGCTTGTATTCATAGAGCGTATGATAAAAGAATTATGCATGTATTTATTTTCTCTCAGATATAAATGTGTTCCAAAGTTATTTATTTATAGCAGACAGTTATTTGAATGACCCAGTTTTATAGATTTATTTTTAGCGTAAACCAATAGTAGGTATTTTGACTCTTACATTTTGACAGTTACAATCAGTAAATTAAAAAAAACGCATTAAGCATTCACGAGCATGTTTATAAGGAACTTGACAGTAATATAACTTATAGATACATCAGAAAATGCAAATACTAATTTTGCCCTGACATCCGACATACACGCAGACAGAGCCGCGGGCAAGAGCTAGTTCTATTTAGTTATTGTTTAGAGTCGTCAAAGTAACATATAAACAGTCTGCGTCAATTTATAAACACGAATTATAAGCCGCGCTTCAAGAGTTGACTAGTTAGTACAAAATCCCAGTCAGCCCAGATTTACGTCATTTTAGGAAAAATAGAATTTTTAGGGTCGGTAGTCTAACATATACTCAGAAAGGAATGGATACTCACAAAGCTGAAACTGGGGCCGTTTTACAGTTAGCAGGTATCAAAGATGGCAAAACTAAAGCCTCGGCTATATTTATGGCAGACATACGCGTCATGTGTATTGCTATATAAGTTAGGGTCGGCGTTCATAGTTCTTTGCTTGTTATTGTTTTTTTCGGTATAAATTACTAACAAGTAAAATTTTAACAAAATAAAAACCGACTTAAAGGTTCTACTCGATTTCTCTTGGATGCCATCATCAGATCTTAGCGTCCTTATCATGGTACCACCGTTGAGACCTTTCCTTTCCATTAAAATCATTAAAATCGGTTCATAAACGACGAAGTTATCGGCGAACACACATTAAAAAAAACAAATATACGGTCGAATTGAGAACCTCCTCCTTTTTTGAAGTCGGTTAAAAATAAATTTAGGTAGATGGATTTATCACTCCTGAAACCCCCTGCACACTAAATTTCATGAAAATTGTTAGAGCCGTTTACGAATTACAGATAATATACATAAAAATTGCTCGTTCAAAGGAATAAGATTAGATACATTGAAAAATTAATATTCTATAGCTAATGTAACAAATAAATCTATAAAATGTTTATACGGAACGTCTTCAGGCTTGATGAAGTACCAACTTGACCTCTTTCGGGCCATACCACCGCGTGTTACAAACCAAAAGTAGTCTATTTTTGTAACCCTAAATATAGAAGGTATTTTTAGACGACCTTGGGTTGCAAGAGTCTGTAACACGATGCGTGGTGTCATGGGTTCTTTTCCCGGCAGTTCTTGTGTTATACAAATAAGCTATTTATTAATTTGCGTCAACGTGAGGTTATTGAGGAAAAGTATATCATCCTGACAGGTAGTTACAAAGTCCTAAAGAAATATTATTTTCTTTTTGATTTAAAGTAAAAATAATATTTTGGAACATTTTAAAATATATGATTTATCTTATGTAATTTTAAAATGCAGATTAATTTTAAAAGAGAGCATTCGACTTCAAAGACGGCTGATGCGCGATCCATATATACTTAGTGCTGCGATATACAGCAAAAAATCGTTCTGTATGTTAGTACGAATTGTCTCAAATGTCTAAAATTTAATCAGTTTAAACGTACCTAAACTATTTATTTTACTCATAAGTAAATATTATTATCTAGATTTAAGATTAGTTCATGAGATTTGAACCACCAGAAATGATAGAGTGTAGGAACGTTAACGTATAATTTTGATATATATTATATTAAACTATATGTATACTAATATTATACAGCTGAAGAGTTTGTTTGGTTGAACGCGCTAATCTCAGGAAATGCTAGTCCAGTTTGAAAAATTCTTTTTTCTATTAGATAGTCCAGTTATCGTTGGTCTAGTGGTTAGCGTAAGCGACTGCAGATCAAGAGGTCTCGGGTTTGATTCCCGGGTCGGACTGCTGTTGGGTTTTTCTCACAAGAAATTCTTAAAAGCAGCATGGAGTATGGAAGATGGCGGTGTTCCCCGCCCGTGCCTCGGAGAGCACGTTAAGCACGTGCGTCGGTCCCGGTTGTCATGAATATCTTTGGCAATCGCTATTGAGAAGCCAGTGCCCTAAAATATACTTCGAATTCAGTTCACTCTCAGGGTTGCGGAGGTCCGATGCCAGTCGCTCCGTGTAAAAACTGATATTCAGGTAAAATAGGTTGAACTAGTAGCCGACCCCAAGACCTGTCGGACGCCCAATTCGGATTCCGAGAGGGGCGTTCGACGGTCGATGCCGTGATGCGCCTTAGGGCCGTGACCGAAGAGGCAGTGAGCTTTGGCGGCGTGGTGTTGGCGGTGTCCTTGGACATCGCCAACGCCTTCAATAGTCTGCCATTTAGCTGCATCAGGGAAGCACTCCACTACCACGGAGTGCCAGAGTACCTGAGGCGGCTAGTGGCAGACTATCTAGAGGAGCGTACCGTCGTGTACGAGGACCGAGAGGGCGTCTTGAGACGGCGACCCATGTCGTGCGGCGTTCCGCAGGGGTCTGTCCTTGGACCACTCCTGTGGAACGTGGGGTACGACTGGGTCCTGCGAGGTCGTCTCCCCCCTGGGCTGGGCGTAATTTGTTACGCCGATGACACTCTTGTCACGGCCCGGGGGGCGAACTTCCAAGAGGCGGCGCGCCTGGCCACCTGGGATGTTTCTCTGGTGGTCGGGCGCATCGAGGCGCTGGGCTTACAGGTGGCCCTGGACAAGACGGAGGCCCTATTATTTCATGGGCCCCGTTGTGGTCCGCCCCCCGGCCCCTCCATAGTGGTCAACTCGGTCCTCGTACCGGTTCGGGCCCAGATGAGGTATCTGGGCCTGATCCTCGACGGTAGGTGGCTCTTCGACGAGCACTTCCGACAGCTTGGTCCAAAGCTGGTCGGCGCTGCCTCTGCCCTTGGGCGACTTTTGCCCAATTTGGGTGGAGCCAGCGTCGCAACGCGACTCCTCTATACGGGGGTGGTCCGGTCGATGGCGCTGTATGGTGCACCGGTGTGGGTGGCGGCTCTGACTGCCCTAAATAAGGCCCGCCTCTGGCGGCCTCAGAGGGTATTGGCAGTCAGAGCCATACGTGGATACCGCACGGTGTCGACCGAGGCGGCGTGCGCCTTGGCCGGAACACCCCCGTGGGATTTGGAGGCGGAAGTGCTCGCCGAAGTGTATCGACGGGTGGCTGAATATCGGGCGGAGTATGGCTATCGCCCTCCGCCCGAAGAGGTACGCGACTGGCGTGAAGCCGCCCGTCGAGCCACGATGGCTAGATGGTCGTTCCGGCTGGAGACTCCACGCGCTGGCTTTGCCGCCGTGGAGGCTCTCCAGCCGGTCATCCTCGAGTGGGCAGGGCGGCAGCACGGGACCCTTTCCTTCCGACTGACGCAGGTCCTTTCCGGGCATGGTTGCTTCGGGAAGTACCTGCACTCGGTCGCTAGGAGGGAATTGAGTCCCGCCTGCCACCACTGCGACTGCAGTGAGGACTCGGCCCAGCATACGCTGGCGGTTTGCCCCGCTTGGGCGTCGCAGCGCCGGGCCCTCACTGCAGTCATCGGAGGAGATCTCTCGCTACCGGCCGTCATACGCTCCATGGCCGGTAGCGACAGCAGTTTTACCGCGGTCGCAACCTTCTGCGAAGACGTAATCTCGCAGAAGGAGGTGGCGGAGAAGGCCCGGGAGGATGATATCCACTCGGACCCAATCCGCCGCCGGCGAACCGGGCGGCGGAGGCGCGCCTATCAGCGCCTCATGCCGCCCTGAGTGTGGCCGCGGATGGTCGGGACGGGCTTTCCCTTCCATCCGCTCTAGTGGCCTCCCGCGAGGAGGCGACGTTACGCGTGTGCCGTACGTCGCCTAAATTGAGATTTTAACAGATGACGGTGCCCGCTTCTGTGCGGGCAAGCGCTGGGAGGGGTCCGGACGTGTTAATAACTGCAGTTCCCGGATTCCTCCCTCCACAGGCGCAGAGTGGCACACCGTGTGGTTTTAGTCGGTTCGAGTCCGACACACCGCCCCGCCGCAAGCCCCGGTGTGGTGACGGTCCGAGGGGATTTCCACACGTTAAAAAAAAAAAAAAAAAAAAAAAGTAGCCGACCCCAAATCTTGGGAATAATCAAGGCTAGGAAGATGATGAGTCTAGTTATCGAAGAAGGCTTTAGACTGTATCAACACGCTATGTCTGCGTCTTATATTTATATTTATTTATATTTTTCATTGAGACTCAGCTGCTATTCGTCGTAGCATGATGATATATATATAGCCTTCCTCGACAACTGGGCTATTTAACACTTAAAGCATTTTCGAAATCAGACTATTACTTCCTGAGATTATTGCGTTCAACCAAACAAACAAACTCTTCAGCTGTATAATTACTAGCTGACCCACGCAACCTCGTTTGCGTCTCCTATTTCCGATATTTTTTTTTAAACATTCTTCATTGGTGCTCCGCTCCTATTGGTCTAAGCGTGATGATATATAGCCTAAAGCCTTCCTCGATAAATGTACTATCCAACACTGAAATAATTTTTCAATTGGGAACAGCGGTTCCTGAGATTAGCGTGTTCAAACAAACAAACTCTTTCGGTTTTTAATATTAATAGCTGACTCACGCAACGTCGTTTACGTGATTTACGTCTCCAATTGCCAATTGTAAAAAAAATCCCCCGTTTTTGTAACATACTTTATTGGTGCTCCGCTCCTATTAGTCTTAGCGTGATGATATATAACCTATAGCCTTCCTCAATAAATGTATGTACCATCCAACACTGAAAGATTTTTCAAATCGGACCAGCGGTTCCTGAGGTTAAACAAACAAACAAACTCTTCAGCTTTATAATAATAGTTTAGATAGATATATGAGCCTGCCAAAGTGACTCTACTCTGCCTGATGGAAAACATAAGCAGAATCCAAGAGTAGTTGATCACCATACTCATTGCGAATGCAGACAATGCAAAAATGCAGCATGTTAACTCACATTATGGCGGCCTATTGAGATATTTCAGCATCAGACAAACCATTGGAAAGCATTTGAAACTTGTAAATCGTTTTCTAAATTCTATCTAGGTGATTGAGCAAATTAAAATTCGCAATATTTGATTTGCATCTAGAACAAGATGCTAAAAAATGCAAAAAATATTTTCATGAAGTAACTAGTATTACGTATAAAACAAAATTATAATATAAACGCTTTTGAGTACAATTTTAGTTGCGATCACTTAGATTCGATATTTAAATGCCATCTTTCAAAATCTAACGGTTATTAATGTCATCGCAAGATTTAAAATTTGATTTGTGTTCCATTTCATAGAGTTTTACGATGTAAATGTCATAACTAGAGGATTTCATTCCAAATAGTTTTATATTTTTAAGGATTTTTTTTTTTTTTTTTAATTTTTAATTTTAATGAAGTTGCAAAATGTTATTCGTGGAATACTCTGCGGTTGTTGTTTTGCATTAAAATTGTGTAGACACGTATATCTTTTAATGATTTCAAAAAAGACTAACCTAGCGGTAGTAAATACTCTGTGTTATACTTAATACTCAAATAACCTATTAAATCTATACTTACTAATATTATAAAGCTGCAGAGTTTGTTTGTTTGTTTGTTTGTTTGTTTGTTTGTTTGTTTGTTTGTTAGTTTGAACGCGCTAATCTCAGGAACTACTGGTCCGATTTGAAAAATTCTTTCAGTGTTGGATAGTCCATTTATCGAGGAAGGCTATAGGCTATATTTTATTTTCAAAAAAATTAGGGATCCGTAAGAAAATTGCTATTTTCTAACCCAAGGTGTGAAATCGAAAACCTATTTTTGCGTGCGCTGCAAAGACTATTGACAATAGAACAAAATAATGTATTACGGGTTTGTAGGGCCCATTAAGATCTACAAAAAAGTCCGCGAGAGCATATATCTAACTATCATGGTTTAGTCACAATAACCGCTTTTGTGTTCGAAAAAATTATTAAATCGTCTGTAGAAAGAAACTACGTTAAATGTGTATCGTAATATTAATCCTTATCCAAATTAAGCATTATGTTATCAAGGGTATTTATGTAGAAGTAAAATACTTTTTGTTTCATCCCAATCCGACATTTCGTTTAGAAGTTATCACGAGTATAAGACGCTAAGAGTTGGTACCTAATAATGAGTTATTTGGCAAAGAGTTTTTATCAACATAATGCCTAATATTAATCTTTATCTAAATAATTGTGTTGTTAATATATAAATACATCTATACTAATATATAAAGCTGAAGAGTTTGTTTATTTGTTTGAACGCGCTATTCTCAGGAACTACTGGTACAATTTGAAAACTTATTTCAGTGTTAGATAGCCCATTTATCGAGGAAGGCTATCCATACTTCCATACTTTATATTATAAATGCGAAAGTAACTGTCTGTCTGTCTTGCTTTCACGGCCAAACCGCTGCACCGATTACAATGAAATTTGGTACACAGATAGTCTAGAGCCTGAGAAAGGACATAGGCTACTTTTTATTGCGAAAAAAAGGCAATAAGGGGTTGAAAGGGGGGATGAAAGATTGTATAGAAGAGTGGTGGTTCAATCGCCACACGCCTGCGCGTTACCTTGGTGACACCGGACGTCTTGGCAACGAGTAAATAAGGATGTCAAATTCATTAAAAATATTTCTCCTTTTCAACGAAGACTTAAATTAATATAATAAATAACATACATTCATAAATATGATTTGTATATTCATTATATTAATAGAAATAAATAAGACAAATTATAAAACAGTGTCGTCATTTTAAGCTAAAATCTTAAACTTTATATTTTAGGCTGTTGATTACATATAAATAAAAAGTCATTTAAATTTTGTAAAAAAATTAAGATCAAGGGGGTAAAATAGCAATAGGGGATGAAAGTTTGTATGGAAATATGCAAGGTTTGTGAAGGCAAGGCAAGGCCTATGTCCAGCAGTGGATTGCGATAGGCTGATGATGATGATGCAAGGTTTGCGAAAATGTTTCACGAGTTTGGGACAGGAGACAAAATATTAGAGCTATTCAGATGTAACATTTACTGAGTTATCACAATATGCCTAAGTGTGCTTACCCGAACGGGCAGACATGTGAGGGCAGACGACTGTGCCGCATGAGGATGTTCAATTTTGCTACTACAAATTCGTTATTATTCACTAGGATTCGATTTGTTTACATGATTTTTTGTTTATTCAAATAATTTTCTTCGTAAAAAAATCCGAAGGAAAAGTATCCAGCGGGATTTAAACACAAAAAAAAACAAGAGGGGTACGCCGCAAGATGAAATAAATGCCTGTATGAAACATATGTATATTGGGTACATGTTAAAAAGTTTTGTCTTACTACAATTATGCGAGTGCAACTTCACAATGATTTATGAGCAGTGTCAATATGCAAATGCTCTTCTAAACATAAGAGATGATTGTATGCCAAATGACAGTAACGACATGATTACACTGAGACGTGAGTTCTGGTATATGATAGCACACATGATCTAAAAATAATATATTTTCTGATCCGCCGACTAATGAGACAGTTATCAAATAAACGAACGGATCATGTCAGACGTGGAGGAAGATGTTAACGAATACCTCTCAGGAAACAATGCAAGGGAAACTGAACCAGTCATATCATAGCTTATGCATAAAGTTTTTTAAATCTTTAGAATTATCAGGAGCGCCTTCCCATAAGTTAAGAATGAAAGTTAATGTTCCAGTCCTATTAATAAGAAATCTTGAGCGACAAAGATATGTAATGGTACACGGCTACAAAATACACATCTGGGGTACAACATTGTAAAAGAAAATGTTTCAATTCCCCGTATTCCAATAATTCAAACTTATTTGCAATTTCAATTTAAAAGAATGCAGTTTCCGCTGAAAACAACATTTGCACTACCAATTATCAAAGCCCAAAGACAGACGGTTAAAGTTGCAGTTCATTTAAAAAAAAACATGATTTTCAAATGGGCAGCACAATCGCGTGTATCAAATCAGCTAAATCACTATATTTTGACAAAGGATGGCAAATCAAAAACGTAGTATTTTAAAATTGTAAAAATTGAGAATTTGCTCCGACAGAGAAAACTCAAGCAGAATCCAACAGTGGAGGCAACCATACTCGCTGTGAAAGCAGACAATGCGGAACCAAACCGTTTGGTTCGAGAGCGTATTTCTAAGACTGAGGCGGTGACTTCCAAGACCAGCACGTGTTGTTCTGTAGAGGAAGGGAGAAGGTGGGATCAGTTTGAAGAACGCTTCAGAACACTCTCCATGGTAAAGCGGTAGAGGACTGCCATAGAGGCGATATCTCTCCGCAACTGCAGAGGCTCAAAGGAATCAGTAGTATTGGGACTGTTGATAATGCGGACTGATTGCCGCTGCAAAAGATCGAGAAAATCAATGCCTAGATCCATCACAACGATGAGAACAGTACGGACGAGCGTACCTGGGTCTTATAAAGGAGTCACAAATGCTCAGGCGCGAAAACCCGTCTCACCCTGTTCAGGCTGTCATAGTGGTGCCCTCGATATACTCCCGTGGGTTGAGGTCTCGGCAAATATCCATGCCCAGGACACCGAGCTTATCCCGTAGTGGCCGTTGAGTGCTCTGAAAAGTGGGGAGGGGAAGAAACGGAGACTTTTTGGTAGAGAACGGGCACACCTGTGTTTTCTTAACGTTGAACTCGACCAGATTCTCATCACCCCATTGTTAAATGCGGTTCAAAACCCGGTCAAGCTCAGCGACAAGCTCCTATCCATTTTCCTCAACGTCCACTATCTTGGCTGCAGGGTATCCATAATATCGCCCATGCACTGTGCTATCGTCTGCATAGCAATGTATATTGCCAAGGGCTAATATGTCATTGACATGCAGAAGAAACATCTTGGGCGACAGGACCGAATTCTGAGGTACGCTAGCGTTTACCTCCAGAAAAACAGAGGCCGCGCCGTCCGTCGCAAAGAACCCGAATGCGAAGGCGCTGATGAAGAAAAGAGTCAATCTAGAGACGACTCTAGGAGGCAGACCGAATGCTTAGAGCCCGGAGATAAGCGAACGGTGCAAGAACAGGTTGAAAGCCTTGGCCATGTCGAATGTCGAAATAAGCTCATACAAAATACTTTTTATTTTATGTACTTATATAAATACTTAAATATGTTTTTAACAGTGAAAAGTGTGTCTTATTTTTAAAATAATATTAGCCTTAATAATTAAATCTGCTACCCAAAGTCACTGTTCCACGCGGACGAAGTCGCGGGCTCAGCTAGTAGAATAATAAACTCAAAGTCCTGTTTCACAGGTTACAGATAATTTCTTCTCCATATCTATACTAATATTGTAAAGCTGATGAGTTTGTTTGTTTGAACGCGCTAATCTCAGGAACTACTGGTCCGACTTGAAAAAGTACTTCAGTGTTAGATAGCCCATTTATCGAGGAAGGCTATAGGCTATATATCATCACGCTACGACCAATAATAGCAGAGCACCAATGAAAAATGTTTCAAAAACGGGGGAAAATTATCACGCTACGGGCAATAGGAGACGCAAACGAGGTTGCGTGGGTCCGCTAGTCTTTCATATTCATTGAGTCAGATATAGCTATCTGTAACTTATCTGTAAGCGATGAAATAGGGCCTGGATCTACAGATAGATTTATACAATTGATATTTTACAGAATGACAAAATGGTTTAAAAATAAACTGATTACTCCATGTTATACTTACACCATCTATTACATTAAGTAAAAAACTTAAGGTCCCTGTTCACCGGCTACAGATAGCTTAGCTGATAGATATTTAGACGTTTTTTCCATGTCTATAGTGTCAGATAAGCTATCCGATACTTATCTGTAACCGATGACATAAAATGAATCTAGAAACAGATTTCTACAATTGAATGACAGAATACAGAATAACAAAAAAGCCGATTTTAAATCTATTTAGTTATAGTAGTTCGACTCATTTTTGAATTAAAATCACTTGTACTTGTTCCACTATTTTATTTTTGTTTACACCTGACCGGTTTCGCCTTATGGCGAATATACATATTATAATAATACATTGAAATAGAATTAATAGACCATAAACACCAGTTTAAGATCTTTCGTAAACCTTCGTTCACGGATAACATTATTCCGGCGGATTCAAACCACCCTCTAAGTGACAAACATGCAACATTCCATGCCATGGTACACAGACTCCTTTCGATACCAATGTCTAAGAAGGAGTTCAATAAAGAGTTACAAATAATAAAAACAATAGCTCATAATAATGGCTACTCGCCCAATCTAATAGACACAATGGTAAAAAATAAGAAATCAAAAACTGTTTTAAGTGTTGCATACCAAGCTAACAGACCAACTTTAGTGACAGAAAAAGAACGGTGGGCTCGTTTACCTTACATAGGGCAAATTTCGTATAGGTGTTCCAGATCCCTGGATATAACAAAACCAGCTTTTTACACGACCCGTAGCCTAAAAAACATAATAGGTAACAATATAGATAAGACTCCTATCGCAGAGAAAAGCGGGGTGTACGAACTCTCATGTGCAGTGTGCAACAAAAAATACATCGGCCAAACAGGCAGGGCTTTCCAGACTAGAATAGCAGAACATGCTAGGGGTTGGAGGCTAAAAAAGACGGAGTCCAATTTGCGGAACATTTGCTGTCAGAAAAACATTCGTTCGATCCTAAATTGGACTTTAAAGCACTACATGTATGTGACAAAGGCAGAAAATTAACCGCTTTGGAGGCGTTAGAAATCAATAGGTTGTTATTAGGGAATCGGGACAAGGTGTTAAATCAACAATTAGATATCAACAATTCACCACTATTAAAATATTTCAAGTAATGTCATCTACAATATTTGTAAGGGGAGTTTGTATAATTTAGACGGGTTATAGTTAACACATTTAATGACTTTTATGAATTTTCGACATATAATTTAATAGACATATAGTATGACACAATTTTGGACATTAAATATAAAGAGGGCATGACATAATCATTTTATTTAAAAAAATTTCAGCATTAATGTCGATTTTAATAATTTTTAATTATTAAAATTAATATATTATTTTTATTTAGTATTTCATATCATAACTGGGACTTTGTGTAGCTGTAAGTTACTAATTTAACAAATAGCGTAGGTGGAGACAAATACAATTTCTCTGATTTCGGGGAAAATTCCTTACACGGACACACTGATATTTACATGTACCCGCAGTTGGTGGGTTTTAGATGTGAATATTTTATTTTGTATAATCAGTAACCTTTGATGATGCCGTAAGGCGAAACCGGTCAGGTGTAAACAAAAATAAAATAGTGGAACAAGTACAAGTGATTTTAATTCAAAAATGTATTATAACAAGTTCCATCAAGTGCCGACAATCGAGAGTATAAATTACATAGTTCGACTCAAATAAAATAAAAATACGTTAAATATTTGCAACTAAAATCATCACAAATTTTAACAAAAAAAAAGACTTCAATCTGAACCAAATATAAATGGGACCACTTGGGAAGCACCGAAAAAAAGAATCATCAAAATCGGTCCACCCAGTCGAAAATTATGAGGTAACAAACATAAAAAAAATACAATCGCATTGAGAACCTCCTCTTTTTTTGAAGTCGGTTAAAAAACATGAAACTATGTATTACACAGAAGTCGAATTATTTCTTTATCATTTTCTTATTTTATAGTAGCTACCCCGAAAGACTTGGTTCTGTCAAAAGATATTGGCCTGTCGCGATTCAATAGAAAAATAAATAAGTGTTGTTTTAATTATTTTCCTCACAATTTTTTACGTGTTTCCTTTCCAGTAGAACCTTTCTAAAATACTTTGTAGAAATTTAGATTTAAATTCATTTAAGATGTTATTCCTTTGATCTTAAGATATACCGTCCATATTGTTCGTCATGCATAAACCATCAAACCAAATAAGGTACATTCATATTCATGAAACATATTTTCAGAAAGTGGTTAGGTAAATCCCGAACCGCCATAGATATATAATTTTATGACTCTAGGGAGCTAGAAGGGGAAAAATCCGTAAACACCCGCAGCCACGGACAAATAATTTAATAAAAATACCGCATCATGCTCCTACCATTATTTACCCGCACCACCTGGGCCCAAGGGGTTCCAGAAATAAACTCTCAAAAAATGGAGACAAAAGCAATTAAAAAATTATAAAACGTCAATAATTCAAGTTAAACATTTTAGGATGTCGAAACTCTAAATAGCCGCCATGACACTTATTTTCCCGCGTACATATTTAATGGCGTCGACAGGTGTCAGATATGCGCAAGGTTTGTTTTATTATTTCTAATGAATAGTTCTTTCAACCCACAAATATGTGGAGGGTGTGGGTTCCTAATTATGGAATCCAAAAACACAACTCAAAATTAGAATTTACATATCAATCACAAACACGCGCACACAAACGCAGAAATTAATACGAACAACATTTATTACACACAATAGCAATGCGCATTCGTGATTGCTACAAGTTTGGAGCTACAACTTTCCCTTATTAATACGATCGATAAAATACTGTTTGGATATTTTGTAATTTGTAGTACTTACCCCAAGGTCGTCATAGTCACGATGGTGTACCAGAAGGCGGCCGGGATAGAAGTGAAGTTCGTATCCTGCTCGTTCTTCTCAGCGTAAAACATGACAGTGGCGAATATGATAATCGCCATAGCCAATGAAAAGACCAGGAAACCGAGTTCACTGGCACAAGACTTGAGCGTGTAACCCAAGATTCTCAATCCCTGAGAGTGCCTGGAGAATTTGAATATACGGAAAACTCTGAACACTCTCAGAGTAACAAATGCTCCAGATACGTCGTCATTGTCAGTGATACCTAGACCGATGTAGTAAGGTAAAATAGCCACTACGTCGATGATCGACATTACGGATCTGACGAACTTGCAGCGGTCCGGCGCTGCGAAGAGTCGCAGTAAATATTCAGCTGTGAATATCATCACACACGCAGTGTCTAAGCAGAAGAACACGATTTTGTATCGTTCGCCGCACGGGAGCGTGCCGGCGCGTCCAGGCCGATGGCCACACGGCACCGTCTCCACAACGTTCGCCATCACCGACACGGCGATGAAGAACCCAGTAACATAATAGAACACAAGAGCTGCAGTCGAAGTGTGCGGGTTCTCGAACGCCCGCCACATTTTTTGTCTCAAATCTGTCAGCTGAGGTAGACTCTGGTCTCCAGCTTCACTTAATTTATCATCCATAAGTCGTTCTGCGTTCTCACGCTTTCTGTCCCTGTAGTCCTCATAACAACAGTCTCCTATCACGTCAGGAAGGATTCCAAAGAAAGCCAACTCCTCGTCGTATCCCGTCAAGCATTCGTGCTTGGGATAATGTAATTTTCCCGTTCTGTAATAATTTAATATGTGTCGGAATATATCTGGATCTCTGTCGAAGAAGTACTCTCTGCTGTCCTCGTCGTAAAAGAATTCTCGTTCTGTAGATCCGAGGAGTGAGTCGGGGTATTTCTCTAGCGTGTTCCGCCATGTCTCGAATCGTCGTCCGGAGACGTTGATGAGAAGTTTTTCGTCCTCGGCGCGGCGGCGGTCTTTCGGGACCGGTGGGGGCGGGAGTGGGTGAGTAGCGATAGGAACCCATCCTATGGCGGCTGCTCTGGCGAACGGCAGCCAAGCGGCGACGGACGCCATGGCGCGGGCGGCGTGAGCGGCACCGCCGCGACAACTGACGTCCCCCCTCGGGCCACTATTTCGGGCCGCCCAGATGAGCGCGGGGTTGCCACTCGCGATCTTTAATTATGAATATTTTATTTTGTTTTGTGTGATCTATTTTAGTGCGTGTTTAGTATCGCGCTGTCTTTGTTTACGTTGTTTGAATGCATCTCATGCACTGTACTCGAATATCATTAGCCAGTCGTTTTGGTATTAGATAGTAGTAATACAATTTACTAGCTAATTTAACTTAAAAATAACGTTTACATGCATGTGAGAAATAATGTATTTCGGTTCATATGAACAAAAATATTTTTACTGTTATAAATTGATTAATAAATTAGGTAATCTAAACATAGGCAGCGTTAGTGTACTTGTGCTCTAGAAATTTATTATTTCATTTACACTTAAAATCTCAAAAATAAAACCACATAAGAACTAGAAACAGCAATGACAAAGAAACATTAATTTAATTAAAAGAATAAAAATATGCTTTTCAAAAAATTTACCCGAAACTTGGTAAAATCTCCAACCTTTAGCCACCCTCTCCCGGGAGCATCACTAATGCGCTTGCGTGAAACGTGACGTCACTGCCTAATAAATTGATTTTCAGCTAGCCATCTCTTTCTTGTTTGCAACGCGACACATAGTGCTGTCACGTTCACACACTTTTAAGCTCTGGTGACCTTTTGTATATTTTTCAGTGGTCCGAAGAGTTTTGTCAAAGGCTTTTTCTTCGGCGCCTGAAGAGCAATGAATTTAGCTGCGGGCTAGTTCTTTGACACGACATCTTAGAGGTGTGGTTGTTAGCCGTCGCGCGTCAGGGTTTGGAAAGTGATGGGTGGGCGGGTAGATAAATGTCTGACTCCGGGAGCAGCAGGCTGTTGCAGTAGCCTATATTTTGTAACCTTTACCTATTTTTAGTACGTCCTTGGATATTCGACCAATAGATATAAGTACACAACTTTTATATTAAGGTGGTTATTAATATTTTAGATTTTTGGTAAATAATATACATGTATTTATTTTACTAGCTTTTACCTGCGGCTTTGCTTGCGTTAAAGTAATTTTCCATTTACAGACTTTTTTTATGAAAGATATCATTGGACTGAATTTCATTAAGTGTGAATAGACAAAGTCCTACTTATATTATAAATGCGAAAGTTAGCGAGATTGAATAGATATTTGTAACTCTTTTACTCAAAAACTACTGATAGATAATGCACGGATTCAGATAAATTTATAGCGATAACCGTGTAGGTATGTCACACGCCGGCAGACTTGCGGGCAATAGCTAGTCTGTCATATATCAATAAAGTCAGTTTTAAAAAATCACTCAAGTTTCGGCGCGGCCGAAGATTTTGTCGTTTTTTGGCCGAAACCAAAACTACGGCCGAAACTAGATTTTTTGGCCGAAACTGGCCGAAACCGAAACCTCGGTCGGTCACAATTTAATATACAACAAAACTATCGTTTAAGAACTTTAGAACATTTTTTTGTTATAAGCCCAGCATGAGTAGAGACCACATTTAGTACACAAACACAAATTTTAGAACAACAAATGCTATTATAAATACAAACATACACATGTTCATAATTATATAAATGTATATTTAAATTAGCAGCAGTCAAGGATATACACTTTATTATGTAGTAGACGTTCATAGCCCAGTTGCACTCGATGATTAGAAATAATCACCGAGGGTAAGCAACGACGACGCGGCCAGTTTTTCCGTGATTCGGAGGTCACGTTAAGCAGTCGGTCCCAGTTGTTATCATAGGATAACAGTCGTGTTGGGGCGGCTGTTCTTCGGATCCGTTCTAAGAACACCGCCCCCGGGCCGGACGGGATACCAGCCCGAGTGATGGCCCGAGCCCTCGACCATATGTCGGACCGCCTCAGGGAAGTGTTGGACGCTAGCTTGGCGTCCGGACGCTTCCCCGAGTGCTGGAAATGCGGGAAGCTGGTCCTGCTAAGGAAGCCGGGACGGCCTGCTGATTCGGTCGCGGCCTATAGGCCCATAGTGTTGCTGGACGAGGTGGGTAAACTTTTTGAGAGGATACTCTCTGCCCGCATCGTCCGGCACCTCTGCGGTGGGGCCCGACCTGTCGGACGCCCAATTCGGATTCCGAGAGGGGCGTTCGACGGTCGATGCCGTGATGCGCCTTAGGGCCGTGACCGAAGAGGCAGTGAGCTGTGGCGGCGTGGTGTTGGCGGTGTCCTTGGACATCGCCAACGCCTTCAATAGTCTGCCATTTAGCTGCATCAGGGAAGCACTCCACTACCACGGGGTGCCAGAGTACCTGAGGCGGCTAGTGGCAGACTATCTAGAGGAGCGTACAGTCGTGTACGAGGACCGAGAGGGCGTCTTGAGACGGCGACCCATGTCGTGCGGCGTTCCGCAGGGGTCTGTCCTTGGACCACTCCTGTGGAACGTGGGGTACGACTGGGTCCTTCGAAGTCGTCTGCCCCCCGGGCTGGGCGTAATTTGTTACGCCGATGACACATTGGTCACGGCCCGGGGAGCGAACTTCCAAGAGGCGGCGTGCCTGGCCACCAGGGGAGTTTCTCTGGTGGTCGGGCGCATCGAGGCGCTGGGCTTACGGGTGGCCCTGGACAAGACGGAGGCCCTATTGTTCCATGGGCCCCGTCGTGGTCCACCCGCCGGCGCCTCCATAGAGGTCAACTCGGTCCTCGTACCGGTTCGGGCCCAGATGAGGTATCTGGGCCTGATACTCGACGGTAGGTGGCTCTTCGACGAGCACTTCCGACAGCTTGGTCCGAAGCTGGTCGACGCTGCCTCCGCCCTTGGGCGACTTTTGCCCAATTTGGGTGGAGCCAGCGTCGCAACGCGACTCCTATACACGGGGGTTGTCCGGTCGATGGCGCTGTATGGTGCACCGGTGTGGGTGGCGGCTCTGACTGCCCTAAATAAGGCCCGCCTCTGGCGGCCTCAGAGGGTATTGGCAGTCAGAGCCATACGCGGATACCGCACGGTGTCGACCGAGGCGGCGTGCGCCCTGGCCGGAACACCCCCGTGGGATTTGGAGGCGGAAGTGCTCGCCGAAGTTTATCGACGGGTGGCTGAATATCGGGCGGAGTATGGCTATCGCCCTCCGCCCGAAGAGGTACGCGAGTGGCGTGAAGCCGCCCGTCGAGCCACGATGGCTCGCTGGTCGTTCCGGCTGGAGACTCCACGCGCTGGCTTTGCCGCCGTGGAGGCTCTCCAGCCGGTCATCCTCGAGTGGGCAGGGCGGCAGCACGGGACCCTTTCCTTCCGACTGACGCAGGTCCTTTCCGGGCATGGTTGCTTCGGGAAGTACCTGCACTCGGTCGCTAGGAGGGAATTGAGTCCCGCCTGCCACCACTGCGACTGCAGTGAGGACTCGGCCCAGCATACGCTGGCGATCTGCCCTGCATGGGCGTCGCAGCGCCGGGCCCTCACTGCAGTCATCGGAGGAGATCTCTCGCTACCGGCCGTCATACGCTCCATGGCCGGTAGCGATAGCAGTTTTACCGCGGTCGCAACCTTCTGCGAAGATGTAATCTCGCAGAAGGAGGTGGCGGAGAAGGCCCGGGAGGACGATGTCCACTCGGACCCAATCCGCCGCCGGCGAACCGGGCGGCGGAGGCGCGCCTATCAGCGCCTCATGCCGCCCTGAGTGTGGCCGCGGATGGTCGGGACGGGCTTTCCCCTCCATCCGCTCTAGTGGCCTCCCGCGAGGGGGCGACGTACGCGTGTGCCGTACGTCGCCTAATTGAGAGGATACCAGCAGACGGTGCCCGCTTCTATGCGGGCAGGCGCTGGGAGGGGTCCGGATGTGTTAATAACTGCAGTTCCCGGACTCCTCCCTTCACAGGCGCAGAGTGGCACACCGTGTGGTTTTAGTCGGTTCGAGTCCGACACACCGCCCCGCCGCAAGCCCCGGTGGTGTGACGGTCCGAGGGGATTTCCACACGTTAAAAAAAAAAAAAAAAAAAAAAAAAAAAAAAAAAAAAAAAGGATAACAGTCGTGAAGCTTAGTTGGAGACCTTTGGGCGGCTTAAAAACATCCAACGGCAAGATTACGTAGCCACAACATTGTCTTGCCAGTCCCCAACCCGAACTCGGCCAGCGTATGACCGGTACCTCCATGGTGCCGAGTTTATCATACAACCTTTTTTAATTTGTTAAAAACTCAGACTCGGAACCTTCTTGGTGTACTTTTTTTTTATTTGCTTTGCACGCGCCATTTTCTCTTTTCAGCTTTCAATTAAAAAAAGAATCATCAAAATCGGTTCACCCAGTCGAAAGTTATGACGTAACAAACCTAAAAAAAAATACAGTCGAATTGAGAACCTTCTCCTTTTTTGAAGTCGGTTAAAAATAACCAAAGTCCAGAAGTCGCATACGCTACCAATGCTGACGTATAGTAAAAGCAGAGAATTGCGTAAAGAACACGCTTATTCGCTTTAAAACGTTACGCTGATTTTTATTTATCTATAACATATATCTTATCTTATATATAAAAAGCGGCCAAGTGCGAGTCGGACTCGCCCATGAAGGGTTCCGCAGCAGTAAGTTATTTTATTTTTTTGTTATATTTGTTTTGATTGAATGAAAGGTAAATTGCAGTTTACGATTTATAACGTATTAAAAAAAAACTACTTACTAGATTTCGTTCAAACTAATTTTCGGTGGAAGTTTGCATGGTAATGTACATCATATATTTTTTTTAGATTTATCATGCTCTTATTTTAGAAGTTACAGGGGGGGGGACACATTTTACCACTTTGGAAGTGTCTCTCGCGCAATCTATTCAGTTTAGAAAAAAATGATTTTAGAAACCTCAATATCATTTTTAAAGACCTATCCATAGATACCTCATGGTACACGCAGGGGTTTCATGAAAAAAAAGTTTTTGAGTTTCAGTTCTATGTATGGGGACCCCCAAAATTTATTGTTTTTTTCTTATTTTTGTGTGAAAATCTTAATGCGGTTCACAAATACATCCACTTACCAAGTTTCAACATTATAGGTCTTATAGTTTCGGAAAAAAGTGGCTATGACATACGGACGGACAGACGGACAGACAGACATGACGAATCTATAAGGGTTCCGTCTTTTGCCTTTGGCATGGAACCCTAAAAATGAATTGCTGTTCGTTTGTCTGGCTAAAACTCGAGAACCGCCGGGCCGATTTAGCTGATTTAGGTTTTAAAATGTTTGTTGTAGTTCAGGGAAGGTTTAAACGGTGAGAAAATATGGAAAAATTGGGAGGAAAATAATAAAAACAACAATTACCTTTTGCCCATATAAACTGTTCAACCAACTTTCCTGTCAAACTTTTGACTGTCAAATTGAAGCACTTATTAAATTAAGGGTTTTAAATAGACACCATATATTATTACACGAATCAAATTAAGGGTTTTAAATAGACACCACATATTATTTATATATTATTACCGCGTATTTTAATATTATTATTTTGATGGTTGTTATTGTTGGTTCATTCAGAAATTGTTGTCATTGTATTGACATATTTTGTTGGTTGTCACTGTTTAGTATGCAAATAAAAGTCTTTATTGCGCCATATCCATAGAGGTCATATCACAAACAAAATAAGATAATACTGTTAATAAAATCAAAACGCTGTTTTGTTGGAATGCGAAAAGATTATTGATGTCAATCGTCTGTCGAACGTTAGACGAAAGGTTATAAATACAGGCTATTTTTTAACCCCCGATGCAAAAAGAGGGGTGTTATAAGTTTGACGTGTCTGTCTGTCTGTTTGTTTGTCTGTCTATCTGTCTGTCTGTGGCACCGTAGCTCGCGAACGGATGAAGCGATTTTAATTTAGTTTTTTTGTATTAAAGGTGAGTTACGTGCGAGTGATCTTAGACATGTTTCATGAAAATCGGTTTAGTTGTTTAAAAGTTATTTACTTTTTAAATGGAACTCGGTATTATTATGTGGGGATTTTTTCATCCTTAGATTATTGCACCTACGGCATATAAAGTACTGTACCACTGTAACCTATTACCGTTGTTAAAATCTTCTATCATCAGTTTGTCAGTGTGTGAGAATTTCATTTACTAGGTCGTCGAAGTCAATCAGATGTGCAACGAGCTACCTCACGTGCAATCCGCGCTGATGACCAGCGAGAGACGGATAATGATAACATTCGTATTGCTATGGCAGAATTGCGTTCTACAGTGAATAATAATGACATAGACAGGCGGCTCCGTCCACTTAGATCCCCTGGGGGATCCATATGGAAATTTCATCTACACTGATCCCTTAGAGGATCTATTTCGATTTCGATTCCATTTTGATCCCGGTTTTAGGGGTTTCATTTAGAAGATTTTCGTCCACTTTGATCCCCTGCTTAAACCGATAAGGGATTTATTTGTATTTTTTATCCACATCGATATCCAATGGAATCTTTTAGAATTTTCTATACATTTTGATTATTAATTTAGAAGTTTTTCACAAAAGTTCCATAAATATTCATACTTTTTATACGACTTAAAATATTTTTTTTATGAATGGATTTAATATTAGGATTTTTTATGATTTTTAAGTTATGTAGGTAATCTTTGGTGGTGAAATGTATTAATAGATATGGTAATAAACCTATATACTATATAGGTCATAAATAGCTATGCCACACAAAAAAATCAAAAAACTCCCATATTATCGGTTGAAGTAGGGGATCGAAGTGGACGAAAATCTTCCAAATGAACCCCCGGGGGATCAAAATGGAATCGAAATCCAAATAGATCCCCTAGGGAATCAGTGTGGACGAAATTTTCACATGGATTCCCCAGGGGATCTAAGCAGGGGATCAAGTGGACGGAGCCGCTTAGAATCGAACGAGTTCGGGCACACCAAACACAACAACAGCGAGCACGACGCAATAAAATCGAGCGATACCGCAGAAACAGCGCTCCCGTGAACCTGGAACGAGTACCATTCCACTGCAATCCGGAAGTAGATTATTGTGCCGACAAATCCGTGACAATTGGGGAAATGACAATAAAATTATTTGTCAATATTTGTATCACAAATAATAATTTAACAAGATAATTGCAGATACAAGGACAATTTATCACTGACTGGGAGCACTGTTGCCACTGCCAGATGTGGACCATCAATTTTTACAAATTTATTTTATGGTCAATTAAGACCTGCACGTTTACAATTAAGAAACTGCACGTTTGGTCTAGTGGTTTAACGGTCACCACGCCGTTTGCTACTTCGCCAAGTGTCGTGGATTCAAATCCCACGTAGGACAACATTTTGTGTGATCCACAAATTGCTGTTCTGAGTCTGGGTGTTCTTTGTGTCCGTTTCATGTATGTTTGTAAAGTCCCCCGCGACACAGGATTTATTCCTAGTGCGGGAGTTGTGTTTTTAAAAAAAAAATAAAAAAAAAAAAGATGCGGCAGTTGAAAGGCGTTGTGCTCATAATCTAACAGTGAAACGAACCATTGTCCAAGAACTGCAAACGTTTCTTCATCAGAACAATAATTTAGTCAAAATGTTCAAAATGGCCTCAGATCGTAAGCCATCGTACAGCCATAACATTGTTATCAGAGCTGACAAAACACCTGCTGGTGAGCATGCAAGGTTTAATTCACCGACAATCGACGAAGTGGCTATTGTCGTTGTTGGAGAAATTTGCAGTCTAGAGATATTATGCTTCATCGTCGGAACAATGAATTGAAACGTGTCTGAAACGCATAGGTCTTATGACGCGTTACAATATCCATTAATCTTCTGGCAGGGAGTAGATGGATATTATTTTAATATCAAAATGGTAATTAAAGTAAATGATAATGATATTATATAATATTTTTAAAATTCAGTATCAACATTTCTATTTATATAAAAATGTATCGCCAAAATGTATGTACGCGCATAAGTTCCGATCGGCTGCACCAAATTAAATAATTCTTTTTTTATGTGTTCCTTATTGTTAGGTCAAGGTTTGTGTATAAGAAAAATTAATAGATAGCGGGAAAAGTATTTTTTTGTCCGCGACGGGAAGCTGAGACAGATATTTAAATATGGCGGTACGAAGTTCGCCGGGTCAGCTAGTCTTATATATAAAATTCTCGTGTCACAATGTTAGTTACCATACTCCTCTGAAACGGCGGGAACGATCTTTATGAAATTTGGTGTGCATATCGGGTAGGTCTGACAATCGACCAACATCTATTTTTATACCCCAATTTTTTTATGGCAAAACAACGTTTGCCCGATCAGCTAGTTTATATATATAAGGCGCTCATAGCCCAGTTGCACTCGGTGATTAGAAACAATAACCGAGGGTAAGCAACGACGGCGCGGTCAGTACCTGTATGGGTGACCACTAGTGATATGTTATCATGAGCGTTTTCGTGATTCGGAGGTCACGTTAAGCAGTCGGTCCCGGTTGTTACTATAGGATATGCTTAGTTGGAGGCCTTTGGGCGGCTTAAAAACATCCAACGGCAAGATTACGTAGCCAAAACGTTGTCTTGTCAGTCCCCAACCCGCACTCGGCCAGTGTGGGGACGTATGACTCTCCTGAGAGGAGACCCGAGCCCAGCAGTGGGACGTTATGTGTTGGATGATGAAAAGAATGTGAAAGAATGTTTATTATAAAAACAGCGTTCTCTTCTACTTAAGTGTCTGCAACAATTTCAGGAACAAAAAAATCCAAATTTCGCCCCTACTGCCAGCTCTTTACATCATTTAACGGTTCTATAATACGACCCACATATCTATAACACCCTATATTAAAGCCACTTTCGCGGGTCTAACCCACAAACCATTTTATCCTCAAGATATTCTAGTCCCCTTACGTTAAGGACTCGAAACTGCTCAATATAATGTCGGTTGTAAGTGCATTGTGCAATAAAACTATGTAATAAAAGCTACATTATAAGTAAGATTGACTTAATAGCCTGCAGTATAAGAATGGAATCTACCGTGGTGAATTCCACATTCAACACAACAATAACATATTACAGCGCCATCTATCGAATTCATGCCAAACTACGGAGTAACTATTAATCCTGTATTGCGATATAGAAATAAACTTGGCAAAATCAGCCTTTGCGGCTCGCAAGGCATGATCATCTTCTCTGGTCGTCCTCCCGTCTGGTGGATCCTCCCTTTATGTCCCTTTGTCCTTCCTCCACATCTACTATTTCCTTATGCAATAGCGGGAAAAGCAGAAAGGTTACCTGATGGTTAATCGTTGTTACTATCGCCGAACCTGGACACCTGGAACTCGATAGATGCAAGTGGGAGACCATGGGAGAGCCACGCTTCGGCATGAATGGGCCGGCTCGACCGGAGTGATACCACGGCCTCACAGAAAACCGGTGTGAAATAGTGCTTGCGCTGTGTTTCACTGAGTGAGTGCGGATACCGGAGGCCCATACCCAACCCCTCCCCCTATCTCCCTCCCCCATCCCCACCCCCTACTATACATCCCATGGGTATCGTAAGAACCGACTTAGAAAGCAAGCTACGCAGGACAACACCACTGCAAAGAGAAGGGAAAATTGATACAAACCCTATACCAATACCTCTGGTCAGCGTGGTATAGGGAGCCAAAACTTTAAGGAGAAGCCTAAATTGAGCAGTGGACTATTAAAAGCTGTTGGTGATGAAGATACAATTACTACCACCGTTTGTGGACGTCCTACAGAACTAAGAGGGAAAAGATATTATTATACACTCTCTAAATGGAAAAAGAATGAACTGCTTGGAACCTCTACAAGGCCTCGCTCCAGTCGAATCAGCCCATAGATGACGAAATAAGACTCTGTCACGGTTATGTATTATGTGTTTGTTACCTTAACATTATTTTACGGAATTTTAGAGCCTTTTGAAGGAAGTAATAACGATAGTAGTCAGTTCAATTCTTACGAAGAAACGTCACCAATATGCAATATTAATGCAGAAAAAGAATATGTGGAGGCGTGCACTGTGGTTTCGAACACTGATTCTTTACCTGTGTGCCGTCGGGGAGAGGACGCTTGTCATCATACTACAGATAGTCTTACTATGAATGATATTGAACCGAGCAGCCATACCAGCTCCAATAACCAGTCTAAAACAAAGAAAACAATGGCAGAAGTCCTACAGGAGCACGATGGAATTATAATATGAAAAACTATGATAAGGAATGGCAGGTAATAAAAAGGAAACAAAAAAAGTTTATTAGTAGTAGAGGCACTGACACGTCTAATTTAGACTCTAGATTTAAGGCAGCAGAATTGATATTGCCACTTTACATATCTAATGAATGTAAACAAACATTAGAAAAATATATTATTGATTTCATCTGGAATAAGACTCAAGAAAGGGTTAGCTTAGAAAAAATACGGTCGAAGAAGGAAAAACATTATGATTCTTATAAGTTATATGTTCCTAGAAATAAGTTGCAGATGTTTTTAAATGAAGACTTATGGCCAGAAGGCATTTGTTTTAGACGTTTTGTTGTTTTTAGTGACAAGGTAAGATCAAATAGGAATGAGATTACTAGGAAACAAAAACAATAATACCTATAATAAATGTATTACAAGCAAACGACAAAAGATCAGTGCACAATGGTAACATTTAATTGTAAATCAATTAAACGTTCCATAGAAAATGTGAGACGAATATGTAAAACTGCTGATATAGTGGCGCTTCAAGAGACGTGGTTGTTGCCACCCGATATACCACTATTGGGGACTATTGACAATAATTTCGCGTTCACCGGCAAGTCTGCTGTGGATGCATCAGCGGGGATGCTCATAGGGCGTCCTTACGGTGGAGTGGCATTGTTATGGCGGAAGGGTGTCTTTCAGTCTGTTTCGGTTGTGAAATGTGAAAGTGTGAGACTAACGGCTATTAAAGTGACAACGTGTGATAGATCTATTTTGGTTTTTAGTGTTTACATGCCCACTGATAATCCAGCAAATATGTCGGAATTCACGGACTGTTTATGTGAAATGAGTGCTATAATTTTTTTTTTTTTTTTATGGAAAAGGTCGGCAAACGAGCAGACGTATCGCCTGATGGTAAGCGATCACCGCCGCCCATAGACACCTGCAACACCAGAAGCGTCACAAGTGCGTTGCCGGCCTTTTGGGGATAGGGGGGAGGTAGGGGTAGGGGTATTGGGGTATGGGCCTCCGGTACCCTCACTCACTCGGTGAAACACAGCGCAAGCACTATTTCACACCGGTTTTCTGTGAGGCCGTGGTATCACTCCGGTCGAGCCGGCCCATTCATGCCGAAGCGTGGCACTCCCACGGTCTGACATTACTGACAATGAGGCAGAAGCCATATATATGCTGGGGGGCTACAACTCACATCCAAATCAGCCGTTTTGGAGAGAATTGTGTAATCTTCAGAATCGACAATGGGTATGCGCTGATTGGGAAATGTTACATAGTAACCTCGAAAATGACACATATATAAGTGATATAAATGGAAGTAGACGATGGCTTGACCAATGTATTGTGACGAAAGCGGCATTTCACTCTGTTAGTAGCGTGAGCATAGATTATGGTGTTTCCTGGTCTGATCACTTGCCTATGATTATAGAATGTAATTTACCGGTATTAATACCAAAGAATCATACTAATGGCACTAAGTTTTGGCGCAATTTTAGCGCTCAAGCAGACTGCACAATACTATGTGGACAGGAAGACCTCCGTGTATGCGTGCTTCCTTGATGTTTCTAGGGTGTTCGAACTTGTGTCCTACGATGTCCTCTGGAGGAAGATGGGGGAAGTAGGTGTGCCTAGCGAACTCATAACGCTTTTTCAATACTGGTACAAAAATCAAATTAACCATGTGCGTTGGGGAGATGTACTGTCCGATGTTTACAGATTAGAATGTGGGGTAAGGCAGGGTGGTTTGACCTCCCCTAAACTGTTTAATCTGTATATGAACGAGCTGATCGTTGAGCTCAGTAGTAGACGTGTGGGTTGTTGGGTAGATAATGTGTGTGTAAACAACTTAAGCTATGCAGATGATATGGTTCTATTGGGCCCAACGGTCAGTTCGATTAGAGAGTTGCTACACATTTGTGAACAATATGCGGTCGAACATGGACTAGTTTATAATGTCAAGAAAAGTGTTTGTATGGTCTTTGAGGCCTCCGGTAGGAACGTGCCCTATGATCCAGTTATTAGACTGAACGGGGTACGACTCGAAAGAGTTTCTCAATTTAAATACCTTGGGCACATCGTTACCGGAGACCTTAGAGACGATGCCGATATTGAACGAGAACGAAGGTCTCTAGCTGTAAGGGGCAACATGCTGGTTCACAGGTTTGCTAAGTGTAGTCGTGAGGTTAAAATCACTCTCTTTAAGGCATATTGTCAGTCTCTGTATACGAGCAATTTGTGGACTAGATATACCAAGCAATCGCTGGAGACACTCAAGGTACAATACAACAATTGCTTTAGGATGTTGTTGGGACTGCCACGTTTCTGTAGCGCATCTGGCATGTTCGCTACAGCGCGAACAAACGACTTTTATACAATTATCCGCAAAAAAACCAACTCGCTGCTCACAGGTAGTAGAGCCACGCTGATATCAGCACGAACGGGCCGGCTCGACCGGGGCGGTACTACCCTCGCACAGAAAATCAACGTAAAAGGACAGCGTTCGTGCTGTCGTGTTTCGTTGGTGAGTGCGAGACCGGAGGCCCAATTAGTCTAGTCAACAAGTTCCATACTTGTTGACTAGACTAAAAGATGCAGCAGCATCACTAGGCCGCCATAGTGTGGGTCGCCATACTGCATTGTCTGCATTCGCAATGAGTATGGTGACCTCCACTCTTGGATTCTGCTTTTGCTTTCCATCAGGCAGAGTAGAGTCATTTTGGCGGGACAAACATAAAAAAAAAAAGGAATGCGGTCTAGTTCCAATGGTATCCTAAGGATGCTAAGCAATAGACTTGAGGCATCCTGGTTACGTCATGCAATGACAGTCCTAGTGAGGCCAAGTTAAAATAAGTATGTAATCTTTATTTTTATGTTACAAATCTTAGTCTTAAGTAAATTGTTACTAACACATTGGGCCGAGTTGCCGTTTTACAATTATTATTATTATAATTGTGGGAAATGGTTGGATAAAGTCATCATCCCAATGATGCAGAAGCATCACTAGAACGCCATGTTGTGGGTCACCATGCTGCATTGTCTGCATTCGCAATGAGTATGGTGATAGATTCTACTTATAAGCTTTCCGGCAGGCAGGCATTTCAGGCAGAGTAGAGTCAAAGTGACTCTACTCTGCCTGATGGAAAGCAAAAGCAGAATCCAAGGTCAGGTCCGTAAACCACGTTTAATAGTCTACTGCTGAACATCCCCCTGTTCCCCATCAACAGTTCTTAGAGAGAAGGATTTCGTCTACTGTACCACGCTGGCCAGATAGATTGGTATAGGGTTTGAAAATTCACACCACTTCTACTACATTCCGGATAAAAACTTACTTAGTAATTTCATTAGTTTCCGCTAGATGGTGCTAAATGGTTCTACGATGTTATTATCTTTGAAAGATATTCATTCAAAAACTGAAAGAGTAAATGAATTAAGCATAAAAATTAATAATAATAGTGGTAAGTTTTTGTCTATGGTATAGGCGACAGACGGGAAATGAAGCCAAGGATTGCACCAAGTGGCGTACAATTAAAGAGACCTATGTCCTGCAGTGGACATAGGCCTCAAAGGCCAGTAATGTTTAATAAGAAACTTGAGCTTCTGTACAATGCACCTAAGCAAAAAACAAAAGACCAAAGAATTTTGGCCCTCAGTCGCTCTCCAATATGTTTAAACTAGCTGAGCCCTGCGGTGTTACCCGCGGTACAACATCAACAACAACCGCGGGTAACGCCGTTGGGCAAAATAAAAAAAAAACCTATGTAAAAAGTATCCTTTATCCGTCTCCTAGTTCTAAGCTACCTCCCCACCAATTTACAGCCAAATCGGTTGAGCCGTTCTTGAGTTGTAAATAGTGTAACTAACACGACTTTCTTTTTACATAAAACAGATAGATAAACAGATCAATATCTCTCTTCTACAACTCATAAGTTCGAGTTTAAATCCGACCAAAGGGTATTGGACCCTGTCTTACTTAACCAACACCTCAACTTTGAGGCTTAAGAAGATTAGTGTTAAAGCCTTTTGTGGTTAAGTCTCTACTTAATAGGCTCTTGAGACGATCTCAAATAGCTCTCAAATAGAGCTTCGAAAGTGTTGTCCCATGTGGCATTTGAACCCACGACACTTGGCGAAGTAGGAAACGGCGTGGTAACCGCCAAACCACTAGGCCAAACGTGCAGATTTACCTATACATGTATTTAGAAATTATTAAATAGGTTTGTTTATCATCATTGTGAATAACATATTGCGCACTCGGACTGATCTGGTGAGATGTGTCGAAACTGTTGATGTAGTCCTATCCACGAGATATGATAGTGCACAAATGTGTGGCCAAGACAGGTGCACTGCCTGTTCTCTCATAATCCGATGGGACGGCTATCCGACACTACCGGAAGAGATTAGACACAATTCCAATGTTTTACGTACGAGGCACGGAGGTTAAGTTCCCAACTTCCAAACTCCGGGATGTTCATATGCATTTTTCTAATCGGAAAAACTCAATAACAATCTTTATCCCGATCCGGGAATCGAACCTGAATCCTCTTCATCAACAGTCGCATACACTTATCGCTAAACCAATGAGGTAGCTATACTATGTATTATTATTTATTCAACTTACCTTAGATTACCTACAGTGACGGCTCAAAATTGATCCTAAGCCCAGTTATTTAGAAAATGTTTCATTTAAATATTTGGTTCACTATTCGGCCGTGTTGGCCTCTGTCCAGCCGATCTTCTTCCGGATGATATGATTTCTGCTGATATCCTAGTAACAGTTTCTAATTCTATACAATACTCTATACAAATAAATACAATTGTAGTCTCTGTTTGTAGTTTCACTACACTCGAAATACATATGAAAGTATATATTACAATTACATTTAAAAAAAAAACATTTTTTTCTGTATGTCTGTTCAGGCTAATATCTGAAACGGATGGACTGATTTTGACGGGACTCGCACTGGCAGATAGCTGATGATATAAGGAGTAACTTAGGTGACTTTTATTTTAGACTAGCTTCGTCACGCGGTTAAGATTGTACCTTTGCGACAACAACAATTATTGCAAACATGTGCGTTTTGCGTTTTCCAAAAATGGCAACAAACCATATATAGAACGCCATCTATCAAAGGCACACCGAACTACGGAGTAACTACTAATTCAGTATCGTGATTACAACTTTTCAGCATCAACCGTTGAGCCACTGCCCACCAGGAATGTTTTGTCAGAGGATTATCCCTTTGTGTTGAAGGGACATGACACCGGTTCCTTCATAAATAGGCCACTGGTGGATGAAGGCCTCTCTTTAGAAAAGAGGTTTGAGCCTACTATATCATGTAAAGGTAGTAGAGCCACGCTGATTTCAGCACGAACTGGGCCGGCTAGACCGGGGCAGTACTACCCTCGCACAGAAGACCAACCTAAAATGACAGCATGTGTGCTGTCGTGATCGTTGGTGAGGACCGGAGGCATCACTAGGCCGCCATAGTGTGGGTCACCATGCTTCATTGTCTGCATTCGGAATGAGTATGGTGACCACCACTCTTGGATTCTGCTTATGCTTTCCATCAGGCAGAGTATAGTCATTTTGGCAGGCCCAAACATAAAAAAAACATAATAGCTAGACTGGTTGATATAAGACCTGTATCAGGTCATCCTTCTTTTTGCAGGTGCTGTTTTCCTGCAAAGTTTTCTCACACTCGCCGGTAGCATTCTTAATCGGCCACGATATGGACCTGAGTTTGTCGGACTGTAAAAAACTTTCTTCTGCCCTTCAAACCTTGAGGGAGAACTACGAAGCGGCAAAGCACTCATGACTTTTGAAATGCAGAAGTCCGTCCAAGGGTGGCGCCACTTACCATTTGAGTACTGACGGGTCAGGTCCTGCTCCTTAACCCTTAAAAGCGTACGCCTACAGGCAAGAGACAAGAAAGAAGTGACAAATCAAGAAATTGCTAAAAGGTAAAATTGTGTAAAGGGGACTGTTAATAAAAATAATACAAACGTAAATATGTAAAATGTACATATAATCTTACATGTAATCACGAACTATGTACATCAGAAAGCGCACTATATATTACTATACATACACAAAAATATGTATTTATTTGCATGTATGCCATCGTGTCAATGCGTCAATAGTTGAAGCAATAGAATTCTGACAGTAACGAATTAATAAATAGTTTCAAATGTCAATGATATTAGTTTTTCGAGTTGTGCGCAATTTTTTCACTTTATTTTTGTGGGGCACTTGTACACAAGATAGTACCGGAAAACGTATACCGAAACGTAAACGATAGTACCGAAAAGTACTAAAACGGTAGTACCGGAAGATATACATACATTTCAGTAATATAAAGTAGATTTACAACCTCTTTATTAAACTCAAATATTTTTATATTTTAATTTGAAGTCGTGTAAATCAATAGATAAATCACACAATTGAAGACGACATTACGTTTTTGCACAGAGATTATGATAAACCAACTCTTTATAACCAACTTTTTAAATATTTTTTAACAAAACTACACTATTTTCGTGTCAAAAAAACAGTTATTAAATGATTACATTATTTGTACCGAAATGTGTACAAGGCCTACTAAAACATAATAACTCTTTACAGCGTTCGTTATTTTCTAACTCAAAAACATAATGTGACATATTTGCGCATCTAAAACTTTATTAAAATGGCCACGACTGAAAATAGTGACTTGCAATGGCTGCCTAGTGTGCCCTTCTCGTGCATCTTACACAGAATAATTTATTAAATCATTAAAATAACTGATACTAATGTATATTCTCACGTATATCGTTTTCAAAAACAAAGTCATCTTATAGGTATTTTTGGTTCTATCTATAACATTGTTAAAAAATTAAAAATCATTAACAAATTATGGACAATCAGTATTTTCTATTCCATGATAGAGGGAACAAATTTTAATATTTGTTAATTTTTAGTTCGCAAATGAAGTTACATAACCAATTTGTTTTAATTGCTACCACAAATGTATTGATAATTTATTATGTTTTTTTCCAATAATGGACACAATATCTACAGATAGTTTTGTCTTCAATATATTTTTCAAACATAAGTTAGTTTTTTTTATGTAGAAGACGAAAAGCTTTATGCATTGCAATTTTTTTTCTTGTTACAAAAAGACAACTCCCGCATTAGGAATATAGTCGCGGGGGACTTTACAAACATACATGAAACGGACACAAAGAACACCCAGACTCAGAACAATAATTTGTGGGATTTGAACCCACAACACTAGGCGCAGTAGGAAGTGGCGTGACCGCTTAAACCACTAGGCCAACCGTGCAGTTGATTGATCGACAGCACGGTTGGCGAGTCGATTCGAACGATCAATATGAAACTGTTAGTATTTATTTATTGTTAATCAGATGGTTATCTAATATAAATTACCGAATTTTCTCACATTTCTGTGATGCTACATGGAGCATGGTATCCCTGTTGCGTCAAACATCAATTCATGTTGTTATTATCTACTTTATGAGAATTTTTTTATTCACCAAAGAGCTATCCGGAAAACGGTGATAAAAATTTGAATCATCACCTTTGCCGCTCCTGTTGGAATGTTGATTAAATTCATTCATGGAATGTGATGTTTATTTTTGATAAAACTAAACTAACTAAAGCCATTGTAAAGACCATTCAATTTCAATTAATATCAGTTCTATCGTATCGTGATTATTAAGAGATTTTTTTAAAACAGCTTACAAATAAGATATGCTATGAGAACTGCTACATACAATATGAACAGGCGGGAATTAATATGATCGTGTAACATTTAGATCGAGATATACAAAAAACGGCCATATTGCTACTTCGAGTTATGCTGAAAACAGCAACAACAGCTAAGCGACATGGCTGTTTCTTGCATAACTGGAAGTAGCGACATGACTGTTTCTTGCATAACTGGAAGTAGCGACATGGCTGTTTCTTGCATAACTCGATCCATTTATAGACTGATTCGAGGCTATGACCATATCCTGGTCCGAACATTAGACGCATTCATTTTTGATCATTTTAGTTCCCGTGTACATACATTATGTGAAATTAATACCTTTATTATTTCATACAATACGACTGCATAAAGATTCACATATAAGAACATTTGGTACTATAAAAAATACACTACATTTCGAGTTCATCACAATACCTGAATGACATTCTTCGACGTAATAGAATTGTGAAACATCAACCAGAATCAATATGACGGCCAAAATTGAGTTCATTTTACATCAATTCCTCTCGACGATGACAGCTTCAGCGATACAATCAGTTCGAACTGAGCTCTTCAACAATATCATTTTGTTCATTACCATTTTACCATCCAGAGCGATTTGATGTGCCATAAATTACAACAAAGTCCCATATTTGTCTTTCACAAAAATTGTAACAGTACCCATAACTAATAACGAGTTATATCAGTGCGCCAATACCGATATTAAATACGTTATTGCCGATAGCAAATATGTTATTGCCGGAACAAATATTTAAAAGTCAAATAACTACACTTTGTTGTACTTATATTATACAAGTTCTTGTGAGTGCATTATTTTACACATTGCTAACTAACCTGGAGATAATAAGTCATCTGTAATATTTTACACTACAAATGGAAAGGTGGTTTCTGATATGAATTTTTAACTTTAATCATTGAACTAAACAAGTAAGTCTACTTCATGTAATTTTTTACATTAAAAATGTCTGATACACGAAAAACTTAGTTGACAAAATAAAGCTTGGCAAGCATATTAGTCTAATACAATGCCATATTTTTACAATTAGGGAATGTTTAAATCAGGAAATACCTGTAGCGAGCATGCAACTGCCATATGCGTAAAGCAAAATGAGACTGCTGGAGCAACAATACTAATAAATTGCACATAAATATTCTTTGGTTAAAAATACAAATGATACGACTAGCAATCAATTATAAAAATAAATAAATTAATAAATAAACTATCCTTAATATAACTTAAACATTTACTCTTGAACTAGATGCTATTTTTTGTTAAAAACAACACAACTTAGGTTTCGATTGCATTGCAAGATTCTATGAAAAGTTTAAATTTTTATCGTACATATTTTTCTACAAACTTATTTAGTAAAAATCTTATTTTAATACTGCATCAATGATTGCAATAACTCTTGAAACCAGCTACTCTTTAATTACACTGCCTTCAAAACTTTAATTTGTAACATAAAACTCTGAATAGCCTTCTGCAAATAATTCTCTTTTTCTTCTGAAAATTACAGAACCTTCTCGATCAATTCAACACGAACCTAAAATACGAACTCGAGCATTTACTTTAGCTATATTTTGCACAAATCAGACTAGACTTACAATAAAGCGGATCTCTTAAATAAATACATTTTATATCTAAATTATAACTAGTTAATATCACGCTCAAATTTACTTTTAAGTTCATTAGCCGTTACTAAAATAATATGGAATGACTATATAACGTTGACTAGGTAACGAAACATCACATGACTGTTTAAGTAACGTCACGAACAAAATAACGTTACGTAACGTACATAGTTACTGAAATTCAATTGGATTCTGATGATAAATAAAATAATTTGGTATCTCATGGCTATTCTTATTTGAAAACATGGTATAAATAGGAATGATTCTCTTACGAATTTAACTAATATTAGTAATAAAGCCTGATTTTGTCTCTGTTGTAAAAGAAACAAGAGAAGTTATTATAAAAGAAATGAAATAAAAAGTTAAATCTCTTCTCACTCTCTCTCTCTCTCTTTCCAAACTCTAAAAGACAATAAAATATTAAATTTGTAAGAATTCATCTTCTCCATGCTTTAAATCTATATTTTTTCCTCTTTACAAGCTTTATTTCGACATCTTTTTAATCGATATTGTATTGTAACCAGTAATCATGTGATGTGTTCGCATAAATAATACATTAAGACGATCCGATTTGATCGGATATTTTTGCTAAATTAAAAACATCCGGGTGCCATTATGTTTATAATCATCTAATTTATCAATTACTTTTGGATCAGGCGCAATTTCACTAACTTCAAAATAAATTGATCTATGTAGATAAAAAAATATTACATGTGTAAAAAAAACAATATTATTGCACTGTAACTATCTATAGCAGTTATTTAAAATTGATTGATTCACTTTTGATTGATAGTTCTTAATCAATCAGATTGCCGAATCCAAAGCAATTGTTATATATTAAAATACATATTGTCATTATAAAATAAAAACTAAAGGGTACTATTTAATTCACGTTTGACTAGTAACGTTTGATAACGAGATCAATCTGGGATATAATATTCGTGTCCTAGTCGATAGCCATATCAACCTACAGGAAACATATCATCATCATATATACGTATTTTATCCTTTAATCGAATACTGATTTCACTTATTGTAACAAATGCATTTTTTACATCATCTTCTAAATCGATTGTACAATCTACTTACGCTTTATTAACATACCTATCGACAGGTGTTAACTTTACACCCCAGCGACTAACAACTAAACATTATCTAAACCAGCGTTGCACTAATCACGTAATTCAAACTGTACACATTTATTATTCATACTTTTCATGGGCTCCAAATATAATTGAAAGATCTACACATACATACCATCAACTTAAAGAACTACTTCAAATTTCAAGACAGATTTATAGAACAATAAAACCTAATATTCAAACCATTTTTTACCATCACAATTCAACTGTCATGGAATTTTGATTCAACACTATTCAATATCAAAACTAAATGTTTCAAGAGAGTCGGACTATTGAATATTGAAATAGTTACTAAGCGAAATTTTATATTAGAATTGTCCTCAAACAAAGTTATGACTTCTGCATAGGGGTGCTCACTGAAATGGTACATTCAGAGCCCACAAGAACCGTTTCTCAGAGCACTAATAGCTGCTGCTGAGTAATACGGCGTCACAACAGATGGTCGTCAGTATCATCATGGTCTTCTTCAGATTCTGCTGAATCTAGACTTGGAACTCTATCGAGGTCGTGAGCGTCGCATTGTCCATCCAAATCTGTTGATGGTGCATCGTCATCTTTCCATTTGTCCATTGATCGTCTTCGGGCATTCATAAAGAAATTACCTACTGTAGTCGGCTCTAAGCCGAGCTGTCTCGCTATTGTGACTTGCATTTCTTTTGATGGTCGTTTTGTTTCCTGAAATTGAAAGTAAAACATAGTTAGTTGCGATGTCAGTGCTTGATATATCTAATGGAAGAATTTAATTTGTTCAATCGTTTGTTGTCCTTACTGTAAAAGATAGAAAAATATTTATTATAGACAACGAAACAGGTGGAAGATGTATACAATTTGTGTAGATTGCCAATGTTTGCTGACAATAAAGGCCCATCCCATTCAGCTGTTTGCTGCACATTACTATTAACACAATCAGGTATATTTGCACTGAATATAATATATATATTTCTTTCTTTCTTTTACCATAAAATTATAATCAATTTAACATTTCCCCTTTGGAATTTAACGTATGCCGTAAAAAAAACTAAGATATAGAAAATCAAGTTCTGGTCTTATGAATTTGAATTCAATTGATCATTAGTGACGGACAAGTCAAATTTAATTATGTTACACCTGTATTTGTAATTGTATATTTTGCCTTCTATCATAGAAGGCAAAATGTAGTTCTTTTCGATTAATAACTGGAAATAATTATGAATATGAAAACCGAATATACTTAAATACTTAAGGTCTCTGGTCCAAAAGACTAAGTAAACATTGATGGCATTTCTAATCCATTTATGCATAGAGATATTCTCTGGACCTAATTAACACTGCGTCTGTTACGCTTTCACGACTTAACTTCAACACACCGATTTACACCGATTTCAATAAAATTTGGCACGGAGTTACTATGGTTTTTGAGGAATAACAATTCTACTATTTATCGCGATAATCGATACCCACACAGGTAGAACTGCGGACAAAAACTAGTTAATATTAAATGGTTATCAAATTTACCTTAAAAATAGCCTGTAGAGTACGCCGCTGGAGGTCTGTGAAAACCAAACGCGGTTTCTTCGGGGAAGGCATGGTATCCGATGTTAAATCCTCCTTGCGCTTGCAGCCTGCAAAGGCACAACCTACACTTGAAGTGTTTTCCATCATTCCTCCAATTGGATCTAGATTATAAATTAAATATTATAAAAAATGGCATAAAAAACAGTGTATTTCAGTCTCAGAAGTTTTATGTGCAAAAAATATTTTTCTAACTAGTATTATGTGCATCTGTATGTTGAATTTTCCTTCTCAACTATATCATGAATTTTTATATGGCTTTCCCTATCAAGTAGGTATTTTTTCTAGGAAGTTTATGTAAAACCTACTTAAGTTTTTATAAGAGTAGAAAGATAGCGATACCCATTGCAATCCATTTAAGCAATAAAAATTTAACTTACGTAGGCTATGCTAACGAATCGTAGTAAATTAAACCCATGGATATTCTAACTAAAATCTAGTTTAAATAAAAGCCAATCTTTTAAAAATATTTTAATACTAGCTGACCCGGCGAACTTCGTACCGCCATATTTATATGTCTGTCTCAGCTTCCCACAGGCAGTGTACAGGCGCGGACAAAAAAAAAAGACTTTTCCCGTTATATATTTTTTTTTCTTTCTAGCAAAAAGAGAATGAATGAAATCGGACTATGTGTTATTGAATTACAGCTATGTACATATTTTGACTTTCATCCCCTCCCCCCAGGAAACCGTGCTGAATATCGGGATAAAAAGTATCCTATGTCCTACTTCGTAGCATGAACTCAAATCGTGCCAAGTTTCATTTGAATCCATTCAGTAGTTTCGGCGTGATGCGCGGCCAAGATACAGACAGACAGACAAACGGACAGACAGACAGACAGACAAAAACGGAAAAAATTACAGTTTTGGCTTCAGTATCGATAATAGAGAGCCCTCCAAAAAGAATTTTCAAAATATCTTTAATGTACAGAATTGGACCTGTTACATTTTTATTATAAGTATAGATTTACTAAATTCTTAGTTCAATATAATCTATATACTCACTGCCTCTCTGCGGAATCTGGGCCGCTGAAACAAAATAAAAGAAACGTTGTTATGCACATGAAAGAAATTATTGGTTTGGTTAGTGTGAAAAGAGAATCTATCGCCGCTTGATTGCTTTCTATCAAGCTCATCATCTAGACACAACAAACATGCTCTAAACATATAATCACAACAGGGTTTTGCTTTTAAATAGCTATTGTTTTTATAACGATTAGAAAAAACATTCATGAAATACAAATACACTGACAATAGCATCAATAAAAGCTTCACGGCTGTTTGTGAGGACATTAAAATAATTAAATCTATACAAAAATATTTATACATTTAGTTAAGGATTATCAACGAATTGGCGCCCAACATGGGACTTTTATAACTTCACTTCATTTGAGTTGATTCTATTACAACATTCAAAAAATTCATTTGAACATGAAAATAAAATTTCCACTTTATTCTACACTTCTAATAAAAAACCTAGATTGACTATTTACTTTAAGAATATATGATTTATCTAACAAAAATATACTGGCATTGTTACGTAAGTTAAAGCTATCGCGTTCAAATGTACTATTTACAATTAGTTTTATTTTTTTAGTGTATTAAAGTAACTACGCCAACATATTTTAATGTAATCTGTACACCAAACGTATTATATAAAAACGCATACCTGGCGACAATGTAAACAACATTAACAAAGGGTTCTGAAATCTCGCAGGCACCTAAAAAATCATATAACGAAAAACTATTGCAGCCCGGGCGCGGAGGAAAACAAAAAGGGAGGGATCAGGGCGCGGTAGCAGTCTAACATTCATCTTGGCCTCTTTAAGCTAACAAAATAACACTTACCTACAGCTAAAAATAATGTTTTAATAACATTATCTAAAAACAATCATTAGACAGTATCGTTGCTAGAGAAACAAAAAAGCAAGGATACTGCCTATTCAGAAAAAATAACATCTATGAGCAAAATCTCTATACATTTTACACATTTGGCTGACAGTAAAAAAATCCATTCAGACATTATTCTCCCAAACTAAGTTGGCTTGTCACAAAGATGTCTGCGAATCAAAATAAAATTAGTGTTTCTGTAACCTATAGATTACTGTAAAATTTAGTTTTAACCTTTGCGACAAGCTATTTACATGTTTATAATACCTATGAGAACCAAGTCCACTGCTACGCAGCCACGGGTGGGAGTAGGGAAGGTAACTATGGGGGTGATGGGGTGGCATGAAACAAATCCTGACTCATTGTATTATGGAGACAAAACAATGAAAAAACAATGATATCATCTATAAACACAAATTTAAAAATGGTCACTATTAGATTTGAAACGTGTTTATGATTCACATAACGTTAACTTATTTACTTTTCATTCAAACCAATGATAAGAAATTTGACACTTTTGCCTTTTAAATTAATGTTATCATGATAAAATAAACAGCGAATTTAATAAATAATAAAGTTAGAAAAAATTTAAGATGAAGAAACGATAGAGAAGAAAACAAATGAGAAAACAGAAATAACAGGAATCTGGTGGAATCCAGGAGTGAAATCCAAGATGAGGGAGGACTCACAAGCAAGAAACATCGCCTGCTGGTTCATAGGGCGCATCCCAGGAGGGCGTAGGCCCAGGGTACATTGAAGAGCTGGGGGGCGCAGGCGGGGCACTCTGGTAGTCCCTGGGCTGGCAGTAAGGCTGTTGTGGCATGTTGTTTACATTGTCGCCTTTTATAGTTTGATGTTGGTTTGGCGTGTCTGGAAATTTAAGGTAAAGTAAATTTCGTTTTGAATTATTATGATTCATGTAACTATTATAATGGAAACTTGTAAAACAGCAAGAGAACTGGAAAAACGAGAAATGAGTTGTTGATTAACAGGCATAGTCTTGCAATATCTTACTTGTTATTATCTACTCGTGTGCTTAAAACTAAGAGAAGCCAAAAAGTAGATGACATTATAGGCAGATATTCATCATCAGATTGAGAAACATTATTCTAATCCTAACGCATTTTATAAAGGCGAAATTGTTTTTTGATATGTTAAATTCTCTTGTCTGAATTATTGAAAATATCATTATGAAATTTTTCATACATGCTGTCTCTTGAGAGTAGCAACTTGTATGAAGAATTGTTATTTCTTAGAAAGGTAAATGGAACATATACTGTTTAAGAAAGTATTGATTGAGAAACCTTCATTCATAATAGCGAAGCTTTGCAGAAAAGCTACATAAACATAATCAAGAAGAAAAAAATTCGCTTGTATTGGATAACGTTACTATTTGATTCTATTGAAAACGTCGTTTACATTGCCTAAAACTATAATTTTGCATGTTATTAAATAGAGAAAACACAAAAGAATCTCTTGATGTCGAACTCAAGCTAAACTAGATTACAGTCTGGTCTGAAAACACAGGATTAGTAAAATTATGTTACAGTATTTGAAATGTAGTACAATCTACTACTTCACTAGAATTGACGCTAGTTTATATATGACTAGTAGTTGCCCGCGGCTCCGCCCGCGTATATGTCGGTTATCGCGACAAATGGTAGCCTATGTGTTATTATGATGTATAAGCTATATTACTGTAAAGTTTCAACCAAATCCGTTCATTAGTTTTTGCGTGAAAGAGTAACAAACATCCATCCATCCATACTTATAAACTCTCGCGTTTATAATCTTATATATAAAATTCTCGTGTCACAATGTTAGTTACCATACTCCTCTGAAACGGCTGGACCGATTTTTATGAAATTTGGTGTGCATATCGGGTAGGTCTGAGAATCGACTAACATCTATTTTTTATACCCCAATTTTTTTTTTTTTTTATTGCAATACAACGTTTGCCGGATCAGCTAGTATTAGTATAGATTTATGAATTAGAATAGAATATTATACCTCGATGAAGTATTCGAAGACATAATTATACATGAGCCCGTATGAACCCGACGACCGTAGTAGTAAGTAGTAAAAGTAAGTAAGTACACACATCAAAAGTGTCTAGGGATCAAGCATTTTTATGCGGATTTCTTGAGATTGAGATGTGGCTTTGGCCCTGGCCTGCTCAGTCGCCAGACTTGAACCTGATTGAGCATGCATGGGATATGCTACAGAGAAGAGCTCTGCTGAATATGGAGGGTATCCAGTCGCAAGAAGACCTTTTTTTGTTGTTGCAACGAACATGGGCGGCCATTCCACAGCGTGATTTGGATGAACTCATTTTGAGTATGCCAAACCGATTCTTGTGTTGTTAGTGTTCGCGGTAGAAACACGGATTATTAATTGTTTAATAAAATTTTAAAGAAAACTGTTATTTCAGTCTTTTTTTCGAACTTTAATGTTAGTGGTTCAAATGTCAAAAATCCCTTTATTAGGAAAATGGCAAATTTCTTTATTAATGCAAAGGTGACTTGGTTTATCGTTACTGTGACAAACGAAAACACTTTATTTGATGAATCCTTAAAGAAAATTTTAATTAATATCAATCAGGAGAAAAGTTATTGCAAAAATATATGTTGATCCCTAGACACTTTTGATGTGTGTAGGATTTGTAAGAGCCCCTTACAAATTTTAAGTATTGCAAATCTTCAATCATCAGACAGAAAACAAAGTCCACAATATTACCTACATAACATGACCGTTTTGCTTTGGTTTCCCTTTTAAACTAGAAACGCAAGTAAGATTTATTAAGCATAATCATGTAAGCTGAAGAAATGAAAAAATCACTTTTCTTCAAGTAAAAGTGTTTAGCACAATTTTGTTGATTATTATTACTTTTTAATGATTTCAAAATCGACTGCCTCGTTGGTCTCGCGGTTGGCGTGTACGACTGCTGATCATGAGGTCTCGGGTTCGATTCCTGGGTCGGACGAAATGTTTGTATGATCTACAAATATTTCTTTCGGAGTTTGGGTATTTTCTATGTATAATATGTATGTATTTACAAAAAAAAAGTATTTATATGTATTTGTATCAGTCGTCTAGTACCCATAACACAAGCTCTGCTTAGCTTGGGACTAGATGGCGCGGCGTTGTGTGTTAAAATGTCCGAAATATTTATTATAAAAAAAAAAAAAAAATGTTAATACCCATTTTCAGGTCTAAAAAGAAACAGAATAATACAGAACAGTAAAAGCAAAATTGTTTGGTATTCGAGACACTTTCGCCTCAGTATGACTTCAGACAAAAACCTTAAAACACAAGTAATAATAGTCAGTATTCAATTTTAGTAGGCTGTTATGAAAATATATACATATAAGAGAATCATCCTAAATGTTATTACAAATGTATAAATGACCAAGAAACCCCCATATAGGTACATATAAATGCCGACGGCGGGGTCGGGTCCCCCCCTCGGTGGATCGATAAAACGAGGTGGCCTGACGTCACAAGGGGAGGGCGGGGGAAGGCGGTGAGGCAATATCGCGGCATCGCCTCGTTTGCGGTACTACTGTACTGTTTAGGTACTTTTTTCGAATATTTTTTTCAGGACAACTGATAGGTCTTTATAGTGCGAATATGTTGATGTACTTTTGAGCATATCGTTCCTATTCGATTTAAGAAAAGGTCCTTTACCCAGAAGTCGTAAAGTTTATTGAGAACAACGTACTCATACAATAGACTGGTGGTTTAACTAATTTAAACTAAAATATGATGCAGTATTAGTTTTTCCCAGTCTGAAATGAATATATTAGAATACTAGAATAGTTTGTGCATGTAGAAATGCTGAAACAATTGAAACTAATGCTCTTATTGAATGAAATTATAATACAAAACTTTAAGGGTTCAGTATATTTTGATCTATCGTGGTAAAAGTCTATGTGAGAATGACTGTTTAAGCAAAACTGGTCAGTGACCCAAAAAACGCATTCAAAATTATCAAAAGGCTACTGTCAGCCGATCTTTGATTCAATTAAAATTTAATTATACCGTGTATTTTTAGTTCCCAGTGCTTTATAAATATGCTTACATTGTTTGCACGTAACCTTAAAGTCAGGATTGTATTATCTGCAAAATAGAATAAAGAGAAGGGCTTTTCGGGGAGAAGCGCAGCGGCATTCAACTAATATGCTAGAAGAGTGACCTGTTTTACACCACTCTGCTTATCTTCACGTACTGCTCTAATTAGCAAATGGGACAAAAAAATTATGAGACCTATGCTAAACCAAACCAAAATTCATTGTTACAGTTGAAACTGTATTTAAAGGTAGTAGAGCCACGCTGATTTCAGTATGAACGGGCCGGCTCGACCGGGCGGTACTACCCTCGCATAGAAAGTCAACGTAAAATGACAGCGATCGTGTCGTGCGAGACCGGAGGCCCAAATAGTCTAGTCAACAAGTTCCATACTTGTTGACTAGACTAAAAGATGCAGAAGCATCACTAGGCCGCTATGGTGTGGGTCGCCATGCTGCATTGTCTGCATTCGCAATGAGTATGATGACCACCACTCTTGGATTCTGCTCATGCTTTCCATCAGGCAGAGTAGAGTCATTTTGGCGGGCCATACATTACAAAAAAGTGTAGCAAGAGATGCTTTCCCCTGTTCAATCTAAGGAAAGCATCTCAATAGGCTACCATAGTGTGGATCACCATGCTGCATTGTCTGTATTTGCAATGAGTATGGTGATCACCACTCTAGGATTCTGCTCATTCTTTCCATCAAGCAGAGTACAAGCAGTAACTTTGGCAGGCTCATATATAAAAAATATGTTTTTGAATTATGTAAGTCTAATCTTAGATCTATCATAGAAAGAACTAAACTTTGTCATAAAGGAGCCGGCTCGATTGAAATGATATGATAGCCTTACAGAAGTTTACCAAGGCTTTACCAAGTAAGTGAGTTTTCCGAATTCAAAAACCGTTTAGTTGGAGCTATCAAGGAGTGGCAAAGAAGTTGTGACTCTTGAGTTTTAGATGTCCAAGAATGACAATAGACTCCTACTATCAAATAACCTGTCAGGTGATAATAATGAGCGAATTGACTGCACGGATGGCTTAGTGATTTAAGCGACCGCCACATCACTTTCTACTGCACTAAAATGTTAAGGGTTCAAAATCCACATGGAATAACACTTTATGTGATGTACAAATTGTTGTTCTGAATCTGGGTTTTGTAAAATCCCCCGCGACACAGTATATATTCTTAATGCGGGAGTTGTCTTTAAAAAAATATGTTATTATTAAGAACTAAGAATCCTAGACATCATCTTACCTTAAACTGATGTTATCGTAGATAGTAAAGAGTTACAAAATTTTAATTATAATTTAAGAAAAAAAATTGGTAGCGCATAATACGTCATCAATATAGAAAAGTCGTTAACAGCATGACGTCATGTATTGCCTCATCGTCAATTTTTGTGATAAGATATGACTATGAACACGAATGTTTTTCTCTATCGATACCTCGTGGGGACAACTTCCCATGTCGAAGATAGGAAATATTCTCTCTTTTACGTTCACAGATGACTGATTATATCCAACCCATAAGTCTATTCATCGAACTAATTGTAAAATATTAAACGAAGAAAGTAATTTATTTAAGTTATTAAGTAATTTAAAAATGTAAGCTACAAGTAGGTAATATAACAAAAATATTGCTTGCAGTAATTGCAACTTAACGAAAATAACTTCATACATCTCTTATATAACAGTATGATCCGAGAGAAGAGAGACTGTACTATGATAACCACACTTCTAATAAACGTTCTTAAATATTTCTCAATACATTGATGTTATATATAAATAATAACTTACACTCGGACGCAGGACAAATGAAGATCATTTCAGAAATATTTGTCCCGGGTAGAAATTGTAATTGTTTATCCACCTCCTGTTCTTGTAACATCAAACCGAAAATTTATTATTTTTTTTTTTTATTAATGCTTTTCGAAATGCCCATAATGTTATACAAACATACTATAATTTTACAAGTGGTTGAATTTTCAATATCCACCTTGTCCCGATTTATATCTCAAGCGTCGTGGCAACTCTATTTAGTGACGTAAAGCATTGAGCGCGACGTGAACTGTCAAATAAGACTTAAAATCGATATAGCAGCTGATATAATCGATTGTTATCTCAGTGTTATTTCCAGAACCAAAAACTTTATCTTTCAAAAAAGTATCACCTATTTCATTGCGCCAATATTATGATCATTGTAATAACGATATTCTTTAGAGATCAGGGATTCGAAATTTAATTTTTAGGCATTAGTGTGTATATTTTCGTTCAGCTTGATTTGAAAGCGTTGATATAAGAGTCATAGTACCAATAGTCCATCGTCATCGTCATGATCATCAACCTGAAATAGTCCACTGCTGGACATAGGCCTCTCCATAAAAAGCTGGATTTGGCACAATATACCACGATGTTCGATCGGGTTTATTGATATAAGGTTTCTTTCTAGTTTTTATTCCTTTTTAACAATGTTGTCGCGCGTGATTGAGCCCTTATTCAGCTTTTACTATAAGATACTTAAGCAGCGGTGACCCTATTCATATTCTGTCTCCACATGAACAGTGGTACAAGCTCTGCTGAATTTGGCTCTAGATTCCCACGATTTCCACGTTCATGAAAGAAATCAAAAGCCAAGTACGTAAGAAATTAATTCGATTTATAGGTATGTGACCCTGACCTGCTGAAACATGGAGACGTATGCCTTGCCTATTATTACTTTCACTCCTAATCTAACTTCCCTTCCAATATACTTCAAGTTCTCCCATCTAATCCCTAGTGTATCTGGTTGACCGTAAAAGCTTTGACCCAGGCACTATTATTATCATTGATTAATACGCTTCTGGCTTTCCCTTTCGTTGTCGTCTTGAGTGTATGTATGTACACACAATTTAACATTTCTTTGTAATAGTACCGCACTCGTCGGAGTCGTCGGTACTACGTCGCGTCCCTATCTAGTGACGTACTCTATCGACCGCGCAGTGACCCGCCGCATCGAGCGGAGAATCGATAAAGCAGCTGACGTCTTGTTTGTAAACCCTATGCGTTTTTACCGATATCCGGCCCGTGAATATTTGAATAATAGTGAACACCACGCGTATCGCGGTGTGTGAAACAAGCGATTGTTGTTTTGCAGGGAATTGTGCAGTGGCACTATCTTTAAGCAGTGTGTGGGCATAGTACAACCATGTGTTTTAGTATTTCGGGACATTATAAAAATTAAAAGATAATGCTTTTCGTTTTATATGTACACATTGCTAAATCAGGTGTTTTGACCAGATTTAGAAGCAAATCATTTGTTCTCAATTCATTTCTTATCTTTTTGTTAATTCGGAACTCCACTATTTTTTATGTTCCGATTAGAATAATTCTTATTTTTTATGTTTTGAATCTTTCTTTTACAAAAAAATTTGGTCTTAAGGATAGAAAATTATGTAAGGTCAAACCATTAGTCAGTGATATCTGTTAAAAAGTTAGTTAACATAGTTTTTATGTGCACACTTTTTTTTATGTATGGGCCTGCCAAAATGACTCTACTCCGCCTGATGGAAAGCAAAAGCAGAATCCAAGAGTGATGGTCACCATACTCATTGCGAATGCAGACAATGCAGCATGGTGCTCCACACCATGGCGGCCTTGTGATGCTTTCGCATTGTTGAGCCTCCGGTCTCGCACTCACCAACGAAACACGACATCACGAATGTCATCGCTGACATTATTTTACGTTGATCTTCTGTGCAAGGGTAGTACTGCCCCGGTCGAGCCAGCCCAACCGTGCTGAAATCAGCGTGGCTCTACTACCTTTTAAACGTACCTACCTACTTTTCTTTAGATGACTTTCTTTTATTTTAAAAGACAACTCCCGCACTAGAAACATATTCTGTATCGCGGAGGACTCTACAAACATACATGAAACAGACACAAAGAACACCCAGGCCCTGAACAACGATTTGTGAATAGTAAGTGTTAACTCATGTGGAAATCGAACCTACAACAGCACAGTAGGAAACGGCGAAATGACCTCATAAACCACATTTTTTTCTTGTTGCCTTCGCATCTTTTATGAACTTCTGGAACTGTTTTTCAACAACAATTGTTCTAAAACAACAAAACTCATACGTTTACAACATAAAACCTTGGAGAAAATTTCGACATTGTAAAGACTTTTCAGTAGTGACTGAGAAATCCAAGGTGCGCTAAAAATGACGATTCTTGCGTTTACTTTTTTATGTCAGAGCTGCCGAAATGATTCTACTCTGCCTGATGTAAAGCATGAGCAGAATCCAAGGGTGGTGGTCACCATCCTTGTGAAATTGGGTAAAGCAATGGCGACCTAGTGTTGCTTTTTCAATTCCCGCTTAAAGGACTCGGGATCATAGCGGCAGGGAAATATGCTAGTAGTGAGTTCCAAGTTTTAACTGATCAGCACAGGAATGAAGAGCCGATCCATTTACTTCGAGATCGCAGCTAATATAAAATGTTGACTTCAAGCCAGCACGTGTTGTCAATTTTTTATTATTATTTAGGTTTCTCTGTTATTTCAATGCGCCTACTCATATAAACTGTAATAAACGATTCTTCATTCGTTAATTTGCCATTCCTAGTGTTATTTAAATTTGAATAGAATGAACCAGGAATTAATCACATCAATCAATGTTTCTTCCAATTTTATTATATTAGCTTTTGAATGCAGTCCAGCTCTCCTGTTATCGGTTTATGTTTGTTATCTTATAACTTTTGACTGGGTGAACCGACTTTGATGATTCTATTTTTATTTGAAAGCTGGTGCTTCCCGAGTGGTCCCATTTCAATTTGGTCCAGTTCTTGAAGTCGGTTAATTTTTTGTTAACATTTGTGATTATCTTCAATATCTTTAACATTTAGACATCTACATCTTATAACTTTATTATATGTTTAGATTACTACAAAAACTCGGCTAAACAAAATCGTCACTGCAACACCATACATTTTCACATGTTTCTGCTAAAGGTACGGGACAGTCGTACGTTTCCCATGACACCTATAAAACTTAGGGTAACCATAAAAGGGGCCTGAGGGTTACAACCGGAGCCATCGTGTAGTAACTGCTGCTTGCAATGCAAATATCGCACTAGCTATTGTTCGGAGTTTAGCTCGCGTGATTGCTTATTTCTTCTTTCGTGTTTTTAACTTTTTTTTTTCAAATAAGATAACTCCCGCATTAGGAATAAACATCCTGTGTCGCGGGGGACTTTACAGACATACATGAAACGGAGACAATTAACACCCAAACTCAGAACAACAATTTGTGGATCACACAAAGTGTTGTCCCGTGTAGGATTTGAACACAAAACACTTGGCGAATTGGCAAGAGGCGAGGCGACCGCCTAAACCACTAGGCCAACCGTGCAGTCCAACCAATTTTGAAAATGACAAACTACAATAGAACTGTTCATCCCTTATTTTACCCCACTAGCTAGACTAGACTATATATAATATCTCACTATATCTGCTGTTACGCTTTTACAGCTAAACCGCTATACCGATTTCAATGAAATTCGTCTCTCATTCTTTACCGCGGTAATCAACAAACACGCAAGCGTTTTGTTTAAGCATATCATTATCTTTGAAATAATAAGTTTATCTATACAAATAAATAAAATTGGAGTGTCTGTTTTTAACATTAAAATAACCGCCTTTTACCAAATTTATAATTTTTTACAATTTTTGTCTGTCTGTTTGTTCCGGCTAATCTCTGGAACGGCAGGACCGATTTTGACGGGACTTTCACTGGCAGATAGCTGATGTAACAAGGAGTAACTTAGGCTACTTTTTTTTAGACAAGCTATCCCCGCGGTGTTACCCTTGGTTGTAAAGGTACAACAATAATCGCGCGTAACACCGCGGGACTCTGCTAGTTATTGATATAAAACAAAAAAACTCAGCTACAGTGAGCTTAAATTTAAAAACCAGATCAAGATGAAAGCCCTTTCGCTTTTATGGAATCTATGATAGACATTGTACTAGTATCAACCTAAAGAAATAGAAATGCTAGGTCTGCATACGAGGTTGTGAAGTGATGAGTGTAGGTGTTTTGGACCACTGAAATACCTGACATCGCTCTTACAAATAACAACGAAGAATAGTGAAATCAGTCACAATTCATAAGCTTTACATTAATTACTATTAAATCTAAAGAAGAATATAGATAAAAGTTACCCCACATATCTGTACCCATGACTACATGTCGGTAGTTAAGGCAAGGAAATGCAACAAACAAACAAACATCCGTATTTATAATAATTAGCTATATTAAAACAGAATAACCGCTAATGCGACAAACATAAATACCTACTTCGCCATTAACAATTAAAAATTTACAATACACTGAAGTGGGTATGTCTAGTAGGTAGTATGTGTGGTGTATATGTATACACACACACGCATAACCTAACATGTGGATGTGTATAATATGTATACATATGTGTATATGCGTTAATTATATTTAAACTAATGAAGCCTATCAATCCGTTAAATATCCAATATTGTATTGTTTTAAAGCACATTTATTATTACAACAATAATATTCAGCACAATTCACAAAACAACAATATTCAGAATCACTTTTTAAGGGCCATTTATTTCAAAAGGGTATTTCAATCTGTAGTGAGGGACAGAGCTTTGGAGAGCTTTGAAATGCCATTTAGCAATTAACAATCCAAATTACGCTTATAGAGATATAACATCAAACTCTGCTCAGTCTGCTCTTATATCTAGAAATCTCTAAAGTAGACAGTTTAAACGAAAGTTTGTCAATTTTTTTTACTTCATAAATATACAAAATAGTCCCTGAATGTTAGTATAATAATGCAGATACAAAATTGGTCCTCTAAATAGCTCAATTATAATCCACGTGGAAATCGAGGTCAGGCCACATTATGCAAAGTAGACTGAATTAATGCGTAGCCCTCATTATTGGAAAATCTATGCATCAAAAACCATTTTATAACTTTTTTATAATACTTTGAGTAACAGATACAACCTTTATACAAAGTAACAGATACAATAAAATCTTTTAAACTATTTTTTTGTAAATTACGTATTTATTTCTTACCGGTTCAGTAATTTCCAATAAGAACATAATTTACACATAAAATATCTACTATTCTTGAAAAATTATACTTAATACTGGAGCACGTGGTACTCCAAAATAAAATATCAGGTCCGAAAAATTCCAGAAACTTACCTTTAGTCTAGCAAAAGCATATTCTACATCTACGTAAATATATATAAATGACATGCACTACAAACCTGCCAACCTCAACGCAGACATCCTTTGAAACTCTGGCTCTTGCAGCCATTTCCACATACGCCTGAACGTTTCCCTCCCAGACTTGAGCTTCGACCACGGTTTTGGATTTCTTAATAAATCACTCAGCGTCCCCTGTGATCTGCATAAAACCCTCTGAGCAAAAATCGCCTGGGGAATCGAGTACCTCTTCAACTCCCCACTTATTCTTTGGGCTAATTCTTTTGTATTTATTTCTTCCGAGTCGTTGTGACCTTGTTGAGATGCTTGCTGTTCTTCCCTTGCTAGAAGCGCAGCGTTTAAGTCAAGCCCGGGGCTCGGCAGCGGTGGCGTAGGAGACCTCCTCTCGAAGGATCCAGGTGACGCACTCCGCCTACTATACGCCGATTGCGGCGACAAAGGCTCATTGTAAGCTGCCGGAGATAGTGATGCGTAGGATTGCTGCTGCTGAATGACAGTAAAGGTCCCCCCCGCATGGTACGCGAATTTGTCCGAAACTGTACTTATCGGGGGCAAAGGCAGTAATGGGGTAAGTGTTGCGTATGACGCTGGTTCCAATCCAGGCGGGGTGAGTCGTCCGTTGACTGCGGACAATGGGTGGAAGGCGGCGTCTTCATCGGGTAAGAGGTCGGTAGGTGATAATCGTGATGGTGATGCGTTGCTGGGGGCGACTATGACTGTTAGCGGAGCGCGGTCACGCGCTCGTACCTCGTCCATAGCGCGCGGCCGGCGGCTGCGGGGTCGCGCGGGCGACTGGAACACGCCTGCGCGACGCACCCTGCCCTCCCCTCGTGCCCCGCGTCCCGCTGCCTGCAAACACCCCTGTTTCTTCACCCTCGTTTCAAACAACCTATCAGTACCCCTCACTACTGGAAAAACAACCTTACCTTTTGGAAACAAAGTCGGTTTACGGGAATATGTGTTTCTTAGTCGGGCTATCTGACGTTAGCTGTATACAATGCACCCTTAACCTACCCTAGGGCGTTAAACATTTCGTCTTTCCGACAATACAGATTGTTTTGTGACCATTGCTGGTTTTCTATTTTACACGTTTCAAGACTTAACTGGGATATAGTAATGAATTTGAAATCAAATAATTTTTCGGATTGGAAGTGGTTGTTTTAGTGAATGCTATGCCCTCTTTCGAGCATTGCTGTCACTTGGCTACTTGCTAGCCAGGCTCACCTCATGGTGGAACTTCCAACTGGGAAATAATTAACGCTACAAAGCACGAAATATTACTTTGTACTGTTTACTAAGAGATATGAGTATTTTGCTATTTTTGTAAATATTTCTTTTACTTAACTTTCTTATTAGATTCTGTTATGTATATTATTCTATAAACTTAAATGTTAAACAATGATTTTATCACATTTAATAGTTATAATTTAACTTTTTTTCATAAATTTATGGTTTCATAAATTATAGTATCTACATGATGATTTTACCTATGTGAAAATGATACATTTAAAAAGAAAGCTAATAATGAAAATAAAGACATTATTCATTCAATGAAATCCTTCATAAATTTTTGTTATTCTTTTTTTAGATGAGTCATTTTCCTGGCTAGTCATAATTTTTTTTTTTTTTTTTTATGTTTGGCTCGCCAAAATGACTCTACTCTGCCTGATGGAAAGCATAAGCAGAATCCAAGAGTGGTGGTCACCATGCTCACTGCGAATGTAGACAATGCAGCATGGCGACCCACACCATGGCGGCCTAGTGATGCTACTGCATCTTTTAGTCTAGTCAACAAGTATGGAACTTGTTGACTAGACTAATTGGGCCTCCAGTCTCGCACTCACCAACGAAACACGACAGCATGCTGTCATTTTACGTTGATTTTCTGTGCGAGGGTAGTACCGCCCCGGTCGAGCCGGCCCGTTCGTGCTGAAATCAGCGTGGCTCTACTACTTACTATCTTTACTATCTATCTTATCTTATCTATACATCATTAAAACTTAGAATTTAAGCTTCAAATATGGGAAATCATAAGCTGGCAGAGTAAGACAGCGTCACGGCAGAGTATGACAGAAAACAGACGACACAGACACACAGACTTTACCCATCTTATCCCAACAGAACATACTACTGTTTTCTGTGAGGCCGTGGTATCACTCCGGTCGAGCCGGTCCATTCATGCCGAAGCGTGGCTCTCCCACGGTAAAATTTTACTCCATAGTTTAGGTCATTATCCTGCATTGTTGAATTCTCTGCATTCGCAATGAATAAATTGACCATTACTCTTATTCTGCTCATGCTTTCCATCAGGCAGACTAGTGTCACTTGGGCAGGCTCAATCATTTAAAAAAATACACAACAATGCTGCACCATCGGACAGAAGATCTACAATTGAAATAATTATAATACTACATACAATATCCCTTACACCAGATACTAAAGAAAAAAAACATGTGTATTTAACAGTCGCAGACAGAAGAGCACACATACACACAATCATGTGCCAACATTTACACATACATGCATAAACGGTAGCCTGAAATGACCCCGCTCGACACCTGGCCTGTGACAAAGGGCTGTTAGTGAAGTGACTTCTGTAATATCGATATCGATAAAACTTTAACCTATTTCTACTTTTATGCGTGTTCTCGGTGTCAGTTATACTGTACATGATGGATAGATACTAATGTGTTTACATGATTGTATCGACAAGAGATCAGATGGAGTGACGATTTGTGTAAGATGGCCAGCAGAAGGATCAATCTAAATGGGGTGGAATGGAGAGACCTACTTCAGCAATGGACTGCAATAGGCTGATGAAGATTGTGCAGTAAAAGAAAAATTTAAATTGAACACGAAAACATGCAAGTTTTTGACTGAAGTTGCCCGATTGAATTTACAGACAAATATAGCAAACCATTATTGTCTGTGAGAGTAATCTTTATATCACGTGCACAGATTTACTGATTACATATTATGATTCAAAGTCAACCGTCTTTAATGGTCCACTAAGGGACATATTTCTCTCCTCAGAAAGGTTTTGGCGGACTAAACTTCGCTGGGCTTCACGGGGCCAGACGGGTTCGTACCTATAGAGTTTGTTTCAAGTTTTCCTTCTGTTTGCAGTGATGTTGTCGCCTCTTACAATACTTATCAGATACATAGGATGGTGATACTTCGTAGTCTTAATCTATCACCACACAGAACTATATAAATTTTAAACTAATGACAACATTTCTAACAATAAATATAACTGAATTATCTATTTAGTCCTTCTAGTCGACTTTTTAATGATTAAATTGCATATATGTACTTATCGATATTAACCTTAAAGTACATCACTATCGACTTACGCAGCCCTCATACCGCGTCCTACCAACACTAACGTTACGTCATTACCACAAATATACCTACTGGCATTAACTGCATGATATACCTACTGGCATTAACTGCATGAATTCAAATTCTACTACAAGCGAAATGGGGAAAATTTTCAAAACATACTCGTATACTATTTAAGTTTTAGTCACTCGTGTGATTATTTCTTATTTCCTCTGTGTGCTTATCTTACTAACTTGGAGGGAAAAATTTGGGAAATCTTTTCTCTTATTAGATGCTTATAAAATAAAAAAAGATCATCTGCCAATGTATTAAAAGTGTCATAGTTATATTTCTAACGGTTTAGACACTCCGTCAAAGAAATAGTCAGTGAGGGCAAGTAACTCTACAAGTATAAATTACTAGAAGTATTTATGTTTCTAGTAATGACTTCGATACATGCACATTGTACATAGAGTCTAATTATAAAGCTTTAAATCAGTTTTAAGTTAAAACGTTAATTTTTTTTAAGAGTCAGCATCCTGCAGGCCAATCTATGAAATTGCTTGTATACAGTACATAGACTATAGTATTTGTATAGTATTATAACCAATAAGCATATTTGCCACGGACGTGGTATATAAAAACATCAACCAGTAATGGTAAACCCAACTTTATTATTTCAAGATTTTATCTGAAATAATAATTATTTACCCCGTCCCAGTTCAGAAGCTACCACGCGCCGTCACACATTGCGGACATCAAAAAACTAATAATAAAAAGTAAAAAAAACACATTTGCGTGTTACAAAACTGATATTGTTCATATAACCCCTATTTTTCGACCCTACTTCATTAGCATACGTGACAGCTGCGCGCGCAGCCGCCATATTGTGACGTCATTATCGATTGTGCCGACAAAATCGATATTATCGAGCGAACACCTGTGGCTCGTGCCACGCACTGTCTTCCGGGGGCAATGACCTGTTTCTTATAGGGATATGAAAAAGTCCCAAGGGGTGTATTTCTTGCCATTTTTTTGTATATTTGTAGTTTATTATAATATTTTGTTGGATTTTCATTAAAAATGTCAACATTTCGTTTGACATTTTTTTTGATGAAACTCCAACAGTTTGTTATGGGGGGAGGGGGTTTGGGGTATGGGCCTCCGGTATCCTCACTCACTCGGTAAAATACAGCGCCAGCGCTGTTTCACACCGGTTTTCGGTGAGGCTTCCTGTGGTATCACTCCGGTCGAGCCAGCCCATTCATGCCAAAGCGTGGCTCTCTCGCACAGTAAATTTCTTTATTAGGTACTTAAGTAATCATTCTGAAGACGCATGTTAATAGGTCACGTTGTCCTGTATTAAGGCCAACGAGTGGAGATTTCAGCATCCTCCTTACACCTCCAACATTCCAAGAAACAAGTTTTTATCAGAATAAAAAAAAATGTTGAATAACTTTATAAAATGACTGATGTAATGAAAACTGGCCAAGTCAAATCTAACCTAATTTAAGATGTCACATTTTTAAATAACAGCAATTATAGGTACATTTATGTCTGAAATATATTTTAAATTTTAACAAAAATAATAATAATTAACTACATCACAGCTAATTTCAACCCATTTTTATATTCGACCAAAAAACGACTAATACAGCCAGTTGTCTCCGTACGGCTTCGTGGCTGTCGGAAACGGAGGGCGAAAGCGTTAGGGGTGCGGGGTGCAGAACCGCTTCCGAAGGTAATTCTATATTGTTTTATCAACCCCTTTTAAAACATATCACGATTTTAAGCATACCCTTTCATTATAGAATTGGATGTTGATATAACTGTGCGTTAGAGTTTTAGGTTTACTCAACTTAAAAAAGAATTATCAATGAGTACAAAACTATTTCACAGTGAATTCTTCATTCATTATATTCAACGCCAGGTATGGTTCTTTTTTACAAGCTTTTTATTAACTTGCAATGTATGTATGTGAAGGTGGAATCTTGCAACTCAATTTTAAAGCAGATATCTTCAACCAATTTTGCTGAAATTTTGCAAGCATGTGTATACAGCATGATAATACAATAATATAATGGCATGGAGCTGATCTGATGCTGGAGCTGGTATGAGGCCTTAGGAACTCTGTAAAGAAACGTCGCAACATAATCGAGTTTGGACTCGTTCGTTTCGTCTCGAGGCATTCCTGTAAAAGCTTATTTTTAAAAAGCTTTTTAATTGAATATATTAAATTTCAATGACCCCTGGGTTGCAGGCGTTCATAGGAATTGCTAGTCATTTTTATTAGGTGAAATGTGAACTTTTTTGCCATCTAAATTACTTTTTTTGACCGACTTCAAAAAAAGGAAGAGGTTCACAATTCGACTGTTTTTTTAATGTCTGTTACCTCATAACTTTCGACTGGGTGAACCGATTTTGATGATTCTTTTTTTATTTGAAAGCTGGTGCTTTCCGTGTGGTCCGATTTTGAAGAACATAGATTGAAGTCGTTTTTTTTTATAAAATTTGTTTTTTAAATAAAGACGACTCCAGAACGAGGAATATATCCTTTGTCGCAGAAGACAAAATAACACAAGTAAATGAAACGGACATAAGGAACACCCAGACTAAAAATAACAACTTGTTGACCACACCAAGTATTGTCTCAAGATGGGATCAAAACCCACAACACTTACCCACAATCGCTCAAAGTTCAAACCATTAAATCCGTGCAGTAAATATGATCAAATACAAAATTTAAACCAAAAAAAAACAACTTCAAGAACTGGACCAAATTGATATGGATCCATTGGAAATCGGTTGGCGTGATATTCAGTGATTCCTCAATTTGTCGCGCACATATTTAATGCAAGTTGAAGACTTATATAGTTTCCATTGACATTGTCAGAATGGGACCAATGGGACCACACGGAAAGTACCAGCTTTCAAATAAAAAAAGAATCATGAAAATCGGTTCACCCAGTCGAAAGTTATGAGGTAACAAACATATAAAAAAATATAGTCGAATTGATAACGTCCTCCTTTTTTTAAATTGGTTAAAAAATTAAAAAACTGTTACCCGACGTAACAGCTTTTTATAAATGTCACCCGGGTCAGTATACAAATCTATTGACACCTCATTCATTAAAATCGGTGCAATAGTTTAGGCGCTACGGTGAAACACTACCCTATAACTATACACTACTCTACTAAAATTAAATAAATAAATAGATATTTCGGACATCTAATATAATAAAACACAACGCCCTTTAGACCCAAGCTAAGCAGAGCTTGTGTTATGGGACTAGACTACTGATATAAATACAAATATGCTTTTACCTACTTTTACATAGAAAACACCCAAACTCCGAAACAAATATTTTGTTCGACCCGGGAATCGAACCCGAGACCTCAAGCACAGCAGTCACATACGTTACCACTGCGTCAACGAGGCAGTCAAATTATTTCCCTTCCTTTTAGTTTCTTTTTTTATGGAATAGTGGGTAAATGAGCAGACGTATCGCCTGATGGTAAGTGATTACCGCCGCCCATGGACACCCGCAACACCAGAGGCGTCACAAGTGCGTTGCCGGCCCTTGGGGGATGGGAGAAGATGGGGGGAGGGGATGGGGAAGATGGGGAGAGGGGTTGGGGTATGGGCCTCTGGTATCCTCACTCACTTTCACAGCGAAATATATATTATAAAATTTATACAGCCTATGTCACCGGGGTCATTATACAAATCTATTGACACCTCATTTGACCTCATTCATTAAAATCGGTTCAATAGTTTAGGCGATACGGTGGAATATACAAACATAGATACAATAGATACACTACTAAAAATATTACCTTTTCTTTTAATTTCGCCCTAGTCGGGTGAAAAATTAAACCTATTTTATTTTTTTATTTTTTTTATGGTATAGGGGGCAAACGAGCAGACGTATCGCCTGATGGTAAGCGATTACCGCCGCCCATGGACACCCGCAACACCAGAGGCATCACAAGTGCGTTGCCGGCCTTTTAAGAAGGAGTACGCTCTTTTCTTGAAGGTTTGAAGGTCGTATTGGTCCGGGAATACCGCAGGCGACTGTTCATTCCACAGTTTTGTTGTGCGAGGCAGAAAGTTCCTGGAAAAGCGCACAGTTGAGGACTGCCAACCATCTAGATGATGGGGATGAAACTTCTGTCGCGTAGGACGATGAAACTAAACTATCTAAATAAACTTTCTTTCATCCTTAGTCATAAACTTTCCCAACTTGCCAACCCATGGGATACTAACACCTTGACATAAATAAATAAACAGTTACACGGCCTACCAATATTTCTAAGAAAAATAAGGAAAATCAATAACTAAAACAAAATCTATTTATGAAATTCTAATAACATGACGACTTCTGTGAAATCCACCCCCGATCCTCATGCCCACTTGAATAGAACTCGTAGAATTCCAATACCCCAATCCCCAAACTAATTCAAGATAGTAGAGCCACGCTGGTTTCAGCACGAACGGGCCGGCTTTACAGGGGCGGGGGCGGTACTACCCTCGCACCATAACCTCGCACAGAAGATTAACGTAAAATGACAGCGTTTGTGCTGTCGTGTTTCGTTGGTGAGCGCGAGACCGGAGGCCCAATGATGCAGTAGCATCACTAGGCTGCCATAGTGTGGGTCACCATGCTGCATTGTTGCATTCATTGTCTGCATTCGCAATGAGTATGGTGACCACCACTCTTGGATCCTGCTCATGCTTTCCATCAGCCAAAGTAGAGTCATTTTGGCAGGCCCATATATTGTGTTGGTGTTATATGTTTGTTGGGGATTGGTCTTATGTGAGGCTTATGACACACTCTGAACTTTTAAAATTTTAATGTCACAACGCCGAACGCGGTCACCGTGACGATTGAATTGAAATAAACTCACGCTAGGCCCTATCACTCTGGGTTCTCCCAGAGTAGCGCGCCAGAGGCAGGTCTTTGGGGTGTTTTTAGTGGAAACACCACATACTCCTGGCTCCTGTACTCCCGAGGAGCTGGAGATCCAAAGGGATTTTTCACCCCGTCAACAAAACAAAAAGCCCTCTATCACATTAATCAAGCTGATGACTGCCCTTAATAATCGTCTTATTAGGTACACAATATTTCGTTATGGGTAGGAATTGATAAAAAAAAACCACTGGCTAGTCTCCTAACTGCAGGTAATTTTAGGAGTCAGTTCCTCGGAGAGCACACTAAGCCATCGGTCCCGTTTATCTAGAATGACACACGTTATTGGAAAGTCAGAACTTAACCTAACTGCACAGAAATTCAACGTAAAATGACAGCGTTCGTGTTGTCGTGTTTCGTTGGTGAGCGCGAGACCGGAGGCCCAATGATGCAGAAGCTAGCCCGCCATAGTGTGGGTCACCATGCTGCATTATCTGCACGATCAGAGAGTATGGCGACCACCACTATTGGATTCTGCTTATGCTTTCCATCATGCAGAGTAGAGTCATTTTAGGGCCAAACATAAAAAAAAAACCTCTTATTTACTGCCTACTGGCATCTTGTTCATCCTTCGAATTCAGTTCATCCTCAGGGTACCGAAAGTCCGATACCAGTCGCTCCGTGAAAAAATTTATATTCATGTAAAACTGTTTGAACCAGTAGCCGACCCCAAATAATCTTGGGAATATTAAAGGCTACGACAAC